>CM075654.1:103818321-105018321 GCA_037953625.1 Crotalaria pallida | reverse complement strand
TTGAGAAAAGTTTAATTTCATTGTTATCAGATTGTATTGCATCAACCAACTTTAGATGGTACATGCATGTTATTTATCAGTTTTCTCTTAAGTTAAAATTTAAGTTTGAATCTTGCCATATCAATTGTAAATGTGATGGTCTTTGTGATTGAACCGTAATGCTTTGGTCATTAGTAAGCAAGGTTGCGATATAGTTTCTTTACTTGATCACTAAGTTTAGGACTAGGCATTGGATCAAGGCTTTCTCTAGTAAAAGCATTTTATTTTTGAATTGGTGCTTGCGTCCATTGTCCAGTATTTCATCTATATCAAACATGCGAGTCCCATTATAATGGGTTCGATACCCCTAGTACCTGCTTATATATTTGCATATAAAAAAATAAAACTTTAGTGAAAATGTTAATTCTATTATATTGTAGATGTTCTTAACTTATAACATTGACCTAAAGTCTTGGTCTCTTTTCGTGAGCATTGCACTTTTAGAGTTCTAGTTCAAAAAAAAAAAAAAAAAAAAAAACCTATTTATTGATTATTAAAAAAAAAAAACAAAGATATCAACAAGGGATTGATATAGTTGTATAAGACCTAGCTGGATTCTCACATATTCGTACCAAGTCAAAAATCAAAAGTTCAATTCATTTAGGACTCGTTTGTTTCCGCGTTGGGAGGTCCCAAACGTGCGTCCCGGCAAAAACTCCCAGAGGGAGGCTTCTGAGTTTGCGGGGTGCAAACGCCCATCCAAACGCATACTAAGTGCGATACTTGCGCCCTACCCCAAAGGGCGAGGATGGAAAACTTTGTTGATAAAAAAAAATTGAAGTATAACTTGAAGAGCATGATAAATCGGGTACTCAGACCAAAATTCTGGTGATTGATTACACAAATTATACAAATAAGGTTTAGCTACAATTACAAATGATCTTGCAATTGATAAACAAATCATTCTGTTACATGATCTTTGTAATTCTGAGAAGCACGATAAATCTCACCAGTGAAAGGGTATGTTTTATACCACCAACTCATTATAACCACTAGCTGCAAGCCTGCAAACATGGATCATCATCCATTTAGCTGAAAACATGGATCATCATCCATTTCATTTCATATAACTAAAGATAAAAGTATAAAACTATAGTTGGTTCAAACCACACATTACACACTAACATAACTAACAATTCTGAGTTGTAATCTAGAAAAAAGTCTCAATATCTAACACATTCCATCACTTAGCCCTCTCCTCCAATGATTCTTGACATTGCTGAATATGTTCCGGCTGTACCACTTACCACCCCCACAATAATAATCAAAATGCAATTTGTTCTCTGAAAATCAGAAGATTTTTAAGTTATTATTGATATAGTAACATGCAAATACATTTGTGTGAGAATGTTATAAAGTTTCAGAATGGTTTTACAAGAGTTGAAATTTTACCTCCGCTTTCGATAATCTGCCGCTCTGTAGCTTGAGATAACACGTGCAAGGATATATGAGCGCCTGAAACGAAACATGAAAAACAAATACATAATGCTGCTTTCATGTTCATGCATTACACAAAAAGATTGAACATAAAGAGAAAGCAAAGCTTACAACTAGCATTGACATGAAAGAACCAATTAGTGCCATCAAAGAACCTGCGATAAAATTGAAAGAACGGATTAACAACCAATACAAAGTTATGCTCTAGATTAACTTGTTCTCAGTTTGTCACACTTAAGATTGCTATCAATAGCTACAGAAGAATATTAAGAGACTGACTAAAATATTGGAATGTCACAGTGGAATGTGAATTTGAATGGTTTAAGTTTTCCTATCTCCTACTCTTTACTTGGCACCTCAAATTGTAGATAAATGTAACATGCGATGAATAAAATTTGTCCCTCCAAAAGCCTCAAAAGTCTTTTTTTTTTTAAATAAAAAAAAAGTGCTAGTAATATGCTATTTCATTAGTACTTACCAAAATATGGAACACAGAGGGCCACAAGCAAACTTGAAATCACTAGAACTGATCTGACAAGAACAGACATAGCATGACATCTTAGCTCTGGGAAGGGGATCAGTTCCTCTATGCTCAGTGAAATTGGTAATATCGTCAAGGCATATTTCGTGAGTGGGGTCACAACCTATTAAACACATAAATTTGATAAAATATGTCATCTGCGCAAACAAGAATCAAGTTGAATTGGAATAAGAAGTATTGATATGTTCAACTTCAATTTATGAGCCTGCCAATGTTACTTTCTAAGTGACAACAAAAGTAATTGATTTTAGGTATCTTACGGTTGTCCACGTCGCAATTTTGGATGCATGTAAATCTTTAGGCATGTTTAAGGTAAACTGAGATTCAACCGCGTCGCCAAATGTTAAATAGCCAATTGCGCCTACCCCCACGTACATAATAAGACAAAAGGCAAAGCTGCAAAAGAGAAAGGGATCAGCAATGCTCTCAAGTATGCTTTTAAATTACAGTGCAATAACATTTGTAGTTGTGTTGCATATACCGTAATTCCGTAATTTAAAACCATGCAGACTCAAGAATCAACCAAAATTTTGTAATGAAAAGGTAACAATAGTATTAAATATCAGACCAACTTCCATTGAAGATAATTCCTTCCTTGATTACGCTAAATCGAATAAATATCATAAGTGAATTGGATCAATGCTGTGCAAAATTCGATACTTTATTGTAAGCATACCTGACATATAGAACTGATTGGAATCTTTTTGGTTCCTTCATGGAAGAGTAGATATTAGGAAAAACTGCATGGCCAGCAAAGCCATAACTATAGAGACCAAGTGAAACAGATAGGTTTGTCATGTCTAAAACTTTTGCTCCTGGCTTAAATTCAACTTGATCTATCATTCCAACCCAAAACAAGCAAAGCGTGACCAATATCGATGAGACTATCCCTCCAACTGAAAAGGTGACTTCTGTTAGAAGCTAAATTCGAAAGGAAGAGTTTGTAAAAATATATGATGAGGGGAATAAGAAACCTGAAACATAAGACAGCAGGCTTAGATTTTTCAGCCAAACTGTTGGCAGAACAAGAATTGCTGCTGTGATTGCGAAAGTTTCTCGAGTGCCAATGTCAACCCCACCAAATCTCATGTGTGTGTTAGGAAATAGTGATGAGAGGTTATCACTCATTAGTATTATATACTCAACACAAGAAGCCTGCACATAACAGTCATTCACCTTTCAGTACGTAATGGAATCAATAGCGCAAAAGAAAATAAACGATTTCAAATAGAAGAAATTCTTGCACTTACATAGAGTTCCATATATAAAGTGATCTGCATTTGGACAAAAGATAATTGTCAGTTTTCCCATCATATATATGCACACAAAGTCACAAACACAGCAATGGTTGTATATGGTTATTAAAGTTATTATTTGATACCTGTGCATAGACATAGGCAAGATAGTAAAATTATGAAATCACATATATATCCTTAATGTACTCACCGCAATACATAAGCGACCGACAATTCCAAAAGCAGCCTGGCCAATATCCGGGAAGGTTTTGAGTCCCGGGTAGCTTTCTAAACACCTCCTCAATAAAATTCCAGTATAACAACAAATGACAGAAAATATTACAAGTATAGTAAGGCTCAACCATCCTCCTTCTTTAACAGCATACGGAATCGTGAGTATTCCTATCCCACATAACATATTGGTTCCTTCATAGAAAACATAAAATTGTTTTAGTCCTCAGAGAAAATAAAGGCAGTAGTAAATAAGAAAGTCTCATCTTTGTGTCTTTAGAAATGAATTCAGCTTTAAATAGTTAAAAGATTGGTTTAGTTACTTGATTTACATTTCAAGTTTGCATTATGAGTAGAAGAAGAAAAACAAGTTAGATTTGAAATCAATAAAGGGGGTTAGGGGGCATGGATATAACAGTCACATTGTGAGATATATCATATATATAGTAATATTTGGAGATGAAAAAAAATCGTTGAATGAAGATGATAGTCACCATTAATGACTGATTGTGCAAATGAACATCCCTCCTTAGGAGGTGGCAATTCAAGAGTAGAAAATCTTGAACAACTAGATAGAAATGATTGCGCAGCTAGTTTTATGTTAGGCTGCTCCTCTTCTTTGAATGAACTCGGCTCAGAAACAAGTGGTTTAATCAAAGAAGGATCATCATCTTGGTATGTCTGAGGTTTCCTGATTGGTGAATAGAAAGAGTCACTTCTCTCTTTTGAAAGATTTTTCCTAAGGAAAGTAACTCCTGGTGGTGTTACACTAGTTAACATGTCCATAGATTGCCTGCACATATTGAACAAAGGAATTCAGGATAATACTTCTTATAGAGTACAAACAACTAGTTTCTCTCAGTTTCAATCACATTACTTGTTCTGTTCAGAATTAGTTGCTGCCCTTTCCTAGTGCATAATTCTTTTTTTCTTTCCAATTAATGTAAAATGAATTAAATAAATCTGCACCTATTCTACTACATCAATACACATTGAAAAATAATCATCTCCCATCATTTTTTAATACAACAATTGATTATAAAACTTTTGTTTTGAAAACAATAATAAGTAAATGATCGATGGTCAGTAAATGTGAAAAGGGGCGTAAGTAAAAAGTGATGTAAGAATATCATTACTAATATGCATTGGTTATTTTCTCATCCCAGCCTACTCATTCAATTGTAACACTATTATATTTGCTCATAGCAGCACCATTCATGAAATTTCATGTCATATATCCCTATGAAAACAATGAGCTTCGGTGTGTGTATATATGTGTATCTACATGTGCATGTATGTATAGCTTCAATGGCTCATGAACTCTATTGCTGGCAACCATAAGTCCAAAACCATGCATGAATTAAACATGAAAGTCTAAACTCTAATAGAGACCAATGCAAATTAATTATAAGGCCAAAAGTATAAAAAAGCATAAGGCAAATTATTCTAGATCCAGATGATGAATAACAAAGACACATATCTATAAAATTCAATGTACAGCAATGTAGGAATGATAATGATGGCATGCATTGATAAATATATGACCTCAAAAGAAAAACAAATGACTCAAACAACAACAACAATTACCTATAGCTTTGAGGCCAGGAAGGACTAATAGGAGGCTCATTAGAAAAATTTCGTGAAGGAGGGGAGTTATTATTTTCTGACTCACTATCATCACCTAAATGTTCAAAAAGCCTATGTGCTTGGTTTTCCTCATCATCAGTTTGGAAGTCATCCTCACGATCAGGACCTAAATCTTCATCTAGCTTCATCTCACCGCCTCTCATGCCAAGCCAAACACAACCTTGTGACAATGACAAAAGATTATGGGGGGTTGTGTTCCTTTTTCTTCTACAAACATGCAAACAAACAAAAAGAATATAAATAAGAAAACAATAATATTTTTATGGTATGTTATATATGTGTGTCTTGGTGGTGACAGCAGTTTGTGATTTTCACCTTTCTGGTTTTGAATAGTTTCTTTCTCGATATTCTCCCACTATTAATAGGAAACCATTAAAACATATTCAATGTAGATTACTCAAGTATATAAATGGAGAAGATGCTTGCCTAGAGTAGTTACTCAAATGTATCACGTTAACCATTTCACTGGTCCAGCCCAGCCCAGCCCGATTACTGGTTTTCGGGTTGGGCTGGCCCATGGAACAATAATTTTCTTTTTTTAAAAATAATTAATCATAACCAAATTAAAATTTATAAAATTTTCTTTTGAGTAGGAAATCATTAATCATTAATCATGAAAATAATAAATGAAAGATAAAAGACTTTACCTCATCTTAATTTTATTGTTATCCAATTCTATTTAATAGCAAAATATCATAACATATTAAAATAATTAAGATCGGGCCAAATAAACTGGCCCAACCCATGTCGAGCTAGGCTGAATGGGAAAAAAGCGGCCCTCTGCAGCTTCCGCGTTTGCGGTTTGGGAGCCGCTCAACCAAACACACACTAAGTTAGGAAGTTAAAACTTGAAAATGATTATATTAAGTTTTACAATCTTCATAAGCTGGGTTGGATTACGAGGTAGACTCCGAATGAAATAAATTTCATACCTTGTGTCACTGTGTCATTGCATGGAATGATAAAAAAAATAATTTTTTATAACATTATTTGGACATATATACTTATCATTTAATTCCAACACTTGTCATTTTGGATAAAGAAAGATGAGTCTTTCAATTAATATTTTTTATTACTTTTACATCTTTACTTAAAATTATAGATATTAAACTTATACGTTAGATATAAATATCCAAATAACATTATTAATATTTTTTTCCAATTATAAAACGGAAATGTTGGTTAACATATGGATTGGACATCAACACCGACAATATACAGTTATTCTATATTTCTCTCCTTTTTAATTTTTTTCTTTAAAATATATTAGTCTTAAATATTATTTTGTCCTTTATCTTATTTTTAAGTTTTAATTTGGTCTTTTATCATTAAAAAGAGTCAATTTAGTCCTTCATGTTTCTGACATTTGTCAATTTCATCCTTTCAACATGATGATGTTGAATTTTCACTGGAATACACCAATTTTTGTCAAAGGTTCTTTCTTCCAGTTACCTGAATCTCATTTTCTAACCGAAATTGTATTTTCCAACATATTTGACACTTTGATCAATAAAATTGCAATGTCGTTTCATTTTTTTACGGTGAAAGTTCACTCACATTTTTGTCTTTTTTGTTTTAAAATTACAAATTATAGCAATAAAATGCAGATTCTGGTAATAAAAAAATTAATATCAAGCAAAATCAGTATATTCCGGTAAAAATTTAAAACTGTCATGACGAAATGATGAAATTAACAAATATTAGAAACATAAATGACTAATACTTTTTTCAAAGATAAATGAACAAATTGAAACCTAAAAATAAGATAAAGGACCAAAAAAATATTTAATCCAATACATTAAACTCCTTTCCTTTATATTTTTTTTTTGGATTTCATATTCGTAGTGGGTCACAACAAGATGTTTGTGGTTAAAGGTTGATGTGGTGCCAAGAGTTTTGGCACCATTGGTGGTTCCATGCGTTATCACCATAGATCTGAGTCAAAAAATTGATCAATGGCTTATATGAAGCAACTTATAACCTTATGTACAGGTGATCATGTATTATACGTATTGATCGAGGCCGTACCCGATCAAAATAAAAGGTGTTTATTCTGTAGTACTAGGAAGGTGATCCTAGGTCGTTTCCAGCGAATATCGGTCTAGGCAAAGTATCAAACACGTAGTGTGCAGTAAAATGGGGGGGGTTTTTGTGTGTGACAAATGTGAAGAACAAAACATAAACAGAATATAAAAACTAAGAAAATCAGAAACAAAAGCGGGCAAACCCCTTTGGCTACGTACACTACTCAATCCTAGCTCACTAAAGATCGATTCCTCTCCTCTCCTCTGTCCAACTCGTGATAACCAAATACTAAGCGAAAATTCAGTTATCACTCCAAACCCTAACTTCTAATTAAGCATCAGAAACCAGAATTGGAGTTTTTACTAGTTAATACAAATTAAGCATTTATATTCATGTATTATCTCTACGAAATGGAATTAAGCAAACCACTACACATCGATAAACATGAAAACAGAGAAGAGAAAATGAAATTGCATTAATAACAAGAGCTCAAGAGTAGATAATACAATACCAAAGGGATTAACCCTTGAAGTCTAGCCTTCCATGGCCATAAATGAAGAAAAACGAGTAGAAATGGGGAAGAACAAAACCCTAGCAGCCACCACCACTTGGGAGAGCCAAGAGAGAAGTTCTAACCTAGAGAGAGAGTGAGAAATCTGAAAATGGGAGTGTGTCTTCGGGGTTACACGAATTTCCCCTCTTTAGTCATGAAAATGGGCCTAAAACATGGGCCCAAGTCCTAAGAAACACTATTCTAAAAATTACAATTAAAAAGGGACCTAAATGCAAATTACAATCTTCACTTCAATGCTTCAATCTTCATTTCCAAACATCCCAAAGTGTCCTTGTGCCAAATATTACCTGAAAATAGAAATAGAATTAATTAGGCTAAATAATTCCAAATTAAACAATATTCGGAATATTAGTCCAATAAACTCTAAATCAATAAATCAAGCTAATCAATGTCAAATGGGCAACAAGTATCAATAATAGGAGTAAAATGATGCAAGGAATAATGGGAAATAAAATGCTCATCAAATACCCCCACACTTATCCTTTTGCACTCCTGGGCAAAACCAAAAGATAGGACTATGAAGATCAATATGCACCAAAGTGAATCATGCAACAAGATGACTACAACTAAGAAATGCTAACCTAAGAGATTACATACTTCACAATGAATTCTAGGAAATGCAAAGAAATGGGCAAACTCAAGCACACAAAATGGTTAAGGATCAAAGAGTCAAAGCATCCGCGAACATCATCCAATTACTTCAAGTATGCAAAGAAACCAATGACATCAAGAGGATAGTCACAAAGATGATAGAAACTCACAAGGATCACTCAAAAGTGTTTACACTCAAGTGTTTGGGGTTAATCATTATTTACACTCAAGGCACATCATGAAAAACAAACACAACCATAAGCTTGACAAGCCTCTAACATCAACCATCAACACACATGCACAAAATGATCAAAAGGTCTTTTAAGGGTTGTAATGGGGCCAAGGACAAGGTAGGATAAAAATATGGGAATGTAGCTAAAACCAAAGGAATAGAGGAGCAATGGGGAATAAGTAAAAAGTAAGCAAAATCCACCCCAAAATCAACTACCACTAATTCCAATCCTCTTTGCCTCAACAACCTTTTATTCACTTTTTTTTTTCTCTTCTTTTTTTTTCTTTTTATTTTTGCATTTTTTTTTTTTTTGTATTTTTGTCTTCTATTTTTTTTTTTGTTTTTGAGAGATATACAAAAAGAAAAGAAGAAACAACACAAATGGCATGAAGATGAAGCCATAACTATAACAACCAATGAGGCAAAACCAAGAACTCAACCAATTAAAGCATAAAGCACACTTCTTACCTAATACCCATTCCCAAAACAATTCCAAAGCTCCAAAATTCCCTAAGGTTAGGACAATCATGGTTTTTCAGTCATAGGCTTGTAATGAGCTAAAGAACAAGGAAATGGATAAAAAGGCTCAAAGGGGCTAGCAAAGGATACATTCATTCAAGGTAGGCTCATATGGCTAGTAGCTTATTCAAGAAAGAAAGTGCCTAAATCATTTCAAAATGTGCATGAGCAATCAAGTATCAACAAGAGTCAAGTCAAGTTCTAGAGTGCAAGTAATCCAGAGTGCAATCACACATGACAGAAAATTAGGTGGCATATATAGCAATCCACCCACAATTAAGGCTCAAATCCTCACAAAAGGGACAATTCTATCACAGTGTTACCACCTCTTAATTATCAAAAGCAACTTTACACACAGAAATGCATGAATTCAGACACGAGATACCAAAACTCTACTAAAATGAAGCAAAAACATGCAAGAAAATGCCCAAAACTAAGCAAAACCTAAAAAAAATCAAAGCAAAATATGCAACCTAAACTACTCTCCCCCCCACACTTAAATCACACATTGTCCTCAATGGAACACAAATAGCAGAATCAGACAGATATAGACAAGTGTAATAAAAAGAGTAAGGAAGGAGAAAAGGAGACTCCCTAAGTCATGGTTGTTCAAAAGTGGGGTCGACCAATGAGGCCTCCTCCACAGGTGCATCATCCAAAGAAGGGGTGGTTAGGAAAGGCTTGAGTCGGTGGCCATTGACTTTGAAGCTCTTGTTCGTGGACTCACTCTTGATCTCCACAGTGCCATAAGGAAACACTTGGGTGACTACAAACGGTCCAATCCATTTAGAGCGGAGCTTTCCACTCATGAGTCCAAGCCTAGAGTTGTAGAGCAAAACTTTTTGACCAACCAAGAACTCCTTTCTGGAAATGGAGTTATCATGAAGCTTCTTGGTCTTCTCTTTGTAGAATTTGGAGTTCTCATAGGCCTCCAAGCGGATCTCATCTAGCTCACTCAACTGCAGCTTCCTCTCCTCACCCGCTTGATCAAGAGCTAAGTTACATTGCTTCACAGCCCAATATGCACGGTGCTCTATCTCCACAGGCAGGTGGCACGCCTTACCAAAGACAACCCGATAGGGTGACATCCCTATGGGTGCCTTGTAAGCGGTCCGATGGGCCCACAGAGCATCCTCCAATCGTGTGCTCCAATCCTTTCTATTAGGCTTCACCATCTTCTCCAAAATCCGCTTGATCTCTCTATTTGAAATCTCCGCTTGCCCGTTGGTTTGGGGGTGATAGGGTGTAGAGACTTTGTGCACAACCCCATACTTCTTGAGCAAAGCTTGCATGGATCTATTGCAGAAGTGTGTGCCTTGGTCACTGACTATGGCTCTAGGTATGCCAAACCTGCAAAGGATATTAGACCTGACAAAATCTACAACAACCTGAGCATCATTAGTCCTGGTGGCCTTAGCTTCCACCCATTTGGATACGTAATCCACAGCAAGTAAGATATAATAAAAACCAAAAGAAACAGGAAAGGGGCCCATGAAATCTATACCCCAGACGTCAAACACCTCACAAAACAACATAGGTTGTTGCGGCATCTGTTGCCTCCAAGATAGGGCGCCTCCTGCTCTTTGACACTGCTCACACAAGCTGCAGATGTTGCTCGCATCCTTGAAAATGGTAGGCCAATAAAATCCAGAATCCAGCACCTTTCGTGCTGTCCTTTGAGTACCAAGGTGGCCTCCCACTGGTGAAGCATGGCAAAATTGGAGAACCGATTGGATCTCCTGGTCTGGAATGCACCTGCGAATGACCTGATCACTGCAAAAACGCCATAAATAGGGGTCATCCCATACATAATGCTTGGCATCGCTCTTTAATTTGTCTCTTTGAGCTTTGGATGCCAAGGCAGGAAAAACAGAAGCAACTAGATAATTAACAATGTCTGCAAACCAAGGAGTTTGGGGAAGGGGATGGGAAACATGTAAAGATAAAAGCTGCTCATCCGGGAAGTCATCCCGGATAGGAAATGCATCCTCCTCTCTCTCTATCCTGCTCAAGTGGTCTGCGACAAGGTTATGCGCACCACTCCGATCCTGAATCTCAAGATCAAACTCCTGGAGGAGCAACATCCACCTAATCAACCTAGGTTTGGAATCTGTCTTTTTCAAAAGATACTTCAGAGCAGCATGATCAGTGTACACTACAACCTTAGAACCAAGCAAATATGATCTAAACTTGTCAAGTGCAAAAACAATAGCCAAAAGTTCTTTTTCAGTTGTTGTATAATTAACCTGTGCTGCATCTAAAGTCCTAGAAGCATAATAAATCACATGCGACAGCTTACCAACCCTTTGGGAGAGAACTGCTCCCAAAGCATAATTTGAAGCATCAGTCATGAGCTCAAATGGGAGGGTCCAATCAGGTGGTTGGATGATGGGAGTGGTGGTCAGTGCTTTCTTCAATTCATCAAATGCCCTCTTGCATTGGTCTCCAAATTCCCATGGGGCATCCTTTTGAAGCAACTTGGAAAGAGGAAGGGCAATGTTGCTAAAGTTCTGAATAAACCTGCGATAGAAACCTGCATGACCAAGAAAAGAACGCACCTCTCGCACGCAAGAGGGGTAAGGCAAATGTGATATTACATGCAGCTTAGCAGGGTCAACTTCTATGCCCTTGTGCGAAACAATGTGCCCTAAGACTATGCCTTGTTCTACCATGAAGTGGCATTTTTCAAAATTCAAGACAAGGTTAGTCTCAATGCACCTGTTAAGCACCTTAGTCAAATTATCAAGACATGCATCAAATGAGGAGCCATAAACACTAAAATCATCCATGAAGACCTCTATGCAATGCTCGAGCAAGTCAGCGAAAATACTCATCATACATCTTTGAAATGTGGCAGGAGCATTGCATAGGCCAAAAGGCATCTTTCTATATGCAAATGTGCCAAAAGGACAGGTAAATGTGGTCTTATGTTGGTCCTCTGGTGCAATGCAAATTTGAAAATAACCAGAGAATCCATCTAAGAAGCAATAATGAGATTTACCTGCCAGGCGCTCCAACATCTGATCAATGAAGGGGAGAGGGAAATGATCCTTGCGAGTCGCCTGGTTGAGCTTTCTGTAATCAATGCAGACTCTCCAACTGTTCTGCACTCTAGTGGGAATCAGCTCATCCTTCTCATTTTTGACAACTGTGACACCAGACTTCTTGGGGACAACTTGCACCGGGCTCACCCAAGTGCTATCTGAAATTGGGTAGATGATACCCGCTTGGAGCAGCTTGGTGACCTCTTTCTTAACCACATCAAGAATCTGGGGGTTCAATCGTCTTTGGGGTTGTCTCACTGGTTTAGCCCCATCCTCCAACAAAATGCGGTGCATGCACATGGAGGGGCTAATTCCAGGAATATCCGCTAAAGTCCATCCAATTGCCCTCTTGTTCTTTCTTATCACATCCAGCAGTTTCTCCTCTTGATCAACAGAAAGTGAGGTAGAGATGATCACTGGGAGTTTCTGCTCATCCTCCAAGTAAGCATATTTGAGATGAGGAGGGAGGGGCTTCAGGTCCAATGAGGGTGCCTGCATAATAGATGGAACTAAAGGGACAGCAGAAATGGATTCTGCTGCCTGCACCTGAACAAGTAAATCAGACTCATGCATAACAGATATGGGGTTAGGGTTAGCATAATCTGAATCTATAACATATGAATCATCAGATGCAGTAGCAGAGTCTAAAAACTGGGCTATTTCAGTGCATGCGGTGCACCATCCAGAGTTAGTGCATGATGGACAAGGAAATGAATCAGTGAAAGATGGCAATTCAAAATCATGATGCAAAAAGTCAAGCATATGCTCATCTATCAAATCATCAAGCAAGTCCATATGGAAAACAGAGTGATCCTCAGGAAAATGTTTCATAGCATGGAAAATGTCAAATCGGATCACACTGCCATCAAACTCCATGGAAAGTGAACCTGAATGCACATCTATCTTGGTTCGGGCTGTTTTCAAAAATGGCCTCCCCAAAATAATAGGAACAACATTACGGGGAGAGTCATCTTCCATATCAAGTATGTAAAAATCAGCAGGGAAGATCAACTCTTCAACCCGAACCAAGACATCCTCTATCAAACCTGCGGGGTGGGCAGTACTTCTATTTGCCAATTGAATCACCACACCCGTAGGTTGAAGAGGTCCAAGAGAAAGAGACTTAAAAACAGACATAGGCATGACATTTATTGATGCTCCTAAATCTAGCATAGCATTTTCAAACTTAACATTGCCTATGATGCAAGGTATAGAGAAAGTTCCAGGATCCTTACATTTTTCAGGAATGTGAGGGATAGGTTTACCTATGAGAGCGGAGACATTCCTTCCCATGCTTATCCTCTCATTGCCCTTGAGTCTTCTCTTATGAGTGCACAACTCCTTAAGGAACTTCGCATACCTTGGAATCTGTTTTATTGCATCAAGAAGGGGTATGTTGACTTCCACCTTCCTGAATGTGTCAAGAATGTCCTTGTCCACCTCTTCCACCCTTTTGTTTTGAGGCACTCTTGGTGGGAATGGAAGAGGAACAGGAGGAGGTTGTAGGACAACAGCAGGGCTTGTGGTTGAAGTCGAGGAGGGTTGAGTTGGATGATTCTCTTTGGTGCTAGCATGCTCACCTTCATCTACCACTTGGCTCTTCCCTTTAGAGGAAGCTAGAGCATCATTGTTGAGGTGAGGTTGTGGTGTGGGTGTGAGAATCTGCTTTCCCGACCTCAGGTTGATGGCACTCACATTCTGATTCTGAGGGTTGATCACAGTTTGGGATGGCAACTTGTCAGAATTTTGAGATTGCAAGTTGTTGAGAGAAGTTGCCATTTGACCCATCTGATTTGTCAAAGTCTGAATGGATGCCTCTTGTCTCTGAATGGATGCTCTAGTCTCTTGTTGAAATTGGAGGTTTTGCATGGTCATTTGCCTCACCAACTCCTCCAAGGTAGGTTGGTTGGATGGAGGGGCTGATGGTGCAGGATGAACCACTTGCTGCTGTTGTTGCCTTTGCTGCTGGATTGGAGGAGGTACATATGGTGGTCTACTCGGTCCAGCGGTGTTCTGAAATGGAACATTAGGAGGAGGTTGTTGTTGTTGATCAGACCACTTCAGATTGGGATGGTTCCTCCATCCAGGGTTGTATCTATTGGAAGAGAGGTCATGATTATGTTGTTGTGGGCCTCTATTGTTGTATATGTTTGCTGCATAGGCCTCGGGTTGGTCACCACTTGTCATCGGCTGTTGCTGCTGAAGGGAAGGGCATGCATCTGTGGGGTGCTCAATGGATGTGCATATGCCACACACTCTAGCAGGAAGTATCATCTTTTTCTGATTGACAGCCAATTGTGTGACCAATGTTGTGAGAGAATCAATTTTCTGCTCAAGCTTCTCAACCTTGCCCGAGTCTGCACCAACATCATTTACATCCCTCACAACTATTGCATCACTGTTGCTTCTTGCATGGAATTGTTGACAATTGGAAGCCATCTTCTCAATTTTGCTCCTGGCTTGTAAGGGTGTCATATCTCCCAATGTACCACCACTTGCAGCATCTACCATGTTTCTTTCCATGAAGTTGAGACCTTCATAAAAGTACTGGATGAGAAGCTGCTCTGAGATCTGATGGTGAGGGCAGGAAGCACACAACCTCTTGAATCTCTCCCAATAATCATAGAGACTCTCTCCATGTTGTTGCCTGATACCAGAAATTTCCTTTCTGATTGCAGTGGTCCTATTTGCAGGGAAGAATTTTTCCAGAAATGCCCTCTTCAAGTCATCCCAGCTTGTGATGGAACCAGGGGCCAAGTCAGATAACCAATCTTGTGCTAGACCCTCTAAGGAATGTGGAAATGCTCTGAGACAGACATGATCCTCTTGCACATCATGTGGTTTCATTGTGGTGCACACTATATGGAATTTCTTGAGATGCTTATGAGGATCCTCACCTGCAAGACCATGAAACTTGGGCAACAAATGGATTAGTCCTGTTCTAAGCTCAAAAGGAACATCCTCATCAGGATACCGGATACACGAGTCTTCAATAGTGAAGTCAGGTGCAGCCAGCTCCCTAAGTGTCCTTTCCCTTGGTGGGGGTTGAGCCATGTTATCACAATGTATAGAATCAGATTGAATAAAAGTAGAAGGAATAGAAGAAATAGAAACAGAATCAGAATTAGATGGACTATAAGATGACTCTGACTCACTACCTAATGACTGATTCCTATTTTGTCTAACTAATCTGTGATAAGTTCTATCAATTTCAGGGTTATAAGGATGCAAATAACTTGGGTTGCCCCTAGTCATGTACTGAACAGAACAGCATCAACCATAGCATACTGTAACAGATATGCATGACCAAAATCGGCAACAAAATTTATTATTTTTTAAAATTTTTTTCTTTATTTTTTTCAGCACCCTAAAATCATGAAAACATATCACAGAAAGTTTGAGGACAAAATTCAAAAGGGAACCAAGTCAAAGAATTAAAACAGTGACCAAAAACTAAGAAAATAGAACTTGTAAAATAAAAAAGAAACAGTAAACAGGCTTTTTCAGGATCCAAACGAAGGGGTTTTCTGACGAAGTCAGAAAAATCAGATTATTCAGAAAATTCCCTTCGATTTGATATAAAATTCGTCAAATTCCGAGTTACTGATCAAAAGTTATGCCTATTTATAGTAAGTGCTGCTGAAACTTGGAAAATTTTTCTGGAACTCACAACCAGTGCATATCTGAGTGTCTGTGATGCATCAAAACACTAATATATGATGAAACAAGTGTGGATACCAATTTTCTTGCAAAAATTCCACCCGCAGCTATGTTGAATGGCACTCACAGAATCACTAGAATAGCATCAGTTGTGCAGAACAGCAAATCAGCAAACATGGCAACTTTCAATCAGTTATCAGAATGCTTATTCACACACTAACTACACTAACTAATCTAATTAACTACTGTATGATCTTTGGCAAGAACCGATAGTCCCCGGCAACGGCGCCAAATTTTGATCGAGGCCGTACCCGATCAAAATAAAAGGTGTTTATTCTGTAGTACTAGGAAGGTGATCCTAGGTCGTTTCCAGCGAATATCGGTCTAGGCAAAGTATCAAACACGTAGTGTGCAGTAAAATGGGGGGGGGGGTTTTTGTGTGTGACAAATGTGAAGAACAAAACATAAACAGAATATAAAAACTAAGAAAATCAGAAACAAAAGCGGGCAAACCCCTTTGGCTACGTACACTACTCAATCCTAGCTCACTAAAGATCGATTCCTCTCCTCTCCTCTGTCCAACTCGTGATAACCAAATACTAAGCGAAAATTCAGTTATCACTCCAAACCCTAACTTCTAATTAAGCATCAGAAACCAGAATTGGAGTTTTTACTAGTTAATACAAATTAAGCATTTATATTCATGTATTATCTCTACGAAATGGAATTAAGCAAACCACTACACATCGATAAACATGAAAACAGAGAAGAGAAAATGAAATTGCATTAATAACAAGAGCTCAAGAGTAGATAATACAATACCAAAGGGATTAACCCTTGAAGTCTAGCCTTCCATGGCCATAAATGAAGAAAAACGAGTAGAAATGGGGAAGAACAAAACCCTAGCAGCCACCACCACTTGGGAGAGCCAAGAGAGAAGTTCTAACCTAGAGAGAGAGTGAGAAATCTGAAAATGGGAGTGTGTCTTCGGGGTTACACGAATTTCCCCTCTTTAGTCATGAAAATGGGCCTAAAACATGGGCCCAAGTCCTAAGAAACACTATTCTAAAAATTACAATTAAAAAGGGACCTAAATGCAAATTACAATCTTCACTTCAATGCTTCAATCTTCATTTCCAAACATCCCAAAGTGTCCTTGTGCCAAATATTACCTGAAAATAGAAATAGAATTAATTAGGCTAAATAATTCCAAATTAAACAATATTCGGAATATTAGTCCAATAAACTCTAAATCAATAAATCAAGCTAATCAATGTCAAATGGGCAACAAGTATCAATAATAGGAGTAAAATGATGCAAGGAATAATGGGAAATAAAATGCTCATCACGTATACCATACATGTTTAACAAATCCAATGGACAAGATTTCAAGTCATGTCTGCACTATATTGAGCCTACCCTACTGCAGTATCTTCCCAAGGTAACTTGAGCTTAATTTTTTTTAGTAACTTGCATGAACAACTAATATTTTTGGCTTAATAATAGAGTATGTAATACGGAGTAAATTTTTTTTAAAAGAGTTTAACGTTATTAATTACGTTCGAATTATAAGCAACAAAAAACATATTTCTTTTGGTTTAAAATATACTCCCTCCGGTCCTATTTATAAGACCCTTTTGGGGTTTTTATTTTGGTCCTATTTATACGACCCTTTTTCAATTTTCAATAGCATTTAATCACTTCTTTCCACTAACACTCCTATAAAGTCAACACTTTTTAGAATTCCAATAATAATTATAAGGGTAGTTTTGAAAAAGTATATCAAATTTTCACATTTCCAATGCCACTAACCAATTTATCCACTCTCCTTGATAGAAGTGAAAAACCTCAAAAGGGTCTTATAAATAGGACCGGAGGGAGTACTTAAAATTAACTAACTTTATTAGAATTTTTTTTCACCCCCAATACGACTTTCCTAAAACATCTCTAGAAAATTGTAATCTTAATTAATTTTTGCTTCATTCCCAATACTACTTTCCTAAAATACATCTATTTTTTTTATAAATTTGAGATAATTAAATACAATCAAGTAACCTCCTTAATAAACATAAAAGTTGTTGAATTTGCTTATATTCGGAGCCGGAGGAAGTATTGTGGTTAGTAAAACAATCACAGTTGATGTATCCGTATGAAAATTTGCACTACGAACAATTACAGTTTATGTATCCGAGTGAACTTTTGATATGTATTTTCAAAATTACCATATTAATATTATTGGGAATTTAAAAAGCATTAAATAAATATGAGTGTTTGTGAAAAAAATTAATTAATGACCATTAAAAATTATATGAGTTTATAAATATGAACAAAATAAAAGTATCAAAAAAGAACAAAGGAAGATCGATTGGGACTGATTAAAAGGATTGAAGCAAGTGGTTCGGTGGGGGTTGGTTCACTAGTAGGTTCGGTGGTGGTTGGTTCGCTGGGGTTAGGGGTGGGTGTGGTGGCGCTTGGTTCGGTGGGGTTGGGGGTTGGGTTCACTATCGGCAGAGGGGCGGCAACTGCGGCGGGTTCAGAGCCGGCGTCGGGGTTCACGGGTTGCTGGTTGATCTGGCGTTGAGGGTTGCGTGAACTACGAAGAGGGTTGGGGTTCACTTCGGGCTCGACCACGAAGACGGAGAACAAAGAGGGCTGGGTGGCGGTCGATCTGGCGGAGTCGGAAGGCTGACGGCGGCGTGGTGGAGGTCGTAAGAGAGGGCGGTGGTGGCAGCATGGACATGGTGTCTTCTCATCTTCAAAGCTCTGAGATGCAGATGGTTGATTTTGCGATGGTTCAACTACACCAATGGCAGCCTTATCATTTGTGTTTGTTTGCTCATGGCTGGAACGGATTTCCTGTCAATAATACATTTATCTATATCTCTATTTTATCGAAGAGAATAATAAGTGCAAAAAAAATTCTAGAACATAATAACGTGCAAATAATACAAATTAAGATTTTCTATGAATCTATGATACAGAAGATTAGATTTTCTCCTTTTTTTTTTTGCATCAACTGAGAAAAAAGATTATTAGGACATGGACAATTTGGTAACTAGCTAAATAATTAAAAAGTAAAAACAGAAATAAAAAATAAAAAAATACACTTGTTAAAATTGCTACTAAGTCCATCAATGACCCACATGAACCAGTGAAATACTGGACTCACCCATGGTGCCGTATGAATACGGCACCAAATTAAAATCGTTCATGTTTGTGGCAGTAGGCTGTGGTGGTGGTTTTTTTCTCTTTAATCTCTTCTTCCTCCCCTTCTCTGATGGTGGTGATAGAAAATGATGTTGGTTTAGCTTGTTTGTTACAACATGCATGTTGCTGGTAACTTCATAAGAAATCGCTGATAACTGCATCTCATTCTTGTAGGTAACTAAAAAATAAATGGAGTGATGATGAATGGTCGAGGCTAGCAGTGGCAAATAAATGTGGCTCTAATTGTTGGCATGTTGGTAGCTGGAATTAGTAAAGCTTGATATTTGTTTAACATTGGTGGTAATTGGTAAAATTGAACTTAACGTTGGGAACTTAACGTTGATAAATTGAACTTCACTTTCCAGTTTCCACTCTAGCTCTTGCTCTTGCAAGTTCTACTTCCCTTCATGCTTCATCCTCTACTCTCAGTCTTGCATTCAATGCCTTATTTTCCTCTCTTGCCTTAGCATTCTATATATGCCTTGTAGTCGGCCACCACATCTGCTAAGGTGCTCTTGTTGGCCATTAGAGAATTGAAGACTGATGCAGATATTACCACCTGAGTGTTTTGATCTCCTTCTACATGAAGGATCCTTATTTGGCTCACTTCCTCACTTTCGTTGTTGGGCCCTTCATCAAAGGCATCCTTGGTCACCTTAGGGAGTACTGGGAGGGGAATGAACCTAATCATCCTCTGAACTGAGGACCAACCATAACAACAGTGTATTCCCAAAATACAACAAATACGTTATCAGAACGTATGGCGTACTAGCTCAGAAGTGATAACAACGTCACACTATCTGGTGAACGTCACGTCGCCAAAACGTAAACCTATCACTTTACAAAATACAACGGGTGTGATAAACAACATCACCACATCTGATGAACGTCACGTTGCCAAAATGTAAGCCTTATCAATAGTGATACACAACAGAGGTGATAAACAACGTCACCATGTCTGATGAACGTCACGTCGCCAAAACGTAAACCTTATCACTTGTGTGCATCATACCGTTGAACATCAATTCAACAGTATATCACATACTGCCCACATTGTTCTCCTTAATGTGTCATCGAGCTAGCAACAACATTTAGCATTCCCAGAGGCCCTCCACATGTTATCATAACATGATAAACGATCTAGCATCCGAACTCCAGGATGGATGCAAGCTCTTAACTTAAAGAATTGATTGGTATATCTCAATTAATAATATCTCACATTATTAATCCAATAATCTCATACCATCATCAATCAATTACTTTTAAATCCCAGATCACTTGGATTATTATCACGTAACTATTAAACAAAATGATTCAGAATTAAAAATGGCATTTTTAAGTTTCTGAACAAAAAGACTCGAGTATTCTTCATAATACTCGAGTAGTTCCTCAGTTTTTCCAGTTTACTCGAGTAGTTCTTCAAGTTACTCGAGTCGTTCATACTTTTCAAAAAAGTCAAGATTTCAGATTTTTCTAAAAATACTCGAGTAGCTCATGAAATACTCGAGTCGTTCATCAACCCAGAATACTCGAGTAGTTCATGCATTACTCGAGTGGTTCATCAGAAAATACTCTTGCTACATCAGTCAATACTCGAGTCCTGGACCCGATACTCGAGTGTTGGTGCAAAAAGACACACTGGTGCGTCACGAAATACTCGAGTATCGAGCCAAGTACTCGAGTCTTTACAGACAGAACAGACTGGAAATTTGGTTTTAGTATACCATTTTCAATTCTAACCATTTCTAATCAAATCCAATGATCAACAGAGTTCATATAACACATAATAAGCATGTGCAAACACTTAGAACACATCAAATTACAGAAATTGCAAAGATTCAAAGGATTATGCATAAACTTCGAAAATTCACAACTCAACATGCCAATTTGCAAAATACTCAATAAACTTGTGAATTTAAGTTCAAAACAGCTTACATGCATCATATGAAACTTGCTCAAAACAAATTTAGAGCACAGGTTGGTCTCCAAACCAATTTCCCTATTCAAACTAAGCCCTTAGAGCCTCTTGGTGGCTCTATAATCAAATTCATGCAATTTAAACTCTATCTAGTGAATAGAAAGCTTTCCCCTTACCTCTCGGACGTGAATCAACAGAAGCTTTGCAAAGAAAAGCACCATAACACCAAAAACCACTTCAACCACCAAAGTGCAGAACGGTGTGAGCAGAGTCCAAAAACCAAATTGTTTGAGTGAGTAATCATGCACAAAAATTGGGGAAAAAGGTTAGAATCTAATCTCTGCAACATGCATGAGAGATTAAAACTAATTTGGAATCAAGAGGGTTCACGAGCTTACCACAATTGAAGATCAAAGTAAGCTCCAAGAACCAGTTGACAGCAAACAGACCCCCACTTTCGAGCTTCGATTCTTCTAACACTCAAACTCTCAGCTCACGATTTTGGTGTCTATACAAAGCTCGAGATGTGAGCTTCGTATTGGTGTATGATTTGTAACTCAATTCTACTCAAGGAAGGAGAATTGAATGATCGAACTCAGGAACCCTAACATGTGAAATCCTTCACGAAATTGGCAAATGGGTTGGTTGATTCATCAACCATGGCTTAAATAGTCCTCCACCAAGCTCATGCAGCTCAACACGGAGGCACGTGTTGAAGGACTGATTTCGTGTCAACACGGTGAACTCGTTGGTTGTGACTCACCAAAACGCACTAACTCGTTCAACTCTGACCAGAATACTCGAGTCTTCTCAACAATACTCGAGTATTTTGGTCAGTTTTTGAAAAATATTTATTTTATTTTCTTTCCCTCCAAAATCTTTCTAAAATTACTTCTAGGTCCTAAATAAGGACTAATATGCAAAAATACTTATTTTCACACATTAATAATTATCTAGTCTTTCTTACATATTTTCTTTCATAAATCACTTTCTAAAATTAATCCTAAATAACTATAATTAAATTTTCATTAATCAAGGATTAAAAATTTGGGGTGTTACACAATTAATACAGTTAATTATTCTATGTCAAAATGTATTTTTAGAGTTTTTAATTCACTAACGTTAATACTTGTCTTCTTATAAAAAGGAAAAACTATTTTATGTGATTTTATAAAGTAAATTTAAAATGAAATGTGTGTTTGATTTGATGAGTGTATATTGATACTTGCATAATGTATGTGAATGTTGTATGAAGCATGATGCATGAGAGTAATTGCATTATTCTAATAATTAAAATGCTTACATGATAATTATATTGGAAAAATGAAGTGAATATGTGTATGTGTGTGTGTGTGTATCGTGAGAGGGCAATAAGGAGGAATTGGAAACTTAAACCCAAAGCAAGAAAATGTCAAGTCTAAGACACATTCCCTAAATCATGCAAAATATCATCATTTAGCCCCTTGAAAGTCAACTTCCTTACTTATTAAGACTTTAATTAACCCCAAGTTACTATTTGCATGCAACATTAATAGACTCTCAAAAATGCCCCTAGCTTCTAGAATGTCTTAACTCACTTTTTGGTCATTTTACCCAAGCCTACCCACTTACGTATATACATGCACTTAGGCTTCACTTTGCATTCATTTCACACATTTCATCACTTCCTAAATACTAAGTTATAGAGCCCATCAAACTCTAGAACAAGAGAGTTAGAGAGAGAGAGGGAGCCGAGGTGATGATGATGGAAGGGAGAGAGGATTTTCAATTCTTAGAACTCCTAAACTTGATTCTTAGCTTGGAGTAGGTATAAACATAAGCTTTTGATCTTTTTCTTTAAATATTTATTTTCATTTTAAAGGCTTGAACTTTTGTTCTTAGATCTTGATGCATGTTTTTATGAAGATCTATGGTTCTAAAGTCTATGCATGTCGTGATCTATGTTTGATTTGAAGGAATAAGGCTTATATGTGCTTCCTTATGTTTCGATTTTTTGCTTTAGGACTTAAAGCTTTGATTTTGTTTTGGAACTTTGATGCATGTTATGTTTCCATGAAAATTTGTTGTGTGAAGTTAGTACATGATTAAATCTAGAGTTGTCAAATTCGGTTCTTGAGCTTTTATTTTAAAAGACTTGACTTTTGTTTGTAAAGAATGATGCATGTTGTATTTTTGTTGAGATCTATTGTTTTTGAGACTTCATCTTTAAAAAGCTTTGATCTTTGTGTTAGAATACGATTGCATATTAATTTATTTGATAGAACTATGGTTTGTAGTAGCATGCAAATAGGAATCAAAGCTTAGATCATAAAAATATGTGATGTATATGAATAAAAATGATGTCTTTGAACAATATCTCTTTGTATATATGATACGGTTTGTGTAAATAGGTAAGAATAGGGTTATGTTTGAAGATTTTTGTCTCTAGCATGTTAGTTTTAATTTTAATTACCTTTATGCTTGAATTAAAAGTCTAGAAAATGAAAAGTGAACATGCATGATGTTTTGAGTTCAATTCGGTTTTGTATTTATTTTTGCTCACATAATTTTATGTTACTTTGTTAATTCGGTTTTGGCTTGGAATGAACAATTAAAAATGTGATCTTGTGTTTGATTCTTGATGCATATTGATTTTTATTAAAAATCTAAGTGTTTGTAAGCCATGCATGTTAAAGACCTAAAGTTTTATGTATAAATATGAGTTTGATTATTTATTGGTGTATATGTGTGTATTTGGTTTTATATACATGTGAGATTGATTTTGTTTCTCTAAAGTGAATTTGCATGTTAATGTTTTGAAGTGATTGATTTGGTTTAAGTGTTGATGAGTTATGATTTTTGGTTTATTTACTTGATTCGTTTCGGTCCCTTTTTGTCCAAGTATAAAAGCATGAAAGTTGATTGTCTTGAGTAGATTATATGTTATATGTTTGATCTAGAGTTAATGAGTGGTGGTATGTTAAACTTGATTCGGCTTGGTTTTGTTTTGTTCTTGCATAAGAATGTTTTAGTTTGATTGATTTGACTAAGTGCTGAAATTTTTTAAAATGTATGATTTGATCTTGATAAATAGCCCTTGCACATGTTTAATGATTTCGTGACTTAGCCACTGTTTTAATAATATTAATTAAAGTGTCTCTGAATTTTGGTATAATTTTTGGAACTAGTTTACTATTTTTACAAGAAATAACTTTGTGAAAACTATTTAAGAAAACAAGTTTTTCGGTTTAAAGATGAACAGAGTTTTCAAACTTATGTTACTCTAAATGACTTGAAATTTTTATGGTAAGACCTTGCCTATGTCTTGAGACTCTCTGTAAAATTTGAGGAGATTTAGAGTTGGTTTAATATTTTTACTAATTACAAAACAGTGACAGCTCAATTCTGAATTCTTCGATTTTGGGAGAGATTTAATTGGAAAAGTTTGACTTAAACTACTCTAAATAATCTGAAATTTTTATGAGATGATCATGAGTATGTTTAGAGGTTTTTTGTCAAATTTTGTGTCAATCGGAGTTGATTTACGATTTTAAATAAATACAAGTTTACTTCATATTTCAATAGTCTTAATTGGGTTTTTGTGACAAATTTGGATAAAAACTTGAGTTCTGAACATTTGATTGACTTTAAAATTTTATGTGATGGTCTTTGATATGTGTTTAATAGTATTGCAAAGTTTAGAATTGAAATGAGTTAATTTGATTTAGTCTTGGAATTTTATCTTCTTGAATTCCCGTATTCGGTCTAACATGATACATGATGTTTGTGGTGAATATAATGCTTTGGGTATGATGTTGGACTTGGTTGGATTTTGTTCTTATACTCTGATGTAACTTAAAAAAAATAATTAGATTTTGATTTGGTATTGTCATTGTGATGACTGAAAATTGTTAAGTAATGCTTGTGAACCTTGTTCGATGCTTAGGAGAAATGGTTGTTTTAGTTTTAACGTATATATGAATGTTTGAATAAAAGAGTATGCATGTATGTATGTATATTGTTTGACTTGGTGTTAGAATGATGGTAGTTGTGATCTTGATTCTTGAATTTAATATTTATGAAATCTTGAAACAAAGTAAAGAGTTATAGGTATTGTCCCAAATTAATAAGAAACTTAATGATCTTGAAGATGCTAATTTATTAAGGGTTGAATGATGACAAAATATGTGTTTTAAAGTTTTCTTGAATGGTTTTAATGATAGGTTTGTTTTGGATTTAAAATCATTCGGATATTGGCAATGTGTTTAAATTTTTTTTTTCAAAAGATAGAGTGTTTTCAAAAGTAAGAGAACGAGAATGTTTTTGAAATGAATTTATTAATAATGATTTTAACGTAAGGGAAAAATGTTTTAGTTTCGAGGAACGAACGGAGAGAGGAAAAGGAATAGCGGATTGGCATTTTGAGGAGAACGCTTGGAATCCTGCACACCAGTAAAGGTGAGAGAGCAGTAGTCCTAAGTCAACGTGAGTACGTGACACTTAGACTAGGTTCTAAACTGAGTATATCAAGTTTGAAATTCTATTAATTGCTATATGCTATGTGCTTACATGATTATATGTTATGATTCTGATTACCATGCATTTTTATTTATTTATATATGATCTACTTGGTCTTATAAGCATGTCTGAAATATATCTGTATTACTCTGGAATTCTGATGATGATTAAAGTGAGACAATGGAAATTATGAAATTTAAGATGAGAACGATGATAGTATGAAATTTATGAGAAAGAGATTATGAGATTGAGATAAGAATAATGCTGATGAGAACAATGATGATGAGAAGAATTGTGATGCTATTTTGCAAAAGCTCAAGTTATGATGAAAGTAATGCTGATGAGAATATTGCGAAAAGAAATATGAGATGAATTGTGGCTCTGCTTTGTGAAAGCTCAAATTATGTATAGAGATGTGAATTCAATTGATGAAGTGCCAATGGCAAAAAAATGTGATTGTGCAATGTTTGTGACTCGAGGCTCAATGATTTAAGCTGGCTCACAATGATATCTTGAGGAATGTGGAACCTCGTGCTCTTTGGGGAAATATAATAACTTTGTTAGTGGTTGGGACTCATCGAAGGGATGTTACGAGGATGAGTCGACCATAAGTATTTAAAAGATTAAAGAAGAAAGGAAACTTATAAAAGACTAAAGATGAGAGAAAATTTTTAAAAGATATTGACTAACAAGGTGAGTATGAGTGCGAAGTAGTGGAGAGGAAGATACCCTGGGTATCTGCGAATACTCGGGTTGTGATTGCAAAACGGGAGGGTAAGGACGTCGATACGTCAAGAAGCCTTGAGTGCTTTTCTAGGCGGAACGAACTCCACATGTGGTACGGGCAGATCGGTCTTATGCCGTGGTAAGTTCCGCAGGCCAACTAGAAATGTTACTGACGCCCACTTTGGCAATTCGAGAACAGTGGAGAGGGACTGGAACGTGGCAATGTGATATTTTGCACTTGTGTAGTGAACTAGTATTCTATTTTGTTTTGCTTCGAGGTAGCGGACAACTGTCAATGCCTGCGTGGTAAAGGTCCTGTACTCCTGTTTGCTTCCGACTAGGTTGGGTGGATTACCGAGGAGCTGTAGACGTGTGTGCTAACTGCAACTGAACTCTTTATCTCGATGATATTTTATTTTCCCAATCATCGATGGATGCGATCTCATAAGACTTAATAAGAAGAGATTAAGAATGTTGAAATGACTTATAAGGCATGAGTAATGGAAAAGAGCTTTTGAGCTGAAAATGGTTTATGAGAACCTTGAGCATAATGTTGTTATGAAAGAGATTGAAATTCCCTGTAAGAATTAAGCATTATATCATGAGAACTTTCCAAAGGTATGATGTGAATCTTTTGATAACATAAGAAATGATGTTTTATGAATTGTATATAACTGTTACCTGCACATCATGATTATCTGCTGCTATATGTTTTCAGTTATTATCTATGTGTCCGATACATGTTTAATATCTGATAATATTTGGAATCTATCTTCATAAATTATTCTGTCTATTTTCTTTTACTTTGAGATATCATTAGACTGTTCTGTTACTATTGTACTTCTGGAATGCTGGCCTCTCTCCTATCATGTTGTCGTATCGGGTTGCACCGGTATTGCAACGGGTAAATGGCACATCCTGTAGTGAATCTGCACTTTTACTTTGATGAGGCTCATGCAGTGGACTTCAGCGAGGATGATTAGAAAACAAGATTAGTAGTAGGTAATTTCCTCGAGCATTGTATCCTTTGCAGTTACCTGATTGAGATTGCTATATCATTATGTACCCCCGCCTGGTATTTTATTAAGTATGGTTTTTTTTTGAAATAAGGTTTCATGAAACAAGAAATGAACATGTTTTCTCAAATCAGATTTATGAAAGTAAGTTGCAAAGTGCGATGTTAAGTAACATCTCGGTTTGGAATTTGAAGTGTGTCGTGTGATATGAGAATGTGATTTTATTACAACTAAGTTAATGAAAGATTTTTGAACTTCAAGATTCTCAAGTCCATGTTACCTTGTGTAAAAAATTTAAAAAAAAAGTTTACCCAAAGTTTTACTATATTTTATTAAAGAAATGATATTTTCAAGTTGTCAAAATCGGGGTGTTACATTATGGTATCA
Source organism: Crotalaria pallida (assembly GCA_037953625.1). Taxonomy (NCBI): domain Eukaryota; kingdom Viridiplantae; phylum Streptophyta; class Magnoliopsida; order Fabales; family Fabaceae; genus Crotalaria; species Crotalaria pallida. The sequence goes on along the minus strand of CM075654.1, from coordinate 104,990,795 downwards.
GAGTAATGGTTGTCCTAAGTAGCCTTATGCATGGGCTTACTGTTAGAGAGTGCCCTAGTGGCAATCGTATTTTCTCTTTTACTTGTACTTATTTCATGTTTATGGATTATTACTATTAACAATAATGAGGCATTTCATTTATTATATTTATCCTTTAATTGTTTAATTAAAATAGATGTAATAAAGTCCTTAGGATTATAAGTTCAATGTCATAAGAATATCAAGTACATGACTTGATAGTGAGATCTTATTGATTGATAATTATCCTTAAAGATTCCCTAGTCGAGTATTATAGTTAATAAGGACAACTATAATACATCGAGACTAGTATGTGGCAGACTGATGACTGTATCTCACCGGTCATGGATATGGGATATCAAGTCTTCATGTAAGTACACATTGGGACAATTGTGTACTGGATTGACCCGCCATGAGAATGCTACATGGGTTATTAAGTGAGTGTCATAAGAGATTCTCATAGTGACAATGGTGTACATGGTCCTTCGACCTGAAGTCGCTACGGTTCCCAACATGAGGAATTATATGCTTTCACGCAATCAAACGTCATCTTTAACCAGGTGATCATAACGGTTGTAGTCGGGTATATGACAAATCATGTAGAGGTATGTGAGTGACGTAGATGGGATTTGTCCTTCCTTATCAATAAGAATTATATCTCTGGGCCCCTTGATTGAGCGAGACGGTGAAATGTGGCCATACTCAAGACAGTCAATATGAGATATTGACGAGACTTGTTTAGACGCGTCTACTCAGGGATCAAGAAACCATAGGTTACACTATTCATGGGTGACACGTTCCATGCCATGAGTGTAACTATGATATTTGGACAAAGGGATTAAACGTACACATGTTCATTGGTCACTGTAAAAGGTTTAGTCAAATCACAGACATTCCTGTCACTTGGGTAGCAATGATGTGTTGCTAGATACCGCTCATTGCTTGTAAAGTTAAAATGTGATTTTAACATTACTGCCAATGTTACAGGAACCTATAGGGTCACACACTAAGAGCAGATAAAATTGGAGATATCACATTTGTTAAAAAATACAATAGTTGTATTTTTATAAAATTAAATCTTTCTAATATGATTAAGATATGATTCGTTTTATCTTTATGTATAAGATATAAATTTGATTTTATCTTCTACGTATAAGATAGAAATTCGAATTTATCTCCTAAAAAAAAACCCAACCAGTTGGTCTGATAATATTATAAATAATATTATTAGCTTTAGTTTTTTTTGAGATGTGTGAGACACAGAACGGTAACCCTAGCCGTCATATCAGAGAGTGAGTCTTCTCTACTAGCACTGAGAAGAGAGACGTGACTCCAATTGGGAATTTGTTCGTGTGGATACCAATAGAGGCACAACACATTGATGTGCTCGTGATTGACGAAGCGTTCGTGATAAGATTCGTTGGTCTCCTCTTCCCTGCAAAAGGTAATTTTATTCCCTATCTCAAATCATGCTTTCACATGGATCCTGGATGGAAATAGGATATATATATATTTTTTCCGTTTCGTTTGTCGCATCCTATTTCCTAACAGTGGTATCAGAGCCACTTGTGAAACCATGATTTGATTATTTTTGATTAAACATGTTTTAATATGATTATGATGTGTTGGGATTAATCAAAAATTAAAAAAAAAAACTTTTCGCTGTGATGTATCAATTGTGCGCAAAACAATTCCATCACGAGACCAAAAGGTACTTGATACATGATGAGATCATGTCACGAGACAAAACAAATTTGATACATGTTGATGTGTTTGCGCCGCATGAACTTGTCACGTGAATCAATTTGGCCTGGAGTTCACGAATTCACGAATTCATGAATATGGCCTGGAGATATCACATAACGAATCAATTTTTCCGCTTGTTTTAATATGCTAAGAATTCATGAAATCTTGTGCTGTGAATTCACGAGATAAACGTGAATCAAGTGTTGATGCATTGTGATCTATTGGGATCTATTGTGTATGTTTTATTTTCTTTTGGTTTATTTTTAAATACGGCCTGCGTGTCGTGCCTGTCTCATGTATTCAATATGTATTTCTTTTCTCATCTAAATCCCCTCATGAACGAGGTTTCTATTTGTAAAATATTTTATTAAATTTTGAGGAGACTTGAAGATGAACAAGGACCGGTGCAAACATTCAAGGAAGGCTCTTGGAGAAGAAGCCATGCGTTTAGGATCTTTGTTTTAATTCACTCATTGGCTTGGGTGAATTAGTTTTTTTAGGCCATGACCATATCACGTAGTTTATAATTATAGTATGCATGTGATGCATGTTATCGTTATAATGTTATGTATGTTAATACAAGATAAAACTAGTGAGATCACTTAACTTAAAAACCCCTCCTCAAACTGAAATATTAAGTTATATGCCTTCCAATGCTTGAGATTGATGTCGTTTTGAATGTGGGCCTGCTAAAGTAGGGTACTTTTATCTACATTGGTCAGACGCGAGGGGATAAATGTAATATCTATTATGTCAACCATTGGGTCTAACTTAAATGGATAGTTCAATAGGATTGAAGGTCTATAGGCAAAAGAATTGGGTATAAATTTATAGGATGAATTTGGATAAATGTTATTCGCCTAATTGATCCAAGAGTCACATGAGATGTGATTGGGAAAGGGTTCCCTACCTAAATAATCAAATTATGGGAGATCAGCTAAAGTTTGACTCATAATAAGATGAAATATGGATCTTGATCCCACTAGAAAATCTTACGCTGAGATTTTCCGAGTCAATATTGAGGGTTATTGATTTGAGGAAAATAGTGGGAGTAATATTTAATAAAAGTCCTTATTAACTATTTAATAAACATGATCTTAATTTTGTTTTAATTTTGTTGTTAGATCACCATGGCATCAAACAATTCGAACAACTTATCACTGCGATCAGTCCTTGAGAAGGACAAGCTGACGGGAATTAATTTCCTGGACTGGTATCGAACCCTAAGGATTGTTCTTAGGAATGAGAAAAAGATGTATGTGCTAGAGCAACCGCTCCCTGAAGCACCCCCCGCTAATGCACCGGCTGCTGAGTGGAATGCTTTCCGTAGGCATCAAGATGATGCCTTAGAGGTTGGAACTCTCATGCTTGTCACTATGACCCCTGACCTTCAGAAGGTTCATGAGAACATGAGTGCGTACGATATGATCGTACACCTTAAGGAGCTCTATCAAGGGCAAGCAAGGCATGAGCGTTTTGAGGTCACAAGGTCCCTTTTCACTTGTAAGATGACAGAGGGAAGCCCAGTTAGTCATCATGTAATCAAGATGATTGGTTATATTGAGAACATTGAGAGGATGGGTTTCCCACTAGGTCAAGAGTTGGCCGTTGACTTAGTTCTGCATTCCTTACCACAGAGCTTTAGTCAGTTTGTCATGAATTACAACATGAACAACATTGACAGCACTCTAACTGAATTGTTAGGGAAGTTGAAAACTGCTCAACATGATATCAACAAGGGAAAAACTGTATTGTTGGTTCAAAATGGAAAGGGCAAAGGTAAGGCCAAAGGGAAAGCACAAAAACCTAAGGATAAGGGCAAAGCTAGAGTAGCTAAGGCTCTTAATCCTAAAGGTGGGGTGGCTAAGGAGGGAAATTGCTTCCATTGTAACAAGGAGGGACATTGGAAGAGGAATTGCCCACATTACCTTAAAGAGAAAGAAATGAAGAAAAGCGGAGCCTCTTCTTCAGGTATTTTTGTTATAGAAGTTAATTTTTATGCTTCAACATCATGGGTATTAGATACTGATGTGGATCTCACATTTGTGTTAATGTGCAGGATCTAAAAAGGAGTAGAAGATTAGCTAAAGGTGAAGTCGAACTGCGAGTTGGAAATGGAGCAAGAGTTGCCGCCATTGCTGTTGGAACTTGTAGTTTAACCTTACCTAGTGGATTAGTTTTAGAACTAGAGGATGTTTATTGTGTACCTGCTATTCGTAGGAATATTATTTCAGTTTCATGTTTAGACAAAGTAGGTTTTTCGTTTTCAATAAGGAACAAGTGTTGTTCCATTTATTTGAATGAGATGTTTTATGGCAGTGCACAATTAATAAATGGTCTTTATTTGTTAGATCTTGATCATCCAGTCTATAACATTAATGCTAAAAGGTTTAAATCAAATGATACAAACCAAACTTTTCTTTGGCATTGTCGTTTGGGCCATATAAATGAGAAACGCATTTCTAAGCTTCATAAAGATGGATTCTTAGACTCATTTGATTTTGAATCTTATGAGACATGTGAGTCTTGTTTGTTGGGCAAGATGACAAAGGGTCCATTTACTGGCAGCAGTGAACGGGCTAATGAACTTTTGGGACTCATACATACAGATGTATGTGGGCTTATGAGTTCAAATGCTAGAGGAGGTTACCCGTACTTCGTCACATTTACTGATGATTTTAGTAGATATGGATATGTATATCTAATGAAATACAAACATGAAACCTTTGAAAAGTTCAAGGAATTCAAGAATGAAGTACAAAATCAACTTGGCAAAAGTATTAAAGCCTTTCGATCTGATCGAGGTGGTGAATACCTTAGCCAAGAGTTTGATGACTATCTAAAAGAGTGTGATATAGTATCTCAACTAACTCCTCCTGGAACGCCCCAGTGGAATGGTGTTTCAGAAAGGAGAAACCGAACCTTGTTGGACATGGTTAGGTGTATGATGAGTCAATCGGACCTTCCAATCTCTTTTTGGGGACATGCTCTACTTACAGCTGCTTTTACACTTAACCGATCCCCATCGAAAGCGGTTGAAAAGACACCATATGAGATATGGACTGGGAGGCGTCCTAGTATGTCTTTTCTCAAGATTTGGGGGTGTGATTTTTATGTGAAACGTCTACTTTCTGATAAATTCAGTTCCAAATCTGACAAATGCTACTTTGTAGGATATCCCAAAGAAACTAAGGGATACTATTTCTACAATCCCACAGAAGGCAAAGTGTTTGTCGCTCGCACAGGCGTGTTTCTTGAAAGACAATTTCTCTCTAAAGGAAATAGTGGGAGGAAAATAGATCTTGTTGAGATTCAAGAATCCCAAAGTAGCCAAGACCAAGCGATGAATGTTGAGCAAGTTCCACAAGATGTTGTGGATGTACAACCTGCTCAAGTTACACAAGTTTTGCGTAGGTCAAGTAGGATTCCTCTTCAGCCAGAGAGATATGGATTTTGTGAATTCAATGCTCCTAATTATGTGGATTATGTTTTGATGATGACAAAATAATTAACAAATCATGCCTTGAAGATATTGCAACATCAACATCAACAAGAAGTCAAGAAAAGAAGACAAGTGCCCAATCATTCTCAATCAAATATTAATTGTAAATTTCTAATTTATGTTGAGAGTGGTTGAGAGTGGGTAGAAATAGTTAGTCTCTTCTAGGAATAAATTTTTATATGTTTATTAAGTTGAGATTGACCAAAAATTAATACTTGAGAGGAAAAATAAAATTGAAAAATAATTTTTCCCATATCTGATCAAAATACTCGAGTATTTTGATAAAGACTCGAGTATATACTCGAGTATTTATAGAAAAACTCGAGTATTTGTGCCAGGTCAGCAATTATGACCGTTAGTCTTGTTCGTGCACCAATTCACTCGTGACCGACCAAAACGACTCGAGTTTTTACCAAAAGACTCGAGTATTTTTGTCCAGTCAGCAAAAATGAACGTTGGAGAAACTCAAAAACCCAATTGAGGGCATTTGAGTATCATCCAACCCCAAGAGAGAATTCAGAACCTTATTGTAAAATTGCTCTTTGAATTTGTGCAAGAACAAACAAGACAACAACACATTATTGATCACAAGCTTTCATAATTTCCTTTTCTCAAGTGTTAATTCCCAAAAAGCTCAACTTCTCACTCATATTGTCATTTTATTCCAAGTTGAGTTTTAGGCCTCAATTCTTACATTGAGCTGTGCTTATTTGTGCTAATCCATTGTGAGATTAGTAATACACATACAAAAAGCTTGATTATTCAAAGTCTTGGATTGTTCCCAAGCAAACCCTAAGTGGCTTAGGGTGTTGGAAGTCTTGAGAGGTTCTCAAGCACAAGACTAGGAGGTTCCTAGCCCGGTGGAGTTTCTTGAAGGGAGTTCAAGGAAGCTTTGTGAAGAGTTCTTCAATCACCGGAATCAAATTGGGGTAGAAATCAAGAGTTTGGTACACTCTTGAAAGGGTTAGGTTGAGTGAGGCCATTCTCAAGCAATCCTTTGTAATTTCTAACAATTTGATTATTAGTAGAAACTCCTAAGTGATTAGGAGGACTGGATGTAGCTCATTGTTGGAGTGAACCAGGATAAAATTGCTTGAGTGTTGGTTTATTGCTTTTAATCTACTTTCTAGCTCAATAGACTTAAGTCATTTCAATCAATTAGGATTTATACAATTAGGTAGCAAGTTCAAGGAATCTTTGTGTTAAAAGTTATTTAGATTACTTGCTATTCTGTTGGATAAGTTCCTGTTTATTATTGAATTGATTTGAGTTAAATTGCTGAATTTTCGTTTCTGGTTTTTCTGCTATCTGATAGTAAAAACTCGAGTATTTCAGAAAAGACTCGAGTTGTTCATCCTGAAAAACTCGAGTATTTCACAAAAGACTCGAGTCTTTTGTTTCTGATTCCAGAAAATTCAGTCTAAGCTCCATTCTTCAATTATCAATCGAAATATTTGGTATTAGTGCTTCAAAATACTATTCACCCCCCTCTAGTATTTGCTTAGCCCGCTTGTTGGTTTCCAACAGATTTCTCTTGACTCAAGAGGATGACATTATGATTTTTGATCAAGATGAACCTACTACTTACCAAGAGGCTATAAACAGCCCTGACTCTGAGAAATTGCTTCAAGCCATGAGATCTGAGATGGAGTCCATGCACACCAACCAAGTTTGGATCTTGGTTGATCTACCTGATGGGGTAAAACCAATTGGGTGCAAATGGGTTTTCAAGAAGAAGACTGACATGGATGGTAATGTACATACCTTTAAAGGACGATTGGTTGCGAAAGGTTTCAAACAAGTTCATGGTATTGACTATGATGAAACTTTTTCACCAGTTGCCATGCTTAAATCCATTAGGATCTTGCTTGCTATTGCAGCATTTCCTGATTATGAAATCTGGCAGATGGATGTCAAAACTGCTTTCCTTAATGGAAATCTTTTCGAGGATGTGTATATGACACATCCTGAAGGTTTTGTTGATCCAAAGGATGCTGGAAAGGTTTGTAAGCTGCAACGATTCATTTATGGATTGAAACAAGCTTCTAGGAGTTGGAATATTCGATTCGATGATGCAATCAAACAATTTGGTTTCATCAAGAACCAAGAAGAGTCTTGTGTATATAAGAAGGTTAGTGGGAGTGCAATTGTCTTTCTTGTGTTGTATGTGGATGACATACTACTCATCGGGAATGACATTCCTACCTTACAGTCTGTTAAGACTTGGTTAGGGAATTGCTTTTCTATGAAGGATTTGGGTGAAGCAACCTATATATTAGGCATCAAGATTTATAGAGATAGATCAATGAGATTGCTTAGCCTACGTCAAAGTTCGTACATAGAGAAAGTGTTGAAACGGTTCAACATGCAGGATTCCAAAAGGGAATCTTTGCCAATGTCACATGGTATAACCTTGTCAAAGGAACAGTGTCCTTCCACTAAGGAAGAAAGGGAACGCATGGATAGAATTCCATATGCATCTGCTGTAACATCCCGAATTTTTATTCTAATAATAATTAGAATAATAGTAAGATTTGGAAGTGAGGATTATCATAGAAGGGATTTAAAATGATGGATTAGGAATACTTTGAGTGCCATATAGGAGTCTAGGAGCATTGGCATCGAGAAGCAAATTTAAAGAAGACCCAAACGAGTGTTAAAAATCGATTTTTCGGTGTTATAAACACCCGACGTTAGGAAATTCAAAATAAAAGATTTAGGACTCAAAATACAATTTCCACCGTTGGATATGAAGGTATGATTTTTAGGAAGCTTGCTTTCAAATTTGAGCAAGATCCAACGGGTAACGAAGAAGTTATCTTGAATTGAAGCAGGAAGAAAATAGGAGGAAAATAGGAAAATGAATAAATGGGGTACTGGGCAAAACACTGGAGTCTTTTGGAAAAGACTCGAGTGTTTTGGAAAAGACTCGAGTCTTTGTGAAAAGACTCGAGTGTTTTACAGATCCTGAATCAGGGAAAGGCAAAACCCTCGGATTCACTCGAGTCTTTTAGAAAAGACTTGAGTAATTTTCATGAATTCACTCGAGTGATTTGGAAAAGACTCGAGTGTTTTTATCAGATCAGCAAAAAAATAAAAACACGAGTTGGGGTCATTTTAACCCCAAAAATCACTTTCTCACTCTTCTTTTCTCCGGCTTCTCTCTAGGGTTTTCATCCCCAATCCTTCTCCAATGTTAAAATAGCACCAAATCAAATCAAATTAACATCCCATAATCATTCCCCATCAAATCCCCATGATTTTCTATCAACAAAAACCCCAATTTCATTCTCAATCCCTCAAATCCCCAAATTCCCAATTCAAAACCCTAAATCCTTCCAATCCCCATAATCACTCAAAGTTATCAAAAATTAGTGCCACAAATCACTTCCAAATCAATTCCTCATGAATTTTCCCTCTCCAAAAACACATATTACTTCCTCTTTCTCATGAAATCCCAATTCCCTATCAAACCCCAATTTGTGTAATCGGTGGCATAGGGTCTTCTAATCATGCAAGGAAGCTTAGGAAGTGATTAAGGGCAAGGAATAGGAAGCTAAGAGGCATGGATTAGAGCTTGGTGAGGATGCTCCCTCAAAACCCCCATTTTGGTTCTTTCTCTTCAAAGAGGTAAGAAGGGTTGTTCACATTACCTTTACTTAGAGAGTAAATTCTAGGATGCTATAGTGGTAGCTGAGAATAGAAAAGATTAGTTAGAAATAATATACAATAGGGTAAGTGCATTAGACAATAAACAAAGCTTAGGAATAAAGGAAATGAACTCATTAGATAAATTGCGAATATATGTAGTATATGATGATGTTTGTAATGTGTGAATTTAGTATGGAAATGTTAAATGAACGGATAATGAATGAGGAAACTATAGGGAAATAAAGGTAATAAATCGAGTAGGTGAATAAATAAAATAAACCCGCCCAATTGTTTGTAATGCTATGTGTAAGTGAATTGTGTTGTTATGCTTGAATGCTTATATGTGAGATAATGGGTCTTAAAAATGAACCTAGGACTTAGTAAGATTAGTGGTATCACAAGCTAATGAAAGAATCAGAATATTGGGTATGTGTGGGAAATTAATAAAGATAGTAAACAAGAATAGTAATCAATTAATTAATCGAAAAGATAAGGAAGGGGTAAGGGGTTTATATTGGGAAAATGATTGTGAATGTGCGAATGTTGTGAATGTTAGTTTTGTATGCTAACACCTTTAAGTGAAGATAAAGAAAATGATAACAAGTCACATGATAAGACATAAATGAAAATACAGATCAAAGATAAGATACAAACATAAACGAAATGCTATAATACAAATCATGTATATGTGTTATTTCTGAAAAGGAAATGTAATGTAAAGTAAAAGAAAAGCAATGGGGTCTGCAGCTATTAATCGCGTATTGGGATCCACACCCATTAGGTGCACACGGTTAGGACAGGGTCCTACTAGCAAAGTAGGCCCGAATTAGCCCCAATAGGTACAAACCTCGCTCAGGAAAAATCCCCATAAGATCAAAGGCTCGTTAGGTTACGTGGATCCTACGCGACGATTAATAGCTGCAGCACCAAATATAAGCATGAATCATGAACAATTGAGAATATATGAAAGTGAGTGAAGAAAAGAAAATAAAGAAAAGGCCCTAACGAGGGAAAGGTCTTATGGGTCAAGACGTCCTGAGTGAGAAGAAGTCCTATTGGGAGAAGATACCATCCTAACCAATTGTGCAGCAAGAATACCTAATGGAATTATTATTTGCTAGTAAAGCAAAAGACAAGATTAAAAGAATTAGTCGGCGCTCAGTACCGTACGACTGGCTGAGGTTGGACTACATAATGAATACTGTAAAATGAAATAAAGAATGGAATTAAAAGAAAGCAAGCACATGAATCTTCATGTATAAGTATGCTAATAAAAATGAAAGAAAGAAAGGAAAACCAAAGATTAAAAGAATTAGAAGAAATAAATTATATGCAAGCTTTATGAATAAATGTATATTAATGGAATAAGAAAATAAGTGAAGAAATATATATTAAATGAACGTAAAAATAAGAGAAAAATTAGAAGAACTTAATTATATATGAAAATTTATGAATAAGGAAGATTCAGAATAGTGTAGGCTTAGTTATTTGCTATGTCTTCTTTTAGAATTTATCTTCCTAAGTCCTGTGTAATGCTACCCTTCTTGCTATACTTTTACAGGTACAGAAGCGGAGTTTACATGGGTCATGGCCGAGCAGATTTATGTTCCACTACGTGGGATATATATATATTTTGTTTTGAGTGGACAGTTATTTTGTAAAACTGAATATGTAATAGTTTTATGCCCTGAGACTAGTTCTAATCGGGCGTAGGATCATTTAAGTTGTTTGTAATATTTTTGTGTTTTATGTTTTTAAATAATTTTGGTTTGACAGGTTTAAAAGAAGAAAACTTTGGAAAGTCCGATAAACAGAGGAAACTCTGTCGGATTCTTCCTAAGGATTTTTACAAGCATTTAAGTTTTAAAAAAAAAGAAATTTTAAATCACCAATTTTATTAAAACCTAAAAATTAACTAATTAAAGTGAAGACGTCACATCTGCAATTGGATCTATCATGTATGCCATGATATGTACTCGACTTGATGTTTCGTATGCTTTGAGCATGACGAGCAGATACCAGTCAGATCCAGGTGAAGGTCACTGGACAACAGTCAAGAATATCCTAAAGTACTTAAGAAGAAATAAGGATGCTTTCTTGGTATATGGAGGTGAAAATGAGCTGGTTGTAAAGGGTTACACCGACACTAGCTTCCAGACTGATAAGGAAAATTTCAGATCACAATCTGGATTTGTATTTTGTTTGAATGGTGGGGCTATATGCTGGAAGAGTTCAAAGCAAGAGACTGTAGCCGATTCTACAACAGAAGCTGAGTATATAGCTGCATCAGAAGCAGCAAAGGAAGCGGTTTGGATTAAGAAGTTCATAACTGAACTTGATGTTGTTCCTAGTATTGAGTTTCCAGTGGACCTCTATTGTGACAACAATGGAGCCATTGCGCAAGCTAAGGAACCGAGATCTCACCAGAAATCCAAACATATACTTCGGAGTTTTCACATCATTCGAGAGATAATTGACAGAGGAGATGTGAAGATATGCAGAGTTTCAATAGATGATAATATTGCTGATCCACTGACTAAACCTCTTGCCATAAAAAAGCATGAGGGACATGTTAGGGCTTATGGTATTAGATACATGAACGATTGGCTCTAGTGCAAGTGGGAGATTGTTGGAGAGTGCCCTAGTGGCAATCGTATTTTCTCTTTTACTTGTACTTATTTCATGTTTATGTATTATTACTATTAATAATAATGAGGCATTTCATTTATTATATTTATGCTTTAATTCTTTAATTAAAATAGATGTAATAAAGTCCTTAGGATTATAAGTTCAATGTCATAAGAATATCAAGTACATGACTTGATAGTGAGATCTTATTGATTGATAATTATCCTTAAAGATTCCCTAGTCGAGTATTATAGTTAATAAGGACAACTATAATACATCGAGACTAGTATGTGGCAGACTGATGACTGTATCTCACAGGTCATGGATATGGGATATCAAGTCTTCACGTAAATACACATTGGGACAATTGTGTACTGGATTGACCCGCCATGAGAATGCTACATGGGTTATTAAGTGAGTGTCATAAGCGATTCTCATAGTGACAATGGTGTACATGGTCCTTCGACCTGAAGTCGCTACGGTTCCCAACATGAGGAATTATATGCTTTCACGCAATCAAACGTCATCTTTAACCAGGTGATCATAACGGTTGTAGTCGGGTATATGACAAATCATGTAGAGGGATGTGAGTGACGTAGATGGGATTTGTCCTTTCTTATCAATAGGAATTATATCTCTGGGCCCCTTGATTGAGTGAGACGGTGAAATGTATGGCCATACTCAAGACAGTCAATATGAGATATTGACGAGACTTGTTTAGACGCGTCTACTGAGGGATCAAGAAACCATAGGTTACACTATTCATGGGTGACACGTTCCATGCCATGAGTATAACTATGATATTTGGACAAAGGGATTAAATTTACACATGTTCATCGGTCACAGTAAAAATTTTAGTCAAATCACAGACATTCCTGTCACTTGGGTAGCAATGATGGGTTGCTAGATACCGCTCATTGCTTGTAAAGTTAAAATGTGATTTTAACATTACTACCAACGTTACAGGAACTTATAGGGTCACACACCAAGAGCAGATAAAATTGGAGATATCACATTTGATAAAAAATACAATAGTTGTATTTTTATAAAATTAAATCTTTTTGATATAATTAAGATATAATTCGTTTTATCTTTATGTATAAGATATAAATTTGATTTTATCTTCTACATATAAGATAGAAATTCGAATTTATCTCCAAAAAAAAAACCCAACCAGTTGGTCTGATAATATTATAAATAATATTATTAGCTTTAGTTTTTTTTAGATGTGTGAGACACAAAACGGTAACCCTAGCCGTCATATCAGAGAGTGAGTGATACACAGACTCTATCTTCTCTGCTAGCACTGAGAAGAGAGACGTGACTCCAATTGGGAATTTGTTCGTGTGGATACCAATAGAGGCACAACACATTGATGTGCTCGTGATTGACGAAGCGTTCGTGATAAGATTCGTTGGTCTCCTCTTCCCTGCAAAAGGTAATTTTATTCCCTATCTCAAATCATGCTTTCACATGGATCCTGGATGGAAATAGGATATATATATTTTTTTTTCCGCTGCGTTTGTCGCATCCTATTTCCTAACACTTACATGCTTTGCTTGAGCGACTCTGTGAGTGTTAGTACTAGGACTGCGATAGTTGAGGATCGACGTACGAAGTTACGCTTGCGTTCTTTCTGGAAAGTATTGGTATTCATACACGGTGGGTACGAAGAACAGTGATCAGAGTTACAACGAGGTCTTGTCTTGTAACCCCAAACTTTCCATTCTTCGTTGAACCCCTGTTTGTTGTGATTCTTTTTTTTCTGTGATGACCTCTGAATCCTTGACTTGAGATTTGAATCTAATCCATATTATTCATTGTTGAACCTGAATTAAAATTTTTGAATTAACCCTATGACCCTTTGATTCGACAATAACTCAATTAAACTTAGCATATGAACCCTATATATTGTCAATTTGCCTTGATCAGTTGTTTGTCTTTTCCAAAGCCTTTGTGACCGTTCTAAACGGTGACACCTGATGCCAGTCAAGTAAGATATCCTAGAGTTAGTTAGTAGATCGTGAAGTGCTGCTAAGTAAGAGTTGTCATGATCAAAGAGAGTAAAGGTTAAAAGGCGAGAGTGAAGGAGACATATTAGTGATGAAGTAGAGTAGAAGTACCTCCTAGAGCCTTAAGTAAGAAGGTGAAATTGTATAAGGTGGTCAGAACTAAAGGATTTTGGTAATGAATTAGTCAAAAGGATGGTATAGATGGCATTAAGACAGTGGAAAATCTGAGATAAGTCTGAAAATTTAAAGTCATAAAGTCTTAGCTGGAGAAGGTAAATGATCTGGTCGGATGCGAATTAGTAATAGTATTAGGAAGTTGAACAGATGAGGCGGTAAAGATTACGGATAATACCCTTAAGTGACGACTAAAGGTTAGATTGAATGACGAAGATTTGACGTTTTTATAGATGTAGGTGACTGCAAGCTGAGGTTTTGAAGACGATATTTGGAGTTGAGGCCGTTGATCTAGATAAATAACCCTTAAATTGGAGAAATTTTAATGGTTTAGAACACGAAGATGAATTATGAAGGATGGAAAAAGGTTTAGAATACATAAGTTATTTCAATACATGAGTAAGAGGAGGAGTAAGATGATGTATATTTCCTTAAAATTTAGTGGTTGTTAGGTAAAAGGAAGGAATAATGGAGACCATATAATTCAATAAAGGTGAAATATTTGGTTTAGTCGGTGGTATTTAAGACGACAATACAACAGACTTGAACGAAGTAGTGTAAAGTGTTGTATGATAAATTAGAATTGGTCAATGTTAGCTTTTGTGGACCTAGTCCCTGTCAAATACTAATGGATAGATGTGGCGTATAGGGATAGGGCTTATTAAAGTTGGGGAGTAAAGGGAGGTTTATGGTTTTGTAGTAACCCGTCTAAGTTTGAATCAATAAGAAAGACTAAGTAAGAGTGAGACCCTAAGAATAGTGTCCTTGGCAAGATTGGCATAAGTATACTATTTCTTCACATATTGCTTTAATGTTGAACCCCCTTAAGCTTCTGACAACAAAACCATACCATCTTGTATTCCATTGTATTTGACAATGGAATGACCCAAAAGATTACTTTTGAAAGTAATCAATTTGACTCACTCCTAAAGACCATGAATAGATGATGGATATTCGAAGACTTAACGATCACTGCAGCTAAAGAAGAGCGGAATCACTTCAAGGAACTATGCACCCATACAGCAGGCGAATTCCGCACACCATTTCTCGAGGACGAGAAATCTTTAAGTTGGGGAGAATGTGACATCCCACATTTTTCTCTTACTTAAATAAATAAATAAATTTTAACAAAATGAATTTTGAGATTTCGTAAAGAAATTTTAAAGGAATATTTGATTTGATCAAGTAATAAAGTAGTAATTTCATAGAGATTTATAAATAAATATTTTTCATAGACTCAAAGGAAGTGATTTTTATTGAGTTGGGACTGATTTAATAAGAGACGAGTCATAATTTTATTTGAGATTTCTTTTAAGAAATGAATTTCTTTATGAATCTTAATATCTATAATAACTTCGAAAATTCATAACTTTTAAACCGTAACTCTGACAATTATGATCTTTATATGAAAATAATCGTATTGAAATTTAGAATTTGAAAATGTAATTTTTATAATTTTACGGGTTGATTTACAAAAAATTCATTTTCCAGGTCTGTAAAATACGAAAATTGAAGGTATTAATTATTAAAAATAGTTAAAGACCTCAAATAAACTTTTCCTTTTGGAAATCCCTTATATATATATAAATATGATTTTATAAAATAAAATGGTGACTTTATCTATGACCAATTAATACAGTTAATTATTCTTTGTCAAAATGTATTTTTAGAGTTTTTAATTTACTAACGTTAATACTTGTCTTCTTATAAAAAGGAAAAACTATTTTATGTGATTTTATAAAGTAAATTTAAAATGAAATGTGTGTTTGATTTGATGATTGTATTTTGATACTTGCATAATGTATGTGAATGTTGTATGAAGCATGATGCATGAGAGTAATTGCATTATTCTAATAATTAAAATGCTTACATGATAATTGTAACATCCTACTTTTTACGCTTTAAGAAAGTAGTTTTAAATAACATTCATTTGTGAAAAATTTTGGGGTTTATAAAAATTTTGGCGGAGTTCCCCGTAGGTTTGATGATGTTTTGATGCTAACAAACCAAAGTCAAGCAACAACATTCAACAACAAGTCAAGCACCACTCATGGAGAATCAGATTAAGTTGTGTTTTTATTCTTAATCAAATGTAATATTTTAATTTTCCATTTCATGAGAGTGGGTGGTAGCTTAGGAATCTCAATATAAGTTTTAATATTGTTTGATTAATAGTGAAGAAAGGTTATCTTGATAAAAATAGCTCTAATTAAAGTTTAGATTAAAGAACTTTTGAAAAGCTTAATTTTTAATCACTTTTTACAGTGGTTAATCGATTAGCACGATAGGCTTAATCGATTAACACGTTAAAACTGTACAACACTAATTGTTTAACAAAGGTTAATCGATTAGTGACTTGTTCATTAATCGGTTAATTACTGTTGTATCAGAAAAATAATATTTTGTTTAAAGGCTTTTCATTTCTACTTTGACAAGGTTACACACACTTTCATATTTTTTTATAGAGAATCATACTTTCACAATCTTCCAAGAGCTATTACTATTTTCAAATTGTTCTATCAAGATTTTACAATCTTTCAATCTTTTTCACTTTCAATCATTCAATATTCTTAGATTCATTGAGATTCAAATTTATAGAGTTTAGTACTTTGTGTTGAAGCATTCTACAACAAGAGGTTGTAACTTCAAGAATTCAACAACAAGTGAAGAATTCACAACTTGAAAGTCTTTGAAGCATCTCAAAGCAAGAGGAAAGGAATTGTGTGGAGAGCATCCTTCAAAAATTCAAGAGGACAGGATACAAGAAACAATTGGGTAGATTTTCAAGAGATTGGTGCTCTTTTGAAGGGGTTAAGATAGGAGAGCTAGAGTGAGCTGCATCTTTAACCATTGTAATCTAACAATTGTGTATCTAGTAGAAACTCTCTATCTTTGGTAGAGGGGACTGGATGTAGCTCTCAAGTGGTAGAGAGTGAACCAGGATAAAATCTTGTCTTCTTTGTTTTCTTTCTTCAAGCTTTCATTAATCAAGAACAAACTAATTGATTAGGTTAATTTTGGGGCTTTTACAATTCCTAGATAATAAACCTAAATTGATTTGGTAAATTTACGTAGTTTTGTTCATTCATTCATAAATCATTTGTTAGTGCATCATTGAATTATGATCCCCATTGAATTCTGAATAAAGTTGATTTTCTGTCAAATTAATCATGAGTTAATCGATTAAGTGATTGATTAATCGATTAGTTTTAGAGCACCATTCGGGTCTTAATCGAGTAACGCCTAGTTAATCGATTAGTACTTGAGTGATCTTCTGGCATTAATCGATTAAGCCTGATATTAATCGATTAATCAGTACATTTTTTGTTAGAAAACTTGTTTTCTGAAATCCATTCTCTTTAGCAATCGAAAAGTTTGTATTGAGGCTTCAAAATACTATTCACCCCCCGTCTAGTACTTTTTGAGCCGCTTGTTGGTTTCCAACAAGTGGTATCAGAGCTCGGTCGAAAGATCCCAGCATTAAAACGCTTTTTCGCAAAGATCCGATTTTGGAAATCATGGGCTCAAATTTTAATCCTTTTGGAGGTGAAGGAGCTTCCATTAATCGTCCTCCACTATTCAATGGTGAGGGCTACGCTTATTGGAAGGTCCGAATGAAAATTTTTATAGAAGCTATTGATATAGAAATTTGGAATGCCATAGATAATGGGCCTTTTATTCCGCAAACAAAAGTAAATGATACTGTTGCTTTGAAACCAAAATCAAGCTGGAATGATGATGATAAGAAGAAAGTTCAATATGATTTAAAAGCCAAAAACATCATCACTTCGACATTCTTATGACGAATTCTTTAGAGTATCACAATGCACTGATGCTAAACAAATGTGGGACACACTACAAGTCACACATGAGGGCACTAATGAGGTTAGAAGGGATAGGCTTAACACTCTCATGCATGAGTACGATCTCTTTCGCATGTTGCCAAACGAAACCATAAGCGACATGCAAAAGCGCTTTACACATATCATTAATCATCTTTCTGCTCTTGGCAAAATTCTAACTAATGGTGAAGTTGTTAATAAAGTGTTGAGATGTCTTAGCAGGGAATGGCAACCTAAAGTCACTGCCATCATGGAGTCTAAGGATCTAGACGAGATGGATTTAGCAACTCTATTTGGGAAGCTTCAAGAGCATGAAATGGAGCTAGGAAGATTATCCATGAACGAGGATGCCGATAGAAAGAAGAAGGGGATAGCTCTTAAAACTAATTCAAAATCCCTAAAGGCACATGAAGAACCCTCTCTAGTGGATGATTCCGACTCCGACATCGATGATGAGACACTCGGGTTGTTGGTCAAAAAACTTGGACGTTTCCTTAAGAAGAAGAGTAATTTCAATAGAAATTGATCAAGAGACTCTAAGGACGCTCAACCAAGGAACAAGACCAATAAAGATAACATCATATGTCATGGGTGTGGGAAACCGGGCCATTATAGATCAAATTGTCCAACCAACTAAAAGAAGTCTGAAAGTGACAAGTGGAAGCCCAATCAATCTAAAGGAAAAAGGGCGTATATAGTGTGGGATGAACCGGAAAATCAATCTTCAACTAGTTCATCGGAAGATGAAGAACTTGCTAACCTTTGCTTGATGACCAAGTTTGATGAAGAAGCATCTTCAAGCATGAAATCAAGTGATAACGCAAATGAGGTAGATTATCTTTCCGATGCTAGTTCTAATTCCGACTCTCCCTCCTTTAATGAACTATATAGTGTGTATGTGGAAATGCATAAAGAGTTGAAGAAATTAGCAAAAATAAATGTTGAAAGAAAGAATTTCATTTTGAAGCAACAAGAAAAGATTTTCGAATTACAAAACTCTCTTGAGGAGCTAAAGCTTCAAAATGAAACCCTTGAACTCATTTATGCAAATTCCACATGCAATTGTGATTTGAAAACAAATGATATCTCTACTTGTGATAATTGCAAATCTCTTGAAAAAGTTTTTAATTTGAATGATAGAATTGCAAAGCTCACAAGAGGAGACACTTGCTTGGATCATTTGCTTTCTAATCAAAGGAATAATAGTAATAGAACCGGACTTGGGTATACCAAACCCAAAAATCGCAATTTTCGCAAAGTTGGTACATTCTCTAAAATTGATTTTTTTAAAACTCCAACTTGTCATTATTGTGGTATTTTTGGGCATACTTCAAATAAATGCAATATTAAGAAATTTGGTATACCAAGTGGAAAGCATGTATGGATTGTGAAGGGGACTACACCCCAAACTAACATCAAAGGACCCAAGATAACTTGGGTACCTAAGACAAGTAAATGACATTGTTTTGTAGATGTGCCTTCGAACAAAGGAGCGAAGATGGTACTTGGATAGTGGATGTTCGAGGCATATGACGGGAGACAAATCGCATTTCATCGAACTTACTACAAAAGGTGGTGGTCATGTCACCTATGGCGACAACAACAAAGGCAAAATTCTAGGAGTGGGTATGATTCGTAACGTATCTAACCTTATCATTGAAAATGTCCTATTCGTAGAAGGCTTAGAACACAACTTGCTTAGTATAAGTCAACTATGTGATATGGGCAACAATGTGACCTTTACATCGGAATTTTGTTTTATTAAGAGTTGTATTGATGATAGTGTTAAGTTCGTAGGTCGTCATTCTAATAACACCTATTTAATCGATTTGGATGAGATAACTTCATTGTTTTCAACATGTTTTAAATCTTTTCATGATGAAGTTCATCTTTGGCACCGTCGCATTGCTCATGTAAATGTGAATCAATTAAATAAACTACTACGCAAGGACTTGGTGATTGGCTTACCTAAACTTAATTTTAAACTTGATAGTGTTTGTGACTCATGTCAAAAATGCAAGAAAGTTAAAAACTCTTTTAAACCCAAAAATGTGGAAAGCACAACAAAGCCATTGGAATTAATCCACATGGATTAGTTTGGCCCATCACAAGTTCGGAGTTTAGGTGGCAATTACTACGGCTTTGTTATGGTAGATGACTTTACTCGATTCACATGGACTTTGTTTTTATCCGCCAAAAGCGACACTTATAAAAGTTTTAAAAAAATTGCCAAACTCATCCAAAATCAATTAAATTTGAAAATAGTGTCTATTAGAAGTGATCACGGTGGTGAGTTTGAAAACTCAAAGTTTGATGCGTTTTGTTAAAAGTATGGAATAAGTCACCAATTTTCATCCCCTAGGACTCCGGAACAAAACGGAGTTGTAGAAAGGAAAAGTAGAGTCTTAGAGGAACTTGCACGGACTATGATTAAGGAATCTCGAGTTCCCTCTTACTTTTGGGCTAATGCGGTTAATACCGCGTGTTATGTCATTAATAGGGTTCTTATTCGTCCGCATTTAAACAAAACACCTTATGAGTTGTTAAAAGGGCGAAAGCCAAATATCTCTTATTTTCATGTTTTTGGTTGTAAGGTGTTTATTTTAAACAACGGTAAGAACCCGGTCGGCAAATTTTATTCAAAAGTCGATGAAGGTATTTTCATTGGATATTCAACTCATAGCAAGGCTTATCGTATTTTTAATAAAAGAACCTTAACCGTAGAAGAATCAGTTCATGTCGTGTTTGATGAATCTCCGAAAGGAGAGTGTGTTGTTTCTTGTGATGATGAGAATGTAGGTACATTTATGGATCATGAGAAGCCAACACAACAACAAAGAGTAGAAAATCAAGTTGAGAATAGAGAAATGCAAGCACAAGAGAAGGACTTAGCACAAGAGCCGCATACCGATCTACCAATTGCTTGGAAAACGAACAAAAATCACCCGGTCTCGAATATTCTAGGTGACATTGCTAAGGGAGTGGTAACCCGAAGCACTTTGAATAATTTTTGTTATTATGTTGCTTTTGTTTCACAAGTAGAACCTAAGAATATTAGTGAGGCACTTCAAGACGAACATTGGGTTATGGCCATGCAAGAGGAATTAAATCAATTTGAAAGAAACCAAGTTTGGGAGCTTGTGCCAAAACCCGATGATCGTCCTGAAATCGGTACTCGTTGGGTTTATAGAAATAAACTAGATGAGTCGGGTATTATTGTTAGAAATAAGGCTAGGTTGGTAGCTAAGGGGTATAGTCAAGAGGAAGGGATAGACTATGATGAAACGTATGCTCCCGTAGCTAGATTAGAAGCCATAAGAATCTTACTTGCTTTTGCATCTATTATGAATTTTAGATTGTATCAAATGGATGTTAAGAGTGCGTTTCTTAATGGATACATTCAAGAAGAAGTGTATGTTTCACAACCTCCCGGATTTGAAGATTTTGAACATCCGGACTATGTTTTTAAATTGAAAAAGGCTTTGTATGGTCTTAAACAAGCTCCTAGAGCTTGGTATGATCGTCTAAGTAATTTTCTACTTGAAAAAGGTTTTAAACGAGGTGCCGTGGACAATACGCTTTTTATTGAAAGATTCGGTAAGGACATACTTTTAGTCCAAATATATGTTGATGATATTATTTTTGGTGCAACTAATGAAAAATTGTGCAAGAAATTTTCAGAAATTATGCAAAGTGAGTTCGAGATGTCTATGATGGGAGAGCTTACTTTCTTCCTTGGACTACAAATCAAGCAACTTGATGATGAGATCTACATTCATCAAGGGAAGTATTGTAGAGAACTACTTAAAAGGTTTGGCATGGAGTCGTGCAAGGTAGCTTCAACTCCAATGAGCGTCACATGTTACTTGGACAAGGATGACATCGGAAAACCCGTAGAGGTAACAAAGTATCGTGGTATGATAGGTAGTTTATTATACTTAACTTCTTCTCGTCCTGATATTATGTTTAGTGTGTGCATGTGTGCTCGTTTTCAAGCCAATCCAAAAGAATCACATTTAACTGCTGTTAAGAGGATTATGAAATATTTGAAAGGAACCACCAATACCGGATTATGGTATCCTAGAGATGCCCTTTTAAATTTAATAGGCTATTCGGATTCTGATTTTGCGGGTTGTAAAGTTGAACGAAAAAGTTTAAGTGGAACATGCCATTTAATTGGAAGTTCTCTTGTATCATGGTTTTCAAAAAATCAAAATTGTGTAGCTTTATCAACCGCGGAAGCCGAATATATTGCGGTCGGGAGTTGTTGTGCTCAAATCCTTTGGATGAAGCAACAACTTTCGGATTTTGGTTTAAACTTGTCAAAAATTCCTATTAAATGTGACAATACATCCGCAATAAATTTAACTAAAAACCCGGTATTGCACTCTAGAACAAAACATATTGAGATTAGGCATCATTTTCTAAGGGACCATGTCCAAAAAGGTGATTGTGTTATAGAATTTGTTCAAACTTCAAACCAATTAGCTGACATTTTTACAAAACCTTTACCAAAGGATAATTTCTATCGTATTAGAAGGGAACTTGGTATTTTTGATGAATCAAATATTAGCTAATTGTTTTTGAAATCATTTTATTTCATAACCTTAAGCCTATTTCATTATGTATTGTTGTTTGAGTATTATTGAAAACCCTTTCATAATTCTCTAAATTAGTAGTTATGTGTGTGTTTTTCTATAATATGTTTGCTTGTATAAATGTGTGTGCTAAATGCTAAATGTCTATATGTGTTTGTGTGCATGAAAATATTTTTCAAAATTTCAAAAATTTGAGTTTTGTGCACATTAATCGATTAACAGTCATTCATTAATCGATTAAATTTTAAACCACTTTCGGACTTACTCGATTAATGAAGCTTTAACTCGATTAATTTTTAAACCACCTTCGGCCTTAATCGATTAATGCCTTCGCTAATCGATTAAGGGTACTGAACACGGAAATATAAAAACGCATTTTCTGCACAGTTGCTCATTTTTCCTCTTTTTCTTCTCTCCTTCTCTTATTCTCTCTACTCTTCTGTCTACTCGAAAATCATTCATGGATCATAAGGGCTATTGATTTGTTTTTTAAACCCAATTTCTTCCCTCAAATCACCTTCCTAACATCATATTTACCCAAAATTCCATCTATTTCAACCCAAATCCCCCAAAATCCGAAAACCCC
This sequence comes from Crotalaria pallida, assembly GCA_037953625.1. NCBI lineage: Eukaryota > Viridiplantae > Streptophyta > Magnoliopsida > Fabales > Fabaceae > Crotalaria > Crotalaria pallida. The sequence continues at coordinate 104,968,038 of CM075654.1, read as the reverse complement.
CAAATTCCTCAAACCCTAACCCTAACTTTCTCTCTCCTTGGAAAATGGCCTCCTCCTCCTCCAATCCGAATCCTCCTCCATGAAAGAAGCGTCCAGCACATAAGGTGTGAGAACCTACAATCGGTGGGTGAAATAACTAGGATACACTAGGAGAACACCTAGAAGGGGGGGTTGAATAGGTGTTAGATAAACCTTGAAAGATTTTCGCAAGAAACAAATCAAAACGATTAAAACAAATGATTTTCTTGAAAATTCTTTAGCCTTAATCGATTAATGACATGAACTAATCGATTAATGCCTCTGTCAATGGATTAATCACTTTTCACACAAATACGAAAATCAATCAATTAACACATATAACCAGAGATTCAGCGGAAACAATTAACACCTATATTCTTATTGATTAACCCAGGTTATAAAAATGATTTTCCCCAAACCAATTTTGAACAATTAAGATTCAATTCAATCAATTATGAAAAATCACTTTTTCTAGGTTTTCAACCAAGAACACAATTAATAACATGAATTGTAAAGAGTAGAGAGTTTAGAGATACGACACAGTGATTTATCCTGGTTCACTTTCATCCACTTGAAAGCTACTCCAGTCCCCTCTTCAACCAAGAGAGATTCTTCACTATGAGGAATTAGAGTTTCTCAAATTACAAGTAAATGCCTCACAAGACTCCCTTCTTGCTAGCCTACAAGAGATACCACACCCTTGCCTTGTAACCCTATTGATATCTAATCTAACCTCTTCTCTTGCTTGCCGATACCCCACAACAAGACTTCCAATTGCTTGCTTCACTACAAGACTTCCAATTGCTTGCTTCACTACAAGACTTCCAATTGCTTGTTAACACAACAAGGCTTCCAAGTGCTTGATGAAATGTCACACCAAGGCTTCCAATATAACTTTGCTTGATTCACAACCAAGACTTCCAATTGTTGTAGATAGCTTGCCTCTTGCAAAGATTACAACTCAAATGAAAACAAAAATAACAATCCTATGAATCTCTTTCAAAAGCTATGAAAATATCAACATGAGAGATTCAAGGTTCTTGATCAAAGAATGTAAAAGTTAAAGCTTTGATCTTGAGAAAGTGAGAGAGAATAGAGTGGCTTTGAGAAATTGATTTGATCTAAAGTGTAATAATGATTCACAAAGGTTAGGAAAAGGTTTATATAGAATACCCAAAAGTTAAGAATGGTTAAAAGTGCTTTTGAGAAGTGAAAAACTCATTTAAAAACAGTAACAGCTCGTGTTACTCAAGTAGCCAAGTCATTACTCGAGTAACAAGTGTAATCAGTGTTCACTACTCGAGTAATCTGAGTTACTACTCGAGTATTTACGCAAGGCTTCAAAATTCTAATCGAGTAATCAGCCCCTTAATCGAGTATTTGCGCAAGACTGCAAAATTCTACTCGAGTAATCAAGTGGCTAATCGAGTAGTCAGTTCAAAAAACACTTAAAAACTTGTTTTCTCAAAATCTAAACCTTTTCTTTCAAACCTTTAAGCCATCTATTGATTTTAAGCAAAGTGAATACTCAAAATATGATATAATCATGCAATCAAAAGAGATTCACTACCCTCTAATAAACTCTACCCAAACTCATAAACTAAAAGACTTGTGAGGCTAAAGATAAAACAATAAAACATAAACTACCAAACTAAGTCTTCATGAGTTGGCTCTCTCTTTATCACTTGATGTTTGTTGTTGCTTGTTGAGCTTGAACTTGATGAACACATTTAAGCTTGTTCAAAACCTTTTGGCATTTATCAAAACATTCTTCATGGATCTTACAATAGGATCGCAACAATGTGTGGTTCTCTCAAGCAGAACGCGAAGAACGTGCACCGAAGTTTGATAACAGAACCTTTGGAGTCATTCGGTATCTTTACTTTCCATGGTTGAAGAAGGAAAGGTTTGGTTTGATAACAATGTGTATCTTTATTTTTGGCTGCTGTCCTGCTAGTACTTTGCTGACTATTTAGTACTTTTCTGGACTGCTTTGGTTTTTGCTATGGTTGGTATGTTTTAGGGTCTGTGTATGGCCTTAGACTTTTTATCTTATGCTGCTGAACAATGGTATGTACTATGACTTTTGGTGTATTTCTGGACTTATTATGTGGTGTGTGATATGGTATTGGTTATGGCCACCTTCTGTATGTTTTTACTGCATATTATTGTCTTTATATTGCGTTTATACAATTGTCTCGTACTTACCTCTCACTTTTGGCAAAAGCTCTTCTCTAAATTCACTACTTTTTAATGATGCCAAAAGGGGGAGAAATGTTTGTTGATGTTGTGGCTTTGTAGGTTAAGTTTTTATGTATTTTTCCTAAGTGTGTTAAATTTAGGGGGAGTATTTAAAAACTTGGTACTTCATTGTGAATAGGGTTTGTCATCATCAAAAAGGGGGAGTTTGTAGGTTTGATGATGTTTTGATGCTAACAAACCAAAGTCAAGCAACAACATTCAACAACAAGTCAAGCACCACTCATGGAGAATTAGATTAAGTTGTGTTTTTATTCTTAATCAAATGTAATATTTTAATTTTCCATTTCATAAGAGTGAGTGGTAGCTTAGGAATCTCAATATAAGTTTTAATATTGTTTGATTAATAGTGAAGAAAGTTTATCTTGATAAAAATAGCTCTAATTAAAGTTTAGATTAAAGTACTTTTGAAAAGGTTAATTTTTAATCACTTTTTACAGTGGTTAATCGATTAGCACGATAGGCTTAATCGATTAACACGTTAAAACTGTACAACACTGATTGTTTAACAAAGGTTAATCGATTAGTGACTTGTTCATTAATCGGTTAATTACTGTTGTATCAGAAAAATAATATTTTGTTTAAAGGCTTTTCATTTCTACTTTGACAAGGTTACACACACTTTCATATTTTTCTATAGAGAATCATACTTTCACAATCTTCCAAGAGCTATTACTATTTTCAAATTGTTCTATCAAGATTTTACAATCTTGCAATCTTCTTCACTTTCAATCATTCAATATTCTTAGATTCATTGAGATTCAAATTTCTAGAGTTTAGTACTTTGTGTTGAAGCATTCTACAACAAGAGGTTGTAACTTTAAGCATTCAACAACAACAAGTGAAGAATTCACAACTTGAAAGTCTTTGAAGCATCTCAAAGCAAGAGGAAAGGAATTGTGTGGAGAGCATCCTTCAACAATTCAAGAGGACAAGATACAAGAAACAATTGGGTAGATTTTCAAGAGATTGATACTCTTTTGAAGGGGTTAAGATAGGAGAGCTAGAGTGAGCTGCATCTTTAACCATTGTAATCTAACAATTGTGTATCTAGTAGAAACTCTATCTTTGGTAGAGGGGACTGGATGTAGCTCTCAAGTGGTAGAGAGTGAACCAGGATAAAATCTTGTCTTCTTTGTTTTCTTTCTTCAAGCTTTCATTAATCAAGAACAAACCCATTGATTAGGTTAATTTTGGGGCTTTTACAATTCCTAGATAATAAACCTAAATTGATTTGGTAAATTTACGTAGTTTTGTTCATTCATTCATAAATCATTTGTTAGTGCATCATTGAATTGTGATCCCCATTGAATTCTGAATAAAGTTGATTTTCTGTCAAATTAATCACGAGTTAATCGATTAAGTGATTGATTAATCGATTAGTTTTAGAGCACCATTCGGGTCTTAATCGAGTAACGCCTAGTTAATCGATTAGTACTTGAGTGATCTTCTGGCATTAATCAATTAAGCCTGATATTAATCGATTAATCAGTACATTTTTTGTTAGAAAACTTGTTTTCTAAAATCCATTCTCTTTAGCAATCGAAAAGTTTGTATTGAGGCTTCAAACTACTATCCACCCCCTCTAGTACTTTTTGAGCCGCTTGTTGGTTTCCAACATTCCCTTTAAAAACGGACTTTTCCCCGAATAAAGTTAAACCTGTCAAGTCCAGAACAGTTCTAATAAAATAGAAATATAAATTTCAGTTCATTTTAAACAATACTAGTCCATACTTTAAAACTTATCAAAATAAAGGATATACATATAATTCTTCAAATATGCATAAACGAAATAAAATCACTATTACAATTAAAATTCTTTATAAAATAGGTTCTATACATTAAAGAATCTAAGAATGGTTGCTCGCACTAGTGACCATTAGGTCATTTGTACCAATATACTCTTTACAATGAGTATACCATTCTCGGCCCTGACTTTCATATGTTCCTGTCTCCTTGGTGTACCTAATATGTCCACGGTAAGGGTGAGTACTTTGAAATCTAGATCAAAGAAAACGTTTAAAAACAGTAATAAATCATAAAGGGGCACATTCACGCACAAACAAGAACAATTATACAATTCACAATTCAATTAACAAGTAAAGCATCACAACATTATTCAGCTTAATAACTATACATATAGAGGGTATAATACTTTAATATAATACTATAATGCACAATCACATGGTTATGCTCTGCTAACGTCGCACTTAGGTGATTTAATTCTCGAATCCGATATTAAACATTTCATTTCATTTTAGTAACTTTAACACTTTGATCGGATTCAACGAATTAAAACATCTATAACAACGCATTCACACTTTCCCTTTCACTTTCACACTTTAAAAATAATAATGTACAATTTAACACTTTTAACGATTGGGTACATTGTGCTTCACATTCTCCCCGAAGGAGGGTTCCTCACACAATGTACCTATAACACTTTTCCCTTTCCAATAACAATATACATCCTCACATACACCCTCCACTCTAGGGAAAAACCGACCAGGAGTAAGCATTTCTCGACCTAAAGTACTTCACCCCTTTAGGGTTCGTCATACCACACTTCACCCCTCTAGGGTTCGTCATACAATTTGGATTGATTCGCCCAAATTGGCTTTAGCAGAAATCACCCTCGACTGGACAAAACGAGCCAAAGTAATGGAATTACCATGGTTTGCGAAGAACCAACCCCCAACACGGGAAGCAAACCCGTGTCCTTTGCAGGATCAAAGTTCTCGACAATAATTCCAGTAATTTACTTTTGTCCTCATCTATCGTAAAACGATGTGTGTTTTTCCCCTACTCCTAACGTCCACCTTTACTCCATGCATGATACAGCATCTCAAGTGTTTCTCAATTGAATTTAAGACCCTCCTTGTTCTTTTAGAAAAATGTCATTAATTAGGTTTAAACCCAATTGGGAAAGACTTGACTCTATTTGATGCATAACTATATGAATGTCATTTTACAATTCATAATCATACACTTTACACTTCAATAATAATAATCATAAAACAATATCAATTTCCAGATAGTTAATATAAACATACAAAAATAACATATCAATTAAACTTAGGGTTTCTAGCTAACTCTACCCTCTTAACCATCAACCTAACCATTCACTAAATACACCTATTTATAATTCTATTACTATAATTAAACCCTTTCTCTAACACTAGACCAAAGTACACCCCTTACCTTTAGAGAGAGAGGAAGAGAACTTGAGGTTTTGTTGGAGCTCCCTCACCAAGCTCCAATCCAAGCTCCTTAGCCCTTCCTCACTTGATTCCTAATGCTCCCCAAGCTCCTTGGATGGATTTTAGACTCTACTAGATGAATTGCACACTTTGGGGTTTAGGGTTAATTTGGGGGTTTTGTGAGAAAGAGAGGAAAATGAGAATTGAGAGAGGGAAATTGCTTATGGAGTGATGGGGAGATGATTTGGGGTATCAATTTGATGATCCTTGGTGGTGGCGTTGAGAAATCAAAAGCCCTAGGTGAAGAGAAGAAGAAGAACTCGTGGGGAAGAGAGGAAACTTTGTGAAAAATGAATTCAGAAACGTGTTTAGAGTTTGATATAGCAGTGGTTAATCGATTAACCAAAGTGGTTAATCGATCAATACTTGACAGTTGCACATGGTTAATCGATTAGCCTTGCCCTTAATCGATTAGTGCCCGAAGATGGTTAAAAAACTAATTGATTAAGCCACTCATTAATCGAGTAGTGGCTGAAGGTTGCATAAAATCTAATCGATTAATGCTTTAGTTAATCGATTAACTTGCTGAAAATTGTCTTTCTTACATACTTCTAAGAGTTCTAAGCTCTCACCACTCATCCTAACTTACTCCAAGCTAAAACCTACATCCTAAACACATACAAATCTATTCTTAACCCATAACCTTTTACACTTAGCTAAAATGCTAATCCTAAACATGTAACACCCCGATTTGGCAACTTGAAAACTTACATTAAATGTCGTGAAAATTAGGGCCATTTTTTTTTATTTTTGAACAAGTAAGGCATGAACATGAGAACATTTAACTTTTCAAAATGATAGTACAATTAAAAACACATGTTCTCATCTCCACAAACCATTCAAGTTCCAAACCGAGATGTCACGGGACACCGCGCTTTAAAACCCGTTTTCAAAACATTAATTAAAACGTAGCCCAGTTTGTTTATTTTCAAAACATCCATATAAAATAAGACTCTTGTCGGGGTACAGTATAGTAGAGCTAGGCGACTAAGAACTTACAGTGGAATACAATGCTCTGGGGAAAACCCCAGCTGCTAGTCATGCGCCCTACGACTCCCCATCTGACTCCGACTCTTGATGGGTCCCGCTCTCGGTCCGCCAGTAGAGTTGTCCTCGTCTACTGCCCCAGAGATGTTTCCACCGAGTCGTTTAACTGAGATGTTCCTTCCTTCTGAACAAGCTGGATCTGGAACCTCAATTTCTTTTGCGTCTAGTTGCCGTACGATGTTTTCCAGAAGAAAGCAGAAGCACAGAAGAAGAGAAGAACAGGAGAAGAGGAAAACAGAAGAAGAGGAGAGAGTAAGCTACCCAAACAGTTATGTCGACTGTGTGGAATTACAATAGGCAAATACTAAGGAAAAACATAAGCAACAACATCAATCTCAAGCACACATATATTCACACATAATTTTATACCTAACTTTTCACAATCACGTTCTCATAAACTTTCTTATCAACTTCCACAATTTCTCTTGATTCCAAACTCATCACTCATTCCAGGAATCCTTCTTTGTACACCATATAAAGCTTAGCTTTTCTTATTCGATGAGGGATATTTTATCGTATATCTCTTTAAAATATCTTTGTGCTTTTAAGTTTTATTATCTCGGATAGCTTCAATGATGAGGGGGAGACATCATTGAGCTCACACACGTCTACATCTCCTCGGTACACCACCCAACCTAGTCGGAAGCCAACAGGAGTACAGGACCTTTACCACGCGGGCACGACAGCTGTCACACAAAACAATGGTCCCAGACCAGGAGGCTCAGCCTCAAATCATAATCATATCAAAGCACGCCCTCGGCGGCAAACACAAATGCCCCGTTCCAGTCCCTCTCACTGTTGTAGACCTGCATCGAGGGGGCGACAGTATAATTTCTAGTTCGCGATGCGGAACTTACCACGGTATTGGACCCAGTCCCCACCACGTTAGTGCACCACTTATGGGATTTGTTCCGCCTAGAAATATACTCTAGACTTCTTGACGTTTCACCGTCATCCTCCTCCCCTCCTGCAATCCCCACCTGAGTATCCGCAGATACCCATAGTATCTTCCTCTCCACTACTTCGACACGACTCTCATACCTCACCGCATTTATAAATGTCTTTTAACATTGTTAATGTTTTCAGGGTTGAACGGTTTATTCCTAACAGTCGGCTCGTCCTTGGTGCATCCCTTCAACGAAGCCCGACCACTAAACGTAGTCTGTTCCCCCTAAAATCACAATGGCCTCAAGCCACACATCAGTCTCATCTCAATACTTATCAGCTCATGCTCAACGTAATTCTTTCCAGCTTCCTCGAAACTCATTCCCTCTTCTTTCTCAAAAACTCTTTTCGCAAAACCTTTTCAAAGAATGACTTCATAACATCCTTTCAAAAGTCTCTTTTCAAAAACTATTTTAAAAAAAAATCATATTTTTGGGTGAGTGTTAGTGGAGGAGCAAGCTCAACTCAACACTAAGCTTCTTCCCAAAAACATGTTTGAGGGATCGCATCTTTACTCCACCACATCTCACTTCCATGATCACATTCTCTTTCCAGTTTCAACTCTTTATCTTTTTCCTTTACTCGCATCATCTTTATCTTTCTCAATTCGTTCTTATATCTCTCATTCACATTTCTTTTCTCTTTCAATCTCACTTCCTCATTATTCTTAATCGCACTTCCTTTCGTTTTCATTCTCATTTCTTCATTATTATTTCAGATCTCAGGGTGAAATGAAACATCTTTTGATAATTAAATTGGTTCACATACTAAACTACCAGCAACTCATGAATAGTAAACATCATTTCAACTCAACAAACATATGACTATAGACAACACTTCGGTCTCAGTGACTTGTAGGGATAGCCCACACAAACAAACAAACACTCGTTATCCCTCTTCCTCGCCTTAACGAGACCGGGTCCAACCTTTGAGATGATTGGACGCCTTAATATGTTGCCTAATACCACGACGTCTTAAGGGGAGCTTCTCTCTCACCTGGATGACGACACATTCGAAAGCTTTCCATTCCAAGGTTTCCCGTTAGTTCCCTCACTGCTCGCTTTGTGTTGTTCCCTTCGTGTCCGACACCCGAACTAGACATTTTTCCCGTGCGTTAGAACGTTTCGATAAATTATTAATCTTGTTTTGGAAATTCTTTAGAATAATTCCTTTCTAGAAATCACGTTGTTAATATCCAAAAGTTTCAAATCAAATTTAATTTAAAAGGTCTTCCACGAACACTTTGAAAAATTCAAAACAAATCCATTCTCTTAATTTGAAAACACTTGGTTATAAAATCAGTGTTTTTATGTTTTAAAACAGAATATGAAAACCCAAGAAGATACAATTTTAAAACTATACATTGAAAATCTTTTAAAACACAAGACCTTCAGAAAATAAAAATCCAAATTGATTTAAGTTATTTTAAATCACATTTTTGAATAAAATAATTTCAATTCTTCAAACATAGATTTTTGGCAAACACAATTCACAAACAGCGAAACAAATTTAATTCACACAACAGCAGTACACACCGTTTTCACCCAATTCACATAAGGCAAACCACACTTCAATCATTCAAATCAATCAATTAAATTTTAATCTAATAAACTAACTAGATTATATTTAAGAAAAGAAATGATTAAAAATTTGTTTCTTAATTATCCTAACAAAACCGAATCATGCCTAGAGATTAAAATCATTGAGTCCACATATAAAATCTCTTTTCACACAATCAGATTAAATCATGTGTATATATATATATTAAAACCAAAAAGGATAAAAGGAAAGGTATACACATCAGCTTCATCAAGCATACAGTATCACACACTCAAGGCATAACCATAATCACAATTTATTTCATGAAAATAATCTTCTAACTGCATGCACATGCATAGACCGACTCATGCATATATGGTTTTGCAAATATTTAATGCACAACTAAAATCATGAGATCATGAAATCATTTTCCCTCTTTTGGCCTAGAAACCGTGAGCATCAAAGATAATTCAACATTTTTAATTTATTTCAAGACTTTAGATTAAAGTCACAATTTAGATCATATATTATTTCAAAGGTTCTCATACATTTTCTTTCAAAACTTAATCATGGCATGGAATTTCTTTTTAAAACTCTTATATTTACTTAGTCTTATGATGCATGCACCCTTAAAGGAAAACAAACCCCAGTTCCCTAGTTTCTTCTAGGATGACCGAATATCATCATGTGAAAGGGACATAGTTTCCATTCATTTTTCAACATTCATGTATCACAAAAGTCAAAACAAATCATGTATGAGTTCATACTTCATCTCATACACAATTAAATTCAAAGTTATCATTTCTTTCTCAAAACAAAATATGGACTTAATTCTAATAATATGCATGAACTTTTTATTAAGAGCATGGGTTTCATTATTTATTGGACATGGCCGAATGCTCCTAATCAATTAAGTAAGGCTTGTTCTTGAAAAGTTATTGTAAAACTTGTTACTTTATTTATTTTCTTAAAAACCGAAACACATGCATAAAGGAAAACATGATTTTTCATTAACAAGCATGTATTTTGAAGTTACTAGATCTAATTCTTAACACAAATATGCATCAACTTTTACAAGAAAGAAGGCATGGATCTTGAATCACTAAACATGGCCGAATGGCCTCCTGAAATATAATACATGTACTCCTAAAATCAAACACTTAAATCAAACAATGCACATGACCAACATTAGATCTAAACATGTTTATTGAAGATCATTTTAAAACTTTGTTACTTAAATTTTTTTTTTTAAAACCGTATGACCTAGAGGAAAGAAAACACAATCTTGTTGCTTGAAAATTACATACAAATCAAAGATCCTAAATTTTTTTACTTCATAAGTCGAAGGTTATTACATGCTTTCACTTAAACCACATAGGGTCATCAACATGCAAAACTAAAGACCTAAGTTCTTTCATATTTTAAGTTTAGATCACGAAATTTTTATCAAATGACCATGGGAACACATCATTGATCAAGATCTAGGAAAAGGATCTAACCATGCAAAAAGAGAATCAAAGCAAATTCACAAGCTTGAACACAAATCTTACATAAAACCGTGAAGAAGAAAGGTATAAATCAAAAGATCAAAGCTTTCCAAACACAAAAACATTTAAGATCAACACATAACCATCACGGTTTTTGGGAAGAAGAAAAGGTAAACATGCAAGGGACCTATTTTAATTTTTCACAAACCTTAGTTGTTCTTTTAGATTCGTTAAATTAGAAAACACATAGATCGATCAAAGAGAAATCCAACTGAAACATCAAGCCTAATTCAACCTATTACAAATTATTCATAGTCCATGAAAGTTCTTGATCAAGCAAGACCAACATATAAAAGCAACATGCAAGAAGAAGGAAAGATCTACAACTAGAAAGAAAATTTCTAGACTATTACAATTTCTTCTTTGTTCTTCGGTTCCTACCATGGCAAAGGTGAGCTCTAGTCTTCTAATCACTTGGATTTACAAGGGTGAAAGGTTGATTAAGCTTAGAATCCTCCTCCTTCTTCATCCTAAGCTCTCGGCTCCTTCTCCTTCTATCTCTCTCTCTTCTTTTCTTTTCTTCCTCTAAGGGGTTGATGAATCCCTTAGAGATACGTTTGTGTGCTAGTGTGGAGGAATGGGAATGAAAATGGGTGAATGAATTTAGGCCACTTCTTTATATGAGAAAATGCATCCCTTATGCCCTTAGATACAAGTTTCGGTCATGAGTAAAGGAAAGGGTAGATTTGGGCTTCTAAAAGTTTGCATGGCCATATATCACCAAAGTCAAGGGAAAGGTAAGCTAGTCTAGGATTTTAGAGTTACTTTAGGCTTAAGTGATAGTTAGCTCTTAGTTAGGATTTTCCCCACTTAGTTAGCACTTGGTTGGCTTGGTTCCTTACTCCTTAAGTTCTTAGAATTGTAGGTTGACACCCACCCACATGCACACACACACACGTAGCACATATTACACCCACCTACATGCATACACACACACACGTAGCACATATCACACCCACCTTCATGCATTCACACATGTCCTTTTACTTTTGTTTTCCACTCACATTTTCTTATTCCTTTTCCATGCATCATACGGCCACACATATATACACACACATAATTACACACATTCATACATGTATATTCACAGACATACACATATATAGCACTCACATGCACTTAGTTTACATTTTATTTTCTACTATACTTTCTATTTCATACAATAATTAAATTAATTCTAAGAAATTACATCTTTATGCATCACACGTTAGGTACATATGCACACATATACATTCACATACATACTCATCCTCTATTTTATGTTCTAATTATATTTACTAGCTCACATAATAATGAAATTAAGTCACACATTTCATTCACACAATTAGATTCATGCAACACACCACACATACATTTTAAATCAGGCACTTATTAAAAACCAATTTCAAGCCAAATTAATAAATTTATTTTCTTCAAATACAATTTCACAAAATTCATATCCAAAATCATTTTCCAAAAACCATTCTTAATAAATCATCATTTAGCAAGGCGTTAACAAAATCATTCACTTTTATTTTAGAAAAACGTTTATAAAAATCCATAAATTACTTTATGAAATTTCCTTATAAAACCGAATCCCAAGGTTCATTTTAACAAATTTCGTTCACGTGCGTACGGGAAAAATGCGGGGTGTTACATTCTCCCCAACTTAAAAATTTCTCGTCCTCGAGAAATGCCGGGTAGAGTCAGACTAATCCATGGACGAGTAACTCTTTGAAGAAATTCCTTCCGCGCAATTGTCGTATCCCCAACTGCTCCCCAACTTGAATAACTCATACCTCTCTTGTTCCACACTAACTCATCCTTATTCTCCTTAAACCTTGCAACTTTTCTATCATCATTTCACAATTAGCTCGCCATTCTAGCCCATCTACTGGACCGGTATAGGGTATCAGGGTTCAAGTTTCTCATCAAATTGTTGGAAAGAATGGATAGATAATCAAGAATCAGAAGAAGAAACTTTGGGTTCATCAACAATCAAGGCTTTATCAAGACAGAGTCTAAGATTTTTAGAAAGGGCTTTTTCAAATGTCATGCCAAAGCAATTTTGCATCACCTAAGGTTTATACAAGAAGGGCTTTAACAATAAGGGAAATCTAGTCACAGGACAAGATCTCAAATAACTGAGGGGTTATCACAAACAAAGGGGTTCACAACAAAGAGGAATCGAAAGAAGGTCTGAATCATGAATCAACATCCCGTGACGACGCCGATCTCTGCTCCACGTCTTTACCGTAGACGAAACCGACGTGTTCCATGGAAACGTTCGCGTACTCTTAGCATTCCTATTTTCGTCTATGGCAATCCTAATACTAATTCACACACATAGGTATAGAGCAGAGTACGTAAGTCCATATGTAAAGTTACTTAGTTCAACATAGCTCTGATACCATTCTGTAACACCCCGATTTGGCAACTTGAAAACTTACATTAAATGTCGTGAAAATTAGGGCCATTTTTTTTTATTTTTGAACAAGTAAGGCATGAACATGAGAACATTTAACTTTTCAAAATGATAGTACAATTAAAAACACATGTTCTCATCTCCACAAACCTTTCAAGTTCCAAACCGAGATGTCACGGGACACCGCGCTTTAAAACCCGTTTTTCAAAACATTAATTAAAACGTAGCCCAGTTTGTTTATTTTCAAAACATCCATATAAAATAAGACTCTTGTCGGGGTACAGTATAGTAGAGCTAGGCGACTAAGAACTTACAGTGGAATACAATGCTCTGGGGAAAACCCCAGCTGCTAGTCATGCGCCCTACGACTCCCCATCTGACTCCGACTCTTGATGGGTCCCGCTCTCGGTCCGCCAGTAGAGTTGTCCTCGTCTACTGCCCCAGAGATTTTTCCACCGAGTCGTTTAACTGAGATGTTCCTTCCTTCCGAACAAGCTGGATCTGGAACCTCAATTTCTTTTGCGTCTAGTTGCCGTACGATGTTTTCCAGAAGAAAGCAGAAGCACAGAAGAAGAGAAGAACAGGAGAAGAGGAAAACAGAAGAAGAGGAGAGAGTAAGCTACCCAAACAGTTATGTCGACTGTGTGGAATTACAATAGGCAAATACTAAGGAAAAACATAAGCAACAACATCAATCTCAAGCACACATATATTCACACATAATTTTATACCTAACTTTTCACAATCACGTTCTCATAAACTTTCTTATCAACTTCCACAATTTCTCTTGATTCCAAACTCATCACTCATTCCAGGAATCCTTCTTTGTACACCATATAAAGCTTAGCATTTCTTATTCGATGCGGGATATTTTATCGTATATCTCTTTAAAATATCTTTGTGCTTTTAAGTTTTATTATCTCGGATAGCTTCAATGATGAGGGGGAGACATCATTGAGCTCACACACGTCTACATCTCCTCGGTACACCACCCAACCTAGTCGGAAGCCAACAGGAGTACAAGACCTTTACCACGTGGGCACGACAGCTGTCACACAAAACAATGGTCCCAGACCAGGAGGCTCAACCTCAAATCATAATCATATCAAAGCACGCCCTCGGCGGCAAACACAAATGCCCCGTTCCAGTCCCTCTCACTGTTGTAGACCTGCATCGAGGGGGCGACAGTATAATTTCTAGTTCGCGATGCGGAACTTACCACGGTATTGGACCCAGTCCCCACCACGTTAGTGCACCACTTATGGGATTCGTTCCGCCTAGAAATATACTCTAGACTTCTTGACGTTTCACCGTCATCGTCCTCCCCTTCTGCAATCCCCACCTGAGTATCCGCAGATACCCATAGTATCTTCCTCTCCACTACTTCGACACGACTCTCATACCTCACCGCATTTATAAATGTCTTTTAACATTGTTAATGTTTTCAGGGTTGAACGGTTTATTCCTAACAGTCGGCTCGTCCTTGGTGCATCCCTTCAACGAAGCCCGACCACTAAACGTAGTCTGTTCCCCCTAAAATCACAATGGCCTCAAGCCACACATCAGTCTCATCTCAATACTCATCAGCTCATGCTCAACGTAATTCTTTCCAGCTTCCTCGAAACTCATTCCCTCTTCTTTCTCAAAAACTCTTTTCGCAAAACCTTTTCAAAGAATGACTTCATAACATCCTTTCAAAAGTCTCTTTTCAAAAACTATTTTAAAAAAAAAATCATATTTTTGGGTGAGTGTTAGTGGAGGAGCAAGCTCAACTCAACACTAAGCTTCTTCCCAAAAACATGTTTGAGGTATCGCATCTTTACTCCACCACATCTCACTTCCATGATCACATTCTCTTTCCAGTTTCAACTCTTTATCTTTTTCCTTCACTCGCATCATCTTTATCTTTCTCAATTCGTTCTTATATCTCTCATTCACATTTCTTTTCTCTTTCAATCTCACTTCCTCATTATTCTTAATCGCACTTCCTTTCGTTTTCAATCTCATTTCTTCATTATTATTTCAGATCTCAGGGTGAAATGAAACATCTTTTGATAATTAAATTGCTTCACATACTAAACTACCAGCAACTCATGAATAGTAAACATCATTTCAACTCAACAAACATATAACTATAGACAACACTTCGGTCTCAACGACTTGTAGGGATAGCCCACACAAACAAACAAACAAACACTCGCTATCCCTCTTCCTCGCCTTAACGAGACCGGGTCCAACCTTTGAGATGATTGGACGCCTTAATATGTTGCCTAATACCACGGCGTCTTAAGGGGAGCTTCTCTCTCACCTGGATGACGACACATTCGAAAGCTTTCCATTCCAAGGTTTCCCGTTAGTTCCCTCACTGCTCGCTTTGTGTTGTTCCCTTCGCGTCCGACACCCGAACTAGACATTAGTCCCGTGCGTTAGAACGTTTCGATAAATTATTAATCTTGTTTTGGAAATTCTTTAGAATAATTCCTTTCTAGAAATCACGTTGTTAATATCCAAAAGTTTCAAATCAAATTTAATTTAAAAGGTCTTCCACGAACACTTTGAAAAATTCAAAACAAATCCATTCTCTTAATTTGAAAACACTTGGTTATAAAATCAGTGTTTTTATGTTTTAAAACAGAATATGGAAACCCAAGAAGATACAATTTTAAAACTATACATTGAAAATCTTTTAAAACACAAGACCATGAGAAAATAAAACTCCAAATTGATTTAAGTTATTTTAAATCACATTTTTGACTAAAATAATTTCAATTCTTCAAACATAGATTTTTGGCAAACACAATTCACAAACAGCGAAACAAATTTAATTCACACAACAGCAGTACACACCGTTTTCACCCAATTCACATAAGGCAAACCACACTTCAATCATTCAAATCAATCAATTAAATTTTAATCTAATAAACTAACTAGATTATATTTAAGAAAAGAAATGATTAAAAATTTGTTTCTTAATTATCCTAACAAAACCGAATCATGCCTAGAGATTAAAATCATTGAGTCCACATATAAAATCTCTTTTCACACAATCAGATTAAATCATATGTGTGTATATATATATATATATATATATATATATATATATATATATTAAAACCAAAAAGGATAAAAGGAAAGGCATACATGTGAGACCCACAATTTTACCCAATTTATTTGTGATTTTATAATTAAAATTAGGAAATTATGCTTGATTTTGATACCTGGGTTTATATAAAAAATATATATATATATGAAAATATATATGTATACACGTAACATATATAGGTATATATATTATATACCAATGTTTTCCCTAGCCTATTTAAATGAAATATTTTTAAGGTAAAGTATTTGATTTAAATGATTTTAAAAGATGAAATGATTTTTGATGGATTAGAGTATCCTATCTTTAGAAATTCATATCTTTTCAACCGTACGTCGAAAAATTACAAATTATATGTCAAAACGATCGTATCGAAATCTAGATTATGAAAATGTAAAGCTTTGATTTTTATTTTTGAGTTTTAGAAATTTTATCACTGCTGCAATAGTGAACGAATTTTTGAGTTTTAAGAACCAATGTATGGTTTTAATGCATTAAATAGCCTTTTGACTAAAGTATATTTTACTTTGAAAATAAAAATGCATTTCTGAAGTTTTATAATGTATTATCATTTAAATAAAATGTATTTTCGTATTTTTCTTATTTTAAAATATTTGAAAAGCTTAGGAAGTGTATTTTTGAAGAAATGACCTTAGGACTTCAAAAATTCATAACTTTCAAACCGTAAGTCCAAAAATTACAAACTTTATATGAAAACGATCGTATTAAAATGTAGAATCTTAAGATGTAAAAATAAAATTTTTACTTTGCTATTTACGAAAAGTTTTGTACAGTAGGTAGAAAATCAAATTTTAATAGTTATATGAGTGGATAATTATGTAGGCACCTCCACAATGAACCAATGAGAAATTTTCTCTCCTATTTTAATATATGCACCGTCCAAATTAGAAGGGAAAGAGGGGAAGAACAGTTCTGAAGTTGGTGAGAATAATCCATGAATTAAAATGCTTTAGGAATCAACAAAATCACATTTAATGCTAGTTCATGTTCCAAGTAGTGTTTGAAAATTTTTGAATGGAACTTGATGAAGGGGGGCACGAAATTTAGGTCTGAAAATGAAGGGAAAATGTATCTCCAAACACCTATAAATAGATAGCCTTAGTTCCACATTTTTCACTCACAAACACTTGATAGTTTCACTTGGGAAAAAAAATAAAAATTCTAAGAGAGAAAGAGAGAGGGGGACGAGCAAGCTATAGGAAGGAGGGAGGATTTGCTTGGTTGCTTGAAGTTTTCTAAAAAGCTTAAGGAGTAGAGGTAACCCAAAATCACTTATTTAATTAAGTTATTTTTAAGTTGTTTTGTTTATATTTTTGTTTAAACCTTCTCAATTTCTTCTATAGTTAAATTTTAAATTTTTATTTTCATTTTAAAGTTGTTATTGAATCTATGAAATTGTTCTTAAGTCATATGAATTAAGAATAAGAAAAGGGACACAAAAAGAGTGTTTAAAGGGATTTATCTCCCTTTTTCTTAAATTCTTAAGATGGCTAAATATTTTGATGAGATTGATTAAATTATTTTCTGGGTTTATTTTGTTTCTTAAATCATGTGAATTATAGAAAATTTTTGTAAGATTAAATGAGTTTGTATTCTTTGTCTTTTAATTGTTTTATGTCTTTGTATTAAGGAATAATAATCAATAAGTAAATAATAATGGAAAAATTTTAATTTCTGGTATATATATGAACCGTGGCACATATCAAAAAAATTGGAGATTTATTTGTGTAATTTAGTATGTGTATTGTATTGTTGTTTAATAAAATAAAAGGGAAAAGAAAATAAATAAAAGAATTAAAAAAGGTTTTTTATTTTATTTTCTTTTTATTCTGGACGTGTAATATGTATATATATATATATGTAATTAGATTATATTATATGTTATATTTCATGTGTATTTGAGTTATAGTTAAGAATGAAAACAAATAAGTACTTTACCTTGAAGTAGAAATGAAATGAAATGATTTAAAGGAACTAAGAATGATTTTTTAGAAATAAAATAAATTCTGGAAATTTTTGATGTTCTTAGAGTGTATGGAATTATATTTTATGAAATTTTTATGTAATTGTTATTGTTTGTTTGTATTTGATTTTCTTTTGTTAGGATTTAAGTTTAATAAGAACAATGAATTAGGATAATAAGCAAAAAAATAAATTTTCTGGAAAAAAATAAAATAGGCCGTGAGGTCTATTGCATTATTTTAAAATTATTTTTGTAATTTGTTTGATTGTTTGATGTATAGTTAAATTATAGTTGATTGTTTACAAGAAAAAGGAATAAATGGTAGTTGTTATAAACCTATAAGAACATGTATTTTTGATTACTTGTATGAGTATGTGGTTGATGTGGTTGTAAGTGCTAGCTGCTGGAAAAAAAATGAATTATTTTCTAAAAGGGATCTATTTTATATTTGTTTATGATTAAACCTCTTATTTTTAGTATACCAAATGATGTAATTATATTATATAGATGTTTCAGGAATTGAAAATATTTTTCTAACTTTTCTATATGCTAGTCGAATTTTAGAAGAAAAAGGAATTAAAGTAATTAAATTTTTCTAATTGATTTGATGATTGCTTTAGTATGTTTATGGAATATATTACATGTTTATATGGAAAAGATTAATTTTGAAAGTTTTATTTTAATTCTGGAAATTTAATCTTTATTCTGAAAAATTTATTTATTTAAGACCCCAAGTGATTATTTTTAAGAATGTTAGTGATACTTTGTTTATATGTGCAAATATAATGTAGAAACAAATAGAAATGAGTATTTTGATTGATTAAAAGTGATTTATAAAAAAAAATATATATTAAATTGCTGTCCAGAAATTATAAATAATAAAAAAAAGTAATATTTTATTTGAAATAATAATGTTTTAAAGTTTTTAGCATAAGTAGGAATTGTGCATGATTGTGTATGATTGTTTGGATTGTTTTCTTGAACTTGTTTAAGTGATGCAACTTTTCTGTGGCTGTACAGCAGATGCAACTATTTTATTTTGTTTAATTTTGTCATTTTATTATAGTAGAAGTTGTAATAAGAATTTAGAAAGAAACGACATGTGTTTTCGATTTTCTGTTTAAGAGAAATTGAATTTTTAAGTTCAAGTATGCATGCTGTCCAAAAATCTAAATTAGTTGCATCAATGATAGAAATTGTTTTGGATTAAATCAATATGTGAATTTTATGCTAAGACTTTTTATATATAGAGTTAAAAAGGAAATATAAAAGTGACTTTGTAAATGTATGCCTTAATGTTCTAGTTGTTTACTAAACTGTTGTCTTACTGATGCTTGTATGATAATTGTGAAATGTCTTGTAAAAGTGATTTTTGAGTTTGTATTGTATACTGTTCAAATTTAATAAATTGATTTAAGTAATTATAAAAATGATTTTAATGTATGTGTGTATGTTTGGGTATGGTTATCATATTGTTTGAATTTAGTAACTAAGAAGTGGGTAGTGTTTTGATATAAAAATATAATGTTAAGAGTTTTAGGCAAGTTATAGTATTTCATTAGATAAATAAATATATGCTATGAATATTATTGTCTAATTAATCTATATGTAACTATTTTTATAAGTTATAAGTATTTTCGAGTTATAATTCTTAGTTCTTTGAAAATAGAGGTTAGAACTTTAATTTGATGAAAATTGTGAGTAAGTGCAATTTGTTTGAGTGGCTGTCCAGACTTGTTTTATATTGACCTTAGTAGTATGTTTATAAGATTTAAGGTAAATTGAAATAATTTAAGTGCTGTCCATAATTGAATAAGTGTGGAAAAAAAATATTACTTTCTTAAGCTTAATTTCATTTTAGAACTTTGATGTGAATCTTTTAGTAGGAAATTGAAAAGAATGAATTTTGGGTAACTGTGAAGAGATGCAACTTTATTTTGTGCTACTGTCCAGAATCTTAGTTTGAGTTGCATCAACTTTAGAACTTGTTTTGACTTGATAAGTGAATAAGTTCATATTTTAGAATGATTGTTGATGTGTTAAGTGTTTGTATTGATTTTCTTTAAAAATATGTTTCTGGCTAACCAAATGATTAGAAGATTATATCAAGTTTAAGTTATTTGTTTAAATGGCTTATAATGGTAGTTGTTATATAAGCATTTGGAACTGAATTATGAGTTAATGAAAGTAGAAGTAGTCTCTTTTGATTTAATTGATTAAGTTCTAAATTTTGTATTTAATTTATAGATCTTAGGATGTGTATAATGGTTGTATATTTTTAAATAGTGATTTTGATTTAATGATTGGTTTTAAAGATTTTATTTAGTACTGTTTAAGAGGCCTTGAGTTTCGGAAAAGGAATGATTTACTTTTCAAGTGTTGTATATCCTAATACAAAGTCTTTTGATTTCAAAGGTTATTTAAGAAAGTGGTATTTGTTAGAAGTGTGTTTTCCAAAAAGGAATTATTTTAAATTACCTGATGCCTTAAAAGGACTTCTGTTTTAAAAAGAATTTCGGTTTAAGGAACTTTGGTACTTTGGGTTTAGTTTTTACTTAAGTAGGTAGATGGTATAAGGTATTTATTTATATTGATTGTATGTCGTTCATCATTTAAGAAATAAAAGGAATTAAAAGTAAAACGAGCTGCTGGAGCTGTGAACGCAAAAGGTTGAAAACAGAGTAAGCATGGATCCCAGGTGAGAGAGCAACCTTCCTAAGACATAATGGCACTGAGGTAGCATTAGGGCGTTCCGTATCATCTCAAAGGTCGGAACTAGGAATCTATAGGTTGAGTAGTAAGACGGCAAATGTGTGTGTGTTCCGCCGTCCTTACGAAAAATACGATTCCTCAATATTATGTCTGTTAATAATTGTTATACCATGTTGTATATTCTGAAGTTGTATATTGTATATTGCTTTAATGATTTTGGAGATGATAAAATGATAAGTGATGAGATAACAAATATGTTGGGATTATTTGGGATAAGGATTTATCCTATGGAAGTGTGCTCAATGTATATTGAATTGTTGTATTTGGAAGTATGATTGTGAAAATAAATTATGAGAAATGATTATTTGAATCTTGTGAAATTTGAGGATCGTTGTTAGTGTACAGTGATGGTGCAAGCGGCACAATGACTTTATTTTTATCCCCTTAAGTGACTGGCCATGTGAATGACTTTGCCGTGGTCTCATGTCTTGTGGAATCCACTATACGATAGGGAGGTGTTTGCTATGGTCCCTTAGAGGTCGAGACCCGTTAGAAGCGCGGCTTAGAATGGGTCGATCAAACTTAGGAATAATAAAAGATTCTAAAAGACTTTAAAAGACTTAAAAGACTTTAGGACCCAATCCTTTCTAACTACGTTGAGAGTGAAGTAGTGGAGAGGAAAGATACCGTGTACTTGGAGGTCGTGCATCCCTCCAAGTGGTGATTGTGATAGGGGAGGGCAAGGACGGTGAAACGTCAAGAAGCCTAAGAGCGCTTCCCTAGGCGGGACGGTGTTACAATGATCAAGGGCACCTACTGGTCGTTGATCGTAGCGAGGACTGCACGTACAACTAGGGATAGAGCTGTCGCCCCCTTGAGCAAATCTTAGATGGTGTAGAGGGAATCCGAACAAGGCTAAAAGTCACTGATTTTCTTACGAGTATCATTGTGGTTGACCATGCTTAATGGTTCCAACATTGCGGATCTCGAATTGTTTACTATGTTTTGTTTGCTGGCCAACATGCGTGGTTCCAGCTGGTACGTGCCCTTTGACTTCGATGCCTGTGTGGATAGGATTCCTGTGCATCCCATCTGCTTTCCGACTTAGGTTGTGGTTGGATGATGAAGAGGAGATGTATCGTGTGTGCTGACTGTTCCCTTACCTCAATGATATCCCTCCCTAAATCATTGACGGTTGTATTATGGAAAGACCTAGTGGAAAGATTATAAGATAAAGGTCCTCCTCATCTAGTTGGGTTAGATCAAAGAGCTGTTGTGGTTTTTCATGCTGTGTAGACGTAGAAGGAGATTGGGGTGAAGCTGACTTAGGTGGCCGTCCCCTCTTCTTGGCCATGGAGGCCCCGGAATTAGGAAGCCCTAATCGCCGTGAGAGAGAAAAGAGAAAAGTCAACGTAGTCAAACCCTGATTTTTTAAATTGAAGATATTATATAACTATATACACTTCAATCGTATGTATATAAAATAAGTTGTCGTTTCCATTACAAGTTTATCACTTGTAAGGTTTTTTCTAGAAGAGGTTACTTTGAAAAATATAGATATACTAGGGAAAGTTGGAAATTAAGAATTACCATGTGAAGAGGCACAAGGCAATTAACTTTGAAAATTTGATTTGGTGATTAGTTAATAAAAACTTTTAGATTACTCTTTTAAAATTACCTTCATTAAGAGGTGGAAAAATAATCTTCGTCAAAAATCAATTTGAAATAGTACTCAAAGTACATGGAATAATAATTTGGAATTGGGATCTACCCAAAATTACAATTTAACAAAATCAACCCAAAATATAACAATCACCCCAATCAACTCTAATCAACCATTTATATACTACCCACAACCCAATCTAACTATTAAACCCAAATTCTATTATAAACTATAACTATCCCTAACTCAAAGTGTGGAAAAGAGACTCCCCTTACCTCAACCGACAAATCAAAAGAGAGAACCTTGACCCCGAGGCTCCAAACTTTGCACCGATTAACACCGAAGCTTGCCGGCGAGAAGGATCGGCGATCTGAGAAGCCTTTTTAGTGACCGAGAACAAAGACCGAGTCGGTTTTGGTCAGTGTCGGTGAACGTCGGTATGTCGGTGGCTCGCTTCCTCCTACCCCGGTGACGCCGAAGCCGCTGAGAGGAAAGAGAAGGGAAGGTTCGATGGTGCTCCTTGGTTGCTTAAACTCCATGGAGTCATGAAGGGAAGAGGTTGAAGCTTGATGCCTAGGTTGAGGGTGAGCTTGGCTTGGTATTCTTGTTGGTGGGAGGAAGAGAAATGGCGATGGTGCCCAAGAAAGAGAGGGAGAGAGCGTCGATCATGGGAAGAGGAAAGGAAGAAGGAGTTCATGCCCATTAATCAAGCTTGGAGCTAAGATGATGGTGTATGTTTGATGATCAAATAGAAGGGATGATGATGATTGCCTTAGAGTGAGGGAGAGAGACACAGGTTTGAGCATGGGAAGAGAGTGAGATGATGCTTGGTGCTTCATTTTTGGGTCAAAGGCATGAAGGAAATGCTTGAGTAAAGAGGAGGAAATTGGCTTGATCAACAAGCCCCAAAACTCGTGGCTGCCAAAGAGCCACGCACATCACACACAGCCCCGCGCGCCTGGGCGTGGGTCATGGCGCGCTTGGGCGCAGATCTGTCTGAGTTGCGCACCAATTGAGGGACTGGCGCGCCTAGGCGTGCCCCAATGCCCCCGGGCGTGCCCTGGGGGTCCTGACTTCAAATCGCCATAACTTCTCCGATAACCGTTGGATCTTGCTCAAATTTTGAAACAAGCATCCTAAAATCCCAAACTTCACATCCAACGGTGGGAATTGGGTTTAGAGCTATGGATATTTTATTCCTAATTTTCTTACACCGGACGAGTTCTAACACTTAAAACCTTGATTTAACTCCCGATTTCACTTCTATAATTCTACTCTTTTAATTCTACTCTTTGCTACCGATGCACCCTACACTACCCCTAGTACTTAAAATTACTAGTCACCTTGCTCCCAAAATTCTTTAAGCAGTTAATCTACCTATTCTCTACTCTATATACCTATTAACTCACCAATTAAGCTTGGAATTAAATTAGGGATGTTACAATTCTCCCCCACTTATTGGAATTTCGTCCCCGAAATTCCCTCCGATTCCTTTAATGGAGAACCTTCCCTAACATAAGGTCCTTCAATCACAGTACCCACTCCTTTTGGCTCTACTCCCCCACTTATATTCGGCATACCTCTCTACACTAGTATACCGCTGTTCTCTTGCACTCGGTGAAGGGTACCGACTATGGTTCAATTGGGTTAGTCTCGACGTGGAGACTCTAACAGGTTTACTAAAGTTCACTCTTATCACGATTGAACATTTCAAGAGTCTCACTAATAAGACTCTCAAAGGGGTCCTGGACTCTCAAAAATCAGGTTTTACTTCCCAAGGAAGTCAGAAATGGTTTCTAAGATTAGCTGGGTTCCTTCTAGGATACTACATCACAGGTTGAAAAGGGTACTAACACGTTATACCCGCTAATGCCCTGAAGGGTCTAATTATAGTCTAATTCCAAAACTCACAACCTCTTATGCTATTCCTAAGCCTTAGTCAACCACATTCATCATTCAAATAAACGTAGATCATGTAAAAATCCCTCAAAGTTAAAGCATACACAACAACAACTCCCAATAACATATAATTCAAGTACAAACGCCATACCATGTTCGAGCACACATACAACATTCCTAGCATTCATGCTTTACAAACAGACACATGGCTCAACCCTACTTCCTCCTACGCTAGTTCTCGTCTACCTTTCTTAACTTAGGCTAAATCCTACCTCTACACACATATACATAACAATCACCACATTTTTGAAAATCGGTTCAAAATGGGGTTCGGTGCACTCTTTTGAAATTCATTTGAACACTCACATTATCAAACAAGCAATCATAATACTTTTCACTCCCAAACATCAAGCACATGCATCATTCAGACAAACACAACTATGCATAAATCATAATCATATCTATCCTAGGATTCACAACCACTAACTATGATGAAATAATGCATTTATACGAATAGGTCAACAACTTAATAGCATTAGGAAAAAGTATGCATGAACATAATACATATGAATAAACAAACATATGCAATGCAACACGATCATTTCGTAATGACATCTAGTATTTATAACTGTATCATTCAATGTAATACGCATACACACATGCAGATAATCCACATACATATACATGTAGATCAATACATACACACGTATGTAAATACACACATATACTATTTTGGACCTAATCCAAAACTTGTGCAAAGACCTCCCGATTGAATTTAAACCCTTGGTGCTGATTGAGTAAAATCTCTTGTCGTTCAAAATTCCAATTATTGTCACTTGGGTTTAATTTCAATCGACAGGACTCCATACTTATCTTTCGTTTAGTATTAAAGTTATCGGAAATAAATTAGTGGTGGAGTCAATTACAAATCTGATATAAAAGTTGTTGTTGTTGTTTGTGGATTCTAATTAGATATAAATTAACTGAATCACTCGTTTAGATTAGAATTAGATAAGGAATTATTTCGATTCTCCTGATTCCACCTCTAATTTTTGTCCGCTTACTTTATCGCTCAACTATTCCGCGTATAAATATATTTTGAGAACCTTTCGATTGAGTTTGAACCGCTTCCAGAAGTTAGGCAAAAGTCCTTTTATATTCGCAAATCAAAATGGTGCGGTTCAGCGATTCAAGTTCAATTGGTCAGTACTCGATGCTTATTTCACACTTGGTGTCACAGTTAGTCGAATCGAAATTATTAATGGAATTGATTATTAGTTTAATTTTAAGCATTCTTTTTCGCTCTCTCAGGTACTAGTCTAATCAATGTGAATTTAATCCCTTGATTAGATTGGCATCGAGATTCTAACTCATAAAAATCCATATGGTTCCATTCCAAATCTCCATCCAACTACTTTGATACTAAACTACTTGTCAAACCCACATATTCAAGTAGTAAACAATTAAACACAACGAAGGAAAGAGAATCATATAATTGGCATTAAGGTTTCATACATCGGAAATCATTTACAACTTCACGATAGTACACAAACTCTTGAATTTCGGTGACTTCACCTCCCAATAGATATAATGTCGGATTGGCCATTTCCAACACTACATTTAATCGGTGGTAGTAGTCCTCGCAATTCGGTTGAATTCCTGTACTACATGCTCGAATGCATTGACATTAATTAGATTTCCTTTGTATAAAACTTTAACTTTCGATTAGTCCAAAAACTCAACATTTACACTCTCGACTAATCGTGTTCATACCAATTAGGTTTCCTGTTTGCAATTGGGTGCATACTCAGAATATCCAATTCTTTGAATCACTAAGGGATCCTGCTTAGTTTCCAAAGAATTCTATTCTCTTCCATTTCCATAAATAATTTCCTTTACATTGTCAATCGTCGGTGTTCCCAATGCAAACATAAACCCATTCGGTTCCTTGCAAATATGCACAACCGTAGTATCCAACATATACAAATCCACTTGTTTTCAAAAGTGTTCACTTGTATGGGTCTCACCTCTGGTCAGGAAGCTTGAGATGAGAGTGTCGCAGCGGGATCGGGATTACTTCCCTCAGGTCGAAAGGAAAGAACTGCTTTGATACCATAAATGTAACACCTTAGCTAAATTACCCATAATTACCTAATATATTAAAATAGAGAATTAAAATTTCTCTTTTTAATTATATAAAATCTACCGTAAAACGGACGGAGTTTCCTTTGTTTTTAAGACTTTCCAAAAATATATTTAGACCTGCACCTGATAAACATCATTCATATATCAATCCAGAAGCCAGCAGGGCTTAATATCAACAGTGTGCCATAGCACAATCAGTATCATAAAGTAATCAGAGTATGAAGCGGAAACATATAGATAAGTTTTTACATACAATCCATCAAAACACCCCTTTATATCTAAGAGGCCGTCCTGGGCCACCAAAAGAGACTATTTACATCTTTTTACAATCAAAAAGCGATATCACAATATCATATTGATAACTGGGCCCAGGACATTTCCATGTCATATGATACTAAATCTACTCTCCCTGTGAGGGAGAGTGCACCTTCTCGGCCGGGGGCTGTGCTAGCTCGATCTCAGAACCTGGAAAATGTTAAGGGAGTGAACATTGCACATGAAATAGAAATGCCGTTTCCAAATAGACATACTGACTCACTAGGCCAAACACAATTAACAAATAATTCACATAATTCATTATATCACAACTCATGTATTTACTCAATCCAGATTATTCCTTTTTATCATTCTCAATTTCTTGGCATTTCCCTTCTTCACTTTCCATTGTCCATCTACTTTCATAATTTACTTTCCTTTCTCTTTACTCTTATTCCCTTTTTATTTTCCTTTTTACTTTGTATGTGTCCTCAGGTCAGAGGCCCACATACCAATCTTATTTACCACGTATGCATCTTCAGGTCAGAAGCCTACATACATGCTATTTAATGAATGTATGCATCCCCAGGTCAGTGGCCTACATACATTCATTCAATTTTAACATATTACTTGATAAATGTATGCATCCACAGGTCAGGGGCCTACATACATTTATCCCATTTAAACATATTACTAAATAAATGTATGCATCCACAGGTCAGGGGCCTACATACATTTATCCCATTCAATCACATTATTAAATAAATGTATGCATCCACAGGTCAGGAGCCTACATACATTTATTCCATTCATACAAATTACTTGATAAATGTATGTATCCACAGGTCAGGGACCTACATACATATATCTCATTTAAACATGTATGCATCCACAGGTCAGGGGTCTACATACATGCCACAATATGAATGTATGCATCCTCAGGTCAGGGGCCTACATACATTCACATTCTTAATTACCATTATATTTCCCTTTTATCATTATTTATTTATTAGCACCAGTTACAGTCAATTATTCCATTATAAATTTCTAAATATAATCAAATGTCATACAAGCACATAATTAACAAATAGGGCACAACTATTCACATATTCACATTTAACACCTAATGAACATAATAAAATCTCCGCAATCCATAACAACCAAACTCTGCACCGATTAACACCGAAGCTTGCCGGCGAGAAGGATCGGCGGTCTGAGAAGCCTTTTTAGTGACCGAGAACAAAGACCGAGTCGGTTTCGGTCGGTGTCGGTGAACGTCGGTATGTCGGTGGCTCGGTTCCTCCTACCCCGGTGACGCCGAAGCCGCCGAGAGGAAAGAGAAAGGAAGGTTCGATGGTGCTCCTTGGTTGCTTAAACTCCATGGAGTCAAGAAGGGAAGAGGTTGAAGCTTGGTGCATTGGTTGAGGGTGAGCTTGGCTTGGTCTTCTTGTTGGTGGGAGGAAGAGAAATGGCGATGGTGCCCAAGAAAGAGAGGGAGAGAGCGTCGATCATGGGAAGAGGAAAGGAAGAAGGAGTTCATGCCCATTAATCAAGCTTGGAGCTAAGATGATGGTGTATGTTTGATGATCAAATAGAAGGGATGATGATGATTGCCTTAGAGTGAGGGAGAGAGACACGGGTTTGAGCATGGGAAGAGAGTGAGATGATGCTTGGTGCTTCATTTTTGGGTCAAAGGCATGAAGGAAATGCTTGAGTAAAGAGGAGGAAATTGGCTTGATCAACAAGCCCCAAAACTCGTGGCTGCCAAAGAGCCACGCACATCACACACAGCCCCGCGCGCCTGGGCGCGGGTCATGGCGCGCTTGGGCGCAGATCTGTCTGAGTTGCGCACCAATTGAGGGACTGGCGCGCCTAGGCGTGCCCCAATGCCCCCGGGCGTGCCCTGGGGGTCCTGACTTCAAATCGCCATAACTTCTCCGATAACCGTTGGATCTTGCTCAAATTTTGAAACAAGCATCCTAAAATCCCAAACTGCACATCCAACGGTGGGAATTGGGTTTAAATGTAACAGCCCGATTTTCATTTCCAAAACCTTAATTGAATTATTATTACTTTGTTACAAAAATACGGCCATTTTTTTTGAAAGATAAGTTCATTGATGACGAACACCGCCCTTTGAAAATCGAGTTGTCACTTTCGAAACTCCTCACTCAAAACATCATCATTGAAACCAACATCATTTTCATTACACATAAAACAGGGGCCACAAGTACTGGAGTCACACTCCAAAAAGTTTGCCAAAAGCAGGCCAGAGTTACAAAAGATTACAAACCATAATTAAACAGTAGCTTAATTACATCAATGGTATTTCGCAAAGCAATCCTCGACTGGGACTTAGATCTTAGACACACTAGACACAGAACATAGGACATCACTCCTCAGCTGAACTAGCGTCCGTCTCCACATCTTCACTCGAATCCGTCTCCGCTTCGTGACTAGAACCACTAGCATCTTCTTCCTCCATTGGTTGAGGAATCACCGCAGCCAAAGGTGCGGGTTCTGTTGAGAAAATGCCTAAGCATAGGTAGTTTTGATGATTACAAAGTGCAAGTCAAGGCAAAAGTTCACAACTCAACTTAAGGCTCAAGAAAGTCAACAAAGGGGTTCTTATTGTAATGTAATGTATTATGTATTCTTTATTAAGTCCCCTAGATGCATAATGGTTAGAGTCTAAGTT
Organism: Crotalaria pallida; assembly: GCA_037953625.1. Lineage (NCBI taxonomy): Eukaryota > Viridiplantae > Streptophyta > Magnoliopsida > Fabales > Fabaceae > Crotalaria > Crotalaria pallida. Next base: position 104,938,563 of record CM075654.1, on the reverse strand, counting down.
AGGAAAAACTAATCATAATCTAAAAGATATGGCATGCTTGCTAAGTATAATCATAAGTGGGTGCTTTTCAAAATTAAAAGAAAAAATATGTGATTTTATAAATATAAGAAAAATATTGATAAAATAATTTGAAAATATTTTTCTAATAAATTAAAGTGTTTTGGAAGTGAAGAAAATGTTTTAAATATAATACTATAAGTGTTAACAAGTAAAAATGTTGTTTTTGGAAATTTTGAACGAAAGTATCTGGATACATCTGAAAGTATCCGGATACATTTGAAAAGTATCCGGATACATCTGAAAGTATCTGGATATTTCGTTAAAACAACAGTCAAATTTTTGAAATCAAACACGATGTATCCGAATACTTTCAAAAGTATCCGGATACAAACAGTTAAAACTGTCATAAACATAACCGTTTGCTATCCTAACTGATATATATATGTTCCAAACGATTTCAAAACATGAGACAACGTTCTTACAACCTTCTAACACTTCTGGACATTTTCTTAAACACGTTTTACAGAATTCTCAAGTGTTCTTCATGAATCAATTGCATTTTCACATATGATCAAGAAGAACATTCAAGTGTTGCATTAAATTTTCACAAATACCCACTTTGATTACACTTGCATTCATTCTTATTCTTCTAGATTCTGATCTAATAGTTAGTGTTCTTAAAAAAGTTGCTTATCCACACAAAAAGGTGCAAAGATCATTGCTTTTCATTGGAGTTGTTCATCCGCACAACAAGGTGTAAAGTGCCAACAACAAGACTTTGACAAACGCAAATTGGTGAAAGGTTTTCATCAAGTATACTTGAAGGTTTCAAGTGGAATTGAAGAAGGTTTCTTCAAGCACAAGGTTCGCTGTGGTTCGAGGAATTGTTTGCAAAGACACAAGTTCCAAAGAGGTTCTTTGGAGGGACAAGTCTAAGGGAAAGGTTTTCTCTTACACATTACTTGTACTTACAATTCTTGTTCATAGTGAAGCAAATCTCCTATCTCAGAAAGGGAGGACTGGATGTAGCATTAGTGTTCGTTAACACACTAATGTGAACCAGGATAAAATACTTGTGTTCGCTTCTCTTTCATTATCTCTTTACAATTCCGCGCGCTTAATTTTCATATATTTAAGTATATGCGTTTTATAAGTTTTTACTCTGATTATTTTAAAGGTCTTAGTAAGTGATAAATTTTTAATTGGTGAAGATTCGTACTCTTGGCCTATTCACCTCCTTTATAGGGAATAGTACTACCCGCTTGTTTTCCAACAAGTGGTATCAGAGATCGGTCGGAAACGATCGAGCATAATTGCTTTTCCGTACGATCCTTAGTTTGGTAAACAATGGGTTCTAGTAATCCCTTCTATGGTGAAGGTTCTTCCATTAATCGCCCTCCTATGTTTTCGGGCGAAGGTTACACCTATTGGAAGGTTAGGATGCAAATCTTCATTGAAGCAATAGATGTAGAAATTTGGAATGCTATAGAAAATGGCCCTTTTGTACCACAACATAAGGTTAATGACTCTGTTCTTGATAAGCCCAAGGGGAGTTGGAATGATGATGATAAGAAAAAAGTAAGTTATGATTTAAAAGGAAAAAATATCATTACATCTGCTCTCTCATATGACGAATTCTTTAGGGTCTCTCAATGTACTAGTGCCAAACAGATGTGGGACACTTTACAAGTGACCCATGAAGGTACTAGTGAAGTCAAAAGGGCTAGACTAAACGCCCTCATGCATGAGTATGAATTATTTAGAATGTTTCCCAATGAACCAATTTCGAATATGCAAAAATGGTTTACACATATTATAAATCATTTACTTGCTCTTGGCAAAACTTTTATTGATGGTGAAATTATTAACAAAGTTTTGAGATGTTTAGACAGACAGTGGCAGCCAAAGGTTACAGCAATAATGGAGTCAAAAGATCTAAGTGATATGGACCTAGCCACTTTGTTCGGAAAACTGCAAGAGCACGAAATGGAATTGGGAAGGCTAAAAATGCATGAAGATTCGGACATGTGCAAAAATGATAGGGTTTCATTCAAGATGCTGTAGACTCTTGAAGAGTTATCCAATGATGAAAATTCAGATTCCGATATCGACGATGAGGCCATGGAGCTTTTAGTTAATAAATTCAACAAGTTCCTTACCCGAAGAAATAAGAAATATCTAAAGGAAGGAACTTCTAGAAGAAAGTCTCCAAAGGACAAAATTCAATGTCACAAATGTGGTAATACGGGTCACATGAAATTTGAATGTGCTGCATATCTCAAGAGAAAAGAGAATGACAAAAAGGCAAGCAAAGGATTCAAATCCAAGAAGGCTTACATTGTATGGGATTTGCCTGAAAATTCAGAGAAGCAAGATGCTAGTAGTTCAGATGAGGAGGAATTGGTTAATCACTTGTGCTTAATGGGAAGATTTGATGAAGAAACTTCATCAAGCGTAGAACAATCTGAGCCAAAGGATTACAAACTGGTAACATATTCTGACTCCGACTCTGATTCTGAAAATTCAACTTATAATGAACTATATGAATCTTATGTAGAAATGTATAAGGAATTAAGGAAGCTAGCTAAAATAAACATTGAAAGCAAGAGGATTATCTTGGAGCATGAAGCAAAAATTTTAGAAATGCAAAAATTTATTGATGAACTTCAACTCCAAAATGAGACTCTTGATCTTATTTATTCAAATGCTTTCTGTAATTGTGAACTAAAGGATAATCCTATCGCCGAATGTGTAAGTTGCAAGCAATTTGAAAAGGAAGTACACGATTTAAAAGCTAAACTTGCAAGTTTCACTAAAGGTGATATGAACTTAAATAATTTAATTGCCAATCAAAGAGAAAATGCAAATAAGACTGGTTTGGGATATCAAAAACCCAAAAACTGCAATTACAACAAGTTGGTATCATTTTCAAATGTCAATTACTCTAAAACACCAACTTGCCATTATTGTGGAATTTTCGGGCATACTTCAAATACTTGTAATATTAAACTTAAAGGTATTCCAAATGGCTTATTTGTATGGATTAAGAAAGGGTTTGATCCTAATGTAATCAATTAGGTACCCAAGTTACCTAAAACATGCAAGGTATTTTTGGCTTAACATTAAGGGGGAGTGAGTTCAAATTTTAAGGGGAGAAGGTTTATAATTTTCTTGCCTATTTATATAACTCTATTTTTGATTATGCCAAAAGGGGGAGAAGGTATGTTGTTGACTTTTGCAGGTTGATTGAAGCTTCTTATTATTATCTAATTATCTAATGCACATACTAAGGGGGAGCACAAATCAACAATGTTCGTCATCATCAAAAAGGGGGAGATTGTTGAGAAAATGCCTAAGCATAGGTAGTTTTGATGATTACAAAGTGCAAGTCAAGGCAAAAGTTCACAACTCAACTTAAGGATCAAGAAAGTCAACAAAGGGGTTCTTATTGTAATGTAATGTATTATGTATTCTTTATTAAGTCCCCTAGATGCATAATGGTTAGAGTCTAAGTTAGGAAAAACTAATCATAATCTAAAAGATATGGCATGCTTGCTAAGTATAATCATAAGTGGGTGCTTTTCAAAATTAAAAGAAAAAATATGTGATTTTATAAATATAAGAAAAATATTGATAAAATAATTTGAAAATATTTTTCTAATAAATTAAAGTTTTTTGGAAGTGAAGAAAATGTTTTAAATATAATACTATAAGTGTTAACAAGTAAAAATGTTGTTTTTGGAAATTTTGAACGAAAGTATCTGGATACATCTGGAAGAAGATTGGAGGTTGAAATCGTGTCAACACCCAGATTCAAGGCTGGACAGCTATAGAGCAAGTGCAGTCTGAGTTTCATACAAGGAGGACACGCATCCATGGACGTGGCTGGAGGTTGAAATCGTGTCAACACCCAGATTCAAGGCTGGACAGCTGTAGAGCAAGTGCAGTCTGCTCCATAATACTCGAGTATTAAGCCAAATACTCGAGTATTTTGGCCAGTTTTCACTAAAAACTTTGTTTAATTAATTTTAACTCCAAAAGACCTTTTGTAACACCCCGCAAATTCCTCGTACTATTTTAAATAATTAAAAGATCTGATTGGAGAAAATGTTTTTGAAAGAGTGTTTTCTTGAAGTGAATTTATTATTTTATAATTTTAAGTGGTGAATAATTTTGGAGAAATGATTATGTGTTGGACATTTTTGTGTTTTAAGGAAATCATGATTTTATCAAAGAAAGATTTTTATTTGAAATTTTGGGTTTGTTAACTTTGAAAATCCATATCTTTTCAACCGTAACTCCGAATTTTATGATCTTTATATGAAAACGGTCGTATTAAAATGTAGATTTCAAAAATGTAACTTTCATAATTTTATGGGTTGGTTTGCAAAAAATTTATTTTTGAGGTATTTAAAGGACGAATTTTGAGAGAATAAATTAGTAAAAATAGTTAAGGACTTCAAATGAATTTTTCCTTTTGGGAATATCTTTAATATATTAAAATATGATTTTAGAAAATGAAAGGAGGGTCATAATTATAGGCAAATGGTACAGTTTATTAGTCAAAGATAAAATGTGTTTAAGTGTTAATATTTATAATTGATTTCTTTAATAAGAAGGAGAAATTATTTCATGATTAAATATGTGATTGAGTGGGATTGAAATATGCATGTGTGTATTCTACGGTTGTATGTATATATGTGTATTTGTGTGTGTGCTATATGTATAAATATATATGTTATACATGTGTGTATGTTGTACGTGTATGTGTATGCATGTATAAGCTAGGACTAATTTCCTAGAAGCTTAGTGAGTAAGTTAAGATATAACCAAATCAAACTAGAACTATGATCCAAACTAAACTAATGACCAAACCCTAACTAGAAACTAACTAGTCATTTAGCCTAAGTGACCCCTAAAAACCTAGCCTACTTTACCTTGTCTCCTTGCAATTGATAAACACCACCCATGCATATTTTTGGAAACCCAAAACCACCCTTCCCATTTGTACACAATGAAAATCAAACCTAAGGGCAAAGAGGGAATTCGCGAGTTGCTTATAAATATATGAAACCTTAGCTCATTTCCTTCACTTCCATTTCATTTCTTCACTCCAACACCAAACACACTCCTAAGGGCTCATCCAACCCTTAGAGAAAAAAAGAAAAGAAATAGAGAGTCAGAGAGAGAGGAAGAGAAGCCGTGAGGAAGGAGGAAAAATGAGAGGAATCCAAGCCAAAACCAAAGACCTTCCTTGAAGATCCAAGAACTTAGAGTTAGAAGACCTTGATTTGGTGGGTGTATTCGAAGAACTTAGGGTGTTAGAGTTAGCTTTTATTTTTCTAAGCTTATATATCTTCATTTCTTCTTGCATGTCTAATTTTATTATGGATCTATGATTGTATGTAATGTTTAAGCTTTGATCTTGAATTTTCAAGAGTCAAATGAACTTGTAATAATTAAACTAAGGACTTTATGTTTCGGTTAAAGCTTTTTCATAAGACATCTTAAGGTTTTTCAAACTAAATCTCCTAGATCCAAAAGACTTGTTAAGATTTTTGTGGATTTAAAGCAAAAAGTCTCTTTGCATGTCGATTGGATGATGATCTTGGTGCTTTATGTACATGCATGTGTTATTTGTGCTTTGATCTTGAATTTTTAAGAGTAAATGAACTTATAAAACACTAAACTAAGAACTATGTAATTCGGCCATGAATGGAAGATTAGATCTTGATGCTTTTAAATTTATTCTAAGTCCTTGCATGTTAATTTTATGCTTAGAAAAATAAATTTTTGAGGTTGAAAGGTTTTGATTTTCACTTGATCTTGATAAAGTTTGGTTTTTGGTTTTGATCTTTAAAAAGCTTTGATCTTTGCCTTGGTTCTTTAAAAGTTTTAATCTTAAAAGTCATGCATGTGATTTTTGAACAAAAAGCTTTGATTTTCTTATTGCATGTCACGGTTTTAATGAAGGAAACCAAAGAAATTAACTCTTGAAAGTGGTTTTGTTTTGATCTATGTCTAATAATCTTGCATGTTAAAGATTTAAGTTTTATTCTTGATTTATGATGACAATAATTCGGTTTGAGTTAAAAACCAAGAGATCATGTTTTGTTTCCATGAAAAAGACATATACGTGTGATTTCTCTTTGATTTAAGGATTTTCTTAAAGTGCATGATTTGATTCATGAACCTTGATGTGTGCATGTTGAAAAAGTGAATCAAAAACCTTATTTTAGTTATAATGAAATTCGGCCTATATATATAGGAATTAGACTAGGCCTCTTTTTCATGAAGTGACCTAAAAGAAATGAGTATGTTTTGTGGGATTATGTTAAGCTAAATTATTTAAGATAATGTTGTGATTAATATTTTTATATTCGGTTTTAATTAAAGATAAAGGGAGTGAATTGATTTTATTGTACATGTTGATTTGAGAAATAAAATTCTTGGTGTGATGCTTGATTCAATGGATTGATTTAAGTTAAGGAAATAAATTAAAGTGTGATAATTTTTCCATGAAAGCTCACGGTTTCTAAATATGAAAGGAAGAAATAATTTCCTTATCTCGTGTTTTGATGATGAACCTGCTTTATGTGAAGAATGTTGTATTTGATTGGAAATGTTAAATCATTTTCTTAAATCCTATTCGGTTTAGAATAATAAGAGTATCTAAGATGGTTTAATCAATTGAAAATGAAATTGTGTCTGAATACTTGAAATAAAATTAAGCTTGTGGTGTGATTTGGATTTGTAATTTCTAACTTGTTTCTTGGATGTCATTCGGCCATGGAGTATCAATAAGCCTAGGAGACTTAGTTGCATGAAAATAAATGTGCTTGGTTTATATCTTTAGTTCCATTTGGTTTTGAGTATAGGTGTGACTAAGTGTTTTGCTTTATGAAAATGAAATGTTTTGAAAATAATCATGTGTGCCTAAGTGATTAAGTGTTGTGTATCATTGTGTGTGTTTTGGAAATTGTTTAAGTACGTAATTGGTTTTCAAAATTAATCAATTTTAAGATAATTTGATTTGACTTGTTTGGGATTATTGGATTGTGTTTACGGCTGTCTAAAGTTTGTTTTAAGACAAAAAGTATGTGTTTTAAAATGTTAAATTTAAACTAAAGAAGTATTTGAGACAAAAGAGCCTTTATGATGTTTTCGGGTTTTACTAAAGCGGATTTTCAAAAAAAAATATTTCCTTGCTGTCCAGATTTGTTTGAAGTTGTTCCTTAACTTTAAAAATGTGTTCGTATGATTTAAAGTATAATTTTCAAGTGGTATTTGAATTAAGAAAAGTCGGATTAAAAACGGTGCATTTTTCGGTGTTTTCAAATGTGGTTAAGATGCTGTCCAAAACGAACCAGCAACTAACCCAAATAATTTAAACTATTTTCTATGATGTTTTCAAATGGTTTTAAAGTACATAAAATATTAGAAAAATGTTAAAGTTGTTTTGAGAAAACGGTTATATTTTTAAGTCTTTCGATGAGGAACAAAAATGTGGAATGAGTTAGGAAAATATTTTCTTAATAGAAGTTAATGACGTAAACATATTTTATTTAGTACGAGGAATCTTAAAGACGAGGGATTGGGGCAGCCGGCAGGGACAAGGATCCGAGGAGAGCGTACACATTTAATTGCTGGACCTCAGGTGAGAGAGAAGCTTTCCTAAGACACCGTGGTGTTTAGGTGATATATTAGGACGTTCCGTATCATCTCAAAGATCGGAACTTAGTGGTTCGGAGTCAGTAGTATAAGTGGCAATTGTTTGTATTGTGTGGCCACTTATACGAAGGTGACGAAGACCACATTATTGTTGTGTGATGATTGTGTGAAATAGCATGCTTGTATGTTTATTTATTTAATACCGCATGATGATAATTATAGTGATGATTAATGTGAACAACACACTGATGGACGTCTGTTACGTCCTAAAAAGAGAAATGAAATAAATAAGATTGTAAAGTAAAGACATCATGAGAAAGAAATAAGAATAAAGAATATGAGATTTATTGGAAAAGAGATAAAGCGTTGAGATTGGGGACAGATTTGATGATGAGAATGAGGTTAAGCCAAAGCTGGGAAAGTGGTGTTGTGTTGTTATGTGAAATGAGAGGTGATTTATGTGGAGCTGGGCTCCTTTGTGATATTGTTGAAACGAGACTGACGTTGAGTTGAGTTTGCTCCTCCACTAGTACTCATTGAAACAATATGTTTTCAAAAAGTTTTTGAAAAGAGATTTGTGAAAAGGTATTTTTGAAAAGATTTTTGGAAAGAGATTTTTGAAAAGAGATTTGGGAAAAGGTATTTTTGAAAAGAGATTTTTGAAAAGAGATTTGCGAAAAGGTATTTTTGAAAGAGATTTTTTTTAAGAGATTTGTGAAAAGGTATTTTTGAAAAGATTTTTGAAAAGGTTTGTGAAAAGGTGTTTTTGAAAAGATTTATGAAAAGAGATTTTTGAAAAGGCTTGTGAAAAGATCTATGAAAAGAGATTTTGTAAGAGTCCAAGAAGTAAGTTTTTAGGAAAAGTTTGTGAACAGAGATTTTAATAGTTTTATGAAAAGAAATTTTTAGAACGTAAGTGAAGTAAGATTTTTGAGAAAGTTGTACAACACGATTTTGAGAAAATTTATAAAAGTTTGTGATTTGAGATTTTAAGAAAGGTTTTGCGAATTGGGATTTTGAGAAAGAGGATGATATAAGATTTTTGAGACAACTTACAAGTGTGATGATGTGAACCCAGCTCTGTGCTCTGATAAGAAAAGATTGTGCAGAGTTAGTGGTCGGGACTCATTGAAGAGATGTACGAAGGATGGGCCGACCTTAGGTTAATTATAAAGATAAAAGACATTAAAAGACATTAACGCGGTGAGGTATGAGAGTGCGAAGTAGTGGAGAGGAAGGTACCCCAGATATCAGGGATATTCGGGTGGTGAATGCAATAGGGTAGGCTCGGGCGGTAAAACGTCACGTTGCCTTGAGTACTATTCTGGGCGGAACGAATTCCATATGTGGTAGCCAGACGTGGTGGGGATTGGGTCCCAATGTCGTGGTAAGTTCTGCACCCGGAACCGGAATAGTGCTGTCACCCCTATGGCATTTCGAGAACAGTGGAGAGGGACTGGAGTGGGGCATCTTGATTGCCACTGTGAGACAGTGTGCCTTGATATAAATATATGAATTGAATGAATTGATATGATTTGAGGCTGTAGTCCTCCTGGTCTGGGACCAATTGTTGTGAGACAGCTGTCGTGCCCGCACGGTAAAGGTCCTGTACTCCTGTTCGCTTCCGACTAGGCTGGGTGGATGATTGAGGAGATGTAGACGTGTGAGACGATGGTAACGAAGGGAGTGCCTCGATGATATTATTCTCCCCCAATCATCGATGGTTATGATTTGATAAGACTTAATAATTGGAAAGTAATAAAGAGATTGTTAATAACACGATTAAGGTCCCTGAAATGCTGAGGGCAGGAATGGGTTGAGACATAAAAGTAAAAGATTTGTAAGTGAGATTGAGGAAGTAGTTGAGAAAGAAAGAATGTTAATAAGTTGGATAAAACAAAGAAAATAATGATAAGAATTATGATGATAATAATGATATGCTTGATTGTTATGTTGTATGTTGGTTGTGTGTTGTATGCTTGTATGGTCTTTATATCTCGCCTACTGTAATCCCACACCGTCGACGATGCGTCGTTCGAATCGCTTACTCTCTCCTGTTCGTTGGCATATCGGGGCTGCTGATATCTCAACGGGCAGACGGAGTATCACATGGAGATCATCCCTTTAGACGAACTGAAGCTAGAGTTTAAAGACAATGGGATAGCAGAGACAGAGGTGGCTTCACCTTCGGGAATGAAGAAATGGCGCAAGAAGAAAGAAGAGCTTCATCCGGATGTCTTCATCAGAGGGAAGCGAAAATAATGGGTTTAGGTTAAGTCTGTGAGTCGTGTTTTGAGTCAAGGATTACCAAATAATGTGCCAATTATGTAACTAAGCCCAGTTTTAATTCTGTATTGTGGAATTCTCTATCTTGGAAGAACAAACAATGTAATCTTTTGGGAAAATGTTATGATGCTTTTGAAACAAACCACTTTATGAAGATGAAAGTTTTATGTGATGAACGATTTTAGTAACAACTCGATTTTCGGTAAAGAGTGGTACACTTAACATGGACACTTCAAACTGTTTTGAAAAAAAAAATTGGCCTCATTTTTGCCACTTTAATTAGTAAAAGTCAATTATTTTTGGTTTATGAAAATTGGGCTGTTACAGAATGGTATCAGAGCAATGGTAATCCTTAGTGGCCTTAAGCATGGGCTTACATGCTTTGTTTGTGTAACTCTGTGTGTGTTTGCTAGCATAAGGATAGGAGCATAGGGTGAAGTACTTGTCTTTCTAGGATGTGAAACTCTGTTTACGGATTGAGGTCTACTGTATTAGCCTAAGGAGCCTGTTCATCCTGTAGTAGAGGAAAGTAGGCCAATTAGGAAGTAAATAGATTCTAAGATTGAGACCCCTAACCTTTGCTGTTGCCTTCCTGTTTGAAAGAAACCAGTTTGTTGATCTAGACATACCCTTGCCCAAAAATAGCCGGTACCTTTGAGGGAGTAGGATGTTATTCTTGGAGTCCTTGTTTGTTGAATTGCTTCAACAAAAACAGACAGTATAGTTGAAACTTGAACCTTTTTCTTCATGAGTCTTACTACCAAACCGTAGCTTTATCCATCCTTTTCCCAGATTTATTAGCTTGATTTGCAGAGTTGAAAATGTCATAGTTACCCAGATAGTTTAGACTTGAATTATAAATGGTGGATTAGTTATTGAAGTTGATTAAGAAAAGAACGAAATAGTGAATTTAGTGATAAGCTTGATCAAAGTTGGGGAGTTACAAGGAAGGGAACAGGCGTATGTTACCGGTTATTAGAGGAAGGCCTGAGGACTAGGATTGTCTTATTGCCGTAATCAGAGGTCTAGACGGCAAAAGTAATAGGCTTGATTAAGGTTCAGGATGAATTTAACGAGGAAAGTGAGGTTGTTATGAGAAAGTAGAACCAAAGTTGCAATAGAAATCCCCCTAAGCCGGAGAAATAATGGACGAAAGCCTTAAAATTAGGAGGAGAGCTAGAAGAAGGAGTAGTTGTTATGAATTAGTGAGAACCCAAGGTTATAGAAAGTAGTATATATTCCAGGGTTTTAGGCTAAACCCGGTACCTTTGGAGATGCTTGAATTTATGATTGTTTAATATTCCATGGGTCTGCACCCATGTTTGTACTTTTTATAACGACAATTAGTCAAAAGATGATATCCCTTCCGGTTAGTCCGATGGACTTGACCTGATTCGGCACGCAAGTTATAGCACGAGCGGAACTTCTTCATTCGAAAGCAACAAACGAGGAGCACTGCAAGGTGAATTATGCCAGCAAAGGAAATTCGACTACGAAGTGAGAATGAGAACATTCTTCTGGACCTCACTATAATACGAGAATTCTTGTGCTCATCTGCCCAATCCGTAACGTATTTCTCGGGGACGAGAAATCTTTAAGTTGGGGAGAATGTAACACCCCGCAAATTTCTCGTACTATTTTAAATAATTAAAAGATCTGATTGGAGAAAATGTTTTTGAAAGAGTGTTTTCTTGAAGTGAATTTCTTATTTTATAATTTTATGTGGTGAATAATTTTGGAGAAATGATTATGTGTTGGACATTTTTGTGTTTTAAGGAAATCATGATTTTATCAAAGAAAGATTTTTATTTGAAATGAAATTTTGGGTTTGTTAACTTTGAAAATCCATATCTTTTCAACCGTAACCTCGAATTTTATGATCTTTATATGAAAACGATCGTATTAAAATGTAGATTTCAAAAATGTAACTTTCATAATTTTATGGGTTGGTTTGAAAAAAAAATTATTTTTGAGGTATTTAAAGGACGAATTTTGAGAGAATAAATTAGTAAAAATAGTTAAGGACTTCAAATGAATTTTTCCTTTTGGGAATATCTTTAATATATTAAAATATGATTTTAGAAAATGAAAGGAGGGTCATAATTATAGCCAAATGGTACAGTTTATTAGTCAAAGAGAAAATGTGTTTAAGTGTTAATATTTATAATTGATTTTTTTAATAAGAAGGAGAAATCATTTCATGATTAAATATGTGATTGAGTGGGATTGAAATATGCATGCGTGTATTCTACGGTTGTATGTATATATGTGTATTTGTGTGTGTTCTATACGTATGAATATATATGTTATACATGTGTGTATGTTGTACGTGTATGTGTATGCATGTATAAGCTAGGACTAATTTCCTAGAAGCTTAGTGAGTAAGTTAAGATATAACCAAACCAAACTAGAACTATGATCCAAACTAAACTAATGACCAAACCCTAACTAGAAACTAACTAGTCATTTAGCCTAAGTGACCCCTAAAAACCTACCCTACTTTACCTTGTCTCCTTGCATTTGATAAACACCACCCATGCATATTTTTGGAAACCCAAAACCACCCTTCCCATTTGTACACAACGAAAATCAAACCTAATGGCAAAGAGGGAATTCGCGAGTTGGTTATAAATATATGAAACCTTACCTCATTTCCTTCACTTCCATTTCATTTATTCACTTCCAACACCAAACACACTCCTAAGGGCTCATCCAACACTTAGAGAAAAAAAGAAAAGAAATAGAGAGAGAGAGAGAGAGAGGAAGAGAAGCCGTGAGGAAGGAGGAAAAAGGAGAGGAATCCAAGCCAAAACCAAAGACCTTCCTTGAAGATCCAAGAACTTAGAGTTAGAAGACCTTGATTTGGTGGGTGTATTCAAAGAACTTAGGGTGTTAGAGTTAGCTTTTATTTTTTTTTTGGTAAATAAAATTTTTTTTATTAATACCAACTTGCAACATTTAACACAAACAAAAACCAATGCCACCTTCTAGGAAGGGTTCATTGGTAAAGCAAAGCCAAAGAATAAAGTCTTAACCAAGCTAATACATAAAAAATAAGCTAAATAAGACATAAAATTCGTTGCACCACTACTTCATTCTGACAAGCAGATAAATCACCCAGCTGTGAAGCTAATCTCATGGCAATTTCTTGAAGCACAAGCTTGCACCTTCTCTCTGGAATTTGATGCTTTCCCTGGAACACCCTACGGCACCACTCCGTCCAGATTTCGTAGACCGCCGCTGCAAGCAAAGCTCGCGATATCTTCCGGTACATCTTCTCTTTAATTCCATAGCTTACCCACTTTATCCATTTGGAGCTCGAACAACTCAAAAATGGCATGCACAGCCAAGTAGTAAGAAGAGTAAGTAATTCTTTACTCCAATTGCACTTGAAGAACAAGTGATCACTCGATTCTTGGTGAACACCACACAAAGGGCACAGAATAGTGCTTAGGTTTAGGAATTTCTGCAAACGATCATAGGTACTTAGCCTATTATGAAGCATAAGCCACATAATAAAGCTATGTTTAGGAATAGTAACCGAATTCCAGGCCACTCTATAGAATCTGAATTTCTCTTGATGTCCACAAAGGAACCTATATCCTGAGGCAATTGAATAGTCTTCATTCCTCCACACACCACTTGCAACACCTGGAACCAAGCAATCTCTGACTTTAAGGAGCTGTTTGTAATGCCAGCCTTGATCTTGACGAGGCTGAGCTTCCCATATTGAGTCATACTTTAAATATACCTGATTAATCCATTTAACCCACAAAATATCTTCCTTTTTTGATATGCTCCACACCTGCTTCCCAAGACCTGCTTTATTCCACAAAATAGAGTTCTTAAAACCCAAACCCCCAAACTTCTTCTCTTTACAAACATTAGACCAACTGACATTACCAGCAGGTTTATCACCCCATAAGAATTTCCTGCAGATCCTCTCAACCCCTTTAAGAACAGACTTCGGAATAATAAACACTGAAGCCCAATAAATGTGTAAAGTAAGAAACACAGAGTTAATAAGCACACATCTTGCCTGGTAGGATACGTGCCTTGTTCTCCAGCTGTTCAATCTGGCAGCTACTTTGTCAATGAGGACTTTGCAAGTAGATATTGACCACTTCTTGGCTGTGATAGGGAACCCCAAGTACCTAAAAGGAAAGGATCCTTCCTTAAACCCTGTGCACTCCAAAATTTCACTTTTAAAAGCCTCCTTTACCCCAGCAAGGTAGATTTGTGACTTCTCATGATTAGCCTGAAGACCTGAATTTTTAGAAAATTCCATCAAAGCATACATTATGATCCTGACACTCCTAGGGTGACCTTTACAAAATGTCATTAGATCATCAGCAAAGATTAAATTAACAAGATTCAATTCTCTACAAAGAGGATGAAATCTGAACCCATTTTCCTTAGTGGCAGCCAATAACCTTCTAGAGAGACCTTCCATAGCAATGACAAACAACAAGGGAGAAATAGGATCTCCTTGTCTAATGCCACTGTGATTTCTAAACTGTTGAGAATGCTGCCCATTGATCACAATATTAAAGGTTACTGTTGAGATGCACATCATAATCCAGCTAACAAATTTACTAGGAAATCTTAAAGCCTCCAACATGTCTCTGATAAAACTCCAGCTAAGAGAATCATAAGCCTTCATTAGATCAATTTTCAATAGGCATCTAGATGAGACATTCTTCCTTCTATAAAGTCTCATAAGATCCTGAACAATGAGGACATTATGAACTATACTTCTCCCCTTAACAAATGTTGTCTGATTATTATTAATTAGCTTAGGCAGTACTTCTCTGAGTCTCATGCATAACAACTTAGATATACACTTGTAAAGTATATTACAATAGGCAATAGGCCTGTAATCACTAGTTGTAGTAGCATTATCACATTTAGGGATCATAACTAAATCAGTATAATTCCAAGCTCTTAAAATCTTACCTGTATTAAAAAACTCCTCAACAGCCAAACAACAATCCTCACCAACCACTTCCCAGGCTGCTTTAAAAAGCCTGAGCCAAAGCCATCAGGACCAGGTGACTTGTCCTTATCAATTGACCACATACTCTGCTTAATCTCCTCCCTTGAAAAAGGCTTAATAAGATTCAACTGCTCCTCAACACTAAGAACTGGTCCATTCTGACATACAATGTCCTCTAAAGACCACACCACTTCTTTCCTACCAAACAATCTGGAATAATGACTCACAAACTCATCCATAATTCCCTGCTGGTCATGAATGCACTGCCCATTCTCTGAAGTTAAGTTCAGAATTCGATTTCTGTACTGCCTGGCTCTAATTGCACTATGAAAATAGGCAGTATTTTGATCCCCCTCCTTAACCCACTTTCCTTTAGCCTTCTGCTGTAAGATAGCACTAGAGTCCTTTAATGCCTTCATGTATCTGCCATAAAGGATTTTCTCCTTCTGATGAAGGTCTGGATCCTGAGGCTTCACATTAAGCATAGACTGAATAGAATCCAATTCCTCCCTTAGAGCCTGCTCCTGCAAAACAGAGTTGGCATACTTTCTTTTGAACAGCTGTATTAGAGGCTGTTTAAGATGACTAAGCTTCCTCATAACCCTGAATTGAGCAAAACCATCCCCATCCATCTCCCAGTTCTTCTTCACAATAGCCAAGAATTCAGCATCCTGAGCACAAACATTAAAGAATTTAAAACCCCCTTTAGGCTTCACTCTTACATTAGAATCCATTATTAGAGCTGGAGAATGATCAGAAATATTGCTGTTAAGGAATTGAGTAAATAAAGAAGGCCACAACTGTAACCAATCCTCATTCACCAAATTCCTATCCAATTTGCTATAAATTCTGTTTCCATCATGCTGTCTATTGCACCAAGTGAAAAAATTCCCACAATACTTCATATCCTGAAGACCACAATCCTGAATGCACTCTCTAAACTCCTCCATAGCCTCCCAATCAACCTGATTACCTCCCAACTTCTCAGAAGGATCCAAACAACAATTAAAATCTCCTGAAATTAACCAAGGGCTACTCACTGAACCATGAATTTCCCTTAGCTCCTCCCATAATTCCTTCCTCAACACATGGTCATTTTCCCCATAAACAAAAGTGGCCAGCCATTGAACAGAAGTGACAGGCATGAAAATTAAGCAATGAATCAACTGGCTAGAAGCTCTCAACACTGTTACCCTGAACATATCAGGCTTCCAGACAACACAAATTCTCCCAACTGGATGATGATCAATATTTGACACATAATGCCAACCAGGAACAAACTTCTCTATAGTGGTGCTCATAGAATTAGCTCTAAGCTTATTTTCTAAAATAGCTAGCAATCCTACATTATTCATACAGCAGAGAGATTTCAATCTAAGCTTATTTATCTTCATTTCTTCTTGCATGTCTAATTTTATTATGGATCTATGATTGTATGTAATGTTTAAGCTTTGATCTTGAATTTTCAAGAGTCAAATGAACTTGTAATAATTAAACTAAGGACTTTATGTTTCGGTTAAAGCTTTTTCATAAGAGATCTTTAGGTTTTTCAAACTAAATCTCCTAGATCCAAAAGACTTGTTAAGATTTTTGTGGATTTAAAGCAAAAAGTCTCTTTGCATGTTCATTGGATGATGATCTTGGTGCTTTATGTACATGCATGTGTTATTTGTGCTTTGATCTTGAATTTCTAAGAGTAAATGAACTTATAAAACACTAAACTAAGAACTATGTAATTCGGCCATGAATGGAAGATTAGATCTTGATGCTTTTAAATTTATTCTAAGTCCTTGCATGTTAATTTTATGCTTAGAAAAATAAATTTTTGAGGTTGAAAGGTTTTGATTTTAACTTGATCTTGATAAAGTTTGGTTTTTGGTTTTGATCTTTAAAAAGCTTTGATCTTTGCCTTGGTTCTTAAAAAGTTTTAATCTTAAAAGTCATGCATGTGATTTTTGAACAAAAAGCTTTGATTTTCTTATTGCATGTCACGGTTTTAATGAAGGAAACCAAAGAAATTAACTCTTGAAAGTGGTTTTGTTTTGATCTATGTCTAATAATCTTGCATGTTAAAGATTTAAGTTTTATTCTTGATTTATGATGACAATAATTCGGTTTGAGTTAAAAACCAAGAGATCATGTTTTGTTTCCATGAAAAAGACATATACGTGTGATTTTTCTTTGATTTAAGGATTTTCTTAAAGTGCATGATTTGATTCATGAACCTTGATGTGTGCATGTTGAAAAAGTGAATCAAAAACCTTATTTTAGTTATAATGAAATTCGGCCTATATATATAGGAATTAGACTAGGCCTCTTTTTCATGAAGTGACCTAAACAAAATGAGTATGTTTTGTGGGATTATGTTAAGCTAAATTATTTAAGATAATGTTGTGATTAATATTTTTATATTAGGTTTTAATTAAAGATAAAGGGAGTGAATTGATTTTATTGTACATGTTGATTTGAGAAATAAGATTCTTGGTGTGTTGCTTGATTCAATGGATTGATTTAAGTTAAGGAAATAAATTAAAGTGTGATAATTTTTCCATGAAAGCTCACGGTTTCTAAATATGAAAGGAAGAAATAATTTCCTTATCTTGTGTTTTGATGATGAACCTGCTTTATGTGAAGAATGTTGTATTTGATTGGAAATGTTAAATCATTTTCTTAAATCCTATTCGGTTTAGAATAATAAGAGTATCTAAGATGGTTTAATCAATTGAAAATGAAATTGTGTCTGAATACTTGAAATAAAATTAAGCTCGTTGTGTGATTTGGATTTTTAATTTCTAACTTGTTTCTTGGATGTCATTCGGCCATGGAGTATCAATAAGCCTAGGAGACTTAGTTGCATGAAAATAAATGTGCTTGGTTTATATCTTTAGTTCCATTTGGTTTTGAGTATAGGTGTGACTAAGTGTTTTGCTTTATGAAAATGAAATGTTTTGAAAATAATCATGTGTGCCTAAGTGATTAAGTGTTGTGTATCATTGTGTGTGTTTTGGAAATTGTTTAAGTACGTAATTAGTTTTCAAAATTAATCAATTTTAAGATAATTTGATTTGACTTGTTTGGGATTATTGGATTGTGTTTACGGCTGTCTAAAGTTTGTTTTAAGACAAAAAGTATGTGTTTTAAAATGTTAAATTTAAACTAAAGAAGTATTTGAGACAAAAGAGCCTTTATGATGTTTTCGGGTTTTACTAAAGCGGATTTTCAAAAAAAAAATATTTCCTTGCTGTCCAGATTTGTTTGAAGTTGTTCCTTAACTTTAAAAATGTGTTCATATGATTTAAAGTATAATTTTCAAGTGGTATTTGAATTAAGAAAAGCCGGATTAAA
Organism: Crotalaria pallida; assembly: GCA_037953625.1. Lineage (NCBI taxonomy): Eukaryota > Viridiplantae > Streptophyta > Magnoliopsida > Fabales > Fabaceae > Crotalaria > Crotalaria pallida. The sequence goes on along the minus strand of CM075654.1, from coordinate 104,920,265 downwards.
AACGGTGCATTTTTCGGTGTTTTCAAATGTGGTTAAGATGCTGTCCAAGACAGACCAGCAACTAACCCAAATGATTTAAAGTATTTTCTATGATGTTTTCAAATGGTTTTAAAGTACATAAAATATTAGAAAAATGTTAAAGTTGTTTTGAGAAAACGGTTATATTTTTAAGTCTTTCGATGAGGAACAAAAATGTGGCATGATGCTTAAGTGGTGCCATGTGATGTATTTATTTTGCTCTGTGGTAATAAGATTTTCTTTTACCAAAAAAAAAATGTGGAATGAGTTAGGAAAATATTTTCTTAATACAAGTTAATGACGTAAACATATTTTATTTAGTACGAGGAATCTTAAAGACGAGGGATTGGGGTAGCCGGCAGGGACAAGGATCCAAGGAGAGCGTACGCATTTAATTGTTGGACCTCAGGTGAGAGAGAAGCTTTCCTAAGACACCGTGGTGTTTAGGTGATATATTAGGACGTTCCGTATCATCTCAAAGATCGGAATTTAGTGGTTCGGAGTCAGTAGTATAAGTGGCAATTGTTTGTATTGCGTGGCCACTTATACGAAGGTGACGAAGACCACATTATTGTTGTGTGATGATTGTGTGAAATAGCATGCTTGTATGTTTATTTATTTAATACCGCATGATGATAATTATAGTGATGATTAATGTGAACAACACACTGATGGACGCTATTATGTCCTGAAAACAGAAATGAAATAAATAAGATTGTAAAGTAAAGACATCATGAGAAAGAAATAAGAATAAAGAATATGAGATTTATTGGAAAAGAGATAAAGCGTTGAGATTGAGGACAGATTTGATGATGAGAATGAGGTTAAACAAGAGCTGGAAAAGTGGTGTTGTGTTGTTATGTGAAATGAGAGGTGATTTAAGTGGAGCTGGGCATATTGTTGAAACGAAACTGGCGTTGAGTTGAGCTTGCTCCTCCACTAGTACTCATTGAAACAATATGTTTTCAAAAAGTTTTTGAAAAGAGATTTGTGAAAAGGTATTTTTGAAAAGATTTTTGGAAAGAGAATTTTGAAAAGAGATTTGGGAAAAGAGATTTGTGAAAAGGTATTTTTGAAAAGAGATTTTTGAAAAGAGATTTGCGAAAAGGTATTTTTGAAAAGATTTTTGAAAGAGATTTTTTTTAAGAGATTTGTGAAAAGGTATTTTTGAAAAGGTTTGTGAAAAAGTGTTTTTGAAAAGATTTATGAAAAGATATTTTTGAAAAGGCTTGTGAAAAGATTTATGAAAAGAGATTTTGTAAGAGTCCAAGAAGTAAGTTTTTAGGAAAAGTTTGTGAACGGAGATTTTAATAGTTTTATGAAAAGAAATTTTTAGAACGTAAGTGAAGTAAGATTTTTGAGAAAGTTGTACAACAGGATTTTGAGAAAATTTATAAAAGTTTGTGATTTGAAATTTTAAGAAAAGTTTTGCGAATTGTGATTTTGAGAAAGAGGATGATATAAGATTGTTGAGACAACTTACAAGTGTGATGATGTGAACCCAGCTATATGCTCTGATAAGAAAAGATTGTGCAGAGTTAGTGGTCGGGACTCATTGAAGGGATATACGAAGGATGGGCCGACCTTAGGTTAATTATAAAGATAAAAGACATTAAAAGACATTAACGCGGTGAGGTATGAGAGTGCGAAGTAGTGGAGAGGAAGGTACCCCGGATATCAGGGATATTCGGGTGGTGAATGCAATAGGGTAGGCTCGGGCGGTAAAACGTCACGTTGCCTTGAGTACTATTCTGGGCGGAACGAATTCCATATGTGGTAGCCAGACGTGGTGGGGACTGGGTCCCAATGCCGTGGTAAGTTCTGCACCCGGAACTGGAATAGTGCTGTCACCCCTATGGCATTTCGAGAACAGTGGAGAGGGACTGGAGTGGGGCATCTTGATTGCCACTGTGAGACAGTGTGCCTTGATATAAATATATGAATTGAATGAATTGATATGATTTGAGGCTGTAGTCCTCCTGGTCTGGGACCAATTGTTGTGAGACAGATGTCGTGCCTGCACGGTAAAGGTCCTGTACTCCTGTTCGCTTCCGACTAGGCTGGGTGGATGATTGAGGAGATGTAGATGTGTGAGACGATGGTAACGAAGGGAGTGCCTAGATGATATTATTCTCCCCCAATCATCGATGGTTATGATTTGATAAGACTTAATAATTTGAAAGTAATAAAGAGATTGTTAATAACACGATTAAGGTCCCTGAAATGCTGAGGGCAGGAATGGGTTGAGACATAAAAGTAAAAGATTTGTAAGTGAGATTGAGGAAGTAGTTGAGAAAGAAAGAATGTTAATAAGTTGGATAAAACAAAGAAAATAATGATAAGAATTATGATGATAATAATGATATGCTTGATTGTTATGTTGTATGTTGGTTGTGTGTTGTATGCTTGTATGGTCTTTATATCTCGCCTACTGTAATCCCACACCGTCGACGATGCGTCGTTCGGATCGCTTACTCTCTCCTGTTCGTTGGCATATCGGGGCTGCTGATATCTCAACGGGCAGACGGAGTATCACATGGAAATCATCCCTTTAGACGAACTGAAGCTAGAGTTTAAAGACAACGGGATAGCAGAGACAGAGGTGGCTTCACCTTCGGCAATGAAGAAAGGGCGCAAGAAGAAAGAAGAGCTTCATCCGGATGTCTTCATCAGAGGGAAGCGAAAATAGTGTGTTTAGGTTAAGTCTGTGAGCCGTGTTTTGAGTCAAGGATTACCAAGTAATGTGCCAATTATGTAACTAAGCCCAGTTTTAATTCTGTATTGTGGAATTCTCTATCTTGGAAGAACAAACAATGTAATCTTTTGGGAAAATGTTATGATGCTTTTGAAACAAGCCACTTTATGAAGATGAATGTTTTATGTGATGAACGATTTTAGTAACAACTCGATTTTCGGTAAAGAGTGGTACACTTAACATGGACACTTCAAACTGTTTTGAAAAAAAAAATTGGCCTCATTTTTGCCACTTTAATTAGTAAAAGTCAATTATTTTTGGTTTATGAAAATCGGGCTGTTACACCTTCCATTATTGTTTTTAGGTCCTTCCCAAGGACTTAATTGCAAAATTTAATATTTTATGGAAAAACCTCATCATAAAATATTTTCACATAATATATATAGATATACATATAATGCAAACCAAAAATCAAACATGGAATTATTATTTATTTATAAAACCATTATACTAACATATTTATTCGGAAGACGAAATTAGGGGTGTTACAGCTACTGCCTTGGCCTTATCCATGCCAAATCGTTTCAATAGTTCCTTACAGTACTTTGTTTGGCTAATGAAAATCCCATCCTTTGCTTGTTTTATTTGCAATCCCAGGAAAATGTTCAGCTCGCCCATCATAGACATCTCGAACTCTTCCTGCATCATACTCGAAAAATCCTTGCAAAGGGTTTCATTAGTAGTACCGAAAATAATATCATCTACATAAATTTGAACTAAAAGAATGTCCTTTCCTTTCTTTATAATAAAAAGCGTGTTATCAAACTTCCCTCTTTCAAAATTATTTTCTAATAAAAATTTGCTAAGACGGTCATACCACGCTCTAGGAGCTTGTTTGAGTCCGTACAAAGCCTTTTTCAATTTAAAAACATAATCCGGGTGTTCATAATTTTCAAACCCGGGAGGTTGACACACATAAACTTCTTCATTTATAAAGCCATTTAGAAAGACACTCTTTACGTCCATCTGATATAATTTAAAATCTAAAATGCATGCAAAAGCTAAAAGCAGTCTAATGGCTTCCAACCTAGCAACAGGGGCAAATGTTTCCTCATAATCTATCCCCTCTTCCTGGTTGTAACCTTGTGCAACTAACCTAGCTTTGTTTCGAACAATTAAACCAGCCTCATCGAGTTTATTTTTATAAATCCACTTAGTTCCAATAATCGGATGAGACTCAGGCCTAGGAACAAGTTCCCACACCTGATTTCTTTCGAACTGGTTTAATTCCTCTTGCATTGCCAAAAGCCAATGCTCATCAAGCGTAGCCTCATAAATATTCTTTGGCTCCACTTGAGAAACAAATGCAAAGAAGTTACATAGATTGCTAATAGAATTGCGAGTACTTACACCTTTTGTGATGTCACCTATGATTTGATCAATGGTATGGTGCCTCGATGTTCTCCATTCCTTAGGCAAATCAGCGTTGAGCTCCATGGATTGTTCTTGATTTTTCTCCTCAACTGATTCAACTGATTTTTCATTGCTTTCGGAATGTTCCTTTCCTTTAGCATTTGGCTCCTCATCCTCATCAATGAATAGATCTCCAAGAATACCTGAAATGTCATTAACAGATACCTTTCCCAACTTTCTAGGATCGGATTCATCAAATGATACATGAATAGATTCTTCAATAGTATTACGAGATTTATTGTAAATCCTATATGCTTTGCTCGAAACAGAATATCCAAGGAATATGCCCTCATCAGCTCTAGCCTCAAAACTTCCTAGATTTTCTCTACCTTTATTATGCACATAACATTTACATCCAAAAACACGAAAATGAGAAATATTTGGTTTTCTCCCCTTGTACAGCTCATAGGGGGTTTTCTTTAAAATAGGCCTTATTAAAACACGGTTCATAACATAGCAAGCTGTACTCACTGCTTCGGCCCAAAAATATGCAGGCAAATTAATGTCATTAAGCATTGTTCTTGAAAGCTCTTTTAATGAACGATTTTTCCTCTCCACAACCCCGTTTTGCTTAGGAGTTCTTGGAGCGGAAAAATAATGCTTAATTCCATGTTTTTCGCAAAATTTTTCAAAAAGATGATTTTCAAATTCTCCACCATGATCAGTTTTAATGGATGCAATGCTCAAATGCAATTGGTTTTGAACAATCTTGGCTAGCTTTTTAAATTCATGAAATGCATCATTTTTATGAGTAATAAAAAGCGTCCATGTACCTAGAATAGTCATCCACAGCAACTAAACAATAATAGTTGCCACCAAAGCTTTTTGTTTGACAAGGTCCAAAAAGATCCATATGTAAAAGTTCCAAGGGCTTTTGAGTTGAAACAAGATTTTTAGAAGGAAAAGATGCCCTTGTGAGTTTTGATTTAGAACAAGGATCAAATTTTTCAGAAATAGAAAAATTTTTCTTTGGCAAACCAACTACTAAGTTTTTAGAAGAAATTTTATTTAAATGAGCCATGTGGATGTGACCTATTCTACGATGCCATAGCCACGATTCATCCTCTTTACTTAATAAACATTTCGCATCATTTGAGGGTATTGAGTTAAAATCAATAACATAAACATTGTTTATTCTGCGAGCAATTAGCTTAATAAGATTATCAATTTTACCCTCGATAATACATCTTTCAGAATAAAAAATAACCCTATTACCCTTATCACACAATTGACTAATACTTAGCAGATTGTGTTTTAGGCCCTCAACATGTAAGACATTTTCAATACAAGGGTTAGGAGGTGTACCAATTTTACCGACTCCGAGAATCTTTCCTTGATTGTCATCTCCGAAAGTCACATGTCCTTGGTCCTTTGGCACGAGATGCGAAAATTTAGATTTATCTCCAGTCATATGTTTTGAGCATCCGCTGTCCAAGTACCACCACGATTTTCTTTCTTCCGGAGTAACCTACAACCAAAGAATTCAAGGTTTCTTTTTAGGTACCCATATCATTTTGGCTCCTTGAGCGTTAGTATAGCCATAGTTTAAATCATGCCACCTTTTAGTTTCATTGTTCGGTTTAACGAACTTCACTTTTCGGTGTATGCATTCATGTGCACCATGACCCTTTTTACCACAAATATGACAAATAATTAAAGGTTTCTTATGATTGCTAGCAGGGACAAAAATGGTACTTAATTTCTTTTGATGCCTACCGGGTTCATATCCTAAACCCGCTCTATTAAAGAAACATTTTTGTCTCCCTAGCATTAAATTTAAAGTATTTCTACCTTTCGTAAATTTTGCAAGGGTTTCTTTCAAATCCTCTACTTCTTTAACAAGGTCCTTGCAGAATTTACAAGAAGAAGAACTAGCTTTAAATTTAACGTCATTACTCGAGGTGTTTGAAGAATTTTTCAAAGTCAAATTCAGCTCCTTATTTTGATTTTTCAAAAATTCATTTTCTTTAATAAGATTTTTATTCTTTTCTAAAAGAGAAGCTGAATTTTTCTTTTCTATAGAAATCAATGAGGATAACCTCATTGATTCCTCATGCAATTCTTCAAAAGCCTCTTGTAATTCATCATAAGAAAAGTTTAGTTCAGAAGTTACCTCATCTCTGTGTGCCATCAAACATATGTTGGCTGTCTCTTCTTGTTCGTCTGAATCCTCATCGGAACTTCCTTCGTTGTCCAGCCATGCCAAATATGCTTGCTTCCCTTTCTTTGAATTTGAGGTGCCTTTTTCTGAATTCTCTTTCTTCTTCAGCTGGTAGCAGTCTGCTCTGATGTGACCAGGCTTGCCACACTCATGACATGTGATGGTTGAGCCTCCACTCTTGTTTTTGTCTCTTGTATTGAAGTTTTTCTTCCTCAGAAATTTCCCGAACTTTTTGACCAACAGACCCATGTGTTCATCATTTAACAATTCTTTGTCCGAGTCACTTTCTGTTGCTGCTGCTTCAGCCTTGAATGCCAGACTTTTGACCTTCTTGTTTTCCTCTTCGTGTTGAGCCAATCTTTTTAATTCACTTTCATGCTCTTGTAACTTCCCAAGGAGAGTTTTCAGTGTCATAGTTGAAAGATTTCTTGATTCAGCAATCGCCGTCACTTTGGGTTGCCATTCTCTTCCCAAACACCTTAGAACTTTGTTGATGAGATCCTCATTGGTGAATTTCTTCCTCAATGTCGTCAGCTGATTTACAATCATTGTGAAGCGTTTTTGGATCTCTTGAATCGATTCTCCATCTTTCATTCTGATAACTCATATTCACCAGTCAGCGTGTTGATTCTCGATCTCTTCACTTCAGTTGTACCTTCATGCGTGACTTCCAGTGTATCCCACATTTGTTGTGCTGTCTCGCATGTTGATATCTTGAAAAACTCATCATAGCTCAAAGCAGATGTTATAATATTTTTCGCTTTCAGGTCATACTGGACTCTACGTTTGATACATCCAAGGAATTGGATTTACGATTCTGATGATCTTACCTTTAATCTTGGGGGTCTCTTTTATATTGTTTTGAATTTTTATGATGAAATGGAATTGAAAAACAAGAAAAAGAGGTGGAACCAAATTGTAGATAGAATAACAAGAACTAAGGATAGTGAAGGGAGAGGCGCCACCCTTGAAAGATCAAGTGATAAGCCTTTGGTTGAATTCAAGTTGCATCACACAAGATGAATTCCCTTCTTGCAACCAAGTTTAAGAGAATCACTCTCTTAGAAATTGTGAAACAAATTCACGATTTTTCTCACAGGAAACCAAGCTAGTTTATTCCATCAAACAAAGCTCCTTATATAGGAGTTTACAATCACTAATCTGGCCTCATCGTGGCCGTACATCTTGAACCAAGGGAAAGGGGTAAGAGTTACAAATTTAATCCTATTCATGGCTACAATTAACTATGGGGTTGGGGGTTACATTTTACTATTGATGAGCAAACTTATTATTACACGTTTTTAATGCTCTTCAAGGAACAACTTGGACGTGTGTGATAGATTGCCATGATGCTTCTTTGATTCCTTGTGTCCTTGGCCGTAGAGATGATGATCATGGTGGCCCTTTAATATGTAACCTCCATCATTAAATGGCATTCATTCTCTCTAATGATTTCATAATCATTGGTCGAATTCTTTATGGCACTTTTGTAACTTCCCTCTTGTTCTTATTATGATCATGATTGATTCATTGAATTGGTGATTTAATGTGTAACCCCTTGCCTTTAAAGCTTGGCCATTTGCTAATGATTGCCTTCATGAATTGGCAATTCATTGTGTAACCTCATTGGCTTGAAGGCTGAATTAAAGTTGTCTTAACTTTGTAACCTTCATGTCATTGATGCTCCTTATTGATGGCCTTGATGATTGTAATGATGATGGTCATCAATTTGTAATTGACATCATTCAATGGTTCATAAATACATTTGTAACCACCCATTAAGGTTACTTTTATTATCAAATTGTAACCACCATCCTCATGATGACTTGCTCTTGATGGCCTTATTGATTGGCATTTGTTCCTTGCTTCTTATCTTCAAAAACGTGTGGCAAGCGGAAGATCCAAAAGACAAGCTTCAAAGCTCTTCTTGAAAGAACTAGATTTATCTTGAGTCTTGAATATTCTCTTGCACTTGAAACCTTCATGGTTGGCCTAACCCGTACTTAACTATTACAATTGTCTAAACATAAACAAAAGTTCAGCTAATAATGAGCATATACCTAAGCTCTTATTACAATTCTTTTAAAGAAAGTTAAAAACTTAATTAAATACTTCCTCCTTTTCCTCTATTGAAAGAGAAAAGGATTCCTCAGCATGGCATGATCCTGGGTCAAATGGAAAGTTCCTTATGTTCTTAAGGTCCTGGAACTGCCTTGCATCACTCCCTCCCACTTCAAGAGGATTTGCCCTCAAATCTGGAAGTTCCTTAACTGCAAATAAAACTTCATAAGAAACAGACAGGATTATGGTTATAGGACTTTCTCCTCTAAAATTGCATCTGAAAATTAGGATGGAATTAATGGAAATGAAAACTTCCCTTGATATGAGATCATGATCCCTTAAGATTTTTACACTTGGCCAAGTTGTCACCCAGATGGGCTTGGCCTCATTGATCACAGCATGGTTGGTCAAGATTCCTTCTAGGTGTTGTTCATGCCTCTCTTCTTTACTTTGACATGAGGAAGAAGTATAAGATGCTCCTTTGTAGTCATTGTCCTTCTTGGAAACTTCAAGAGGAGGCTCAACCCAATCAGGGGTTGACATCATAGGACTACTCAAAACTAGTCCAACTTCAGTTCTTTTTCTCCGAGGCCTCTCTAACTCCGTTGGCATTTGAGGTTTAGGAACAACAACAACATTTAATTTTTCAACAAAGGAATCAACAGTTATAGTGTTTGGATATTCCCCATTTTCATCATTCATGAGGGTTTTACTTTGGAGATCCTCTTCTTGTGGTTCTTGTCCTTTAAACAATTTTCTTTCTTTTTGATTTTCACTCTTCATCAAGATAAGCTTGTTGTTCTTTGTTGGACAATCAAAGGTCCTATGATCTTTTTCATGACATCTGAAACACCTGAATTGCTTCCTTCCTTGGGAGACTCTTAACTGTGTTTCTAGATTTTCCACCTTTTGACCAAAATAGTCAGAGGTTTCTCTCCACATCTCTTGTAAGGTTGATGTGAGTGTGTCACAGAAAAACTTTTGTTGGTCATCAAGGTCTTTTCTAGCCATGGTTCAAAATCAAACTCTTAAAACCAAAGGGCTCGAACAAGAAAAGGAAAATGCTTAAGTATGCTCTAGACTCAAATCAACAAGAACAACTAAAACTCAAACAAAAAGATTGGAGACTCAAATGAAAACCACAATTGATCAAAAGAAAAGATCACAAACTTGACACACAACAATAAGACTATAAAGACTTCCTAAGGACAAGAATGCAACTTTAACAACTCTAGATCCTTAAAGACAAGGTTGCATCAAGAGACTAACACAAATGGCTTGAAAACAAAATTGAATAGAAATGATGCAACAAAAACCATATGCAACCAATCTTAGCCATGGTTTAAAAACTGATTCAGTTTAGGGACAAGACAAAGATTTGTGACAAAGAGAAATTACAAGTCCCCCACAGTTTTGAAATCAGAAACGTTTTAGGGACAAATAAATTCGTAACGACGCAAGATCAAAATCTGTCACGGTTTAGATGCAACCAATCAGCGGCGGAAAAGAAAGGAGACGCACAAGAAACTCTAAGAAACGCAAACGACTTCAATAGCGACGAAGCCACAAAACTTAGACACTGTTTTTAAAACCACACTTAATCAGCGACGAACAAGACAAAACTAAAGACAACAACGCTCCTAAAATAGCGACGGTTTTAAAGAAAAAGAATAGGAAACACAAACACAAAGACAACGACAGAAACAAGGAAAAACACAAGAACAAGAAAATTGCAACAACAATGGCCAAAACAGCCACGGTTTTGCACCAAGAAATAGCAGCACCAAAATTGCAGCGATTTAAACTTTGATGCAAACACAATTAAAACAATGACACAAGAATTAGTGACAAAAATGCAGCGAAAAATTTGTTGCATCAATTGATAAAAGCTATGCCAAAGAGATGATGCAACAAGACCTTGCTCTGATTACCATTTGATACATCCAAGGAATTGGATGTACGATTCTGATGATCTTACCTTTAATCTTGGGGGTCTCTTTTATATTGTTTGGAATTTTTATGATGAAATGGAATTGAAAAACAAGAAAAAGAGGTGGAACCAGATTGTAGATAGAATAACAAGAACTAAGGATAGTGAAGGGAGAGGCGCCACCCTTGAAAGATCAAGTGATAAGCCTTTGGTTGAATTCAAGTTCCATCACACAAGATGAATTCCCTTCTTGCAACCAAGTGTAAGAGAATCACTCTCTTAGAAATTGTGAAACAAATTCACGATTTTTCTCACAGGCAACCAAGCTAGTTTATTCCATCAAACAAAGTTCCTTATATAGGAGTTTACAATCACTAATCTGGCCTCATCATGGCCGTACATCTTGAACCAAGGGAAAGGGGTAGGAGTTACAAATTTAATCCTATTCATGGCTACAATTAACTATGGGGTTGGGGTTACATTTTACTGTTGATGAGCAAACTTATTAAACGTTTTTAATGCTCTTCAAGGAACAACTTGGACCTGTGTGATAGCTTGCATGATGCTTCTTTGATTCCTTGTGTCCTTGGCCGTAGAGATGATGATCATGGTGGCCCTTTAATATGTAACCTCCATCATTAAATGGCATTCATTCTCTCTAATGATTTCATAATCATTGGCCGAATTCTTTATGGCACTTTTGTAACTTCCCTCTTGTTCTTATTATGATCATGATTGATTCATTGAATTGGTGATTTAATGTGTAACCCCTTGCCTTTAAAGCTTGGCCGTGTGCTAATGATTGCCTTCATGAATTGGCAATTCATTGTGTAACCTCATTGGCTTGAAGGCTGAATTAAAGTTGTCTTAACTTTGTAACCTTCATGTCATTGATGCTCCTTATTGATGGCCTTGATGATTGTAATGATGATGGTCATCAATTTGTAATTGACATCATTCAATGGTTCATAAATACATTTGTAACCACCCATTAAGGTTACTTTTATTATCAAATTGTAACCACCATCCTCATGATGACTTGCTCTTGATGGCCTTATTGATTGGCATTTGTTCCTTGCTTCTTATCTTCAAAAACGTGTGGCAAGAGGAAGATCCAAAAGACAAGCTTCAAAGCTCTTCTTGAAAGAACTAGATTTATCTTGAGTCTTGAATATTCTCTTGCACTTGAAACCTTCATGGTTGGCCTAACCCGTACTTAACTATTACAATTGTCTAAACATAAACAAAAGTTCAGCTAACAATGAGCATATACCTAAGCTCTTATTACAATTCTTTTAAAGAAAGTTAAAAACTTAATTAAATACTTCCTCCTTTTCCTCTATTGAAAGAGAAAAGGATTCCTCAGCATGGCATGATCTTGGGTCAAATGGAAAGTTCCTTAAGTTCTTAGATCCTGGAACTGCCTTGCATCAACGTTCCTCCTCCTCCGTCCACTCAGCCATAGGCTTTTCGATGGTGTTGCCATTAACCACATAGGTAGGAACATAGGGATCATTTACGACAGCATCCCAAACTTTTAATCCGACTCCTTGAATAAAAATTTTCAAACGGGCTTTCCAATACGCGTACCCTACCCCATCAAACATGGGAGGACGGTTAATAGAACTCCCTTCACCACCAAACAGAGAGTTTGAAGCCATACTCTTGAGACAGTTAAGTCTTAACACAAGAGACTAGCTGTGATGCCAATTGTTGGTTTTAGCCTCAAAATCTCGAGAGGGGGGGTGAATCTAGTTTTATTAATGTATTGTAAAATCCTTTACAAATTAAAAAATTGTTTTGAGATGGAGAGATTAAACGTTTGAAACGAATCGCGAAAACGATAGATAAAATAAATTGAGTAGCGCGGAAACGTAAATAAATGAAATATGCGGAAATATAAAGAGATGGGGATAGAAAAGCTTGCACCGGTGAATTTTATACTAGTTCAGCCTTCCTGTCGAAAGGCCTAGTCCAGTCCCCAAGCGACCCGCCTGAGAGTTCTTATAATCAGCAATAGAGCCACACCCTATTACACCCAAGAGCACCCCGCACACTACTAGGAACCTCCGTTCGCTAGGGGTCTTAAATCACACAGCAGGGTTCCTCACCCTACGAACGTCTCAACGTTCAACTATGGGATTCTCTCCCTACCACTAAGGTTGAGTACAAATGATCTGAGTGATTACAACAAGTATAACGTGTTCTCAATAACACAGATTCTACAAGAAGCTCTTATGACAATGAAGTACTTTCTCTCTTGGAGTTACTCAGCCAACAAGGTTTTTTTGTTCTTCAAAAGTATGAACGTGAAAACCAGAAGATTAGAGAAGAAGAAGAGAGAAACGTGATTATCAGAAAAGAATGAATGAAATGATTAACTTCTAATGTTGGAGTGAATTTCTTTTTAAAATAGAAAAACATTTTAGAATCAAAAAGATTTAGAATAAGTAAAACAAAATCAAAACAAAATAAAATAAGATTTGAAATAAGTTTTAAAATCAAAACTAAATCAAAACGATTTACGAAATAAAATAAAGATTTGATTCTTAAAACTAAAAAGGAAATAATTCAAATTTTATAAAATAAATGGTGAAAAGGTGGACGTTAGGAGTTGGGGAAAAACACACGTCTTTTGATTGATGAGGGCAAAAGTAAATTATTAGAATTATTATGGAAGACTTTGATCTTGCACAGGACATGGGTTTGATTCCCGTGTTGCGGATTGGTTCTATGCAAACTATAATAATTCTATTACTTTGACTCCTTTTGGTCAGTCGAGGGTTATTTCAGCTAAAGCCAATTTGGGCAAATCAATCCAAATTGTATGACGAACCCTAAAGGGGTGAAGTACTGTGCAAGCAAGCATGAAAAACCCTAGAGGGGTGAAGTGCGGTATGACGAACCCTAAAGGGGTGAAGTACTTTAGGTTGAGAAATGCTTACTCCTGGTCGGTTTTTCCCCAGAGTGGAGGGTGTATGTGAGGATGTTAAATTGTTATTGGAAATGGGAAAAATTAAAGTGTTAAAGGTTAAAGTGTAAAAGTGTTAAAGTGAAAGTGTGGAAGGAATTTCATAAACGAGTTAGTTAATTGAATCCGATTAAATTGTTAAAGTTAATGAAATAAAATGAATTGTGTAACATCGTATTCAAGAACCAAATTCATAAGTGTGACATGCATAGCATAATCATGTGATTGTATATTAAAGCATAAAACTATAAATATGAATCGTTTTTAGATTGGTAATTGTCATTGAAAATTTTCCTTTTCCCTTAGTTGCTTATGTTATGACTGTACTTAGTCATGCTTTATTATTATTTTCAAATGTTTTCTCTAATCTATATTCAAGTTACTCACCCTTATTGTTGACCATATTAGGTACCCATCGGAGAAAGGTGTTCATAGCTTCTATGCCGAGAATCATCCCCTCTCTTTTAAAGAGAGCATAATTGTGATAGTGACCTTGTAGTCGCATCACTTTAGCAACCAGGCTAAGATTCTATTATGTAAAATATTTACATTAATCAAAGCTGTATTTTAACCTTGCTTCTTCTTGGAGTTTAGACTATTTTGATTTTTGTAAAAAGGACTCTATAATGACTTTTATGAATGTATTAGTGGTTGGGGTGGATATAAAGATATCCTCTTTTGAATAGTTCTAAAATGTAATTATAGGTCTTGTTTCTTTACAAACTGTTCTGGACTTGACAGGTTAAAAATTATTTTGGGGAAAGTCCGTATTTCAAACGGAACTCCGCAAATTTTTTTATAAAACCCCAAGTGTTTTCTAATGAAATCAAACATTTTAATTAAAGTATTTTAAATTAAAAAGTAGGATGTTACACATAACATATATAAATTAATAGAATTTCAAACTTGATATACTGAGTTTAGAACCGAGTCTAAGTGTCACGTTGACTTAGGACTACTGCTCTCTCACCTTTACTGGTGTGCAGGATTCCAAGCGTTCTCCTCAAAATGCCAATCCGCTATTCCTTTTCCGCTCTCCGTTCGTTCCTCGAAACTAAAACATTTTTCCCTTACGTTAAAATCATTCTTAATAAATTCATTTCAAAAACATTCTCCTTCTCTTACGTTTGAAAACACGTTGAAACATTTCTATCTTTTGAAAAATAATTTTTTTTAAACACATTGCCAATATCCGAATGATTTTAAATCCAAAACAAATCTATCATTAAAACCATTCAAAAAAAACTTTAAAACAATTTCAAGACATCTTTTGTCATCATTCAACCCTTAATAAATTAGCATCTTCAAGATCATTAAGTTTCTTATTAATTTGGGACAATACCTATAACTCTTTACTTTGTTTCAAGATTTCATAAATACTAAATTCAAGAATCAAGATCACAACTACCATCATTCTAACACCAAGTCAAACAACATACATACATACATGCATACTCTTTTATTCAAACATTCATATATCCATTAAAACTAAAACAACCATTTCTCCTAAGCATCGAACAAGGTTCATAAGCATTACTTAACAATTTTCAGTCATCACAATGACAATACCAAATCAAAATCTATCTTATTATTTTTATTAATTACATCAGATTATAAGAACAAAATCCAGCCAAGTCCAATATCATACCTAAAGCATTATATTCACCAAAAACATCGTGTATCATGTTAGACCGAATACGGGAATTCAAGAAGATAAAATTCCAAGACTAAATGAAATTAACTCAATTCAATTCCAAACTTTGCAATACTATTAAACACATATCAAAGATCATCACATAAATTTTTCAAGTCAATCAAATGTCCAGAACTCAAGTTTTATCCAAATTTGTTACAAAAATCCAATTAGGACTGTTGAAATATGAAATAAACTTGTATTTATTTAAAATAGTAAATCAACTCCGATTGACACAAAATTTGACACAAAACCTCTACACATACTCATGATCATCTCATAAAAATTTCAGATTATTTAGAGTAGTTTAAGTCATACTTTTCCAATTAAATCTCTCCCAAATTCTAAGAATTCAGAATTGAGCTGTCACTGTTTTGTAATTAGTAAAAATATTAAACCAACTCTAAATCACCTCAAAATTTAGAGAGAGTGTCAAGACATAGACAAGGTCTTACCATAAAAATTTCAAGCCATTTAGAGTAACATAAGTTCGAAAACTCTGTTCATCTTTAAACCGAAAAACTTGTTTTCTTAAATAGTTTTCACAAAGTTATTTCTTGTAAAAATAGTAAACTAGTTCCAAAAATCATACCAAAATTCAGAGACACTTTGTAACATCCTGAAAAATTAATATTAAATATAATAACTTTAGATATATATATATATATAGTATATAATGATTTATTTAGGGATAGGATTAAGCCGTAGAAATTGTACAAGGGTCGTAGGGTAATAGGAAGCTTAGGCCGACCTAGTATGTAAGTATTGGACCTCGGACCGATTCCGGTCTAGCTAAATGGGGTCAAACGCGGAACCTATTGTCAAGCTCGGATTAGCCAACCTCAGCGCACCTCACATTATTATCCGAGAAGGAAGCTCGGACTACTGTTGTTCCTCTATACCGAGCCGACATATCCTAGCTCCTCCGTGACAGCTCATGTTGAGCTGTTGGACCATTGGGTTTCGCACCATCCGTACTATGTACTATCATTCACTTTATGTCACTATCATTGCTTTATGTCCTTTCAAGTCACTGTTCATGGCTTCCTTTAGAAGCCAATGAATCTTGTCCACATATTCTAGCTTCTCAAAGAAGCCTCCAATGAGAACCACACAAATGTTTCCCCTAAATGAATAAAAAAAATCCAAATCCACAACACACAACACTATACTTCTCATTCTCTCTTTCCGCTTCGTCTCTCTCTCTTTTCTTCTCTGAAGTTCCAGCAACACTCAAACCCCAACATATTCACTTTCTCTCTTCTCACTCACGCCCATCCCTCTCTTCCACTAAGTTTCATCGGTTGGAGACCCTCCTTCCTTCCCTTATTCTTCCCATTTCGGACGCTTCCCTAGGCCGTGGTGGTGTTGTGGTGGTAGTAATGAGGAAAGGATTCCAAGGGTGTGAAGCTCACAAGGTCAAGGTCAAGGAAAGCCATTCTCAAACTCTCAACTCTTATCTCCTCACGGTTTGAGGTAAGGAGTGAGTGTTACCTCTACTTGAGTTTGGGTTTCTAGGGTGTTCATAAAGGGTACTAAGAGTGGGTGTTAGATTAGGGAATGGATATAGGTTAATGTTAGAAAGGAAATGGTAAAAAGGGTAAAGGGAACTAATGAATGAACTAGAAACATGGATTTTGGGTGAAGAGGGAACATTATTTTCGGTTATATGCTATATTTTACATGATGGATTGGTTAAATGCTTTATTCATATTGTTATTGTGGTATAAGTGTTTATAAGCTTTGATATTCACTATTTATATCTGTGGCCGAGCTAAGAGAGGGTGAGAATGGGAAGTGAGAAAATGGTAACCAGGGAGAACCGAAGAGATACATTAATAAGTTAGATAATGAGAGAGGTTAATGGAAAAGATAAGAGGAGTTAAGGAGATGTTGAGCCGAGAGAGGCCGAGCTAAAAAGATGGTTAAAAAGGACTAAGAGGAATTAAAGAGAAATGGTTGTGTGGTCGGGTCATAGCAGACGCGTACTGGGTGCGTGCATTGGTCGCGTCAGACGCATACTGGGTATGCGCAGCTGTAAGACAGGTACTGGGTACTTGCAGTTATGATTCACACGAGGTTCCGAGCACGGAATCGGTGGGATGTGTTCTTGGTCATAGCAGACGCGTACTGGGTGCGTGCATTGATCGCGTAAGACGCCGAGATGCGCCGCTGTAAGATGAGTACTGGGTGCTCGCAGTTATGGACACTCCTTACCCCATAGAATGATCGGCGGTAGTGCTCCTAGTCATAGAAGACGCGTACTGGGTGCGTGCATTGATCGCGTCAGACGCATACTGGGTATGTGCAGCTGTAAGACGGGTACTGGGTACTCGCAGTCATGGACACTCCGATATCCGACCTTAAATGATGTAAGACATGCACTGGGTGTATGCATCCTAGAAGAGTAAAAGATTGTAAGCTATGTAAAAGTGGAATAATGTGTAATGAGTCCGAGATAGAGATGGTTTACCGAGGTAAGAGAATAGTGGCCGAGAAACCGAGTGTAAGAATTAAGGAAAGGGTATAAGGGGAATTAATCGGATGAACCGAGGTATAACTAATAGGTAATGGGTAAACTGGATAATGAGGCGAGGCGAGCTAGATGAGATTGTATGATATGAGCCGAGCTAAATGATGATGTATGCATGTGATATATGGTTTGATTACTTGTTATTTATATGCTAACTGACTACTTGTGTTTGGCTTGGTAGTTCGGTATGTCATGTTAGAAACTGCTTACTTAAGTTCTGTGAAATGCTCACCTCCTTACCATTTTTCAGGTACTGAGCCCGAGCAGACGCAGTCCCCAGCCGAGCAGGTTCACTCTCCCTCACAGGGAGAGTAAGTCATTAGAGTCGGAAAATGTGTTTTGTATGAGTCTCGGCCAGTTGGCCGAGCTAAAATACTATTTTGTATTTTTGGATTAATGAACTTGGTGTAACTATGTCTCTTAACTTTTATTTAAGGATGTATGAAGTCTTCCGCTTTATAACTCTGATGTTTTTGTATTAATGAAAAGAAGCATTACTCTGGCAACATATCATATTCGTTTCAAAAGAAAATTTTAAATCCTAATTTTCGGGTTTAAGGGTAATTACTATATAGGGTGTTACATTTTTGGTATCAGAGCAGTTTCTCCTCGGTCTATTGGAGTTGCAAAGGACTCCAGTGGTTACTCACCAAAACAGTGACAAATAAGTAAAGTCTAGAAGTCTAAGTTAGACAATAAAGCTTATAGGTATATATGTTTATGTATACTTGATTATTCGGTAGTTAATTGGCTTTCTCTCCATGACCGAGCAACATGGCTGGGATAAGAGCTGATAACGACCGAATTGCTGCCGTGTTGGAAACTCTGGTTCAACTGCAGCAGAACCAAGCGCAGGCTCAGCAGAATCAGGCTGAGAACCTCGCTCAGAACATCGCCGCAGCCGCAGCAGCTGCAGCTGCAGCCCTTCAGCCTCAACCTCCGGCTCCGGTCGAGATCGATTGGATGAGCCGATTTAGAAACAACGAACCACCTCGGTTTGAAGGGGGTTATAATCCAGATGGAGCTCAGAGATGGATCCAGGACGTTGAGAAGATTTTCCGATCTCTGCAACCGCCCTATGAGTACTGGGTGAGGTT
This sequence comes from Crotalaria pallida, assembly GCA_037953625.1. Taxonomy (NCBI): domain Eukaryota; kingdom Viridiplantae; phylum Streptophyta; class Magnoliopsida; order Fabales; family Fabaceae; genus Crotalaria; species Crotalaria pallida. Next base: position 104,901,633 of record CM075654.1, on the reverse strand, counting down.
AGCTGAATTTGTGCTGGCTAGTGAAGCCGAGCACTGGTGGGAGCAGTAGAGCCGTGGACTGGAAGCGGCTAATGAAGCCATTACTTGGGATCTGTTCCGAGCTCGATTTCTCGGAAAGTACTTTCCCGAAGATGTCAGGAGAGAGAAGGAGCTCGCTTTTCTCAAGCTGGAACAGAGGAACTTGAGTGTCGGGGAATACGCTGCTCAGTTCGAGGATTTGATCCGTTATTCTGGAAGCTACCGAGATGCCGATGAGCGTACCAAGTGCATCAAGTTTGAGTCTGGTCTCCGTGAAGATATTCGGCTCGCTTTCGAATACCAGAATGTGGCCAATCTCTCGCAGCTGATAAACATGGCTAGCACCTATGAGAAGGGGCTCAAGAGGAAAGCCGACGGAAAGCGAAGCAGGTCGGCACAGAAAGCAGTGGGTCCAATCAGGGGGAAAGGAGTTGTTCCGAGATCTGCTCCTTATGTGAATCCGAGCTCCAGAATGTCAACAGCTCCGAGGAGTGGTGGTCAGATGGTGGTTGTCCCTGGTCCCTACCCGATATGTCAGCACTGTGGAAAGCAGCACAAGGGAGAATGCTGGAGTCTGGATCCGAGCAGAGCAAGAGGATCCTATTTTCACTGTGGCAAGCCTGGTCATTTTGTAGCTCGGTGTACCGAGAACATTGTGAAAGAAGAGGTCAACGTGACCAAGGCTCATCAGACTGGTGTTAACCGACCGATGCAGAGAGGCATAGTTTATACTATGGATGGTGAAGAAGTGACCGATGCTGACGAGCTAATCCGAGGTACTTGTCAAGTAGACAGCATTACGTGTGCTGTGTTATTTGATTGTGGAGCCACACATTCTTTCATTTCCCTTGACTGTATGAACCGACTAAAATATCCCCAGTAGAAATGCCTTACAAATTATCCATTTCTACCCCAACCAATTCTTCTGTAATCACTTCCCAAATGTGTTTAGAGTGTCCTATCCAAGTATTAGGCCGAGAGTTTAAGGTCAATTTGATTTGCTTACCCCTAACCAAACTAGATATTAACCTCGGCATGGATTGGATGTCCCAACACCATGTCCTGCTCGACTGCCAAGAGAAAACTGTCATCTTTAGTGGCCCTTCTGTTGCGAAGTTAGAGGCAACAGAGGAACCGACCCTAGACCGAGTTCATGTAGTCAGAGAATTCCTAGAGGTTTTCTCGGACGAAATGCCTGGCTTACCGCCGAGAAGGGAAGTAGAGTTCAGTATAGACCTTATTCCGGGAACTGGCCCAATCTCAATTGCTCTGTACCGAATGGCACCTCCCGAGCTAGAAGAGCTTAAGAAACAACATGAAGAACTTTTGGCCAAAACACTAATCCGACCAAGCGTATCACCTTGGGGAGCTCCAATTTTGTTTGTTAAAAAGAAAGATGGTAGCCTCAGAATGTGCACCGATTATCGAAAGCTCAACGCGGTAACGGTGAAGAACAAATATCCCCTCCCTCGGATTGATGACTTGTTAGACCAACTTAAGGGAGCGTCGGTATTCTCTAAGATAGACCTCCGATCTGGATACCACCAGATCCGTATCCGAGAAGAAGACATTCCGAAGAGAGCCTTCAGGACGAGATATGGGCATTTTGAGTATGTGGTTATTGTAACACCCCGATTTGGAAACTTGAAAACTACAACTATTTATAGTGAAAATTTGGGCCAATTTTTTTTTTTAACAAGTGTTATGCAAGATGAGAACATTTGGATTTTCAAAACTTGTTTACAATTTAAAACTTGTGTTCTCATTTTACGTAACCCCTTTCAAGTTCCAAACCGAGATGTCACAAGACACCGCACCTTGAAACTTGTTTTTCAAAACTTCTTTTCAAATTAACAGCCCATTCAATTTAATTTCCAAAACACAAATACTGAAAACGAATTTAGTTGGGGTTACAGCGTGTTAGCACCAGGACTCTAAGTAACTGCAATGGAAATACAAAACTCTGAAAAGGGAATTACCTAACTTCTAGTCATCTACTCTAACGCTTCTGTTGCGCTACTCTGATTCTTGGTAAGTCGAATCCTCGGGTCGCCAGCAGCGTCATCCTCATTAGTCTCCCTTCAATGGAGATGCCCCTATCTCCCGAATACGCTGGAACTTCGCTATGTTTTCCATCTAAGGACCATACACAATTTTCCCGATGCAAAACAGACATATAGGAGAGAGTGAGCTACCCAAAACATGTAATGTCGACTATGTGGATTTACGATAGGCAATTATTAAGATAAAACAATAAATAGCATACAAAACAAATAAACAACATAATCATCATCATCATAAATACCTTGTTATCATCACTTCTCAAATCTCATTCAACACTTCATGCCATTACTGAACCATTCTTCTCAAACCTTTAAGTTTATTAAGTTTTATCATATCAAACCACTCCATGATTAGGGGAACAAACATCATTGAGGCAAACAGCTCACACGTCTACATCTCCTCGGTCATCCATCCACACCTAGTCGGAAGCAAACAGGAGTACAGGACCTTTACCACGCGGGCACGACAGCTGTCACACAACAAATGGTCCCAGACCAGGAGCACTCAGCCTCAAATCATATCATTTCATATCATATAAACAGGCACGCTCTCAGCGGCAATCACAAATGCCCCGTTCCAGTCCCTCTCACTGTTCTCGATTTGCAATCAAGGGGGCGACAATACAGCTCTAGTCTCGAGTGCAGAACTTACCACGGTATTAGACCCAGTCCCCACCACGTTAGTGCACCACATATGGAGTTCGTTCTGCCTAGAATAGTACTCTAGACTTCTTGACGTTTCACCGTCATCGTCCTCCCCTCATGCAATCTCCTCCTAAGTATCCGCAGATACCTATGGTTCCTTCCTCTCCACTACTTCGACACACACTCATACCTCACCGCGTTATTCATGTCTTTTAATAGTCTTTTTAACGATTTAAGGATTTTAAAGTTCTACTTAAAAGCTTATTCCTAACGGTCGGCTCATCCTTCGTGCATCCCTTCAACGAGTCCCGACCACTAATCTTTCAGACTGTTCCCCAATTCATCACATCACCTTTCACATCTCATATCACACTCTTTCTCATCTCATCTCATCCACTTTCTCAAAACTCATTTCATCATCTTTCTCAAACTCATTTCCTTGTCTTTCTCCAAGACACCTTTTCGCAAAGCTTTTCAAAAACATAATTTCACAAAACTTTCACTTCACCAAACTTTTTTCCAAAATATCATTTCATAAATTTTCTCAAAAAGAACCTTTCACAAAACTTTCTCGAAAATAATATTCCCAAAAACTTTCACAAATCTATTTTCACAAACGTTCACAAAAATATTGCTTTCACAAACTTTTCTCAAAAGGGTCATTTCATAAAAATTTATCAAAAATATTATTTCGAAAAAACTTTCTCAAAAATCTCCTTATAAAAGACTTTCATAGAAATATTATTTCAAAAGAGACTTTCTCAAAAATGTTGTTTCAAAAAGAATCTCAAAAAAACTTTATCAAAAATATTGTTTTCCAAAACTTTTCTCAAAAATAGATCTTTGCAGAAAACTTTTTCGAAAATATCGGTTCACAGAACTTTTTCAAAAATATATCAAAAAGCATTTCAAAAATCATTTTTCAAAAACCTTTTTCAAAAATCACATTTTTGCTGAGCGCTAATGGAGGAGCAAGCTCAACTCAACACTAGTTCCCAGTTTAAAACAAAAACAAAGGAGCCCAGCTCCGCTCAAGCCACATCTCATTTTCCACCACTCATCTTACTTCCATGACTCATCCTCGGTCTCATCTCTTTATCTCTTTGCCATTACATTCTAACTCCTCGTCATTGTTTCTTACTTATACATCCTTCATTATCACTTCTTCTTTCAATTACTTTTCTCACTTTCACAATTTAATTCTTATTAGTTCAGCACAATAATGTTTCTCAAACAACAACATAATTACTTAACCAATAAACTGATCATAAAATAATTAAATAACTCAAACATAATCAACAAGAAAACATCATATCAGATGTAATAAACCAATCTCAGCCGTTCGGGTGGATAGCCAAACAAACAATCAAACATGTGCTATCACATACACCACTACGCTAAATGAGATTGGAGTCCAACCTTTGAGATGATTGGACCTCTTAATAAGTTACCTAAATACCACGGCGTCTTAAGGGAAGCCCCTCTCTCACCTCAAATGACGTAAGCCTCCGAAAGCTCTCCGAGATTTACCGATCGCTAATTCCGCCTCGTTTCCTTTGCGTCTGTCGTTCGAACTATAGCATTTTTCCTCGTGCGTTAGGAACATTTTTAACGAGTTCATTACTTGTTTTTAAAACACTTTGAAATCATTTCTTCTTGAAAACACATTGTTTACATTCCAAAAGTTTTCAAGAAAACTTTGAAGCAACTGTAAAAATGATTTTCTTATCAAAACAGAATTCATTCTTCTTAAGGTAAACTTACTTTAAAAGGTTCAAGTTATAAAAATCATTTTTCTTAATCATTAAACAAAATTCAAGACTTAAGAAAATAAAGTTTCAAAACCACTTTCAAATCAATTTAAGTTTCTTAAATCATATTTTCCAGTAAAACATTTTTCAATTCAATTATAGAAAAACACATTCAAACATTCACGACTTCACACACAAGGCTAATTACATTAAAGATCATCAAACCTCTTTTACTAAATCAATTTATTTATTTTCATTCTTTAAAAACCAAATGGGGATTAAAACAAACAACACATTACACATAACATCACACACATAAAAGCATAGTTATCTACAAAGATCATTTCATGGAAACAATTTTCCTAACTATACTAGCATGCATTGGCCGAATCACATAGGTGTAAATTTACAAGGATTAATGCACACATAAAAGCACAAAACAATTGAAATCATTTTCTTTTCCTTTTAGGACTAAAAACCGAGAGCATAAAAAGAAAAATTCATCAAAGTTAAAATCATAAATCACTTCACATATTCAATTACTTCATGCATGTATTCCTAAATTCTCAAATTAAATTAATTTCATCATGTATGCAATCTAAACAATAATCACATACCATTTCCTATCTCTATTTCTCATGGCCGAATGCTAATCATGCAAAATGGCAAGGTCCTATTCATTTTTCAACACACCAAAATCACAAAATAAAATCAAGACATCAAACACATCACTCATCCATATCAACATGCATCACTTTATCAAAGTAAGATTCTTATTAAAAATAAAACTTAAATTCATCACTTAGTTTCAAATGTAACTCAAGATTACACTTTTATTTAATATGGCCGAATGGCCTCTTACAAAACATAGCACACATAACATCAAATACTTAAGCTAAATAATGTTCATACTTCAAAAGAATCATTTTAAAACTTGTTTATTTAGTTTTCTCTTTGAAACCGTGACATGCATCACTTAAAAACATGATTTTTCTACTTAAAATTAACATGCATGCTTTAAGGACATGGATCATGAAATGTTTGCACATAAATCAACAAGAACATCATGAAATCAACATGTATAGACAAAGATCTCAAGTTTATTTTCAAGTAAACTTAGATCATTCATTCGTTCATGAAGAAATCACACAAACATATCATGGATCACCATTTAAGCAAATAAAATTTAACATGTAAGACTAAAAATCATTATAGCTCACACAAATACACGTAGATCAATTTAAGAATTATTTTCAAAAGCTTCTTTCTTTGGTTTCTTGCTAAAACCGTGACATGCATTTGAAAAGATCAAGACTCTTTAGAGATCAAAACCAAAAATTCAAGCTTCATCAAAATCAACTCAAGATCCAACATTTCAACAAGAAATTTCAACATGCAAGACCAAATAATTTATTTTACCATTTATTAAGCTTAGATCATAAATTAATTTATCAAATAAGCACATAAACATACATAGATCATGATTTAGAACAAGAAAAACATACATGCAAGGAAGATTTAAGTCAAGCTTCACAAAATCTTAAACAAACTTTAGATCTCTGAGTTTTTAGTTAGGAAAACATGAAGATCTAACAAGAAAGCATAAACCGAACCATAAACATAAAGTTACACTTATTACAAATTTTGTTTAGTCCTCAAAAGTCCAAGATCAAGAAAGAATAACACATAAATTCACCTTACAAATCATGGAAATAAACATGCAAGAAGAAAGTAAAAGAAATCTACAAACTAAGAAAGAAAAACTAGACTATTACATTTCTTCCTCTTGATCCTCGGATTTCCTAATAAGAAGGGTTGGTCTCTTGGCTTCTAACACTCTTGATCTTCAAAGGAAAGGCTTGATCTTAGTGTGGATCTCCTTCTTCTTTCCTCCTATACCTCACGGCTAACACTCTCTTCTCTCTTTCTCTATTTTTCTCTAAGAGTTAGAATGGACCCTTAGAGTAGTGTTTATGTTGGAAGGGTGAAAATGAAAATGGGTGGAAGGAAATGAATCAAGACTACATGCATATAAGTCACGAATTCTCCCTCTTTTGCCCTTGGTTTATTTCGGTTGGCACACTAATAGAAGGGGTGGTTTTGTCCTCACAATTTTGCATGGCTAAGGTCACCAAAGTCAAGGGGACAAAGTGGAGTGGGCTAGCTTCCTAGGGGCCATGTAGGTCGAATGGTTGGTTGGCTCCTTAGTTAGGGTTTTTGGCTAACTAGGTGGCTTACAATTCTAGTTTGGTTCTATTTGGTTCCTTAATTTCTTACTTACTAAGCTTATCCTACACACACACACACACGTATAATCACACACACACACACATATACATGCACCTACATGCACACACACAACCGTGGCACTCTCACATGCACACACATGTCACATACTTTTTATTTTCTAATCACATTTACCATTAATATTTAAAATTACAAATTCATATACTAATGTAATTAATTCTAGGAAATCATATTCACAACCATTCTCATGCATCACATATCACACATACATTAAATCAAACATACCGTACATAAAAATTAATGCTAAAACAATCGTCACAAAACACATTTTCTTAAAATTCGTATTTCCCATAATCTGAAAATAAATTTTTATAAATCACTCCAGAAAATTCTAAAAATAACATTTTCAAATCATTTCAAATTCAACAAAATCATTCATATTTCTTATAGAAAATATTTGTTTGGAAAATTCATGGAAATTAGCACTTCATTTCTTTCTTATGAAAAATACTTTTTCTAAAAATCATGATTTCAAGGTTTCTTTCGTTAAAAATCGTTTACGCACGTACGGGAAAAATGCAAGGTGTTACAGTTATGCACTTCGGACTTACCAACGCACCTGCCATCTTCATGGACTACATGAATAGGATCTTCCGACCCTAGCTGGATTCGTTTGTGATAGTTTTCATCGACGACATCCTCATCTACTCTCGGAGTCCGAGTGAACATGAGCAGCACTTGAGGACGGTGTTGCAGGTTTTGAAGGACAAGGAACTCTATGCCAAGCTTTCTAAATGCAGTTTTTGGCTCAAAGAAGTTCATTTCCTCGGCCATGTAATATCCAAGCACGGTGTGGCAGTTGATCCCTCCAAGGTGGAAGCTGTGCTTAAGTGGGAGAGACCCAAATCGGTAACCGAGATCAGGAGTTTCCTCGGTCTTGCCGGGTACTACAGGAGATTCATTGAAGGATTCTCCAAGATGGCTCTACCCTTGACCTCGTTAACCCGGAGGGATGCACCTTACCAGTGGTCCGAGGAATGTGAACAGAGCTTTCAAGAGCTAAAGAAAAGGTTGAAAATTTCGCCCGTGTTGATTTTTCTCAATCCGACCAAAGCCTTTGATGTATTTTGTGACGCCTCAAAGCAGGGTCTCGGCTGTGTGTTGATGCAACAGGGAAAAGTGGTGGCTTATGCCTCTCGGCAACTTCGGCAACACGAGCAGAATTACCCCACGCATGATCTCGAATTGGCAGCTGTAGTGTTCGCCCTTAAGATTTGGAGACACTACCTGTATGGCACGAAGTTTGAAGTGTTCAGTGACCACAAGAGTCTCGGCTATCTGTTCGACCAGAAGGAACTGAACATGAGACAGCGCAGATGGGTGGAATTTTTGAAAGATTATGATTTCAACTTGCACTATCATCCCATAAAAGCCAACGTTGTGGCCCATGCACTGAGCAGGAAGAGTCTTCATTTGAGCAACATGATGGTCCGAGAGATGCAGTTGATGCAGGAGTTCAGTGATCTTAACCTCGGCATACAGAAGAAGGAAAATAGTGTTGTGCTGGAGATGCTACAAGTAACAAATGAATTTGTGGGATTTATCAAGGAAAGATAGGCTGCTGACCTAGAACTCCAGAAGCTACTAGAAAGAGCAAGAGACAAGGATGAACCCGACTTCACTAAAGGACCTGATGGTCTCGTGCGGTTTCGGGGCCGAGTTTGCATTCCTATGGACTTTGAAGTCCGAAGAGAGTTAATGGAAGAGGCTCATAAAACGAAGATGAGTCTTCACCCAGGAGCCACAAAGATGTACCAGGATCTGAAGAGGTTATTTTGGTGGCCGAAGTTGAAGACCGATGTGGCAGATTATGTGTCTCGGTGTTTGACATGCCAGAAAGCCAAGATCGAGCATCAGAAACTAGGAAGATTACTCAAATCCTTGGAGATTCCGCAATGGAAGTGAGATAGCATTTCGATGGATTTTGTGTCGGGTCTACCAAGAACGAGATCAGGGCAGGAAGCCATTTGGGTTGTGGTGGACCGACTTACAAAGTGTGCCCATTTCCTGCCGATCAGTATGAAGTACAGCCTAGAGAAGCTGACGCAACTGTACATAAAGGACATTGTTCGGCTTCACGGTGTTCCGAGCAGCATAGTGTCGGATCGTGATCCTCGCTTCTTATCCCGATTCTAGCAGATTTTGCAGCAAGCCATGGGTACAAAGTTGAGGTTTAGCACAGCTTATCATCCTCAAATCGATGGACAATCCGAACGCACCATTCAGACTCTTGAGGACTTTCTGAGAACATGTGTGCTTGAACAGTCGGAAAGCTGGGAAACACTTTTGCCATTGGTCGAATTTACTTACAACAACAGTTTCCATTCAAGTATCGGAATGGCTCTTTTCGAAACATTGTATGGTCGGAAATGTCGGACGCCGTTATGCTGGTTCCAGATAGGAGAAAACTTGTTGATTGGTCCTGACATTGTGCATGAGACAACCGGGAAGATCCGAATGATACAAGGAAAGATGAAAGCAGCCCAAGACCGACAGAAGAGCTATGCCGAAAAAAGAGAAGAAAACCCTTGAACTTCATTAAGGGAGATCATGTATTCCTTCGGGTATCCCCTGTAACGGGTATTGGCTGAGCTATCAAGTCAAAGAAGTTGACCCCTGTTGGAAGTCAAGCTGGTTGGAAGGCATGCTTCAAACTCTCTATGGACTTCAAGTTTTATTCAAGTATGTGTTTTGATGATAACAAGCCAACCCAAGTTCAAGCTCACAAGTGCAAGTCTCACGGTTGAAGACTCAAGCAAGCCTAAGAATAGAAACCTTCTCCTTATTTCAAATGTAAGGTAATGAAGTTTTTGTTTCCTTAAGAGTTACAAAGCCAAAAAGTTTTTCATTTTGGAAGAGAAGAAGAAAAACGTGTTTTTGCATATAAAAATGTTTTTCTGCATTTAATCTTAGTAAAATACTTGATGTTACAAAACTCTGTATATTTGTATGTTTGCAAAAGAGAGTAATCGATTATCTTCTCAAGTAATCGATTAACTTTGTTGCATCATAGAAAAATCAGAGAGGCTGTAATCGATTAACTGAATCTTGTTAATCAGTTACTTTCTTATGAAAGTAATCGATTACATTAGTCAAGTAATCGATTATAATTGTTGCATCATATATTTTTCAGAGGCTTAGTAATCGATTACAAGCCTTGTAGTAATCGATTACATGATGTTGCGTCATATGCAAACCAGAGGCTCAGTAATCGATTAACTCCTTAGTGTAATCGATTATTATGAGTTGCATCATACAATGAACAGGAGTGGTGTAATCGATTAACTATTATTAGCCTAATCGATTACATGGTTTTCAAATGAATTTAAGAATTTCTATTTTGGAAGGAATAATCGATTACCTTCATAAAGTAATCGATTACTTCAGGTTTTATTGAAAAACGTGTCAGAATCATTTTTTATAATTTCCTGATTTGTTTTTAAATAAAAGATTCAGATATATTTTACAAAATTCGAAAATGATTTTAAATTTGAATTATTTCCTTTTTGGTTTTAAGAATAAAATCTTTATTTTATTTCGTAAATCGTTTTGATTTAGTTTTGATTTTAAAACTTATTTCAAATCTTATTTTATTCTATTTTGATTTTGTTTTACTTACTAAAAATCCTTTTTGATTCAAAATCGTTTTCCTTTTAAATAAAGTTCACTCCAACATTCAGAAAGTAATTTTTTCTTTTCATTCATTCTCATTCACGTTTCTCTCTTCTTCATCTTCTCAAGTTTTCTGATCTTCATTGTTCATAATCTTTTGAAGAACAAAACTTTCATTGGCTGAGTAAACATCTAAGAGAAACTTCTACTTCACTATCATAGAGCATATTGTTGTATTCGTGTTGTGAGAACACAAAAAGCTATTGTAATCACTATCATTGTATTCGTTCTAAACCTTAGTGGTTAGGGAGAGAATCCCTTAGTGGACGTGTGATACGTCGTAGGGCGAGGAACCCTGCTGTGTGATTGAGGCCCCTAGCGAACGGAGGTTCCTAGTAGTGTGCGGGGTGCTCTTGGTTGTAATAGGGTGCGGCTCTATTGCTTGGTATAAGAACTCTCAGGCGGGTCGCTTGGGGACTGGACTAGGCCTTTCGACGGGAAGGCTGAACTAGTTTAAAATTCACCGGTGCAAGCTTTTTTATCCCTATCTCATTTACTTTTCGCATATTTCAATTTTTACGTTTCCACGCTACTCATTTATTATTTTTCTATCGTTTTTGCGATCCGTGTCGAACGTTTAATCTCCATCTCAAATCAATTTTTTATTTGTTACGATTTTTTCAATACATAATAAAACTCGATTCACCCCCCCTCTCGAGTTTTTCAGGCCAAAACCAACAATTGGCATCAGAGCTAGTCTCTTGTGTTAAGACTTAACCGTCTCAAGAGTATGGCTTCAAACTCTCTGTTTGGAGGTGAAGGGAGTTCTATTAACCGTCCTCCCATGTTTGATGGGGTAGGGTACGTGTATTGGAAAGCCCGACTGAAAATTTTTATTCAAGGAGTTGGATTAAAAGTTTGGGATGCTGTTGTAAATGGTCCTTATGTTCCTACCTATGTGGTTAATGGTAACACCGTCAACAAGCCTATGGCTGAATGGATGGAGGAGGAGGAACGTAGAGTCCAGTACGACTTGAAAGCGAAAAATATTATAACATCTGCTTTGAGCTATGATGAGTTTTTCAGGATATCGACATGCGAGACAGCACAATAGATGTGGGATACGCTGGAAGTCACGCATGAAGGTACAACTGAAGTAAAGAGGTCGAGAATCAACACGTTGATTGGTGAATATGAGCTATTCAGAATGAAAGATGTAGAATCGATTCAAGAGATCCAAAAATGCTTCACAATGATTGTAAATCAACTGACGACATTGGGGAAGAAATTCACCAATGAGGATCTCATAAACAAAGTCCTAAGGTGTTTGGGAAGAGAATGGAAACCCAAAGTGACGGCGATTGCTGAATCGAGAAATCTATCTACTATGACGCTGACAACTCTCTTTGGGAAGTTACAAGAGCATGAAAGCGAACTAAAAAGGTTGGCTCAGCATGAAGAAGAAAACAAGAAAGTTAAAAGTTTGGCATTCAAGGCTGAAGCACCTGCTGCAGAAAGTGACTCGGACAAAAAATTATTGAATGATGAACACATGGGTCTATTGGTGAAAAAGTTCGGGAAATTTCTGAGAAAGAAGAATTTCAACAGGAGAGACAACAACAAGAGTGGAGGCTCAACCATCACATGTCATGAATGTGGCAAGTCTGGTCACATTAGAGCAGACTGCTACCAGTTGAAAAAGAAAGAGAATTCAGAAAAAGGCACCTCAAGTTCAAAGAAGGGAAAGCAAGCATACTTGGCATGGCTGGACAATGAAGGAAGTTCGGATGAAGATTCAGACGAACAAGAGGAGACCGCCAACATATGCTTGATGGCTCACGAAAATGAGGTAACCACTGAACTAAACTTTTCTTATGATGAATTACAAGAAGCATTTGAAAAATTACATGAGGAATCGATGAGGTTATCCCTATTGGTTTCTCTAGAAAAGAAAAATTCAGCTTTTCTTTTAGAAAAGAATAAAGAACTTAGTAAAGAAAATGAATTTTTGAAAAATCAAAATAAGGAGCTGAATTTGACTTTGAAAAGTTCTTCAAACACTTCGAGTAATGACATTAAATTCAAAGCGAGTTCTTCTTCTTGTAAATTCTGCAAGGACTTGGTTAAAGAAGTTGAAGATTTAAAAGAAACCCTTGCTAAATTTACAAAAGGTAGAAATACTTTAAATTTAATGTTAGGGAGACAAAAATGTTTCTTTAATAGAGCGGGTTTAGGATATCAACCCGGTAGACATCAAAAGAAATTAAGTACCATTTTTGTCCCTGCTAGTAATCATAAGAAACCTCTTGTTATTTGTCATATTTGTGGTAAAAAGGGCCATGGTGCACATGAATGCATACACCGAAAAGTGAAGTTCGTTAAACCGAACAATGAAACTAGAAGGTGCCATGATTTAAACTATGGCTATACTAACGCTCAAGGACCCAAAAAGATATGGGTACCTAAAAAGAAACCTTGAAATCTTTGCTTGTAGGTTACTCCGGAAGAAAGGAAGTCGTGGTGGTACTTGGACAGCGGATGCTCAAAACATATGACTGGAGATAAATCTAAATTTTCGCATCTCGTGCCTAAGGACCAAGGACATGTGAATTTCGGAGATAACAATCAAGGAAAGATACTCGGAATCGGTAAAATTGGTACATCTCCTAACCCTTGCATTGAAAATGTTTTACATGTTGAGGGCCTAAAACACAATCTGTTAAGTATTAGTCAATTGTGTGATAAGGGCAATAGGGTTATATTTGATTCTGATAGATGTATTATCGAGGGAAAAATTGATAATCTTATTAAGCTAATTGCTCGCAGGATAAACAATGTTTATGTTATTGATTTTGATTCAATTCCCTCAAATGATGCGAAATGTTTATTATCTAAAGAGGATGAATCGTGGCTATGGCATCGTAGAATAGGTCACATCCACATGGCTCATTTAAATAAAATTTCTTCTAAAAACTTAGTAGTTGGACTGCCAAAGCAAAATTTTTCTTTTTCTGAAAAATGTGATCCTTGTTCTAAATCAAAGCTCACAAGGGCAAATTTTCCTTCTAAAAACCTTGTTTCAACTCAAAGGCCCTTGGAACTTTTACATATGGATCTTTTTGGACCTTGTCAAACGAAAAGCTTTGGTGGAAACTATTATTGTTTAGTTGTGGTGGACGACTATTCTAGGTATACATGGACAATGTTTATTGCTCATAAAAATGATGCATTTCATGAATTTAAAAAGCTAGCCAAGATTATTCAAAACCAGTTGCATTCAAGCATTGCATCCATTAAAACTGATCATGGTGGAGAATTTGAAAATCATCTTTTTGAAAAGTTTTGCGAAAAACATGGAGTTAAGCATTATTTTTCCGCTCCAAGAACTCCAGAGCACAATGGGGTTGTGGAGAGGAAAAATAGTTCATTAAAAGAGCTTTCCAGAACAATGCTTAATGACATGAATTTGCCTGCATACTTTTGGGCCGATGTAGTGAGTACAGCTTGTTATGTTATGAACCGTGTTTTAATTAGGCCTATTTTAAAGAAAACCCCCTATGAGCTGTACAAGGGGAGAAAACCAAATATTTCCCATTTTCGTGTTTTTGGATGTAAATGTTATGTGCATAATGATGGTAGAGAAAATCTAGGATGTTTTGAGGCTAGAGCTGATGAGGGCATTTTCCTTGGATATTCTGCTTCGAGCAAAGCATATAGGATTTACAATAAATCTCGTAATACTATTGAAGAATCTATTCATGTATCATTTGACGAATCCGATCCCAGAAGGTTGGGAAAGGTATCTGTTAATGACATTTCAGGTATTCTTGGAGATCTATTCATTGAGGAGGATGAGGAGCCAAATGCTAAAGGAAAGGAGCATTCCGAAAGCAAAGAAAAATCAGTCGAACTTGTTGAGGAGAAAAATCAAGAACAATCCTTGGAGCTCAACACTGATTTGCCTAAGGAATGGAGAACATCGAGGCACCATCCTATTGATCAGATCATCGGAGACATTTCAAAAGGTGTAAGTACTCGCAATTCTATTAGCAATCTGTGTAACTTCTTTGCATTTGTTTCTCAAGTAGAGCCAAAGAATTATTCTGAGGCTATGCTTGATGAGCATTGGCTTTTGGCAATGCAAGAGGAATTAAACCAGTTCGAAAGAAATCAGGTGTGGGAACTTGTTCCTAGGCTTGAGTCTCATCCGTTTATTGGAACTAAATGGATTTATAAAAATAAACTTGATGAGGCTAGTTTAATTGTTCGAAACAAATCTAGGCTAGTTGCACAAGGTTACAACCAGGAAGAGGGGATAGATTATGAGGAAACATTTGCCCCTGTTGCTAGGTTGGAAGCCATTAGACTGCTTTTAGCTTTTGCATGCGTTTTAGACTTTAAGTTATATCAAATGGACGTAAAGAGTGCCTTTCTTAATGGTTTTATAAATGAAGAAGTTTATGTGTCTCAACCTCATGGCTTTGAAAATTATGAACGCCCTGATTATGTTTTTAAACTGAAAAAGGCTTTGTACGGTTTGAAACAAGCTCCCAGAGCGTGGTACGACCGTCTTAGCAAATTTTTATTGGAAAATAATTTTGAAAGAGGGAAGGTTGATAACACACTTTTTATCAAAAAGAAAGGAAAGGACATTCTTTTAGTTCAAATTTATGTTGATGACATTATTTTCGGTGCTACTAATGAAATCCTTTGCAAGGAATTTTCTAGTATGATGCAGGAAGAGTTCGAAATGTCTCTGATGGGCGAGTTGAACTTTTTCCTGGGATTACAAATAAAGCAAGCGAAGGACGGAATTTTCATTAGTCAAACTAAATACTGCAAAGAATTACTGAAAAGATTTGGCATGGATAAGGCCAAGGCAGTAGCAACACCAATAAGCACATCCTGTTACTTGGACAAAGACGAAGGAGGTAAATCCGTAGAAATTACAAAGTATCGAGGTATTATCGGATCCCTTCTCTATTTAACGGCAAGTAGGCCGGATATAATGTTTAGTGTGTGTCTTTGTGCTCGGTTCCATTCGAATCCAAAAGAAACGCACATGGTTGCTTCCAAGCGTATAATGAAATATCTGTCTGGCACAACTGATATGGGTTTATGGTACCCCAAAGGTTCTTCTTGTAATCTTGTTGGGTATTCTGATTCTGACTTTGCTGGTTGCAAAGTAGATAGAAAAAGCACTAGCGGCACTTGTCATCTTCTTGGCAATTCATTGGTTTCATGGGCTAGCAAGAAACAGTCTAGTGTGGCCCTATCTACAGCTGAGGCTGAATATGTCGCCGCAGGTAGTTGTTGTGCGTAGATTTTGTGGTTGAAACAGCAACTTATAGACTTTGGTGTAAGTCTAGATCGCATTCCCATTAAATGTGATAATAACCCAGTGCAACATTCTCGCACGAAGCATATAGAGATTCGACACCATTTTATTCGTGATCATATTCAAAAGGGTGATTGCATTATAGAGTATGTTGATACTTCGCGGCAGTTGGCTGATATCTTTATGAAACCGCTTCCAAAAGAAAATTTCTTTTTCATTCGTAGAGAAATTGGTTTAACTTCTGCCTCTCACCTCTTTTGAGTATGTGAGTCTATATATCTCTCTTGTTATTATTGATGCATCTTCTTAGTGTTTCAGGGGGAGATAGCATTTTTTTTATGATTACAAAAGGGGGAGAGATATTCTGATATTTCCTATATATGTCTAATGCATTCAGGAGGAGATACTCTGAATGATGCACAAAAATAAGCATCTATAAAGGGGGAGAAGAATTGATCTATTATATTTCCTGTATTTTGTGTTCTAAGGAAGGTTTTAGTATTTTATATGTATATACTGCTTGTATAACACTTGTGATGCAGATAATAAAGAGCATATCAGAATGGGTGTTTGTCATCATCAAAAAGGGGGAGTGTTGAAAGTCAAGCTGGTTGGAAGGCATGCTTCAAACTCTCTATGGACTTCAAGTTTTATTCAAGTATGTGTTTTGATGATAACAAGCCAACCCAAGTTCAAGCTCACAAGTGCAAGTCTCAAGGTTGAAGACTCAAGCAAGCCTAAGAATATAAACCTTCTCCTTAGTTCAAATGTAAGGTAATGAAGTTTTTGTTTCCTTAAGAGTTACAAAGCCAATAAAGTTTTTCATTTTGGAAGAGAAGAAGAAAAACGTGTTTTTGCATATAAAAATGTTTTTATGCATTTAATCTTAGTAAAATACTTGATGTTACAAAACTCTGTATATTTGTATGTTTGCAAAAGAGAGTAATCGATTATCTTCTCAAGTAATCGATTAACTTTGTTGCATCATAGAAAAATCAGAGAGTCTGTAATCGATTAACTGAATCTTGTTAATCAGTTACTTTCTTATGAAAGTAATCGATTACATTAGTCAAGTAATCGATTATAATTGTTGCATCCAAATATTTTTCAGAGGCTTAGTAATCGATTACAAGCCTTGTAGTAATCGATTACATGATGTTGCATCATATGCAAACCAGAGGCTCAGTAATCGATTAACTCCTTAGTGTAATCGATTATTATGAGTTGCATCATACAATGAACAGGAGCGGTGTAATCGATTAACTATTATTAGCCTAATCAATTACATGGTTTTCAAATGAATTTAAGAATTTCTATTTTTGAAGGAATAATCGATTACATTCATAAAGTAATCGATTACTTCAGGTTTTATTGAAAAACGTGTCAGAATCATTTTTTATTATTTCCTGATTTGCTTTTATATAAAATATTCTGATATATTTTACAAAATTCGAAAATGATTTTAAATTTGAATTATTTCCTTTTTGGTTTTAAGAATCAAATCTTTATTTTATTTCGTAAATCGTTTTGATTTAGTTTTGATTTTAAAACTTATTTCAAATCTTATTTTATTCTATTTTGATTTTGTTTTACTTACTAAAAATCCTTTTTGATTCAAAATCGTTTTCCTTTTAAATAAAGTTCACTCCAACATTCAGAAAGTAATTTTTTCATTGTCATTCATTCTCATTCACGTTTCTCTCATCTTCATCTTCTCAAGTTTTCTGATCTTCATTGTTCATAATCTTTTGAAGAACAAAACTTTCATTGGCTGAGTAAACTTCTAAGAGAAACTTCTACTTCACTATCATAGAGCATATTGTTGTATCCGTGTTGTGAGAACACAAAAAGCTATTGTAATCACTATCATTGTATTCGTTCTAAACCTTAGTGGTTAAGGAGAGAATCCCTTAGTGGACGTGTGATACGTCGTAGGGCGAGGAACCCTGCTGTGTGATTGAGGCCCCTAGCGAACGGAGGTTCCTAGTAGTGTGCGGGGTGCTCTTGGTTGTAATAGGGTGCGGCTCTATTGCTTGGTATAAGAACTCTCAGGCGGGTCGCTTGGGGACTGGACTAGGCCTTTCGACGGGAAGGCTGAACCAGTATAAAATTCACCGGTGCAAGATTTTCTATCCCTATCTCTTTTACTTTCCGCATATTTCAATTTTTACGTTTCCGCGCTACTCATTTATTATTTTTCTATCGTTTTCGCGATCCGTGTCGAACGTTTAATCTCTCCATCTCAAATCAATTTTTTATTTGTTACGATTTTTTCAATACATAATAAAACTCGATTCACCCCCCCTCTCGAGATTTTGAGGCCAAAACCAACAACCCCTAGGTTTGTCGGACCGTACGAGATATCGGAGAAGGTCGGACCAGTAGCTTACAGAATTGCTCTACCTCCGCACTTGTCTAAGCTCCATGATGTATTTCACGTCTCGCAACTAAGGAGATACATTCATGACCCCTCGCATGTGATAGTAGTGGACGAGCTGCCGCTAAAGGACAACCTGACCTTCGAAGTCCTTCCAGTCCGAGTTGAGGACAAACAAGTCAGACGGCTCAGAGGGAAGGAAATCTCTTTGGTCAAGGTCGTCTGGAATCGGAATGATATGGAGGAAGCTTCTTGGGAACTCGAGGAGAAGATGAAGCAGTCATATCCGCAACTTTTCAATGCCGACTAAATTTCGAGGACGAAATTCCTGTAAGTGGGAGAGGAATGTAACATCCTGAAAAATTAATATTAAATATAATAACTTTAGATATATATATATATATATAGTATATAATGATTTATTTAGGGATAGGATTAAGCCGTAGAAATTGTACAAGGGTCGTAGGGTAATAGGAAGCTTAGGCCGACCTAGTATGTAAGTATTGGACCTTGGACCGATTCCGACCGAGCTAAATGGGGTCAAACGCGGAACCTATTGTCAAGCTCGGATTAGCCGACCTCAGCGCACCTCACATGATTATCTGAGAAGGAAGCTCGGACTACTGCTGTTCCTCTATACCGAGCCGACATATCCTAGCTCCTCCGTGATAGCTCATGTTGAGCTGTTGGCCCATTGGGTTTCGCACCATCCGTACTATGTACTATCATTCACTTTATGTCACTATCATTGCTTTATGTCCTTTCAAGTCACTATTCATGGCTTCCTTTAGAAGCCAATGAATCCTGTCCACATATTCTAGCTTCTCAAAGAAGCCTCCAATGAGAACCACACAAATGTTTCCCCTAAATGAATAAAAGAAAATCCAAATACACAACACACAACACTATACTTCTCATTCTCTCTTTCCCCTTCGTCTCTCTCTCTTTTCTTCTCTGAAGTTCCAGCAACACTCAAACCCCAACATATTCTCTTTCTCTCTTCTCACTCACGCCCATCCCTCTCTTCCACCAAGTTTCACCGGTTGGAGACCCTCCTTCCTTCCCTTCTTCTTCCCGTTTTGGACGCTTCCCTAGGCCATGGTGGTGTTGTGGTGGCAGCAAGGAGGAAAGGATTCCAAGGGTGTGAAGCTCACAAGGTCAAGGTCAAGGAAAGCCATTCTCAAACTCGCAACTGTTATCTCCTCACGGTTTGAGGTAAGGAGTGAGTGTTACCTCTACTTGAGTTTGGGTTTCTAGGGTGTTCATAAAGGGTACTAAGAGTGGGTGTTAGATTAGGGAATGGATATAGGTTAATGTTAGAAAGGAAATGGTAAAACGGGTAAAGGGAACTAATGAATGAACTAGAAACATGGATTTTAGGTGAAGAGGGAACATTATTTTCGGTTATATGCTATATTTTACATGATGGATTGGTTAAATGCTTTATTCATATTGTTATTGTGGTATAAGTGTTTATGAGCTTTGACATTCACTATTTATATCTGTGGCCGAGCTAAGAGAGGGTGAGATTGGGAAGTGAGAAAATGGTAACCAGGGAGAACCGAAGAGATAAATTAATAAGTTAGATAATGAGAGAGGTTAATGGAAAAGATAAGAGGAGTTAAGGAGATGTTGAGCCGAGAGAGGCCGAGCTAAAAAGATGGTTAAAAAGGACTAAGAGGAATTAAAGAGAAATGGTTGTGTGGTCGGGTCATAGCAGACGCGTACTGGGTGCGTGCATTGATCGCGTCAGACGCATACTGGGTATGTGCAGCTATAAGACGGGTACTGGGTAATCGCAGTTATGATTCACACGAGGTTCCGAGCACGGAATCGGTGGGATGTGTTCCTGGTCATAGCAGACGCGTATTGGGTGCGTGCATTGATCGCGTAAGACGCCGAGATGCGCCGCTGTAAGATGAGTACTGGGTGCTCGCAGTTATGGACACTCCTTACCCCATAGAATGATCGGCGGTAGTGCTCCTGGTCATAGAAGATGCGTACTGGGTGCGTGCATTGATCGCGTCAGACGCATACTGGGTATGTGCAGCTATAAGACGGGTACTGGGTACCCGCAGTCATGGATACTCCGATATCCGACCTTAAATGGTGTAAGACATGCACTGAGTGTATGCATCCGAGAAGAGTAAAAGATTGTAAGCTATGTAAAAGTGGAATAATGTGTAATGAGTCCGAAATAGAGATGGTTTACCGAGGTAAGAGAATAGTGGCTGAGAAACCGAGTGTCAGAATTAAGGAAAGGGTATAAGGGGAATTAATCGGATGAACCGAGGTATAACTAATAGGTAATGGGTAAACTGGACAATGAGGCGAGCCGAGCTAGATGAGATTGTATGATATGAGCCGAGCTAAATGATGATGTATGCATGTGATATATGGTTTGATTACTTGTTATTTATATGCTAACTAACTACTTGTGTTTGGCTTGGTAGTTCAGTATGTCATGTTAGAAACTGCTTACTTATGTTCTGTGTAATGCTCACCTCCTTACCATTTTTCAGGTACTGAGCCCGAGCAGACGCAGTCCCCGACCGAGCAGGTTCACTCTCCCTCACAGGGAGAGTAAGTCATTAGAGTCGGAAAATGTGTTTTGTATGAGTCTCGGCCAGTTGGCCGAGCTAAAATACTATTTTGTATTTTTGGATTAATGAACTTGGTGTAACTATGTCTCTTAACTTTTATTTAAGGATGTATGAAGTTTTCTGCTTTATAACTCTGATGTTTTTGTATTAATGAAAAGAAGCGTTACTCTGGCAACATATCATATTCGTTTCAAAAGAAAATTTTAAATCCTAATTTTCGGGTTTAAGGGTAATTACTATATAGGGTGTTACACACTTTAATTAATATTATTAAAACAGTGGCTAAGTCACGAAATCATTAAACATGTGCAAGGGCTATTTATCAAGATCAAATCATACATTTTAAAAAATTTCAGCACTTAGTCAAATCAATCAAACTAAAACATTCTTATGCAAGAACAAAACAAAACCAAGCCGAATCAAGTTTAACATACCACCACTCATTAACTCTAGATCAAACATATAACATATAATCTACTCAAGACAATCAACTTTCATGCTTTTATACTTGGACAAAAAGGGACCGAAACGAATCAAGTAAATAAACCAAAAATCATAACTCATCAACACTTAAACCAAATCAATCACTTCAGAACGTTAACATGCAAATTCACTTTAGAGAAACAAAATCAATCTCACATGTATATAAAACCAAATACACACATATACACCAATAAATAATCAAACTCATATTTATACATAAAACTTTAGGTCTTTAACATGCATGGCTTACAAACACTTAGATTTTTAATAAAAATCAATATGCATCAAGAATCAAACACAAGATCACATTTTTAATTGTTCATTCCAAGCCAAAACCGAATTAACAAAGTAACATAAAATTATGTGAGCAAAAATAAATACAAAACCGAATTGAACTCAAAACATCATGCATGTTCACTTTTCATTTTCTAGACTTTTAATTTAAGCAAAAAGGTAATTAAAATTAAAACTAACATGCTAGAGACAAATATCTTCAAACATAACCCTATTCTTACCTATTTACACAAACCGTAACATATATACGAAGAGATATTGTTCAAAGACATCATTTTTATTCATATACATCATACATTTTTATGATCTAAGATTTGATTCCTATTTGCATGCTACTACAAACCATAGTTCTATCAAATAAATTAATATGCAATCGTATTCTAACACAAAGTGAAGAGTACATGTGTGCACAACATTGATGTTCATGAAGTTTGTCAAGCACATGTATTTGAAGCATGGTTTTGATGAAGAAAACATAATGATGAAGACAATAAAGACAAGTGAAGGCAACTTTCCAAAAGAACAAAAAGCAACAAACAAAAAGCATTGGATTGTTCAAAAGAAAAGATCAAGTATAGAAGTGAGGAAATAAGGAAAAGAGAGAAAATGAACTATTCTCAATCAAGCAAGCTCAAGGAGTTTCAAAGTTATATAGAGTAATTTTATTGTTTGCTTTGAGTCCTTAGTTTGTGGGTAGAGTTTAGTATTGGGTAGTGAATCTCAATCAATTAATTTTGATCAAATTAATTTTGAGTTTTTCACACTAATAAATCAATTTTTAAATTGATGCATTAAAGTTTTACAAAATGTTTTTAAATATTTTTAAATGCATCAATATGTGGCAAAATATTATATCTAAGGTTTAAGGAAAGGTTTTAAATGTTACATTTTATCAAAACAATTTTTGCTGAAATAGAAAACTAAACTTACAGTTCAGTAACCGGTTAGTAGAGCTCAGTAACCGGTTAGTGACTGTTAAGTTAGTTGAAAAAATCAGTTTTGTGTTTAAATCTTTATGGGTATTCTTTATAAAACCTTTATTACACCTTATTACATATAATATACACGTTTTTACAGAAACAAGCCACACTTTCTCTCATAGATTAGAAAAGATCAAAACCTCTCTTTTATATCTTGTTGATACTCTTTTCTTACAAACACAAGAATCTCATAATCAACTTGTTCATTGTTATTTGATTGAGATTCATTAGGTTCTGAATTTCTGTATTTCTATGGTGTTGTAATCATTGCATTCAAGGCAGAATTGTCTACAACAAATTGAAGAAAAAGGAAGTCTTGATTGAGGAACAATCAAGCAAAGGAAGTCTTGATTAAGGAGTAATCAAGCATAGATTGAAGAAGTCTAAGTGGAAGGGATCCACATAGCAAGAGGACTTGGAAGAGGTTCTTTCAAGGAATTAGAATTAGAAGATCAAGGAGGGTTGCATAACAAGAGTGGGGTATCTCTTGGTGGAAGGGATCCACATAGCAAGAGGACTTGGAAGAGGTTCTTTCAAGGAATTAGAATTAGAAGATCAAGGAGGGTTGCATAACAAGAGTGGGGTATCTCTTGGTAGCTATCAAGTGAGGAATCTTCAATCTATGCTTTTACTTCTTCAATCTATGCTTGATTACTCCTTAATCAAGACTTCCTTTGCTTGATTGTTCCTCAATCAAGACTTCCTTTTTCTTCAATTTGTTGTAGACAATTCTGCCTTGAATGCAATGATTACAACACCATAGAAATACAGAAATTCAGAACCTAATGAATCTCAATCAAATAACAATGAACAAGTTGATTATGAGATTCTTGTGTTTGTATGAAAAGAGTATCAACAAGATATAAAAGAGAGGTTTTGATCTTTTCTAATCTATGAGAGAAAGTGTGGCTTGTTTCTGTAAAAACGTGTATATTATATGTAATAAGGTGTAATAAAGGTTTTATAAAGAATACCCATAAAGATTTAAACACAAAACTGATTTTTTCAACTAACTTAACAGTCACTAACCGGTTACTGAGTTCTACTAACCGGTTACTGAACTGTAAGTTTAGTTTTCTATTTCAGCAAAAATTGTTTTGATAAAATGTAACATTTAAAACCTTTCCTTAAACCTTAGATATAATATTTTGCCACATATTGATGCATTTAAAAATATTTAAAAACATTTTGTAAAACTTTAATGCATCAATTTAAAAATTGATTTATTAGTGTGAAAAACTCAAAATTAATTGATTGAGATTCACTACCCAATACTAAACTCTACCCACAAACTAAGGACTCAAAGCAAACAATAAAATTACTCTATATAACTTTGAAACTCCTTGAGCTTGCTTGATTGAGAATAGTTCATTTTCTCTCTTTTCCTTATTTGCTCACTTCTATACTTGATCTTTTCTTTTGAACAATCCAATGCTTTTTGTTTGTTGCTTTTTGTTCTTTTGGAAAGTTGCCTTCACTTGTCTTTATTGTCTTCATCATTATGTTTTCTTCATCAAAACCATGCTTCAAATACATGTGCTTGACAAACTTCATGAACTTCAATGTTGTGCACACATGTACTCTTCAATCTCCCCCTTTTTGATGATGACAAATATGTTTTGATAAACTTTCCTGATTGTTGTTGATTGTTTAACAATGTTCCCATTTGTCTAATGCATCAATGCTCCCCCTCAAAATATGCTTGGAACATATTATTAACAACCTGCATAAGAACAAAACAATAACACCTTCTCCCCCTTTTGGCATGATCAAAAAGCATAAAAAAAAATATAAAACATTGCCAAAAAGTGAAAGATATAATCAGAAATATGATATTTTTAATATCAGATCAGCATCTAACCAGTTACATGGAGAACTAACTGGTTAGTAACAGCAGCATATCACAGTTTATAAACCAGTATGAAATAGCTAACTTTGACAATTAAAAAGAGTACCCAAAGCCTTTTAAAGTGAATTGCAGAAGTTATAGATAAAGTAAGCATGGAGTACTTCAAAGACATACTGAATTTACATACTTTTGCACAAAATACAAATCTTAAAATCATGGCAAAGATTAGTTGTGAAAATCTGAAAAATAAGGTTTTATCAATGTAATCAATGTATAATGACGAAAATCTCATAAAAGAGCATAATACAAAAGCTAAATATAAATAGCTAATAGTAAACCATCATGTGTATGCTTAAAAAAGTCATTATTATAGCCAAAATACACTGAAAACCACATACTGAATAAAAGAATTATATTTGTGTCCTAATGTGATCCCTTAGAGTAAGTCCATGCCGTCGACGACCATTCGTCCGGATCGTTGACTCTCTCTCTTCTTTCCTTTCCCTATGGACATTGGGGACAATGTTCACAGATGTCAGATCATGTAGCATTACAAGTGATGGTTGCTGATCGTGAGATGAAGTATATTTATGAGGAGGATGCAAAAGCGCCAAGCCGAGGAATCTTTCAGATACTTGTGATGAAGGATAGCAATGAAGATTAGTAGTCTAAGTTAGTATAGTCTCTGTTTCTGTATTCCATCACTGGATGAGTAGGACATGATTACTCTATCCCGAATGTAACCCCTATTGTAATAAATGATTATTTGAAATAAAATAAAAGAAGTTTCTTTTGTTATATATTATGCTCATAAAGTAATTAAACTATTTTTCCGCAAGTTAACCATCGACTAAATATGACATTTAGAAAATGAGTTTTTGGAAATGTGTTGGATGATAACATCTCTTTTTGGAAATAGAATTTTATGATGCAAGTACTAAAGCATTTTTGTAAACCAAATGAATCAAATTGTATTTATGAAAATCTTTTGGTAAAAGAATTAAACTGAATTGATTTTGATAATGTTATAAAAAAAAATGGGGCAAATTTTTAGTGAAAATTCTAAGTCCAAATTGGGGTGTTACAATACCGTGAGCATCAAAGATAATTCAACATTTTTAATTTATTTCAAGACTTTAGATTAAAGTCACAATTTAGATCATATATTATTTCAAAGGTTCTCATACATTTTCTTTCAAAACTTAATCATGGCATGGAATTTCTTTTTAAAACTCTTATATTTACTTAGTCTTATGATGCATGCACCCTTAAAGGAAAACAAACCCCAGTTCCCTAGTTTCTTCTAGGATGACCGAATATCATCATGTGAAAGGGACATAGTTTCCATTCATTTTTCAACATTCATGTATCACAAAAGTCAAAGCAAATCATGTATGAGTTCATACTTCATCTCATACACAATTAAATTCAAAGTTATCATTTCTTTCTCAAAACAAAATATGGACTTAATTCTAATAATATGCATGAACTTTTTATTAAGAGAATGGGTTTCATTATTTATTGGACATGGCCGAATGCTCCTAATCAATTAAGTAAGGCTTGTTCTTGAAAAGTTATTTTAAAACTTGTTACTTTATTTATTTTCTTAAAAACCGAAACACATGCATAAAGGAAAACATGATTTTTCATTAACAAGCATGTATTTTGAAGTTAGTAGATCTAATTCTTAACACAAATATGCATCAACTTTTACAAGAAAGAAGTCATGGATCTTGAATCACTAAACATGGCCGAATGGCCTCCTGAAATATAATACATGTACTCCTAAAATCAAACACTTAAATCAAACAATGCACATGACCAACATTAGATCTAAACATGTTTATTGAAGATCATTTTAAAACTTTGTTACTTAATTTTTTTTTTTTAAAACCGTATGACCTAGAGGAAAGAAAACACAATCTTGTTGCTTGAAAATTACATACAAATCAAAGATCCTAAATTTTTTTACTTCATAAATCGAAGGTTATTACATGCTTTCACTTAAACCACATAGGGTCATCAACATGCAAAACTAAAGACCTAAGTTCTTTCATATTTTAAGTTTAGATCACGAAATTTTTATCAAATGACCATGGGAACACATCATTGATCAAGATCTAGGAAAAGGATCTAACCATGCAAAAAGAGAATCAAAGCAAATTCACAAGCTTGAACACAAATCTTACATAAAACCGTGAAGAAGAAAGGTATAAATCAAAAGATCAAAGCTTTCCAAACACAAAAACATTTAAGATCAACACATAACCATCACGGTTTTTGGGAAGAAGAAAAGGTAAACATGCAAGGGACCTATTTTAATTTTTCACAAACCTTAGTTGTTCTTTTAGATTCGTTAAATTAGAAAACACATAGATCCATCAAAGTGAAATCCAACTGAAACATCAAGCCTAATTCAACCTATTACAAATTATTCATAGTCCATGAAAGTTCTTGATCAAGCAAGACCAACATATAAAAGCAACATGCAAGAAGAAGGAAAGATATACAAATAGAAAGAAAATTTCTAGACTATTACAATTTCTTCTTTGTTCTTCGGTTCCTACCATGGCAAAGGTGAGCTCTAGTCTTCTAATCACTTGGATTTACAAGGGTGAAAGGTTGATTAAGCTTAGAATCCTCCTCCTTCTTCATCCTAAGCTCTCGGCTCCTTCTCCTTCTATCTCTCTCTCTTCTTTTCTTTTCTTCCTCTAAGGGGTTGATGAATCCCTTAGAGATACGTTTGTGTGCTAGTGTGGAGGAATGGGAATGAAAATGGGTGAATGAATTTAGGCCACTTCCTTATATGAGCAAATGCATCTCTTATGCCCTTAGATACAAGTTTCGGTCATGAGTAAGGGAAAGGGTAGATTTGGGCTTCTAAAAGTTTGCATGGCCATATATCACCAAAGTCAAGGGAAAGGTAAGCTAGTCTAGGATTTTAGAGTTACTTTAGGCTTAAGTGATAGTTAGCTCTTAGTTAGGATTTTCCCCACTTAGTTAGCACTTGGTTGGCTTAGTTCCTTACTCCTTAAGTTCTTAGAATTGTTGGTTGACACCCACCCACATGCACACACACACACGTAGCACACATTACACCCACCTACATGCATACACACACACGTAGCACATATCACACCCACCTTCATGCATTCACACATGTCTTTTACTTTTGTTTTCCACTCACATTTTCTTATTCCTTTTCCATGCATCATACGGCCACAGATATATACACACACATAATTACACACATTCATACATGTATATTCACACACATACACATATATAGCACTCACATGCACATATTTTACATTTTATTTTCTACTATACTTTCTATTTCATACAATAATTAAATTAATTCTAAGAAATTACATCTTTATGCATCACACGTTAGGTACATATGCACACATATACATTCACATACATACTCATCCTCTATTTTATGTTCTAATTATATTTACTAGATCACATAATAATGAAATTAAGTCACACATTTCATTCACACAATTAGATTCATGCAACACACCACACATACATTTTAAATCAGGCACTTATTAAAAACCAATTTCAAGCCAAATTAATAAATTTATTTTCTTCAAATACAATTTCACAAAATTCATATCCAAAATCATTTTCCAAAAACCATTCTTAATAAATCATCATTTAGCAAGGCGTTAACAAAATCATTCACTTTTATTTTAGAAAAACGTTTATAGAAATCCATAAATTACTTTCTGAAATTTCCTTATAAAACCGAATCCCAAGGTTCATTTTAACAAATTCCGTTCACGCGCGTACGGGAAAAATGCGGGGTGTTACAAAACACATACTAATACCAACACTAATTAACGCTTATAACCGAAATCGACACTTAAGGACGCTATAACACCTATCACACTTCTACTACTAATGCACCTAATCACTTAGTAAATTTTGGGGATGTTACAATAATTATATTGGAAAAGTGAATATGTGTATGTGTGTGTGTGTGTATCGTGAGAGGGCAATAAGGAGGAATTAGAAACTTAAACCCAAAGCAAGAAAATGTCAAGTCTAAGACACATTCCCTAAATCATGCAAAATATCATCATTTAGCCCCTTGAAAGTCAACTTCCTTACTTATTAAGACTTTAATTAACCCCAAGTTACTATTTGCATGCAACATTAATAGACTCTCAAAAATGCCCCTAGCTTCTAGAATGTCTTAACTCACTTTTTGGTCATTTTACCCAAGCCTACCCACTTACGTATATACATGCACTTAGGCTTCACTTTGCATTCATTTCACACATTTCATCACTTCCTAAATACTAAGTTATAGAGCCCATCAAACTCTAGAACAAGAGAGTTAGAGAGAGAGAGAGGGAGCCGAGGTGATGATGATGGAAGGGAGAGAGGATTTTCAATTCTTAGAACTCCTAAACTTGATTCTTAGCTTGGAGTAGGTATAAACATAAGCTTTTGATCTTTTTCTTTAAATATTTATTTTCATTTTAAAGGCTTGAACTTTTGTTCTTAGATCTTGATGCATGTTTTTATGAAGATCTATGGTTCTAAAGTCTATGCATGTCATGATCTATGTTTGATTTGAAGGAATAAGGCTTATATGTTCTTCCTTATGTTTCGATTTTTTGCTTTAGGACTTAAAGCTTTGATTTTGTTTTGGAACTTTGATGCATGTTATGTTTCCATGAAAATTTGTTGTGTGAAGTTAGTACATGATTAAATCTAGAGTTGTCAAATTCGGTTCTTGAGCTTTTATTTTAAAAGACTTGACTTTTGTTTGTAAAGAATGATGCATGTTGTATTTTTGTTGAGATCTATTGTTTTAGAGACTTCATCTTTAAAAATCTTTGATCTTTGTGTTGGAATACAAGCGGTATAGTATGAACACGTGAGAACACCTAGAAGGGGGGGTTGAATAGGTGTTTTATCAACCTTGAACAATTTTCGCAAAACCAATTAGAATTGATTAAAACAGAATTTCTTTAACCAATTTCACAGTGACTAACCGGTTACTGGTTCTCACTAACCGGTTACTGAACTGTAACAGAAAACGAAAATTGACAAATTAACTCAAGAACTCAGAGATAAAGCGGAATTGATTCAAACCCAGATTATAAACAAATACCCAGATGTTTGAAAATAGTTTTCCCCAAATTAATTTGTTCAATTACTATCTAATTGATTCAATTTATACGAAAATCAATTTTCTAGGTTTTCATTCAATAACTATGAACAATGCAGAAATTAAAGAGATTAGGGAAGAGATACTGCACAAGAGATTTATCCTGGTTCACTCTCACCCACTTGAAGCACCAAGCATCATCTCACTCTCTTCCCATGCTCAAACCTGTGTCTCTCTCCCTCACTCTAAGGCAATCATCATCATCCCTTCTATTTGATCATCAAACATACACCATCATCTTAGCTCCAAGCTTGATTAATGGGCATGAACTCCTTCTTCCTTTCCTCTTCCCATGATCGACGCTCTCTCCCTCTCTTTCTTGGGCACCATCGCCATTTCTCTTCCTCCCACCAACAAGAAGACCAAGGTTCTCCTCATCTAGTTGGGTTAGATCAAAGAGCTGTTGTGGTTTTTCATGCTGTGTAGACGTAGAAGGAGATTGGGGTGAAGGTGACTTAGGTGGCCGTCCCCTCTTCTTGGCCATGGAGGCCCCGGAATTAGGAAGCCCTAATCGCCGTGAGAGAGAAAAGAGAAAAGTCAACGTAGTCAAACCCTGATTTTTTAAATTGAAGATATTATATAACTATATACATTTCAATCGTATGTATATAAAATAAGTTGTCGTTTCCATTACAAGTTTATCACTTGTAAGGTTTTTTCTAGAAGAGGTTACTTTGAAAAATATAGATATACTAGGGAAAGTTGGAAATTAAGAATTACCATGTGAAGAGGCACAAGGCAATTAACTTTGAAAATTTGATTTGGTGATTAGTTAATAAAAACTTTTAGATTACTCTTTTAAAATTACCTTCATTAAGAGGTGGAAAAATAATCTTCGTCAAAAATCAATTTGAAATAGTACTCAAAGTACATGGAATAATAATTTGGAATTGGGATCTACCCAAAATTACAAGTGAAGGTTTCAGAAAATAGGTGGACTTAACATATAGTCCTAATAAGTTCAAAAATCATGAATACATATATATAAAATTCCATCGTTCGAAAACATTTTAAAACTCGCTTCCTATATGCACATCTATATGCCTACACACCTATGCCTGAAACTCTAGGACTTCATCAAATCAAACCTAGCTTCTACTGCCCAATCTATGAATGAAAAACTATGGGGTTTCTACACTCGATCTAACAGAAATTCTCCACTATGCAAGACTTCACTAGCACTACACTCACTATTCTTCCTAAGGTTTAAGGGTTCCTAATTGGCTCCTTAGGCTTAGAGATCGCGCAACTAAGACTTTCCCTCAAATCCTAGTTGAGACTTCCCTATTACTGACTAAACTTTGGTGCTACGACGTCTATAATGGATGTTAAAACTAGAACTTTAACATTCACAAACTACATTCCATGGAAGAGTTAATAATGGTTTGAAAATGGTTTGCAATTCCGGAATACAGTTTGTTCAATCAATACAACAAATTCCTTGGAGTTCTATATGAACTTGAAGGAAGAAGGAATAACATCCATTACTCTAGTTTGGTTCTAGACTAGACTTTAACTCTAGGGTAGCTACATTACCTTTAACTCACCTCACTACCTTCAATTCACATTTTCTACTTCCACATTACAATAGAAACAGTAAAGTACCGGCTTCTGTGAAAAGGGTTTGGTACTTGGTGATAAAAGAATTTTCAAAAATTTGCATTTTCCTTAAAATGAGGAAAAACACTTTATAATTTTGTAAATTCCTTTCATTTAAAATTTAAACAAAATTATTGTTTAGGAAAAGACATGTCAAGCACTTACAAGTTCAAATCATTCATGGGTTTTCAAAATCATTTCACATCCATTGGAACTGATTCCAAAATTTTGAGAATTCCTTTGACAAAGAAAAAAGAATTCTCTACAATCGTCAAACCCAAATAAAAGGAACGGATTTTTCGGTCAAAAGTTTAATGTCATTCACCTTTTCAAATTCTAGTGGATGCCCTTCCTTTCATTTTAGTTTGAAAGTTCATATTGACTTATGTCGCCCTAATTGAATTCCTATCAAATGATAAATGGCGTAACTTAAGAGTAAATTACACTATTATTCAATCAATAAGAAATTCACATTGTGAGTAAAACTTTCTTAAAATCAGTGTTGCGATATTCAATCAATTATCAGTGTTTGAATCAATTCCACACTATGAAAATTATAAAAATATCAATGTACTTGACATTCATTTCGAATCATAAAACTAATAATTTTCGAAATTAAAGTCTTGGAAAAATCTATTGCAAAAGTACTTTCATTCCTTAAAAATTCAGAGTACATTTATCACCAAAATATAATGTGGAAATGTAGAAGGCAATTAGGTCTTACTAAGACTACACTTAGTAATCATAATTAAAGGCAATTACATTGGGTTAACACCTATTCACTTCCGCTGTGCACTCTGATAAAGAATGCTCGAAGTGTATAAACTAGACGACCTCTAGTACCGATCCTATACTTAGACTTAGAAAATAAATCCAACACTCATTTAATTAGGTTCAAGGACTCAACGATGTCATCTGCCAATGAATACAAAATGCGAGGGATGTGTCTCGATTCTACATTGCATTGGAGATAAAATCATTTCCATGCTACTTGATTTCCAATCAAATAAGAAATGACTCATCTTCGACTTAAAAGAAGGCTTTGAAATTTCCTCTTAAAGCGAAAACCTCAATGTCTTGTCATATTTTGAAATAGACATAACCAATTCAAAACTAAGAGTTAGTACTTCCCGTTGGGGTAGCGATCCCATGCTCTGACCCATTGGGAGTTTTCCTTTCCCTTAGTCCCTACTCTCTGCCATTTCTAAATACAACAAAGTTATACTTTGAAAAATTTGGTTAGCCCACTTCAAATTGACTCACCCTACTAAACTATACTCATTCCCACTATACTAAACTATGACTCACCCTTCTAAACCATACTCATTCCCACTTATAATGCATCATGCATGAAACACTAAAGTGCACTACTTAATCAACTACCTATTAGTTACTCTCATGTGGAGTAACTCTTTGGGAGTAGGAAAATCCATACTCCGCGGCCGAGGATTGCAACTATTGCTCTGATACCATATTGTAACATCCTACTTTTTATACTTAAGAATTGTTTTTAATTAACCTTTATTTAAGAAAATATTCGGGGTTTATAAAAATTTGGGCGGAGTTTCCTTTATAAATGGGACTTTTCCTCGAATAAAATTTAAACCTGTCAGTCCAAAACAATTTTCAATCCAGTAAAAATATACTTTCAATTGACAAAAAAAGAAGATATAATTTATACATTAATGAAATATACTTTAATAAAAAAACATCATTATCAAATGAACAACATTTACAAAAATCTATTTATTACAATATACGACCTATGAATGGCAAGAGTATAACTTTCTCGGCCTTGACATCCCTATGTGTCTGTCTCCTTGGTGTACCTAATATGTCCACTGTAAGGGTGAATACTTTGAAATTTAGATCAAAGAAAACGTTTAAAAACAACAATAAACCATATAGGTATATTCATACACAAACATTGGCAATTAAGCAAACCACAATTCAATTAACAAGTAAAACATTCCAACCTAATTCAATTTAGTAACTATGCATGCTGAGAGTATAATACTACAGTATAATTCTATAATGCACAATCACATGGTTATGCTCTGCTAACGTCACACTTAGATGATTTAATTCTCGAATCCGTTATTGAACATTTTATTTCATTTTAATCACTTTAACACTTTTGATTGGATTCGTTGAATTAAAACATCTATACAATGCATTCACACTTTCCCTTTTTACTTTCACACTTTAACTTTAACAATTAACTATTTAACACTTTTAACAATTGGGTACATTGTGCTTCACATTCTCCCCGAAGGAGGGTTCCTCACACAATGTACCTTAACACTTTTCCCTTTTCAATAACAATATACAATCCTCACATACACCCTCCACTCTGGGGAAAAACCGACCAGGAGTAAGCATTTCTCAACCGAAGTACTTCACCCCTATAGGGTTCATCATACCGCACTTCACCCCTCTGGGGCTCGTCATGCTTGCTTGCACAGTGCTTCACCCCTCTAGGGTTCGTCACACAATTTGGATTGATTCGCCCAAATTGGCTTTAGCAGCAATCACCCTCGACTGGCCAAAACGAGCCAAAGTATTAGAATTATCATGGTTTGCGTAGAACCAACCCCCAACACGAGAAGCAAACCCGTGTCCTGTGCAGGATCAAAGTTCTCCATGATAATTCCAGTAATATACTCTTGCCCTCATCAATCGTAAAACGACGTGTGTTTTTCCCCTACTCCTAACGTCCACCTTTACACCATGCATGATCCAATGTCTCAAGTGTTTCTCAATTGAATTTAAGACCGTCTATGTTCTTTAGAAAATGTCATTTAATTGGTTTAAACTCAATTGAGAAATACTTGGTCCTATTTGATGCATAACTATATGAATGTCACTTTACAATTCATAACCATACACTTCACATTTTAATAATAATAATAATAATAATAATAATAATAATAATAATAAAACAATATCAATTTCCAGGCAATCAGTGTAAACATACATAATTAACATGTCAATTGAACCTAGGGTTTTCTAACTAAACTCTACCCGTCTACCCATCAACCTAAGCAATCAATCAATACACTTATTTATAACTCTATTACTATAATTAAACCTATTCTCTAATGCTAAACCCAAAGTACACCCCTTACCTCTTGAAGAGAAGAGGAGAAAAAGAGAAGTTGAGAGAGCACCAACACCCACTCCAATTCAAGCTTCTTAAGCTCTTCCTCTCTTGGTTCCTATGGCTCCCCAAGCTCCTTGGATGGATTTGATGTTAGATCCAGTGAGAATGTTTTGATAATGAAAAAGGTTTTGAACAAGCTACAAGTGTTTGTGATTAAGCTCAAGTATGAAGAAGTTCATCAATCAACAACAGACAACAAATGATGAAGAGAGAGCAAGCTCATGAAGACTTAATTTGTGTATAATTGTAATATCTTTAGTTTGAGTTTAGTTTGAGTCTTTTATTTTAATGAGTT
This sequence comes from Crotalaria pallida, assembly GCA_037953625.1. Taxonomy (NCBI): domain Eukaryota; kingdom Viridiplantae; phylum Streptophyta; class Magnoliopsida; order Fabales; family Fabaceae; genus Crotalaria; species Crotalaria pallida. Next base: position 104,867,068 of record CM075654.1, on the reverse strand, counting down.
TGGGTAGATTCTTTAGAGGGTAGTGAATCTCTATCAAGGTCATGATTATATCATAATTTGAGTTTTCACTTAACCTAAAATCAATAGGTGGCTTAAAGGTTTGAAAGGAAAGGTTTAGTTTTGAGAAAACAAGTTTTTAATTGAATTTAGCAGTGGCTAATCGATTAATGGGTTAGGTTAATCGATTAACACACATGTTACAGTGGTTAATCGATTAAGCCATGTGTTAATCGATTAAGACCTGTAAAACTGGTTTTTAAAATTCGTTTTTAACTTCTCAAAATCAGTTTTTAATGATCCTAACTTTTGGGTACTCTATATAAACCTTTTCCTAACCTTTGTGAATCAATTAGATTGAACAAGTATCATTTTTACATCAATTTTACAAAGATCAAGTCACACTATTCTCTCTCACTTTCATAGATCAAAGCTTTCAACTTTTACATTCTTTGATCAAGAATCTTTGAATCTCTTATGTTGATACTTTCATAGCTATTGAAAGAGATTCATAGGATTGTTATTGTTTTCAATTTGGTTGTAATCATTGCAAGGAGGCAAGATATCTACAACAAAGGAAGCCTTGGTGGTTGTTCATCAAGCAAAAGAAGTCTTAGAAGTCTTGTTGTGTTAACAAGCATTTGGAAGCCTTGGTGTGAGGTATCATCAAGCATTTGGAAGTCTTGTTGGGTAAACAAGCATTTGGAAGACTTGTTGTGGGGATATCAACAAGCAAGGGAAGAGGTTAGATTAGATTCAATAGGGTTGCAAGATGTAACACCCCGTCTGAATACCTCATATATGTTTTAATTGGTAAAGAAATCGATTTGAGAAAATGTTTTTAAAAGAGTATTTTGAAAAGAGCATTTCTTGAATTGAATTTATTTTATGATTTCAAATGATAAAAGGGTTTTCAAGAAGATGATTTTATGGGAAAATCTTATGAGATTTAAATTGAATTTTTGATTGAATTATTTAAGTATTTAATATTTGGTATTTTTAGGAAAATGTGATTTTATGAAAAATAAAATAAAAATGATTTAAGGTGCATGTGTGTGCATATGTGTCGGCCGTGTGGTGTGTGTGTGGTGCATGCATGATGCAAATTTTTGACTTCTTGCCCCCTAAGTTAGTAGCCCTAGGTTTAGTTTAGTGATAAGTATGGTTAAGAGTTTGACCAACCAATAGGAAGTAAGATTAAGCCTTTTCTCCATTTGTCCAATGGCTTGGCTTGAGCCATGCAAGCTTTAGTATGGCCAATTTTACCCCTCTTAGTAACACTCTTGGCCGAATTTCTTTAAGGGTAATAAGGGAAATGCTTGGTTGCTTTCTTATAACCCCAACCGTAGCACTCCCAACCCATTTGCTTCACATTTCACTTCCAAACTAAACACATACATTCTCTAGGAGTAACATCCAACTCTTAGAAAGATAGATAGAGAGAGAGAGAGAGAACCCGTGAGCTTGGAGAAGAGAGGAGGAAGAAGATCAAACCCAAAGCCTTAGGATTCTTGAAGACTAAGTGAAGAAGGTTGAAGATCCTTTCTTTTTCTTTGGTTTACTCGAAGATCATAGGATGTTAGTGGTAGTTCTTAATTTTCCAAGTCTTGTAAAGTTCCTTTGTTGATGCATGTCTAATTTCTTTGTAGATCTATGTTTGTAAGTACTTGTAAAGCCTTGATCTTGAGTTCCAAGAGCATCATAAACTTGTAGAACCCTAAACCATGGACATTATCATTCGGTCATGCTTAGAAAATTAGGTTGTGATGATTTTTATTTCATTTTGAGTCCATGCATGTTAGTTTGATGCTTGATAAAGTTGATCTAAATGGTTTTCATGCTTTGATTTCAACTTTGATTTCTCTAAAGCTTTGATCTTTGATTTTTATTTCAAAAGGCTTTGATCTATTGCTTTGATCTTGAAAAAGACTTGTTTTCTTGCCTTGATTTTCAATACTTTTGATCTTGAAGTTTGATTTGTGATTTTTGAACTCAAAAGTTTTGTTTCTTGACTTGCATATCACGGTTTTGAGGAGAAACAAAGGAAAACAATTTTCTTTTCAAATGATTTTTCTGCTTTGATCTAAACTTATGTGTTTCCATGCTAAGGATATAAGTTTTTCACTTGGCCTTGTTGATGTAATTTTCGGTCAAACCTTGAAAACCAAAGACCATGATGGTTTTTCATGAAAAGTTTCTTGCATGTGTTCTCTTTTTGATTTCCATGATTTTTAAGGCACATGCAAAGGAAAATAAAAATGAAATCTTGTTTAAAGTGACACAAGTAGGTCACGGTTTTGAGAAAGAAAAAGGGAATGTTATTTTCTAAAACCATGTGTTTTAAAGTGCATGTTCTTGGTTGACTAAATTAAAGGTTTTTGCATGGAAGAAAAATGCATCAAAGATTTTGTTTTCCTCTAGTGATGATTCGGCCTATGTTAGGTTGAATAGGCTAGATTCTTTTTGCATGAAATTGTCTCCTTGAAATAATTGTGTTTTATGACCTTGTTTTAAGAAAAATTTATTTGAATTATGTTGTTTTGTTCTTGGTTCAATTCGGTTTTGACTAAAGGAAATGAGTGAATGTATTTGATTATTTCTAAAAGTATTTTGATAGTTTGATTTCTTTTGTCCTTTGTTGTCCAAGAATTTATTTCCAAGTATTTCACTTTTAAAAATGATTTTGAGTTGTGAAAAATGTGGATTTCAAGTGTTATGTGATTTATAAAAAGTTAGAATGAAAATTGTGGATTTTTCAATGTTTTTCAACTTGAAATGGTGGCTGGACTCTTCCATATAAACCATTTGTTTTATTTATTTTAATGTGAAGTTTTCAAATGATTTTCAAAGGATTTCAATTATGAGAAAAGTTTGAAAGTTGTTTTTATAAACCCATGTAATTTCAGAAAAGAATAAAGAAAGTAAAGGATTTCTTATCCAAGAGATCAAGATGTAATTTTTAATTGAAATGATTTTGATAAAAGTGTATTGATTTACCTCGAGGTTATTTGAAGAAACCGCAATTGGTGGTTGAAACAACTAAGGAACTCTAGGAATACACCTAGAAGGGGGGTTGAATAGGTGTACAAGATACCTTGAAAGATTTTCGAACGAAACAAATCGAAACAATTAAAACAAATAATTTTTGCAAATTCTACAGCATTTAATCGATTAACCTACAATTTACTCGAGTATTAATCGATTAAATATATGCTTAATCGATTAAATCTGACAGAAAACAGAAAAATCAATTTTTCATTCGAATACGAAAATCAATCAATTAACACATAAGATCAGAGATTCAGCGAAAACAATTAACACCTATATTCTTATTGATTATCCTAGTTATGAAAATGATTTTCCCTTTATCAATTTGAACAATAAAGATTCAATTCAATCAATTATGAAAATCAATCTTTCTAGGTTTTCAACCAAGAACACAATTAAATGACTTGAATGTAAAGAGTTAAGGGTTTAGAGATACGACACAGTGATTTATCCTGGTTCACTTTCATCCGCTTGAAAGCTACATCCAGTCCCCTCTTCAACCAAGAGAGATTCTTCACTATGAGGAATTAGAGTTCTCAAATTACAAGTAAATGCCTCACAAGACTCCCTTCTTGCTAGCCTACAAGAGATACCACACCCTTGCCTTGTAATCCTATTGATCTTCTCTCTAATCTAACCTCTACCCCTTGTTGATAATCGACACAACAAGTCTTCAATTGCTCGATGATAATCCACACACCAAGGCTTCACTTTGCTTGATTCACAACCAAGACTTTCTTCTTCTCCAATGAGATTTGCTTGATGATAATCGACACACCAAGGCTTCTTGTTTGTTGTAGTTGGCTTGCCTTCTTGCAAAGATTACAACTCAATGAATAAACATGACACTCCTATGAATCTCAATCAATAGCTATGACAATTCACAATAAGAGATTCAAAGGTTCTTGATCAAAGAATATGAAAATAGAAAGCTTTTGATCTTTGAAATTGAGAGAGAATAGAATGGCTTGATTCTTGTAAAATTGATTATGAAAGTGTTCTCATTAATCACAAAGGATTAGGAATAGGTTTTTATAGAATACCCAAAAGTTGTAGCACTTGAAAACTGATTTTGAGAAGTGAAAATCGTATATTAAAAAATCAGATCAGCAGTGTTTAATCGATTAAATCTTGCCTTAATCGAGTACTAATCGATTAAATTCATCCTTAATCGATTAAACATGTCTGATACTTGTTTAAAACTTGTTTTCTCAAAACCAAACCTTTCCTTTAAAACCATTAAGCCACCTATTGATTCTAGGTTAAGTGAAAACTCAATTTATGATTAAATCATGACTTATGAATGAGATTCACTACCCTCTAAGATACTCTAACCAAACTCATCAAATAAAAGACCTATGAAGCTTGAGAGGCAAAAGATAAAACAAATACAATTATACTCAAACTAAGTCTTCATGAGCTTGATTTCTCTCTTCTTCATTTGATGTTTGTTGTTGCTTGTTGAACTTGAACTTGATCAACACATGATAGCTTGTTCAAAACACTTTGTCATTATCAAAACATTCATCATGGAACTTACATTATTCAGTGGACGGTGGGAACCATTCTCAAGGAGAAGTTAGAGATCTCCAAGGTCAAAGTATTTCTCTTGCTGGATTAAGAGGTGAGTGCGAGTGTGGTGAGCCGGTAACATAGTTGCTCGGATGGTGATAACATGAGTTTTTCCACCATATGTTCTGTTCTATATTTCTTTGATTCGACGCATGTCTATTCTTATTTTATGTTGGTTCCTTTACCATTCTTTTGTGAATACGTTATAATTCGTGTGATGAGTCTGGATGCCATTGTGATTGGTTATGAGACGTTGAAAGAGAAAGCAAAGTATGATAATGAGTGAAAAAGCAATGTATGGTGTGATTCAAGGGAAATATTGAGGAGCAACAAAGTGCCGGATAAGAGATTGTGCTCGTGGAGCCGAGATCATGTTAGTGAGTTCCAAAATGAGGATGATTTTGTGAAAGAGCTATGTGATTGTATGTGAGAATGATGTGATGGCATTGTGGCCGTGTGGCCTGAGAAAGTGATGGTTTGATTATGTAAAAGTGGGGAAAGATGTAACCCTTAGTGATCGGGTCTTGTTGAAGGGATGTACTAAGGGTAAGCCGATCTTAGGTTAACTAAAGATGCTAAAAGACTTTAAAAAGATTTTAAAAGACACTAAAAGACATTAATATACACGGTGAGGTATACGAGTGTGAAGTAGTGGAGAGGAAGATACTATGGGTATCTGCAGATACTCAGGTGGAGATTGCATGAGGGGAGGGCAAGGACGGTGAAACGTCAAGAAGCCTCGAGTATATTTCTAGGCGGGACGAATCCCACAAGTGGCGCACTAACATGGTGGGGACTGGGTCTAATGCCGTGGTAAGTACCGCATAGCTAACTAGAAATGATACTGTCACCCCCTTGAATGCAAGTCTACAACAGTGAGAGGGACTGGAACGGGGCATTGTGTTTGCCACTGCATGGACAGTGAGCCTTGATATTATTGAAATGATTTGAGGACGAGATCTTCCTGGTCTGGGACCATTTGTGTTGAGACAGCTGTCGTGCCCGCGTGGTAAAGGTCATGTACTCCTGTTGGCTTCCGACTAGGTTTGGATGGAGACCGAGGAGATGTAGAGAGTGCGTTTATCCTCAGTGATGGTGATTCCCCTACCTCATTGAGTGAGCTGAGATATGATAAAACTTAATAACCAAAGAGTAAAGATATAATTGAATGATGAGGAGAATATTGATGAGTTGATGCTGTTCTGAGAATCATGTTTCTGGATTGGTGGTTTATGCTTACTCATTTTATGTGTTTATTTATTTACATATCTCGTTCATTTCGATTATTATGTTACCCGCTTTGTTATCCTATGCTGTCAAATTGGTCTATCCGTGTGTTCTCTACGCTTTTGGGTATCTTGTCTCATTTTGTATACTGGTCAAGTGTCATTGTTGTCTGTTCTTCTTTCTATCGACTCTACCCTGAGACCTTACGGTCAACTTGTTAGTGTATGGCACACTAACTCTCTCCTACCTGGTTGTCGTATTGGCATCCGCCGGTATTGCAACGGGTAGATGGCATATCATGTAGCAATCCACATGTGGCCTCTTCAGGGAGGAGCATGGGAAATGGTTCCTGAAGGTTGGATCTGGCGTGGCGAAACTCGATTGGAGATCGACGATCCGAGACATATTCTACGAGGAGCGAGCATCGACGTGCACGTGGGACAAGTCACTCTCCGTGACTATCAAAATGGTGGGCCGAGGGAGTATCACGAGTTTGGTGGTGATCCTGCATCCTTGGCGGCTGCGATTCCTTAACCAATGGAGGAAGAGGATGCTAGTAATTCCGATCACGAAGCGGAGGCAGATTCGAGTGAAGAGATGGAGACGGATGCTAGTTCCGCTGAAGAGTGATTCCCTGTTGTCTGTGTCTCAAGGATGTTGTGTGTCTAGGATCTAAGTTCTAGTCGAGGATTATCTTGTGATGTACTACAGATGTAATCAGCTACTTTTTATTCTGGTTTGTAATCTTTTGTAATGATGGCCTACTTTTGGAAAACATTTGGAGTATGACTCCAGTACTTGTGGCTCATGCTTTTTATTTTAAATTGAAAACGGTTTTATATCTTTCAATGATGATGCTTGAGTGGGGAGTTTCGAAAGTGACAACTCGATTTTCGAAAGGGTGGTGTTAGTCGTTAACGAACTTATGTTTAAAAAAAAATGGCCTCATTTTTTAAATAAAGTAATAATAATTCAGTTAAGTTTTCAGAAGCGAAAATCGGGCTGTTACACAAGACAAGAGTGTGGTATCTCTTGGAGGCTATCAAGAAGGGAGTCTTGAGAGGCATTTGCATGTAATTTGAGAACTCTACCTCCTCATAGTGAAGAATCTCTCTTGGTTGAAGAGGGGACTGGATGTAGCTCTCAAGCGGATGAGAGTGAACCAGGATAAATCTCTGTGCAGTATTTCTATTCCCTTAACTCTTTACATTCAAGTCATTTCATATGTTCTTGGTTGAAAACCTGGAAAAGATTGATTTTCATAATTAATTGGATTGAATCTTAATTGTGCAAATCGATTTGGGGAAAATCATTTTCATATCCTAGGTAATCAATAAGAATATTGGTGTTAACCAATTCCGCTTAATCTCTGATCATACATGTTAATTGATTGATTTTCGTATTCAATTGAAAAGTGATTTTTCAGTTTTAACAGTGATTAATCGATTAACTAAAGCTGTTAATCGATTAACCAAAATCAATCTTTCGGCATTAATCGATTAACTGAAGTATTAATCGATTAACCATTTGAAGCCTTTCGGGTGTTAATCGATTAATTGAAGGCTTAATCGATTAAGAGCTTAATTTTTTGTAAAAATCATTTGTTTTAATTGTTTCGATTCGTTTCTTTCGAAAAATCTTTCAAGGTTTCTCTAACACCTATTCAACCCCCCTTCTAGGTGTTCTCCTAGTGTCTCCTAGTTATTTCACCCGCCGATTGTAGTTCTTACATTTGAGACTCCAATTGACCAATTGCACAATTTGGGGGCTTAGGGTTAATTTGGGGGTTTAGAGAGAAAGAGGAGAAATTGGAAATTGAGAGAGGGAAATACATGAGGGATTAATGGGGAATTGGTTTGGGGGTTTGCTTTGTTGCTCTTTTGGGTGGTTGTTTGGGAAATCAAAAACCCTAGGTGAGAAGAGAAGAGAGAGATCGTGAGAGAGGAGAGAGGAAATTCCATGAAAAATGAGTCAAAAACGTGTTTTTAAGCTGAAATAACAGTGGTTAATCGATTAACCACTTTGGTTAATCGATTAACCCATGTAATTTTGGCCAAAAACAGCATTCAGGCCTTAATCGATTAACCTCATGCTTAATCGATTAAGTCGTGTGCATCATTCAGGTTTTAATCGATTAACTTAAGGCTTAATCAATTAACTGGTTCAACCCACCATTCCTTTGCACTTCAAAGTGTCATAACTTTTTTCGTTAACCGTCGGATCTCTCTCAAATTTTAGGCAAGCTTCGTAAGACACTTATCTTCACATCCAACGGTGGAATTTGGGTTGAAAGCTATGGATCTTCTATTTCTAACTTCCTAAAGTCCTATACTCTTAATCCTTAAATAGCATTTCCAAATCACAATCTTAACCTAACATGTTCCTTTCTCTACACTCCAAACCTATTCTAACCTACTTCTATCTCATATAAACCTACTCTTAGCTAACTACTACATTCTAAACACTTAAGCACACACTAATTCTAATACCAATTAACGCTTTCTAAACGAAATGGACACCTGAGAAAGCTATAACGCTTATCATACTTCTACTAACTAATGCACCTAATCACTTAGTAAATTTGGGGATGTTACATTCTCAATCATCGAAGGGATCACTTTCATCACCACACATCTTTGTCCTTTTGATTGAAGAAATAGAATGTGGGAGAGGTTTTTGCCAACATGCCCCATTTTCATCCCTTTTTTTCCCTCTAATTTATCGGAACTATGAACCCCAATTTTCACCGCTTCAATAATCGAACCGCGAGCCAAGCTTAATCGCCTCAACTATCAACCCCAGATTTGTGCATGATATGCTTACTCTTGAGCGTATGTAAAAATTTTACACATATGTTAAGTAGTTATAAAAATCAATGTCATAATCGTTGTACACTATTGGGTCAACTTATGTGAAAAAGTTACACATACGCTGACTCACAAGTGTACTCAGCAAAAATATTAGTACTCCAAGATGTTATTGTAAGTGTAATTTTAAAACTTGTACTCTGATTTTGTAACAGCCCGATCTTCGTAAACCAAAAATAATTGACTTTTACTAATTAAAGTGGAAAAAATGAGGCCAATTTTTTTTTTACAAAACAGTTTGAAGCGTCCGTGTTAAGTGTACCACTCTTTAATGAAAATCGAGTTGTTACTAAAATCGTTCATCATATAAAACTTTCATCTTCATAAAGTGGCTTGTTTCAAAAGCATCATAACATTTTCCCAAAAGATTACATTGTTTGTTCTTCCAAAATAGAGTATTCCACAATACAGAATTAAAACTTGGCTTAGTTACATGATTGGCACATTGCTTGGTAATCCTTGACTCAAAACACAAATCACCCACTTAAACGAAACGCACTACTCTCGCTTCCTTCTGATGACGAAAACCGGAGGAAGATTCCCTTTCTTCTTGCGCCCTTTCTTCGCTCCCGAGAATGAAGTCACCTCTGTCGTTGCTTTTCTGTTGTAGTTAGGCTCCAGCTCCAATTCATCTAGAGTGATGATCTCCAAGCAATACTCCGTCTTCCCGTTGAGATATTAGCAGCCCCGATATGCCAACGAACAGGAGAGAGTAAGCGATCCGAACGACGCATCGTCGACGGTGTGGGATTACAGTAGGCGAGATATCAAGACCATACAAGCATACAACACACATACAACATAACAATCAAGCATATCATTATTATCATCATATTTCTTATCATTATTTTCCTTGTCTTACCAAACTTATTAACATTCTTTCTTTCTCAACTACTTCCTCAATCTCACTCACAAATCTTTTACTTTTATGTATAAATCCCATTCCTGCCCTCAGCATTCCAGGGGACTTTAATCAAACTATTAACAATCCCTTTATTACTTTTCAATTATCATCATTAAGTCTTATCAAATCATAATCATCGATGATTGGGGGATCATAATATCATCGAGGGACTCCCTTTATTACCATCGTCTCACACGTCTACATCTCCTCGGTCATCCACCCAGCCTAGTCGGAAGCGAACAGGAGTACAGGACCTTTACCGTGCGGGCACGACAGCTGTCTCATTTCTTCTACCCTAAGACCATCACAACATAAATTACAATATAAATAAAGTTTGGGATGTTACAATATCCGTTCACAACCTTTCTTAAAAACTTACTTCTTAGATTCTTACAAAATCTCTTTCCATAAATCTTTTCAAAAATATCCTTCCACAAACCTTTTCAAAAATCTCTTTTCATAAATCTTTTCAAAAATATCTTTTCACAAACCTTTTCAAAAATCTCTTTTCATAAATCTTTTCAAAAATATCTTTTCACAAACCTTTTCAAAAATCTCTTTTCATAAGTCTCTTCAAAAATATCCTTTCACAAATTTTACCAAAAGTCTTGTTTCAAAAACTCTTTTCAAAAATTCTCATTTTCAAAAACCTTTTTTTTTTAAATCTCTTTTCATAAATCTTTTCAAAATCACTTTTCATAAACCTTTTCAAAAATCTTATTTAAAAAAAAAACTTTTTCGAAAACATATTGTTTCAATGAGTACTAGTGGAGGAGCAGGCTCAACTCAACACCAGTCTCATTTCAACAATATCACAAAGGAGCCCAGCTCCACTCACATCACATCTCATTCCATAATCAACACCCCCTCACTTTCCCAGCTTTGGCTTAACCTCATTTTCATCATCAAATCTGTCCCCAATCTCAACACTTTATCTCTCTTCCAATAAGTCTCATATTCTTTATTCTTATTTCTTTCTCATGATGTCTTTACTTCACAATCCTATTTATTTCATTTCTGTTTTCAGGACGTAACAAACGTCCATCAGTGTGTTGTTCACATTAAATATCAATATAATTATCATCATGCAGTATTAAATAAATAAACATACAAGCATGCTATTTCACACAATCATCACACAACAATAATGTGGTCTTCGTCACCTTCGTATAAGTGGCCACACAATACAAACAATTGTCACTTATACTACTGACTCCGAACCACTAAGTTCCGATCTTTGAGATGATACGGAACGTCCTAACATATCACCTAAACACCACAGTGTCTTAGGACCTGAGGTCCAGCTATTAAGTGCGTACCGTCACCTCGGATCCTTTTTGCTGCCAGCTACCCCAATCCCTCGTCTTTCAAATTCCTCGTACTAAATAAAATACGTTCACGTTATTAACTTGTATTAAGAAAATCTTTCTCAGTTTCAAAACACGTTTCGTTTCTCGTGGGAAAACTTAAAACATAATCGTTTCCTCTCAAATCATTCTAACATTCTCTAATGCCTTAAGTACTTTCAAAATAATTTGGAAAACATTTAGTAATATAATTTAAGCCAATTTATTTGGTTGCTGGTCCGTCTTGGACAGCACCATAAACATGTTCGAAAACACCGAAAAATCCACCGTTTTTGATCCGGGTTTTTCTTAAATCCAATATCACTTGAAAATTTCACTTTAAATCACTTGAACACATTTTCAAAGTTAAGAAACAATTATAATTAATTCTGGACAGCAAAGAATTATTTTACAAAAAATCGTTTTGATAAAACTCCGAAAACATCGTAAAAACACTTTTTATTTCAAAGACTTCTTTGACTCGAGTTAACACTTTAAAACTCAAACTTTTCTCATAAAACCATCTTTGGACAGTCATAAACATAACCCAATAATTCTAAGACAAGACAAACCAGATTATTTTAAAATCAATAAATTTCAAAATCAATCACATACTCAATCATTTTCCTAACATCAACTTAACACACAACAACAACAAGCAACACAAAATGAATTATTTAATTTGATTGTAATTCAAACACTTATTCACTTAATTACTTTCTAAACAGTTTCATTTTCATAAAACAAAAACACTTAGGCATGCACACATTCACAAACCAAATTGAATCAAGATTTAAACCAATCATACTTATATTTATTTTCTTACTTTAAACATCTTAAATCCTTTTTAAGAATCATTATATAAATTTGCTTTCGTGCAACTAAATTTCTTAGTCTCACTTATATTACATGGCCGAATATAATCAAGGAAAACATGTCAACATTACAAACTTAAATCACATAAATCAATTTGATTTATTTTAAACTCTAAAATTCTATTTTCTTTTTCATGCAACAAAATTATTTACTCTTTCTTTTATCCTCAACCGAATACACATACTCACACATATATTCATTTAAACACAATACTTTTCCAAAATCATTTAGTTTATTTATTTCCCCTATCTTTAATTAAAAACCGAATATAATTTAAATATTCACAACACAATTTCAAACACATTAATTTTAACAATATTCTTCAAGACATACTCATTACTCTAAGTCAATTCATGAGAAAAAGAAGCCTAGTCTACTTATCAAACATAGGCCGAATCTCATCATACAAATGCAAGATTTTTAGGTTCATTTTTCAACATGTAAAAACACAAGATTCTTAAATCAAAAGAAATTGACATTCATGTATCCCCTTTCCTGGAGACAAAACATGATTTCCTAACTCTAGACTTAGACCGAATGCACATCATCATAGATCAAGGTTTTATTTTCAAATCTTTCACATGCAAGATCACAAGGCATGAATGAAGTTAAAAATCATTTTTTTTCCAAAAATTTGTCTCCTTGATTTCTTGGTAAAACCGCGAGGTTCATTAAGAAAATAAAATCTTTTTACTCAAACACCATATGCATGCACCTAGATCTTGTAGACCAAGCCATGAAATCAAATATAATAGTACAAATCAAAGATAAAAATCATTTTGGGTAAGAAGAAGTCAAAACCGTGATGAATATTGAAGAAAATCAAGTCTTTTTGTTTAAAAACAACATGCATGGCTTCAAAGGCATAACTTTTTCATAAATCAAAACAAGATCAAAGCATTTTCAAGATCAAGGTAAAGATTTAAAGCTTTTAAAGGTCAAAACCCAAAAATCAAAGCTTTATCAAAACCAAATCAAAATCAAACATTCCAACGACTCAAATTAACTTTTCTAAACATGAGATTAACATGCAACCACTTAGATCAAATTAAAAAGCATCAAGACCCATAGATCTAGTCAAGGCCGAATCTCTTGGCTCTTGATCTAGGGTTTTATAAGTTTATTTTATTCTTAAAATTTCAAGATCAAAGTTCAATTAGCACATGCATGAACTCAAATCATCACAATCAACATGCAACACCCAAAATTTTAACTTTATTACCAACCAAGTTTAAATCACTTATTTGTTTATCAAGCAAACTCTTAAATACCATTTTAAGTCACGGTTTAAGGAAGAAAAATTGACATGCAAAGAGATTTACTTTAATCTTTACAAAAATCTCAACAAAACTTTAGATCTTTAGGATTTAATTTGAAAAACTTTAAGATCTTTCATGAAGACCTTAAACAAGTTATGAAGTCCGGTAGTTAGACGTTTACAAGTTTCTTTAAGCTTTAAAATTTCATGATCAAGTGCAAACACACTTGTACTTATCTTTCAAGCTTGGAAAATTAACATGCAAAGAAAAGAAAGAAAGATCGCAAAATAAAAAGGAGAATCTAAACTATTACAATTTCCTCTTGTCCATTCGAAATACCCACCAAACTTAAGGTTGATCTCCTAGCTTCTTAGTTCTTGAATCTTCAAGGAAAACTCTAGGGTTTTTGGCTTGGTTTCTCTTCTTTTTCTTTCTTCTCACTCACGGCCCTCTCTCTTTCTTTGTGTGTGTTGAGAGCTTAATTTTTTTTTGCTCTCAACTAAGTGTGTTTGGAAAGGAAATGGAAATGAAAGAAAAGGAGTGGGAATGAACTATGGGTGGCGACTTATATAGACAAAAGCAAAGACATGAAATTTTCCTCTTTTGTCCTCAAAAGAATTCGGCCAAGGTGTAAATGGAAGGGGTAATTTTGGCAACTTAAAGACTTGCATGGGTGGAGGTTATCAACTCTAAGGGAACAATGAGGAGTAAATTAAGGAACCATGTCACTCTAGGTTTAGTTACTTCTTTGGCTCCTAGTTAGAGTTTTCTACATACTTGGTTTGGTTATGGTTATCACTTGGTTCATGTGGTTACTTGTCTAACACTTAGGGAAATTAATCCTAGGCTTTCCCCAACATACATACACACGTCCCACACACACACATATATACACATATCAAATCAATACATATACTCATATATTCATGCATCATCACCTTCTTTTACTCATTTAATTCTATATAATCCTAAGCATACACATACATACCAAAACCGTATACACCTACACACACATGCATTTTATTTTCATACCTCACACACGAAATACTCATACACACATACATAGAAAAATAAATTTTTCTCCTCATAGAATGACTCATACATAAAAATCACAATTTCTTCAAAACACAACAATATCAAATATATAAACTTTTTCAAGACTCAATTTCTAAATTTTTAATATTATTTTATGAAAACCTTCCCTTTAAAATCGCTTATCACTTTGAAATCATAAAATAAGGAATATATTCGAGAAAATATTCTTTTAAAACATCTTTTCAAAAATAAAATTTTCTTTAGTATTTTAATTTAATACGAGGAATTTGCGGGGTGTTACAGATTTGGGTCTAATATATGATGTTTTTGGGCTTAATTTCACTTCCTTTATCCATGGTTTTGGCTTGTTTCTCTTGTAAATATAGGTAATTTGTATTAGTTTTAGGAATTTTTAGTATTGTAGAGTCCTTTGAACGTTTTGATCAGTTTTAGGTATGTTTCAGGTGCTTTTGGAGCTTTATTTGGAGAAAATATTATTGGAGCTGAGAAGAGCATAAGAAGACCTTGAAAATGACACAAGAACGGAGTGAAAATTATTCCACACGCCCAGACTCATGGAGCCGCGCCCAGGCGTGTGTGCATCGTTGATTTCTGGGTGATCAGATGGTGCGCGCCCAGGCATGCAGACCTATACGCCCAAGCGCGCGTGACTCGAGAAGGCCCAATTGGGCCAATTTCTGAGCAATTTCGAAGGCTTCTATTCGGATTTGTATTTTATGTATATATTTGAGGTTTTAGAATTAGGTTAGGCAGTGAATAGCAGTCAATTAGAGTCATAAAAGTCAGATTAGATTTTTGAAGGGAGATTACACACTTTTGGAGATCATTCGAAGGAGGAATCCGGAGAAAATTGGAGATTTGAAGTAGTTTTCTATGGTAATTTAGGAATGAATTCCATAGTTATTGTTTTTCTTCTTTCCTTCATTATGTGTAACTAAACCTTTTGTGTTAGGAACATGGTGGATTTGTATTTGTAATTTATTTTTATGAATTAATGTTTTTCAGTTTTTAAATCATGTTTTTAATTGGGTTTTTATTGTTATGCATGTAAGTAGTTAATCCATGTGTTGGATCTTCTAAATCTGAATTGGAAAATTAGAATTTGAAATAGGCCATGCAATTAAACAACATAACTATTCAATCAGTAGGAATACTATTGAATTCAAATGTAACTTTTCATAATTCATTGTTCTTAATCAAGGTTATTCAATGGTTTAAATTTCTAAGGAATTAGGATTTATCAAGTTCAAAAATAAACAGTAATTTCATAAGAGGAATCTAGGAATTACTATTTTCTGAATTTGTTCTTGATTTGAATGAAAAACATTGATTTATAATAAATGAATGAACATACAATGAAACTGAGTTCCTAACCAAGTTTTCCATTGCAATCCTAGTTTTATTTTATTTTCCTGTAGTTTACTTATCTTTTTAATTTATTTATTTAATTCTAAATTTTAGCTTTTAATAGATTTTAATTTAAATTTCCCTTTGGTAGAAATAGATTAAACAATTCTGAGTCCCTGTGGGAACGATATTTGGTCTTAACCGACTGTATTACTTTTCGATCTAGTATACTTGCTAGAGAGTCCAACAAGTTTTTGGCGTCGTTGCCGGGGTATTGAATTAGTTTAATTTGTTTTGGCACTAAGAAGTAGTTTTAAGTGAAATCTATTTTTGGTCCTAATTGAAATTTACAATAATGACTTGTAAGGAGTTAGAACTTTTGATTTTGTTTTGGCTTCACATCCTCTTATTTATGATGCAGATACCCCTATTTGTGAGATTGAGAAATTATATAATAAATTTTTCGTAGAAAAGTTGGTACAAGAGTTGCCCATTAAGGAAGACTTAAGTACTAATCTCTCTGAAAATTTTGAAGAAGAAAAAGAAATTAAGGTGCATCATGTGAAACGGCCCAAATATATTTCCCTTTTTCTTTAATTCTTTTATAAAAATACGTGTTAATTTTTCGCCTTTTAGGAAAATAAACCTAAGTCATCACTAAATCATCATATCAGTTTCATTTTGTACCCTAGGTCAGTTAACACATTTTACACTATATTAAATCAAAATGTAAAGACCCAGAACACATGGTCATAACTCCAAAATATCAGCAGACATAATGTGACGACCCGCAATTTCCTGGTCTGTTTTAAAATGAGTTTTTGAGATAAATTTTATTGACAAAAGAGATATTGATGAGAAGATGAGTGTTTTCATGGATTTACAGTCGAAGATTTTATTATTTGGAATTTCTATAAGAAGTGAAATTTTTGTGAACTTTATTAGATTTACTTAACTTCAGAAATTCGTATCTTTTCAACCGTAAATCCGAATTTTATGATCTTTATATGAAAACGATCGTCTTTAAAGGTAGATTTTGAAAACTTAACTTTTAGAATTTTATGGGTTGATTTATAAAAAGTTATTCTATGAGTTTGTGGAAAACGAATTTTGAGGATGTTGGGTGTTAAAAATAGCTAAGAAGAAAATTATTGATAAGGTATAAATCTATTGTGTGATATGTTGGTTCGATATGTGTTGGATGAGTGATGCATAATGGAACATCCTACATTTTTATACTTTAGGAAAATACTTTTAATTAACATTTATTAGAGAAAATATTCGGGGTTTATAAAAATTTTGACAGAGTTTCCTTTATAAAATGGACTTTCCCCGAATAGAATTAAACCTGTCAGTCCAGAACAGTTTTCAATCCAGTAAAATATAACTTTCAGTTCAAAATAAATAATACTATGTCATACTTCAAAACTTAACGAAATAAAGGATATACCTATAAATCTACCATTTCACAAAAATGCTTAAACAGAATAAAAATCGTTAATTACAATTACATTTACAAAAATCTATTTATTACAATGTGAATCTATAAATGGTTGCCCTACAAATGGAACCGTGAGGTCACCCTAACAATATACTCTCCGACGAGAGTATCACTTTCTCGGCCTTGATATCCCGTGTGTATGTCTCCTTGGTGTAACTAATATGTCCACTGTAAGGGTGAGTACTTTGAAATCTAGATCAAAGAAAACATTTAAAAACAGTAATAAATCATAAATAGATATATTCACACACAAACAATAGCAGTTAGGCAATTCACACTTCAATTAATAATAATACATTGCAACAGTAATCAATTTATAAGTTATATATATACTTATAGTATAGTACTTTACTATAGTACTATGATGCACAATCACATGATTATGTTATGCCAATCATCGCACTTAGATGGTTTAACTCTTGAATCCGATATTGAACATTTCCTTTCATTCCATTAACTTTAACACTTTGATCGGATTCAATGAATTAAAGCATCTATAATAATGCATTCACACTTTCCCTTTCGCTTTCATCCTAACAATGTACTATAACAATTCACTTTAACTTTGATCAATAACAATAACAATAACATTTCCTAACAATGTACTACAACAATTCACTTTTCCCTTTTCCAATAACAATATACACCCTCACATACACCCTCCACTCTGGGGAAAAACCGACTAGGAGGAAGCATTTCTCAACCCCTGTTTGGGTGCTTCACATCCTCTAGGAATGTCGCTCACCCGCTTGCACAATACGTCACACTCCTCTAGGGTAGTGTACAACGTACAATCTGGATTGATTCGCCCAGATTGGCTCCAGCAGAAAACACTATCACTGGCCACAAGGAGCCAAAGTAAATAGAATTACTATGGTTTGCGTCGGACCAATCCCCGACACGGGTGGCGAACCCATGTCCTTTGGAAGATCAAAGTCCTCCATAGTAATTCCTAACATTTACTCTTGTCCTCATCAATCGCAAAGCGACATATGTTTTTCCCCTACTCCTAACGTCCACCTTTTCACCATGCATGATCCAATATTCTAAGTGTTTCTCAAATGAATTTAAGACCCTCTTTGTTCTTTAGAAAAATGTCATTTAATTGGTTTAAACTCAATTGAGAAATACTTGGTCCTATTTGATGCATAACTAGATGAATGTCATTTACAATTTACTTATATATACTCTGATAATAATAATACAAACAATATCAATCGACAATCAGTCGACATACTCAGGTATGTCTCAGGGACTATAATTTAAGTCACTTTCCTAGGGTTCTTCACTTCCTACTTTATCAATTTATCAAATCAATTAACATAACATACATAAATAACATATCATTGGAACTTAGAGTTTTCTAGCTAAACTCTACCCTCTTATCCATCAACCTAACCAAACAATCAATACACCTATTTATAACTCTATTACTATAAATAAACCCTTTCTCTAATACTAGACCCAAAGTACACCCCTTACCTTGAGGAGATAGAAAGAGGAATTGGGGTTTTTTGATGAAGCTCCATGCCAAGCTCCAATCCATGCTCCTATGACTCCTATTCCTTGTAATCATGCACTTTCTAACACTCCGTGCATGGTTGGAAGGCTTCAAGAGATGAATCTCTCACTTAGGGTTTTTGGGTGATTTGGGTTTCTAGAGAAAGAGGGAGAAATCATGTGATTTGAGAGAGGGGAAATCATTTGGAAGTGGTTTAGAGATGTTTTATGGCTTTAATTTGGTGATTTATGGTTGATTTACCATGAAAAGGGAAGAAGAAACCATGGAGGTTAGAGAGAGAAGGAGAAGAGATCGTGAGAGGAGAGAGAGAAACAATGAAGAAGAATGAGAGGAAAACGTGTTTTTAATCAGATCTGACTGGAGGTAATCGATTACTTCCCAGAGGTAATCGATTACCTCTTTGATGCAACATTCTAGTACAAAATCCTGAGGCCAAGTAATCGATTAAACCCTTCAAATAATCGATTACTTCCCTGAAATCAACAAGGTAATCGATTAACTCACCCAAATAATCGATTACTTTGCTGCAACCACTTGTGGGATTTCACCTGAGAGCAAGTAATCGATTAAACCCATCAAGGTAATCGATTACTTGAGGGAAAATCCTATTTTGATGGCTTTCTAACCCTATTTCACTTCCTAAGGCTCCTATACTCATCTAGGGTTGGATTACTACTCAAAACCTGATTCCTATACTATTTAAACCCATTTTAAACTAGTTCTACCTCATGCAACTCTAATCATGGCTCAATACTACCCTCCAACACCTGAACACATGCTAACTTGCCTCTAATAACTATTCTAAACGGACATCGAAAATTGGGGATGTTACACATAAGAATAATTAGGTGGATGTGAATTTTTTTAAAGAGATTTGTATTATTATGTGAATTGATGATTATGAGTGAATGTGATTAGAAAGTAAAAATGTAAGACATGTATGAGTATGTGTGTGTGTGCTACGTGTAGGTGTGTGTATATGGGTAAGCATAGGATTTTATTTTTTTTAGGAGAAGGAGCTTATGAGATAAATTAGAACCATAAAAAATTAAGTTGGTAGGAAAATTTGAAGTAGTAGAATGAATCATGCATGAAGTGACTTAAAGCCCTTAAATTACTCCTCGTTGTCCCCTTGATAAAATCCACCCATGCAACAAATTGAAGTGCCAAAATCACCCCTCCTCAACACACATGAACCAAAACCAAACCAAGGGCAAGAAAGGGGAACCACGAATTGGCCTATAAATAGCCATGGTGTTGGAAGTCAAGCTGGTTGGAAGGCATGCTTCAAACTCTCTGTGGACTTCAAGTCTAATGCAAGTTTATGTGTTTTGATGATAACAAGCCAACTCAAGTTCAAGATACACAAGTGCAAGTGTCAAGATTGAAGACTCAAGCAAGCTTAAGAATAGAAACCTTCTCCTTAGTTCAAATGTAAGGTAATGAAGTTTTTGTTTCCTTAAAGAGTTACAAAGCCAATAAGTTTTTTATTTTGGGAGAGAAGAAGAAAAACGTGTTTTTGCATATAAAAATGTTTTTCTGCATTTAACCTTAGTAAAATACTTGATGTTACAAAACTCTGTATATTTGTATGTTTGCAAAAGAGAGTAATCGATTATCTTCTCAAGTAATCGATTAACTTTGTTGCATCATAGAAAAATCAGAGAGGGTGTAATCGATTAACTGAATCGTGTTAATCAGTTACTTTCTTCTGAAAGTAATCGATTACATTAGTCAAGTAATCGATTATAATTGTTGCATCATATATTTTTCAGAGGCTTAGTAATCGATTACAAACTCTGTAGTAATCGATTACATGATGTTGCATCATATACAAACCAGAGGCTCAGTAATCGATTAACTCCTTAGTGTAATCGATTATTATGAGTTGCATCATACAATGAACAAGAGTGGTGTAATCGATTAACTATTATTAGCCTAATCGATTACATGTTTTTCAAATGAATTTAAGAATTTCTATTTTTGAAGGAATAATCGATTACCTTCAGAAAGTAATCGATTACTTCATGTTTTATTGAAAAACGTGTCAGAATCATTTTGATTATTTCCTGATTTGTTTTTATATAAAAGATTCTGATTTATTTTATAAAATTCGAAAATGATTTTAAATTTGAATTATTTCCTTTTTGGTTTTAAGAATCAAATCTTTATTTTATTTTGTAAATCGTTTTGATTTTGTTTTGATTTTAAAACTTATTTCAAATCTTATTTTATTCTGTTTTGATTTTGTTTTACTTATTCAAAATCCATTTCGATTCAAAATTGTTTTCTTTTTAAAATAAGGTTCACTCCAACATTCATAACGTGATTTTTTTTATTCATTCATTCTTCTGCACGTTCTCTCTTCTTCATCTTCTCAAGTTTTTCTGATCTTCATTGTTCATAGTCTTTTGAAGAACAAAACTTTTATTGGCTGAGTAAACTTCTAAGAGAAACACTTCTTCACTATCATAGAGCATATTGTTGTATCCATGTTTTGAGAACACAAAAAGCTATTGTAATCACTATCATTGTATTCGTTCTAAACCTTAGTGGTTAGGGAGAGAATCCCTTAGTGGACGTGTGATACGTCGTAGGGCGAGGAACCCTGCTGTGTGATTGAGGCCCCTAGCAAACGGAGGTTCCTAGTAGTGTGCGGGGTGCTCTTGGTTGTAATAGGGTGCTGCTCTATTGCTTGGTATAAGAACTCTAAGGCGGGTCGCTTGGGGACTGGACATGAATTATTTACGTTTCCGCGCTACTCGTTTATTATTTCTATATCGTTTTCGCGATCCTTTTCGAACGTTTAATCTCTCCATCTCAAATCAATTTTTTAATTTGTCACGGTTTTTACAATACATTAATAAAACTCGATTCACCCCCCTCTCGAGATTTTGAGGCCAAAACCAACAATTGGCATCAGAGCTAGTCTCTTGTGTTAAGACTTAACCGTATCAAGAGTATGGCTTCAAACTCTCTGTTTGGAGGTGAAGGGAGTTCTATTAACCGTCCTCCCATGTGTGATGGGGTAGGGTACGCGTATTAGAAAGCCCGTATGAAAATTTTTATTCAAGGAGTTGGATTAAAAGTTTGGGATGCTATTGTAAATGGTCCCTATGTTCCTACCTATGTGGTTAATGGTAACACTGTCGACAAGCCTATGGCTGAATGGACGGAGGAGGAGGAACGTAGAGTCCAGTACGACTTGAAAGCGAAAAATATTATAACATCTGCTTTGAGCTATGATGAGTTTTTCAGGATATCAACATGTGAGACAGCACAACAGATGTGGGATACACTTGAAGTCACGCATGAAGGTACAACTGAAGTAAAGAGATCGAGAATCAACACGCTGACTGGTGAATATGAGTTATTCAGAATGAAAGATGGAGAATCGATTCAAGAGATCCAAAAACGTTTCACAATGATTGTAAATCAATTGACGACATTGGGGAAGAAATTCACCAATGAGGATCTTATCAACAAAGTCCTAAGGTGTTTGGGAAGAGAATGGCAACCCAAAGTGACGGCAATTGCTGAATCAAGAAATCTTTCAACTATGACGCTGGCAACTCTCTTTGGGAAGTTACAAGAACATGAAAGTGAATTAAAAAGGTTGGCTCAACATGAAGAAGAAAACAAAAAGGTTAAAAGTTTGGCATTCAAGTCTGAAGCACCTGCACCTGATAGTGACTCGGACAAAGAATTATTGAATGATGAACACATGGGTCTATTAGTGAAAAAGTTCGGGAAATTTCTGAGGAAGATGAATTTCAACAGAAGAGACAACAACAAGAGTGGAGGCTCAACCATTACATGTCATGAGTGTGGCAAGCCTGGTCACATCAGAGCAGATTGCTATCAGTTGAAAAAGAAAGAGAATTCAGAAAAAGGCACCTCAAGTTCAAAGAAAGGGAAGCAAGCATATCTAAGGAAGTTCGGATGAAGATTCAGACGAACAAGAGGAGACCGCCAACATATGCTTGATGGCTCACGAAAATGAGGTAACCACTGAACTTAACTTTTCTTATGATGAATTACAAGAAGCATTTGAAGAATTGCATGAGGAATCGATGAGGTTATCCTTATTGGTTTCTCTAGAAAAGAAAAATTCAGCTTCTCTTTTAGAAAAGAATAAAGAACTTAGTAAAGAAAATGAATTTTTGAAAAATCAAAATAAGGAGCTGAATTTGACTTTGAAAAATTCTTCAAACACTTTGAGTAATAACATTAAATTTAAAGCTAGTTCTTCTTCTTGTAAATTCTGCAAGGACTTGGTTAAAGAAATTGAGGATCTAAAAGAAACCCTTGCTAAATTTACAAAAGGTAGAAATACTTTAAATTTAATGTTAGGGAGACAAAAATGTTTCTTCAATAGAGCGGGTTTAGGATATCAACCCGGTAGGCATCAAAAGAAATTAAGTACCATTTTTGTCCCTGCTAGTAATCATAAGAAACCTCTTATTATTTGTCATATTTGTTGTAAAAAGGGCCATGGTGCACATGAATGCATACACCGAAAAGTGAAGTTCGTTAAACCGAACAATGAAACTAGAAGGTGACATGATTTAAACTATGGCTATACTAACGCTCAAGGACCCAAAAAGATATGGGTACCTAAAAAGAAACCTTTAAATTCTTTGCTTGTAGGTTACTCCGGAAGAAAGGAAGTCATGGTGGTACTTGGACAGCGGATGCTCAAAACATATGACTGGAGATAAATCTAAATTTTCGCATCTCGTGCCTAAGGACCAAGGACATGTGACCTTCGGAGATAACAATCAAGGAAAGATTCTCGGAGTCGGTAAAATTGGTACACCTCCTAACCCTTGCATTGAAAATGTTTTACATGTTGAGGGCCTGAAACACAATTTGCTAAGTATTAGTCAATTGTGTGATAAGGGCAATAGGGTTATATTTGATTCTGATAGATGTTTTATCGAGGGAAAAATTGATAATCATATTAAGCTAATTGCTCGCAGGGTAAACAATGTTTATGTTATTGATTTTGATTCAATTCCCTCAAATGATGCGAAATGTTTATTATCTAAAGAGGATGAATCATGGCTATGGCATCGTAGAATAGGTCACATCCACATGGCTCATTTAAATAAAATTTCTTCTAAAAACTTAGTAGTTGGACTGCCAAAGCAAAATTTTTCTTTTTCTGAAAAATGGGATCCTTGTTCTAAATCAAAACTCACAAGGGCATCTTTTCCTTCTAAAAACCTTGTTTCTTCTCAAAGGCCCTTGGAACTTTTACATATGGATCTTTTTGGACCTTGTCAAACGAAAAGCTTTGGTGGCAACTATTATTTTTTAGTTGTGGTGGGTGACTATTCTAGGTATACATGGACGTTGTTAATTACTGATAAAAATGATGCATTTCATGAATTTAAAAAACTAGCCAAGATTATTCAAAACCAATTGCATTTGAGCATTGCATCCATTAAAACTGATCATGGTGGAGAATTTGAAAATCATCTTTTTGAAAAGTTTTGCGAAAAACATGGAATTAAGCATTATTTTTCCGCTCCAAGAACTCCTGAGCAAAATGGGGTTGTGGAGAGGAAAAATCGTTCATTAAAAGAGCTTTCAAGAACAATGCTTAATGACATGAATTTGCCTGCATACTTTTGGGCCGATGCAGTTAGTACAGCTTGTTATGTTATGAACCGTGTTTTAATTAGGCCTATTTTAAAGAAAACCCCCTATGATCTGTACAAGGGGAGAAAACCAAATATTTCCCATTTTCGTGTTTTTGGATGTAAATGTTATGTGCATAATAATGGTAGAGAAAATCTAGGAAGTTTTGAGGCTAGAGCTGATGAGGGCATTTTCCTTGGATATTCTGTTTCGAGCAAATCATATAGTGTAACAGCCCGATTTTCGTAAGCCAAAATATTTACTTTTACTTATCAAAATTACGAAAAATTGAGGCCAGAAATTTTTTTTATTTTTTTTTTGAAAACATTGTGAATGAGTTTTGAAAACATTGTTGAAAAGTCCTTGGTGTTCTCAACACCCCTTTTGAAAATCGAGTTGTTACTAAAACAGTCCCTTTCATAAAACTTTCTCTTCATAAAAGTAATTTAGTTTCAAGGACATTAATATTCAGAATGGATTTCAAAGGTTTACATGGACCTCACTTCCCAAGTAAAGTACTTTACAAAGCAGGATTTAAATTTAGCTGTATTACATAAATGGCACATTGCTTGGTAACCCTTGACACCAAAAACACAATCCACAACTTAATCTAAATACTCTACATTCGCTTCCTTCTGGTGAAGACATCCAGATGGAACTCTCCCTTCTCCTTGCACCCTTTCTTCACTCTTCGTAAAAAAAATGCAATCGTTTCTATCGCTACTCTGCGGTTTTCATTCAGCTCCATCTAAAGGGATGATCTCCAAACGGTACTCCGTCTGCCCGTTGAGACATCAGCAGCACCGATATGCCAACGAACAGGAGAGAGTAAGCATTCCGAACGACGCATCGTCGACGATGTGGAATTACGATAGGCAAGATAGAAGGACCATACAAACACATAATAAAACATACAGCATACCAACACACAACAACTAAACATGATATCATCATTTTCAATCTTATTATATTTGTCATTATTCTTTAGTTTCTTACGCAATCCTTTTTCCTTTTATACACATAACTTCTTCTTTCCCAATCTCATCAATTCATATCGTTCCTTTAATTAGGAATCACAAAATATTGTCGGGAATCCATTTCGTTCTCGGATATCACTCACGTCTACATCTCCTCGGTCATCCACCCAACCTAGTCGGAAGCAAACAGGAGTACATGACCTTTACCGTGCGGGCACGACAGCTGTCACACATCAAATGGTCCCAGACCAGGAGGATCTCGTCCTCAAATCATAATCATAACAATTTCATATACATGGTACACTGTCTCACTACTGTGGCAAACAAGATGCCCCACTCCAGTCCCTCTCACTGTTCTCGATTTGCAATCTAGGGGGCGACAGTATGTTTCTAGTGGGCCCGCAGAACTTACCACGGCATTAGACCCAGTCCCCACCACGTTAGTGCGCCACATGTGGAGTTCGTTCTGCCCAAAAACATACTCTAGACTTCTTGACGTTTCACCGTCATCGTCCTCCCCTAATGCAATATCCTCCTAAGTATCCGCAGATACCTATGGTTCCTTCCTCTCCACTACTTCGCACTCTCATACCTCACCGTGTGTGTCTTTTAAGTCTTTTATCTTTTACTTAACCTAAGGTCGGCCTGTCCTTCGTGCAACCCTTCAACGAGTCCCGACCACTAACTTTGCATAGTCTTTCTCTCATCAATTCTCACATAGCGCAGAGCTGGGATCACATCAACAAGTTCTCATCTCAATCTTTCTCATCTCATTTCTCAACATACTTTCCACTATCTCTCTTAACAATCACATTCCAAGTCTCTTCTCAAAATAATCTCTTCAACAACTTTCTCAAAAAAATCTTTCAAAATATCATTTCTCAAAATCTCCTTTCACAGACTTTCACAAAATATGGTTCTCTCAAACTTTTTCATAAAATGTCATTTCATGAAACTTTCTCAAAGTTTATAAAAATCTCCTTCCAAAGCCTTTCACAAAATTTTCCTTTCAAAACTTTCCCGAAAACACTTTTTATAGTATTTCTCAAAACCTCTTTTCAAAAACATTTTCCAAAAGAATTTCTTTTCACAAACCCTTTTTTAAAAATTTATTTTCACCATTCTCCACAAAATCTCTTTTCAAAAATCTTTTTGAAAATCTCTTTTTCAAAAACCCTTTTCAAAACTATTTTTTTTTCAAAAACCTTTTCAAAGATTACCACTTTGCTGAGCGCTAGTGGAGGAGCAAGCTCAACTCGACACTAGTCCCAGACTAAAACCAAAACAAAAGTAGCCCAGCTCCGCTCAAATCACATCACTCTTCCCAGTTCTGGCTCGTTCTCAACATTATCATTCATTCTTTCCCCTATTTCAATTCCTTCTTTCTTTTCCAACACATACTTTGTTTCCAATCATCATCTCTTTTCCATTATGTCTTTACTTCACAATCTTATTTATTTCGCTTCTATTTTTAGGACATAACTGACGTCCATCAGCATATTACTCATTTTCATTAACAGCAATAAATAACATAAGGCATAATTAAATAAATAGATAAAAGCATGCTATCATTCACACAAACATCATACAACGATGTGGTCTTCGTCACCTTCGTATAAGTGGCCACACAATCAAACAATTGCCACATATACTACTGACTCCAACCACTTAGTTCCGATCTTTGAGATGATACGGAACGTCCTACTAAATCACCTAACTACCACGGTGTCTTAGGAAAGCTTCTCTCTCACCTGAGGTCCAGCTATTAAATGCGTACCGTCTCCTTGGATCCTGGTTGCTGCCGGCTGCCCCAATCTCTCAAATTCCTCGTACTAAATAAAATACGCTTATGTTATTAACTTATATTAAGAAAATCTTTTTCGTAACTTAAACACCTCTCGTCCCTCGTTGGAAAACTTAAAAACATAACCGTTTTTAATCCGGGTTTTCCTTAGATCAGTTATCACATAAAATCTTTACTTTGAATCACTTGAACACATTTTTTTTTAAAGTTAAAAGGCAATTCTAAATAATTCGGGACAGCAAAGAATCATTTTACAAAAATAACTTTGATAAAACCCCAAAAATATTTCAAAAACACTTTTTACTTTAAATAATTCTTTAATTCAAAGTTACCACTTTAAGACTCAAGTCTTTATCATAAAACAAACCTTGGACAGCTATGAGTACAATTTAAAAATCTCAAATAATTCAAATAGGATTTTCTTAAAACCAACTTATTTCAAAACCATTTATACACTCAAATGTTTTTCAAACATAAACTAGCACACAATCACAACAACACTCAAATAAGTGAAGTCATACAAGTAGTTGATTAATCATTTAATTTATTTACAATTCAAACAAACACTCAGACATTCACATACTCACAAAGATATAAATCAGACACAACAATTCAATTCTTTTCAAATCATCATGTGAATTTATTTTCATGCAACTAAACTTCCTAATCTTATTTACCCTACTAATTGGCCGAATGACCTTAAAGAAAACAAGTCAAACATCACAATCTTAAACCACACACATCAACTTGATTAATTTTAAACACTTAGATTCTATTTTCTTTTTCACGCCACAAAGTTATTTACTCTTCCTTTCCCTCTCAACCGAATACACATACTAACACATATATTCATTTAAACACTTTCCTTTTCCAAAATCACTTAATTTATTTATTTTCCTTATCTTTAATTAAAACCGAATAGGATTTAGATACATCACAATTTAATTAAATTTTTCTCAAAACAAAGTCACTAACATAATCATTTCAATGAGTCAATCACATGCAAAAAGAATCTAGCCTATCTAACCTAGTGTAGGCCGAATCATCATCTTAGAAAACAAGGTCTTTGATGCACTTTTCTTCATGCAAAAATCTTAGAATCTTAAATCAAAAACATGCACATAAAACACATGGGTTAGAAAAATACCATTCTCTTTTCTTCATAAAACCGTGACCTATTAGTTATTTCAAACATGTTTTCATTTTTATTCCTCCTTTGCATGTGTTTTAGAAATCATGGGAATCAAAAAGAGAACACATGCAAGATGCTTTTTATGAAAAACAATCATGGTCCTTTGTTTTCAAAGCTTGACCGATATCCAATCAACAAAATCAAGAGAAAGAAATTGAATCTTTAACTTTGAAACACATATAGATTTAGATCAAATTAAAAACCATTTTGAAAAAGTTGTTTTCCTTTGGTTTCTCCTCAAAACCGTAACATGCAAGCCAAGGAACAAACTTTTTGAGTTCAAAAATCACATGCAAGACTTCAAGATCAAAGCTATGGAAAATCAAAGCAAGAATCAAATCTTTTTCAAGGTTAAAAGAATAGATCAAGGTCTTTTTTTTTTTGAAAAGAGATTTAAAGATCAAAGCTTAGAAAAATCCAAGTAAAAATCAAAACATTTAAATCACTTAGATCATCTTTATCAAGTATCAAATTAACATGCATGAACTCAAAACAAAATAAAAATCATCATAACCTAATTTTCTAGACATGGCTGAATGGTAGAGTCCAAGGTTTAAGGTTCTACAAACTTGTGTGGCTCTTGAAATTCAAGATCAAAGCTAAACAATTACTTATAGACATATATCTACAAGAAAAATGGACATGCAACAACATAGAAACTTTACAAGGCTTGGGAAAATTAGGAACTACTTCTACACTCTATGATCTTCGAGTAAACCAAAGAAAAGAGAAGAGCTTCAACCTTCTTCACTTAATCTTCAAGAAATCCTAAGGCTTCTTGGCTTGATCTCCTTCTTCTCCTCCTCTTGAAGCTCTCGGTCTCCTTCCTTCTAGGGTTAGTGGGTGGCTTTCTTCTTGACCCTTGAAGAAGAATGTGGTTGAGAAAGAGATTAAGGATGTTTGGGTTAAGGGCTTTAGATTTTCACTCTCCTTTCTCTCTTCTTCCTCTCACGGCCTCGCTCTCTTTGTTCTCTAAGTCTCAAGAATTTGATGATACTCTTGGGAACTAAGTGTTTATGTTTGTGGAGGAAATGAAAAATGGCTAACCAACACACACACACATACACGGCTTTATGGGCAAAACAAAGGCATGGAATTTCCTCTTCTAACCTCGGTTCATGGCTTGGTTCATGGGCAATTCGGTCTACACTAATTGTTGCATGGGGAATAAGCTGGAAGGAAAGTCACTCCTAGGCACCATGACTCACACCACCTAGGTTTCCACTTGTTTCCCATTCCAATTTTCTATTTAATTTTTATTTTCTTAATTCTTAAGGAAAAGACTCCTACTTGATTCCTCTATTCTCCTACTTAGCCGAACCACATACACATGCACACACATTCATATACAATTTATTTTCATGTCCACACATAGCATGGATTCATGGGATAAGGCATACATTTGACACATGTATAAACATGCACACAAAATCAACACTTATAGGGTATCATGTTCACACGACACACACATATTATACATATAGATAAATACATTCATGCATTACACATCACTCATACATTCACATACATTTAAACATACATTATATTCTTTTTCATAATTAAATACTCACATAATCCTAAGCATACCAAAACCGAATACACACCTAGGAATTGATTCTTGTTCATCATATAGTGACTCACACAAATATCACAAATACTTTCACAAAAATATCAAGCATATAGATTTTAAAGACAAACCCAATTTCTAGATATTGAATATTGCTTTAGGAAATCATTTCTTTAAAAGCATTTATTATCTTAAAAACGTGAAGTTAAGAAAGTCATCTAAGAAAATACTCTTTCAAAATATTTTTTTTTCAAAAAATAAATTTCTTTAGTGTTTTAAATTAATACGAGGAATTTACGGGGTGTTACATATAGGATTTACAATAAATCTCGTAATACTATTGAAGAATCTATTCATGTATCATTTAACGAATCCGATCCCAGAAGGTTGGGAAAGGTATCTGTTAATGAAATTTCAGGTATTCTTGGAGATTTGTTCATTGATGAGGATGAGGAGCCAAATGCTAAAGGAAAGGAGCATTCCGAAAGCAAGGAAAAATCAGTCGAATCTGTTGAGGAGAAAAATCAAGAACAATCCTTGGAACTCAACGCTGATTTGCCTAAGGAATGGAGAACATCTAGGCACCATCCCATTGATCAGATCATCGGTGATATCTCAAAAGGTGTAAGTACTCGCAATTCTATTAGCAATCTGTGTAACTTCTTTGCATTTGTTTCTCAAGCAGAGCCAAAGAATTATTCTGAGGCTATGCTTGATGAGCATTGGCTTTTGGCAATGCAAGAGGAATTAAACCAATTCGAAAGAAATCAGGTGTGGGAACTTGTTCCTAGGCCTGAGTCTCATCCGATTATTGGAACTAAGTGGATTTATAAAAATAAACTTGATGAGGCTGGTTTAATTGTTCGAAACAAATCTAGGCTAGTTGCACAAGGTTACAACCAGGAAGAGGGGATAGATTATGAGGAAACATTTGCCCCTGTTGCTAGGTTGGAAGCCATTAGACTGCTTTTAGCTTTTGCATGCATTTTAGACTTTAAATTATATCAAATGGACGTAAAGAGTGCCTTTCTTAATGGTTTTATAAATGAAAAAGTTTATGTGTGTCAACCTCCTAGCTTTGAAAGTTATGAACACCCAGATTATGTTTTTAAATTGAAAAAGGCTTTGTACGGTTTGAAACAAGCTCCTAGAGCGTGGTACGACCGTCTTAGCAAATTTTTATTGGAAAATAATTTTGAAAGAGGGAAGGTTGATAACACACTTTTTATTAAAAAGAAAGGAAAGGACATTCTTTTAGTTCAAATTTATGTTGATGACATTATTTTCGGTGCTACTAATGAAATCCTTTGCAAGGAATTTTCTAGTATGATGCAGGTTCTTCTTGTAATCTTGTTGGGTATTCTGATTCTGACTTTGCTGGCTGCAAAGTAGATAGAAAAAGCACTAGTGACACTTGTCATTGTTAGATCCAGTGAGAATGGTTTTGATAATGACAAAGGGCTACAAAGGTTTTGCACAAGCTTCAAATGTTTTGATCATGCTAAAGTATGAAGAAGTTCAACAAGCAAACAACAATCAACAAATGATGAAGAGAGAGCAAGCTCATGAAGACTTAGTTTGTGTTTTATTGTAATATCTTTAGCCTCTCAAGTCTTTTATTTTGATGAGTTTGGGTAGAGTCATTAGAGGGTAGTGAATCTCTATAAAGTGCATGATTATATTATATTTTGAGTATTCACTTAACCAAAAAATCAATAGGTGGCTTAAAGGTTTGAAAGAAAAGGTTTAGTTTTAAGAAAACAAGTTTTTAATTGAATTTAGTAGTGACTAATCGATTAAAGTGTTAGGGTTAATCGATTAACACACATGTTACAGTGGTTAATCGATTAAGCCATGTGTTAATCGATTAACACGTGCAGAATCAATTTTTAAAATAAGCTTTTCAAGGCAAAATCAATTTTCTATTGTTTTCTAACTTTTGGGTATTCTATATAAAATTTTTCCTAACCTTTGTGATTAACATACATCATTTTGATATTCATTTTACAAAGAATTAAGCCACACTATTCTCTCTCACCTTTTCAAATCAAAGCTTTTAACTTTTACATTCTTTGATCAAGAATCTTTGAATCTCTTATGTTGATATTTTCATAGCTATTGAAAGATATTCATAGGATTGTTATTGTTTTCATTTGAGTTGTAATCATTGCAAAGAAGGCAAGCTATCTACAACAAAGGAAGTCTTGGTTGTGAATCAAGCAAACAAGCATTTGGAAGTCTTGGTTGTGAATCAAGCAATTGGAAGTCTTGGTGTGAGGCATCATCAAGCAAGTGGAAGACTTGTTGTGGGGATATCAACAAGCAAGAGAAGAGGTTAGATTAGATTCAATAGGATTGCAAGGCAAGAGTGTGGTATCTCTTGTAGGCTATCAAGAAGGGAGTCTTGAGAGGCATTTACTTGTAATTTGAGAACTCTAATTCCTCATAGTGAAGAATCTCTCTTGGTTTAAGAGGGGACTGGATGTAGCTTTCAAGTGGATGAAAGTGAACCAGGATAAATCGCTGTGCAGTATCTCTAAACTCTTAACTCTTTACATTCAAGTCATTTCAATATTGTTCTTGGTTGAAAACCTAGAAAAGATTGATTTTCATAATTGATTGAATTGAATCTTAATTGTACAAATTGATTTGGGAAAATCATTTTCATAAACTAGGTAATCGTTAAGAATATTGGTGTTAATCAATTCCGCTTTATCTCTAATCTTATGTGTTAATTGATTGATTTTCGTATTTGATTGAAAAGTGATTTTTCAGATACTGTTCAGATTAATCGATTAAGTTGATTGTTAATCGATTAGTTTTTAAGTTGCTTTCGGCATTAATCGATTAACAAGTTATTTAATCGATTAGTTTGAAAGTAAGCTTAGGCATTAATCGATTAATACTGAAGTTAATTGATTAATCAGTATATTTTTTGTAAAAATCATTTTGTTTTAATCGTTTCGATTTGTTTCTTAAGAAAATCTTTCAAGGTTTCTCTAACACCTATTCAACCCCCCCTTCTAGGTGTTCTCCTAGTGTCTCCTAGTTATTTCACCCATCGATTGTAGTTCTTACAATTGGTATCAGAGCTCGGTCGAAAGACACGAGCATAGAGCTTTTTTGTTAAGATCCTTGAGGAAACTACAATGGGTTCTACGAATCCCTTTGGTGGTGAAGGTGCTTCAATTAGCCGCCCTCCTATGTTTGGTGGAGAGGGTTATGCTTATTGGAAAGTTAGGATGAGAATTTTTATAGAATCCATAGACATGAACATTTGGGAAGCCATTGAGAATGGTCCTCATATTCCCTCATCTCTAGTAGAAGGTGTATCTAAACTAGTTCCCAAAGATAAGTGGACCGATGATGATAAAAGGAAAATTCAATATGATTTAAAAGCAAAGAATATCATCACCTCCGCTTTATCTTATGATGAGTTCTTTAGAGTCTTCCAATGTCGTAATGCCAAAGAAATGTGGGACACCTTGCAAGTCACACATGAAGGCACTAGTGAAGTTAGGCGTGCTAGATTAAATTCTTTGATGCATGAATATGAATTGTTTCGTATGTTGCCTAATGAATCTATATGTATTATGCAAAAACGTTTTACACATATTGTTAATCATCTCATTGCTCTTGGAAAAACTTTCTTGAATTGTGAACTTGTTAACAAAGTTTTAAGATGTCTAAGTAGGGAATGGCAACCAAAGGTTACCGCAATTGTTGAATCAAAGGACTTGGACACCATGGATTTAGCAACACTATTCGGAAAGCTTCAAGAACATGAAATGGAGCTTGAACGTTTTCATTTGCATGAAGAATCGGACAAGAAAAAAGAAAGAAAAGGAATCGCTCTTAAAGCTCAAAGGTCATATCAAAAGGAAGAGAGTTCCGATAATTGATTGAATTGAATCTTAATTGTACAAATTGATTTGGGAAAATCATTTTCATAAACTAGGTAATCATTAAGAATATTGGTGTTAATCAATTCCGCTTTATCTCTTATCTTTTGTGTTAATTGATTGATTTTCGTATTTGATTGAAAAGTGATTTTTCAGATACTGTTCAGATTAATCGATTAAGTTGATTGTTAATCGATTAGTTTTTAAGTTGCTTTCGGCATTAATCGATTAACAAGTTATTTAATCGATTAGTTTGAAAGTAAGCTTAGGCATTAATCGATTAATACTGAAATTAATCGATTAATCAGTATATTTTTTGTAAAAATCATTTTGTTTTAATCGTTTCGATTTGTTTCTTAAGAAAATCTTTCAAGGTTTCTCTAACACCTATTCAACCCCCCCTTCTAGGTGTTCTCCTAGTGTCTCCTAGTTATTTCACCCATCGATTGTAGTTCTTACAATCTTCTTGGCAATTCTTTGGTATCATGGGCTAGCAAGAAACAGTCTAGTGTGGCCCTATCTACAGCTGAGGCTGAATATGTCACCGCAGGTAGTTGTTGTGCGCAGATCTTGTGGTTGAAACAGTAACTCCTAGACTTCGGTGTAAGTCTAGATCACATTCCCATTAAATGTGATAATACCAGTGCTATTAGTATTACCAAAAACCCAGTGCAACATTCTCGCACGAAGCATATAGAGATTCAACACCATTTTATTCGTGATCATATTCAAAAGGGTGATTGCATTATTGAGTATGTTGATACTTCACGGCAGTTGGCTGATATCTTTACGAAACCGCTTCCAAAAGATAATTTCTTTTTCATTCATAGAGAAATTGGTTTAACTTCTGCCTCTCACCTATTTTGAGTATGTGAGTCTGTTTATCTCTCTTGTTATTATTGACGCATCTTCTTAGTGTTTCAGGGGGAGATTGCACATCTTTTTGATGATTACAAAAGGGGGAGAGATATTCTGATATATTTGACTATTACATACAAGGGGAGATACTCTGAAAGATGCAAATTTTGGCCAAATCGATTTATTTTTGTGCATCTATAAGGGGGAGATGATATGGATTATTTTATTTCCTGTATTTTATATTCTAAGGAAGGTTTTGTCATTACATATATATATATATATATATATATATATGTTGTTGCTTGTATAACACTTGTGATGCAGACTATAAAGAGCATATCAGAATGGTTGTTTGTCATCATCAAAAAGGGGAAGTACTGGAAGTCAAGCTGGTTGGAAGGCATGCTTCAAACTCTCTGTGGACTCAAGTTTAATGCAAGTTTATGTGTTTTGATGATAACAAGCCAACTCAAGTTCAAGATCACAAGTGCAAGTGTCAAGATTGAAGACTCAAGCAAGCTTAAGAATAGAAACCTTCTCCTTAGTTCAAATGTAAGGTAATGAAGTTTTTGTTTCCTTAAAGAGTTACAAAGCCAATAAGTTTTTCATTTTGGGAGAGAAGAAGAAAAACGTGTTTTTGCATATAAAAATGTTTTTCTGCATTTAACCTTAGTAAAATACTTGATGTTACAAAACTCTGTATATTTGTATGTTTGCAAAAGAGAGTAATCGATTATCTTCTCAAGTAATCGATTAACTTTGTTGCATCATAGAAAAATCAGAGAGGGTGTAATCGTTTAACTGAATCATGTTAATCAGTTACTTTCTTCTGAAAGTAATCGATTACATTAGTCAAGTAATCGATTATAATTGTTGCATCATATATTTTTCAGAGGCTTAGTAATCGATTACAAGCTCTGTAGTAATCGATTACATGATGTTGCATCATATACAAACCAGAGGCTCAGTAATCGATTAACTCCTTAGTGTAATCGATTATTATGAGTTGCATCATACAATGAACAGGAGTGGTGTAATCGATTAACTATTTTTAGCCTAATCGATTACATGTTTTTCAAATGAATTTAAGAATTTCTATTTTTGAAGGAATAATCGATTACCTTCAGAAAGTAATCGATTACTTCATGTTTTATTGAAAAACGTGTCAGAATCATTTTGATTATTTCCTGATTTGTTTTTATATAAAAGATTCTGATTTATTTTATAAAATTCGAAAATGATTTTAAATTTGAATTATTTCCTTTTTGGTTTTAAGAATCAAATCTTTATTTTATTTTGTAAATCGTTTTGATTTTGTTTTGATTTTAAAACTTATTTCAAATCTTATTTTATTCTGTTTTGATTTTGTTTTACTTATTCAAAATCCTTTTCAATTCAAAATTGTTTTCTTTTTAAAATAAGGTTCACTCCAACATTCATAACGTGATTTTTTTTATTTATTCATTCTTCTGCACGTTCTCTCTTCTTCATCTTCTCAAGTTTTTCTGATCTTCATTGTTCATAGAATTTTGAAGAACAAAACTTTTATTGGCGGAGTAAACTTCTAAGAGAAACACTTCTTCACTATCATAGAGCATATTGTTGTATCCGTGTTTTGAGAACACAAAAAGCTATTGTAATCACTATCATTGTATTCGTTCTAAACCTTAGTGGTTAGGGAGAGAATCCCTTAGTGGACGTGTGATACGTCGTAGGGCGAGGAACCCTGCTGTGTGATTGAGGCCCCTAGCGAACGGAGGTTCCTAGTAGTGTGCGGGGTGCTCTTGGTTGTAATAGGGTGCGGCTCTATTGCTTGGTATAAGAACTCTCAGGCGGGTCGCTTGGGGACTGGACTAGGCCTTTCGACGGGAAGGCTGAACCAGTATAAAATTCATCAGTGCAAGCCTTTCTATCCTTATCTCTTTTAATTTCCGCATATTTTATTATTTACGTTTCCGCGCTACTCGTTTATTATTTCTATATCATTTTCGCGATCCTTTTCGAACGTTTAATCTCTCCATCTCAAATCAATTTTTTAATTTGTCACGGTTTTTACAATACATTAATAAAACTCGATTCACCCCCCCTCTCGAGATTTTGAGGCCAAAACCAACACATGGCCCTAGTTCATTTCCTTCTATCCATTTTCATTTCACTCTTCACTTCCAAAACTAAACACATTCACTTTCTAAGAGCTCCTTCACTCTTAGAAAGAAAAAGAGAGAGAGAGAGAGAGTGTGTGTAAGGCCGTGGAGGAGGAAGAAGAAAGAAGGAAGAAGGAGGAGCTTAGGAGCTTGATTAAAGAGTCCTCTTGAAGATCAAAGGTGTTAGAGAACTAGAAGATCAACTCTCCTTAGGTGGGTGGTTCGAAAATCATGAAGGAAGTTGTAATAGTTTAGCTTTTCTTTGATCTTGTGATCTTTCTTCTTTTCTTTCTTTGCATGTTGATTTTCATGGTTTTTTTTTTTGGTAGAAGAAAAAATTCTATTACCACAAGCAAAAGTACATCAAAACCAACTCATAATCCTAAACTGCCACCTTCTAGGAAGGGTTCAGCTGAGCATTATGAGAAAAAAAACCCAGAGACTGAGAGCCACCTTCTAGGAAGGGTTCCCCCAATCACAAAGCTAAACCAATCTCATTACAAATTTTTCCTACCAAAGACACATTAGACCAATTCCTAAAATTCTTAAAACAATAAAACACTCTATAAGCAATTTCTTTCTTAATTAAGGAAAATCTATACTGAGGAGAACTTGAGTCAGATTAGAAAGTCCTATTGTTCCTTTCATGCCACGTGTGGTATATGGCAGCCACACAAACTGCCCACACCAATTGCCTCTGCGTCTTCCCCTTCATAGAAAACACCACCCATCGCTTCCATCTCCTGAAGCTTGACGGAAAACCATGGATACCCAACCAATTCATACAAAGGGAGATCAAATCACTGCTCCAAGCACACTCAAAGAACAGATGAGGAATCGATTCTCCCGAAGCTACACATAGGCTGTAATAATTCGGTAAGTAATTCCAGCACAGTTTATCTCTAGTTGGTAGCTTTGCATGCGTAAGAACCCAGCTAATGAAACAATGTTTAGGCACACTGACTTTATTCCACACGAAATTAGACATAGTAAATATGGGTGGATTTGATTTAAGAAATTGGTACCCAGATTCAATGGTGTAAGCACCATCTGAACACCCACTCCAACAATCCATGCGAAAACCCGATCACAGCTTATCTCTAATCTTGAGAAGTTGTTTCCTGTGCCAACTCTGGCCTTGAATCCATTCGCATTCCCAAAACGATTGGTCCTTAATGTAATACGAGTGAACCCAACGAACCCAGAGACAATCCTTCTTCTGAGCCAAATTCCATATCTGTTTACCTAAGGCTGCCATGTTCCATATCCCACAATCATGGATGCCTAACCCACCATACCTCTTCTCATTACAAATAGTAGACCATGCCACCTTAGCTTGATAGGATCCTTCTGCCTTCCCATTCCATAAAAAACCCAGCAACTTTTCTGAATCTCCTTAATCACAGCTTTAGGGATAATAAACGTAGATGCCCAATATATGTGAAAACTCATTAGAACAGAGTTAATTAAACACACTCTAGCTTGATAAGAGAGATTTCTAGATCTCCAACAATTGATACTCTTCATAACCTTATCAACTAAAATCTGACAAGTAGAAGCATTCCACTTCCTTGATAATAATGGGATACCCAAATATTTACAAGGAAAGCTTCCTATCTGAAACTGAGAAATTTCCGAAATAAGCCTTTGAGTTTCCTGAGGAACCCCAGCCATGAAGATGTGAGATTTTTCAGGGCTAACCTGAAGACCTGTCCACTTGGCAAAATCATTTAAAGCATGTTTAACAATTCGAACACTAGTAGGATGCACTTTGCAGAAGATCATAAGATCATCTGCAAAAGCCAAACTTATCAACCTTGATTCCTTACAGGCAGGATGAAACCTGAAGTTCCTCTCTGTAGAAGCTGGAGTAAGGCATCTTGTAAGTATTTCCATAGCCAATACAAATAGGTGAGGAGACATGGGGTCCCCTTGTCTAATACCCCTTGAAGGCCAAAATCTATCTCCATGCTTTCCATTAATCACAATAGAATAAGAGACAGATCTAACACAAGCCATAACCCATGAGATAAACTTAGTTGGAAACATTAGAGCTAATAGCATAGCTTCAATAAAATTCCACTCTAGGGTATCATAAGCCTTTTTTATGTCCAACTTCATCATACATCTAGGAGAAACTCTCCTTCTTCCATATAGTCTAACCAATTCTTGAGAAAGCAGAATATTGTGAAGGATGCTTCTATCCTTGATAAATGCATTCTGGTTATCCTGCACCAGACTAGGTAAAACAGCAGCCATTCTATTGCATATAATCTTTGAGATACACTTGTATAAAGTAGAACAACAAGCAATAGGTCTAAACTGGTGGACCTTAGAAGGAGAATCAATTTTAGGAACCATCACCAAATTAGTATGATTAATCTCTCTAAGAAGATGACCTAAATCAAAGAAGTCTTTAATGGCCTTACACATGTCCTGACCAACAATGTCCCATGTAGCATGAAAAAAACCTGATCCAAAACCATCAGGGCCTGGAGCTTTGTTCTGATTGATGGAAAAAAGAGCCTGCTTAATTTCCTCATCTGAAATAGGCTTTCTTAGAGATAATTGTTGTTCCCTGGTTAGCCAGTTGCCTTGATCTATAACCTCCTGATTAAACAAATCCCCCCTACTCCTGCTGCTGAATAGATTCTGATAAAACTCTTCAAATAATACCTGAATCTTCTTCTGATCAGTAGCTGGCTCATCTCTATCATTAAGAATCCTGAGGACCCTATTTTGATAGGCCCTCTTCCTGATGGAATCGTGGAATAGTTTAGAATTTGAATCCCCATCACGTAACCACTCCAATTTAGTCTTTTGTTTGAGAAAAAGAAAAGCATCATTTTGCACCTTGCTATACTGAAACAATATTTCCTTCTCAGCTGCAATAAGATCAGAATCCATAGGATTGGTAGATAGATCATATTGAATAGCATCCAGCTTATCCCTTAGCTCAGCCTCTCTCACATCTATGTTAGAATAATATTGTTTATTAAGCAAAGAAAGAGGCTTCCTAAGGTCCCTGAGTTTTCTACAAATCACATACATTCTACTTCCTTCATAGCTCCTCTGCCAGACTTGTTGAACAGTGCTTAAAAAAGTCTGATGATTCGCCCACATATTAAAGAACTTAAAGGACATCTTCACATTCCTTTCTTGAACCTCCCAGTCAATTAGAATAGCAGAGTGATCAGAAAGACCTGGAGTAGTGAAAACAGCTGAACCATTAGGCCATTCCCTGCACCACCTCAAATTTACCAGAGCCCTGTCTATCTTAGAAATTATTCTATCAGAACCTGATTGCTTGTTGCACCAAGTAAAAAAGCATCATGACTGTCTCATGTCCATAAGCCCACACTCATCAATACAATCATGAAAATCTCTAGCACTGTTAATGTCTAAAGGTCTCCCACCAATCTTTTCCATCTGATTCAAGCAAGTGTTAAAATCTCCTAGAACCAGCCAAGGGATATTGATGAACCTGTGAATACCACCAAGGACTTACCAAAGCTCCTTTCTATCTTGATAATCATTTTCAGCATACACAAAAGTAACAAATTTTTTTTTCTGAGATTGAATCATAGTTACATAACAGTGAATGTACTGAGAAGACCTTGCTATCACCTCAACATCAAAAAAATCCTTTCTCCACATGACCCAAATCCTCCCAACAGAACAAACATCCAAATTACTAAAAGAGCCCCAACCGTAGGCAATTTTATTTTGAAAATACTGAAAACTATTTGTTCTCAGCTTATTTTCTAGAATAGCAAAAAGACCTACTTTATTCTTTTTATAGAAATCCTGAACATGTTTTTGTTTTCGAGGGTGGTTCAACCCTCGAATATTCCATGCACCAATCTTATCCATATAAAGAATGAGAAGACTCACCCCTTTGCACCTCTAGAATTCTTTGTTGTGCTTTACTTCTGGTAGTTAGTGTAATCCAGTCATCCTTGTCATTATCCTTCTGTTTCCCTCTGTCATCTGTTGGTTAATTTATAGTAAGATCACTAATCACAGAATCAACAACTGCTAGTCCTGCCTCAATATTTTCTTCAGGAATAATGCCCTTGTCTATATTATCCTTCAATTTTAGAGCATCATCAAGTTTTTGCATTTCTGTTTGTGTAGGCTTATTCTTCACAATCCACTGCTGCTTAACTCCTTTCTTACACATCTTAGAGTCATGACCATAGCATGAGCACTTAGAACAGAGAGTAGGTTTCCACTCATAGGTAACCTTTTGAGATACAAGGTTTCCTTTGTCATCTTCAAAATGGATTTCTTCTGGTAAAATTGCTGGATTCACCTCAATTAATACTCTAGCATAACTTATTCTATTTTTCTCTTCAGTCACCTTATCCGCCATAATAGGAGTACCCACCAAACTTGAAATCTTACCTAGGGCAGAAGACCCCCAGAATTTCAAATTAAGGATAGGTAATTGGACCCAAACAGGTATCCTGTCAAGAAAGCTCTTAGTAACTGGCCTCCCTGTCCATGGTGCTATGATTAGAGGCTTCTTGTCAAAGTGGAAGATACCTATCTCCAAAACACTGTTCCTTCCTTCTAGCGAATTGAATCGCACAATAAGAGTCCCATCAGAGTTCATCAAGATCTTATCAATACCATACTGCCCCCAGGCCTTTTTGATAAAGCCACTCAACACAGGGTATGGAGGGTTTGCCCCTAAGACATAACATACTATCGAATTTTGCCAGTAGTTTACTTCTTCTTCCACATCACTAGGATCAATCTTACCAATTGAGATCCCATCCTTCAGTTCTGGTTGGTGAAATTTAAGTTTACCTCCAGCATTTCGTAATTTGCAGATATCAAAATTCTCCCACACATTAGGTTTTGGTGGCACAACCCTTTCTGGTTCTGGAATTGTTTGCTCTGGATTTTTAGGATTAGCATTTTCTGAATTTTCTTGATGCATATCACCTATTTCCACACTTTGCTTCGCAGGTATCTCATGTTTCTTGCGTAGGGGACAAGGCGTCAATTGTAACACCCCAATTTGGAACTTAGAATTTTCACTAAAAATTTGCGCCATTTTTTTTATAACATTAACCAAAATTCGTTCATTTTATTTCTTTAACAAAAAGGTTTTCATAATACTTTTTGAGTTACATGGTTTTCAAAATATTTGCAACATAAAATTTTTTTTCCAAAAAGAGATGTTACCAACACATTTCCAAAAACTTATTTTCTTAACGCCATATTTATTCGATGGTTAACTTGCGGAAACATTTAATTACTTTTTGAACTTGATACATAACCAAAAGAACTTTGTAACACTCCTTGTATATCATCTTACTTTATAAGAAAAGTAATAAGTTTGTGATTACTTGGACTTGTTGTTGTTGGAAAAAGATCTGAAAATAAGAATTTATCCCTTCCCTTGAAAATTTATTTTCACAAACACTTGATTGATAATGAAGGTGACTTAGTAAAATCAGAGTTTGCGGAAACATAGTAAAATCAGCATATTATACTCCCAAAATATATCAAGTGTAACAAGTCCACTAATACCAAATAAGTATTATTATGAAACTGAATTCCTCTTATGATACCTCTTTCCAAAACATGTATCATATAAATTCTATTAAAAATAGAAATGTTATAGAGCTGGTCACTGGTCCTTTGTCCAAACATCCTTCTGGTCGGATCCTCGATATCTGCACAACGGGTTCCCAACCCACACTCTCTACACTCTGCATGCACCTAAGGGACATCTCCCCTTACTGATTCTTGTACAAGCTAGATGCACGATCAACACCTAATAAGGGCATGGGGGTTAGCTATACATATTCGCATAATCAAATGAGAATAAAACTAACATCCACAAGTCAACATGTAGCAAATCATGATGCATAATCATATGAGCACACCCGGTTAATCATAATAATTCTTTCAACGCAGGTGGCATGATGCATGATTTCCTTCCACAGTTGAGGCCTCTAAAAGTCCATCTTGGACGTCCATACAATACACCGTTGTGTTTCCGGAACACTGACATTTGTTCCCAGAACATAATGCCAAACCATACTTGGATAAATACGCATCACTCCCAGAGTGTGCACCACGTTCCCAGAACGCATAAAAACCAGGTCCCGGACACTGGCCACATATCTATAATGTGTCATCAAGTAGGTTGCATATCAATGTGTTCCCAGAACACTAACATACGTTCCCAGAATGTATATAACCAGGTCCCAGACACTGGCCACATATCTATAATGTGTCATCAAGTAGGTTATAATTTGGTACTCCCGGAGTACCCTCCTCATATTCCCAGAATATGATAAACGTTCCTACCAACCCATCTTCCATTCTATATGCATGAATGCACAATCATTAAGGTTGGTTTTTATCTTTAATTATACCAATGTGTTCCCAGAACACTCACATACGTTCCCAGAACGTATCGCAAACCATACTTGGAATAAAATCAAGCACCACTCCCAGAGTGTGCATCACGTTCCCAGAACGTGTCCAAGAAACCATGTCCCAGACAATGGCCACATTCCCAGAATGTGTCATCAAGTAGGTTGCATTAGTTTAGTACTCCTAGAGTACAGGGTCGTGTACCCCGAACATCACAAACAATCCTTGCCAACCTATTTCATCGCCTTTCTCTATGCATGCATTGCATACATAATTACTAAGGTTGGTCTTTCCATTAATTCCATTATTACGACTTAGAAAACACAACTTCTGAATGATATCTTGAGGTATGGCTTTACTCATGAAATTCACCTTTGAATTTTAATTTAACCTATGCTCATAGACCTGGATTGAGAGATTGTAATAATTGGTAATCCTTATTCAAAAACTTAACTTTTATTTTTAAGTTTCAGGTACTAACCGGTTACATTATCACCTAACCGGCTAGAATTATAGACCTGAATATAAAACCATTAATTTTCAATGAATCTTTTCTTGAATTCTCTATTCAATCCAATCACAAGGCCTTAGCATATGAGAATACCTCAAGTTCAACACATAATATCATTCAAAAGATCTAAGTCATAATCCCATTTCATTTGTGCATAATTTCTTCTTGAAATTATCATTTGATATTAAGGTATTAACTCATCACCTCCAATCTAAACCAAACAGTGCTCAAACACATAGTTTTAGATTGGTCTTAGTATGAA
This sequence comes from Crotalaria pallida, assembly GCA_037953625.1. NCBI lineage: Eukaryota > Viridiplantae > Streptophyta > Magnoliopsida > Fabales > Fabaceae > Crotalaria > Crotalaria pallida. The sequence continues at coordinate 104,823,284 of CM075654.1, read as the reverse complement.
ATTTTAGCTTAAACTTGAGTACAAATGGTATGGACATTTAGCAAATTTCAGAAATTCATTTTCTTTGAAAATTGACAGTCTCTAACCGGTTACAGATTTCGACTAACTTGTTAGATTAGGCAGAAATACACTGAAAAATGAGGTTTTTCACACCATTTTCTACCATACTCAAATTTAACCAATTTCATTCATAAATAGAGTTCACATACCTTAATTCTAGTGTGTTCAACCACAGAAACCTATCTATATTGCATGCATTCAATTTAGATACTCAAATTGCACATAATTGCACATATTTCACAACTTAATGCATCAATTCACATAATATCCAATTAAGCCATGAAATCAACATCAACATAGCTTGCATGCATCCAGATAACATTGCTCAAAACAACAATTGAGCTCAAATTGGCCTCCAAGCCATTTAACCATTTCAACTTATGCCCTTTGAGTCTCTTGGTGATGGCAGCCCCAAAAGAGACACAAGGGTCAAAAACAAAGTCAAGCTTTCCAAGAAAATTGCACCAAGAACTTTTGGAGTTTTTATGTTAATTTTGTTGTTCTTATCTTTTTGATAAAGGTGTTGTAATAAGAGCATAGGATTTTGCTCATGTTAGTTTGAACTTTTAAAGTTTTGTGTTATGTTTATGTAAATTGTAATAGTTAGTTTTAGAATTAGGCCAACCATGAAGTTCTTAAAAGAAGCCCACGGTTCCCAGGCCAGGAGAATAAACAACCAACAAGACAAGTGGAAAGGACAATCAATGCGAGCCTTGAATTTAATCATGGAGACCAACATTAAGGAAGAAATAATGCTTGATTAAAAGATGGCGGTTTTTCACAATCAAGAAGGGAGTTACATAGTTAATCTCCATCATGATGCTTTAAATGATGTCGGTTACAAATTAGTGGCCATCATCATTACGATCATTAAAGCCATCATTGAAGAGCATCAATGAGTGAAGGTTACACTATTTAAAGGATCATCATTAAAGCTCCTATTCATGGCCATGAAGCCTCATGAAGGATGGGACGTTTTCATCATTAAGTTTTGTAACCCCCATCCCCATGAATAGCTTTCAAAATCTTGTCCCAACTCAAGGCTCGGATTAAGTAGATTCCTACTCCATGATGAGCCTTCAATTGCATGGCCCAAATAAAGACCATTATGATATGATTCCTTTCATGAATTCACGTCTAAGCAACCAAGAAGAGCCAAGCCACATACACGACTTGAATAAAAAGAAGATGCAACAACCAAGAGCATTAACTCTCGGCCATTAAGTGAATCAAGTGAAGAGAAGAGGTTACAAATTGGAGATCATTATGAGAGTAACTATTGTGTTTAAATGTTGTGTAACTCTTTCCTCACAACTACTTGCACATCACGTCCAAGTCTAGGCCTAGTATTTAGGTTCCTTTGTTCTCCTACTTCTATAAATTGTAATCTTGGTTGATGAATAAAGTAGTTTTGATCTTTGGCCAAAAACTCTTGTAACGAGTTCATAGAGAGTGATTCTCTACTAAAGGTTGGACGAAGGGCTCTCTTTGTGTGATGCAAAGTGATTAACCAAGACTTATCCTTGAATCCAAATCAAGGTGGCGTCTCCCTTCATTATCATTGTGTTATAACTTTATCTTCTCAATTCATTCTTCCTCTAAATCACTTGCAAAATATTCATTCCCATTCTTGTCAAACACAACCAAAGAGAGAACAAGTTTTTCTAGATCAAAGGCCAAGAGCATTGGAAACATACATCCAATTCTTTGGGTGTATCAAACGGTAATCAGAGCCATAAACCACTTTTCAAGTGGTATCAAGATCCAATTTTCTTTAAGGTTCAATTTTCTTCTTTTTCTTTGTTAGATTTTGATTTTTGTTTTAAGTGTGTCTATGTGTCTCGGTTGAGTCTTTTAAATTCTGTTTTGTTTTTTTGTGACGATTTAATCCATGGTTGTTTAAGGTTTTGATGTGTTGCATTCAAAGACTCAAACCGTGGTTGATCTCCTTTCGTCACTAATTCTTCTTAGTTTCTTATCTTGTGTCGCTGTCTTGTTTTGAGTTTTTCATTTCTTCCTTTTTTTTTCGTCACTGCTTGGAATTTTTTTGTCGCTGTTTAGTGTTGATTTCAAACCGTGGTTGTTATTGTCTTAATTGTTTTGTCGCTATTTGTGTGTGTGACAAAACCGTGGCAACTTTGGGAACTCTTTGTCACAATTTTATTTGTCCCTAAACCAATTCATTTCTTTCAAACCGTGGCTAAGACTGGTTGCATTCGGTTTTGTTGCATCATTATTTTTCATTTTGATTTCTTTAGGGATGTGTATTGTTTATGCAACCTTGTCATTTCGGCTCTGGAATTGCTAAGAATGCATTCTTGTCTTTAGGTATTCTTTGTAGTCTCTCTTGTGTTGTTTTGAGTCTAAAACCGTGGTCTTTTGGATCTTGAAGTGCTTTTCTTTTTAGTCTTCCATTTCTTTGTCTTGTGTTATAAGTTGCCTTTTTGTTGGCCTAAGTCATGGTTGGGGCTAGAGAAACTGCTTCTACTTCCTTAATTGATACAACCAATGTGAAACTAATCAAGGATGTCACTCAACAATTTTCAAGGGTGATGAGACCACACTATGATATGCTTCACAATAGGTTTGATCAAATTTTAGGAAAAGAAGTATACAAGAAGCATAACACTATAGACCGTACATCAAGAAGGAAGGCCAATCATGAAAGACTCTTCAACAATTTCACCAAGGAGATGGAGGCTGTTTTGGATCTTTTGTATCCAATAGATAATCAAGTTAAAAATCTGTGATCAATCCAAAAGAAAGTGTGAAAGAAACACAAGTTGAGAACAATGAGAGTGATACACATGTTAGCATTAATGAAACACATAAGAGCAAGGAGAGCAAAACACAAGAGAGCAATGATGAAACTCCTGAGAAAGATCTACTTATGCCCAAAGAAGATTTGTCTGAAAACTTAAGTTTTAATGTCACTATTGCTCCTAATGTTAAACTCTTTGTTTGTGCTAATGATCATTTTCAGGTTCCAAAGGCAAATGTGGAAGAGGAGAGTTGATGCTCCCAGGGAATGAGACTATCGATTCCAATTCTTTTCTCCAAGGAAAGATCAAATGATCTTAGACTCTCACTCAAAAAGAGACCCAAATTAAAGTCTTGAAACGAAACTCAAGCCCTTCAACAATCTCTAAATGAGATTCACAAGACTCAAGAAGAAAAACCAAAAGAAAACACTATCACTCACTTGCAAAGATGATCACGGTTTTGATCATCAAAACAATAACTCAATACTCAACTCTTTTTGGTATTTTGTAATATGAACACACCTATGTGTTCTTAGACTCAAAAACAAAAAGAAAGACTCAACACAAGGATAGGAAGATGGTGCCCCATTCAAAGAAAGAAAGGAGACCACCTTGCTTCACATAGAATCACTCCATGGAAGACTTGTTTGATTCATTCACTGAATCATCAAGAGCATCTCACCCTTGAGAAGAAGAAAGGCATCACGCCTCAAAGGCCTAAGCCACACGAAATTTGCACAAAGTTTCTACCTCCTTTCATTCATGCCAAACTTTACAATATATAGAAGTTACAAGTGTGTGTCATGGCTGCCTATTTCCTTCCTACGTGCAACACAATTAGACCAGCCATGATGAGTCATAAAATCCTATCTAATGATGACTAATAGCTAATGTAACCTATATGGCCCATAAATGTCTAATTTGAAAACAAAAAAGGTAACTACTTCCTCTTGTTTAATGCTTGGCCGTATGGTATTTGATGGCACCATGAATTGGACATTCAATTTCATCACCTTCTTGTCATGATGGCTTCTTAATGATGGGAATCTTCTCTTCTTCCTTCTACTTGTCTTGGACGACTTTCCTTCTCAAAGGAAGAGGTAATTATTGCATTCATGAGTCAATGATGAAAAGTTTAATGAGAGGTTTCAAATGATTAATGTCTTTAATTCATTTGTAACTCCCCACTTAAGTCATAGTTAATTCCCATTCATTTCTTAAACATTGTAACCACCAAACTTCATGACAACTCATGATGACTCTTTTATTCTTCATCATTTTTAGTCATGATTGATTACCATTTAATGTTACTAAAGATTGTAGTTACAAAACATTAATAATGATTTAAAGTATTGTAACGTTCACTTAGTAGCATTAAATGTCCTTCAATCCTCATTTAAGGACTTTATCACACTTGATTCCTTGCCTTCTCATCACCAAATTCGTGCACCCTTTGGTCTACACATTTAGTGACCTTATTTCATGTTCCAAAGTGTCTTTATTAAGGGTATGTGTCCTCCATAAGGGCACCTTTAAGGGCAGCCCCTTAAATTCTTCAATCTTTGAGCTTATTGTTTTAGGATTGCATTTGAGTCACCATGGTCCTTCCAGAGGAGGATATCATTCTCTCCCTCTTGAAGAGGATTTGCCCTCAAATCCTGAAGGTCCTAAAACAAAGTACACTCTTGTCAGTTCAAAAAAAAGAACTTGGAAAACACTTTCTCTTACCCTTCAAGCATCATGCTCAATGACACTTCCTTATTCTTGGCTGGTCCTGGACAAGGACTTATTGCTTCCATTTGTTGTGCTCATTCCCCTCCAACAGGGTTAATCACAACAAAGACGAAATCACCCTTGCAATTATTGGATTGTGATGGACAACTCCAACAACAGCTTCAACTTGACTTGACCCATGCTTTGGCTTCACACCTGTTTGAAACTAGAGAACTAAAAATTCTAGTCCTAAACAAATGAAAAGTTACATGAACTATTACATGTTTACATGGACTAAAACTAAAAAACTCAAGATAAGAATTCAATCTAAAAGAAAATTCCTATCTAAAATACATGGTTGCTCTTGGAAACATGCACTCAATCTTCACAGTTGAGGCATTGGTGAGTGTACCCCCATTGGTACTTCATTCTTGCAACCTGAAATCCAAATAAACAAAAAGATTTCACAAGTTATGTGTTAGAAAAATCAGAATTAAAGCAAAGTCTTCACTCTTGTTTTTACTCAAAGTGTTTGCACTCTTTGTGTTTTCCTCAAGCTTACTCTTTGCTCTTCATTCTTTTTCACAAGTGTCTCACTTTTTAAGCATCTCACTCTCAAGTGTTTCACTCATGCTTTCTTTCACTCCCACAAATGTTTCACTTTTAAGCATCTCATTCTCAAGTGTCTCATTCATGTTTTCTTGTTCTCTTTTTCTTTCTATGGATTGGTCCAAAAACTTCTTCCACCAAAAGCACTTCTTCCACAATTGTGCCATGTTTCTCATTTTCACTTGATGTTGCATTCTCAAAAGATCACAATGCAACCCCAGAATGATTCTCAAATGAAATTAGCAACCAGAGACTCTAAGACTCAAAAACTTAAAGACTCAAAGTCCCAAAAACTCAAAAACTCAAAGTGTGTTTAAAAGATTCAACAACTAATGACCAAACACAAAACAATTTGGTTTAGCCACAAACTCAAACACACTATAACGACTTTAGACTCCAAACAAAAAAGACTCAATAATGTGTTTACTTTTGACCAAGAACATCACATCCTATTCGGCCAAGAGAAAAAAATTTCAACACACTATTGTTGTAACAACTACCAACCCACAAAACAAAAACTATTCTTGACCAAAATCAAAAAGTCTAATTCGGTCAAGACTCAAAAACAAATCCTAATAAATGCAACAAACAAAACCTAAAGACAACACAAACCAAGAATCAAACCAATCTTGGCCACGGTTTTTACATAAAACCGATTTTAGCAACAAAAGAAAAATCGTGACAAGAACCAAAAACTTTGCCACGGTTTTGGACACAAAAACAACTTTAGTGACAAAGAAAATTTCGTGACTAGACAACATCCAAAAATTGCCACGGTTTTCACAAAAACAATTTTTTTTAGACAGGATTTTCTTTGACACAACAACACAAAATAGCAACAACTAAACTCAGCCACTATTTTGTTTTTACCACGATTTTGGAAAGGAACACTAAACAGCCATGGTTCCTTATGACTCAACAAAATAAAAGCGAGTGACACAAGCCTAAACAGCCACGTTTGATATTTGACACAACCAAACAGTCACGGTTTAAAATTCGTCACGAACAGGACACATTAAAACAAAAATTAGGGACAGATCAAACAGTCACGATTTTGTTTTTGATTATAACACATCAAAAAGAAATCACCACGGTTTGATTTGTCTCCAACTTGACAAACACAAAAATGACTCGACATGATTCACACATTTCAAATATGAATCAAACTCAACAATGACTCAAATTTTCTTTTTCTTTTTTTTTTCATGACTAAAAAAAATACCTTAGAAGAATTTGAATCTCCTCACTACTTGATGAGTGGTTCTTGGATTGGCTCAGAATGATACCAAGTTGATATCCATTTTTGATACCACTTTGATAACATCTTCCTTGTTCATGCTTGGACGTTTTCTTCATGTTTCTCAATGGAGAAAAGTCTAGCTCTGATACCAAATTGATATCAACTTGTTGATTTCAATTTGGGGACGAATTTCCTTGATAGCACTTAGATGTTCTCTCTCTTGATTTCCTCAAAGGAGAAAAATTTGGCTCTGATACCAAGTTGATGATAAACACCTTGGACGTTTTCCCTTAGAGCTTCTAGCTCTGGTACCAAATTGATGTGATACCTATCCATGGTTGATACCACTTGATACACCCAAGATTTGGAACCCTTGATTCCAAATGGAATTTGGTTTGAACAATGGGTGTTTTTGTGATGTAACTCAAACGAATGAAATTATTTGGTCTTAAATAAGCATGGAACTCCCAAAATGAGTCTTGTAATAACAAGCAAGGATTCTAAGGCCAAAGGATTTTTCTATCCAAGAACTCAAGAACTAGAATATCACACGACCTTAGTTAATAAAATTGATTTGGTAATTTCAATTCCCTATGAGACTTGAATCTCTTTACTAATATGACACATAGAAAGGATTCTTACTCTACAAAAGTAAAAGAACTTGCACCAATGGGAAGGATAGAGGCGCCACAACCTTGATAAGAAAGAGAGGTTGATAAGCCAAGGAAACTCCTCACAACCTTGATCACCAAAGAAGGAATTGTTTCCACCTTTCTAAGTATCACACAAAGCTAAGGATTTGCTCAAAAGAGTTTCTTTGTTCTCAAAACCAAAACTAACTTTATTCCTTCACTCCAAGTTACAATTTATAGAGAAATACTTGAAGTAAACCTATTCTCTAAGTTTGGCCGTAATATGACTAAGAACCAAAGCAAATTGTAACTCCTAATAATTAATCCTATCTTAATGATTGCCTCTTAATGAATTTGATGGCTAATTGTTGGTTCATTTTCTTTAGCCGTAGCATTGGTTGGAAATCTTCATGGAATTCAATTCTTTGTTGTAACCTTGGCCTTAAGAATTGTGCAGCCGTAACATCAAGAGTTGATGCTCTTATTTGCTCATTGAAAGTTAATTTGTAACCTCCTTGCATTTAAGTGGCCATAGCATTGAATTGAGGAATCAACTCAAATTGAATCCTTTTCTTGTAACCGTGGCCTCTTCTTTGCTATCATTGCTTCATGAATTTGAATTCAATTTGAAACTCCATGAAATTAATTGTAGCCATATGCATGAATTCTTTTCCTTAAATGTGGCCGTATGTCTTGATGGCTCATGCATTCATTTTCTAACTTCTTTTCTTAAATGGCTTGATCAATGTGGGGCTGCAACTTGTACTTTGATTCTATTCTCAATTGTAACCGTAGCTTTGCAAACTTGATTCAATCCTTTTGTAACTCCCTGCATTGATGGTTGTATTTATTCTCATTATGATTGGAGCCTTCATAGCTTTGGTTGAGAACATGTTTGATGCAGCCACGATCCCTCTTGAATTCTTCCATTCGTAACTTCCACTTATTGATTTGATTTTAATGTTGTAGCCTTAACTTCAATTGCTTGTTAATGCTCCAACCTTGTAACCGTAAGTATTTAATGTGGTCTTTATTCTTGATTCCATTCTCCTTTATTGTGGCCGAAGGTTCATTGGCTCACGAAAGAAAATGTAACTCTTCTCCCAATCATTACTTGGTCGTGATCTGATTTGAGCTTCAATCCTCTTGGTTGATCTTCATGTCTTCCTTGGCTCCTGGATGCTTCTTTACTTGTTTGTCTTGAAAATATTACAACTTAAGAAAGTTTAAACATTTAACTAATTAACTAAAACTATTTAAAAAGGTTCAGCTACTTGGCACAAAGGCCATATTTACATCCCTTAAAAATAAACAAAAATCACAAACTAAAATTTACAAGTTCATAAGTCCAACTTAAAATAAGTCTAAAGTCAAGTAATTCCTCTCTCTTTCCAGCATATTGTGCATTACTTGTAACCTCTTTCCTTGATTCATTTTGATTCCATGGTTCCCTAGGGTGACCTCCATCATTCCCTCCCTCTTGGAGAGGATTTGACCTCAAATCCTGTGAGTGATCTGTGACAAACAATTTGTTAATAACAAATAATGCAAAAGAAAATTTAATTTGGTTTACAAACTGCAAATGTTGGTGGCCAGATTTTTGTGCTTCTCCACTTAAACGTGGCATCACACAGAAATTCAGGTCTTCAAAAGTTGATCTTGTCATATTTTGGCATGGGAGTTCCCTTTCTTTTTCATATAGGAAAATGTTGCACTTGATTTGCTCCTCCAAGAGTTGAGCATTCTTCAAATACTTCTTCTCAATCTGATATGGAGAGAATGTAGAAGATGCTATTTTGTAAGCATTGGTTTTCTTGGGTTCTTCTAGAGGAGGTTCCACCCAATCAAGAGAGGTTAACATGGGGCTACTTAAAACCAACCCAACTTCAGTTCTTCTTCTTCTTGAGGATTCCACTGACTCCATGGGTACCTTAGTATTAACATCACAAACAAAACTTGTATTATCAGTAGGGAAGTCAGCATGTTTCTCATTTTGATTACTCAAGAGAGCTCTTCCTTGGAAGTTCTCTTCCCTTTGAATTTCTAAACCCTCCATGGTAAGTTTGGTCTTCTTTGTTGGACAATCATAAGACCTATGATCCTTTTCAAGACATCTGAAACATTTGATCTTGCTTGGTCTTGTGTCATTAGAAGATTCAGCTTCTATTTTGATTCCTCTGTTTTCTCTATTGAACTTTCCTTCTTTGCTATTCTTTTCTTTGGCCTCCCATATTCCAAAAGAATCACAAAATGGTGACTCCTTGTTTTCAAATTGCCTTCTCAGTTTAGTAGCATTCAATTGGGCTTCTAATTTTTCCACCCTCCTACAGAACCTTTCAAAGGTGTTTTTCCACATTTCTTGTAAGCTTAATGTGAGTGTGTCACAAAAAATCTCTTGTTGTTCATTAAGGCACTCCCTTTTATCCATGGCTCAAGACAACAACTCTCAAAAAACAAAAGACTTAAGAAAGAAAAGGAAAAATTCCTAAGTATACTCTAGACTTGAATCAAAGGCAACTAAAAAAAAACTCAAAACAAACGATTGGAGACTCAATTGAAAACCACAAATGGTTAAAAAGAAAAGACCACAAACTTGTCACACAAAAATAAGACCAAAAAGACTACCTAACAGAAGAACACAAACTTAGCAACTCTAGAATCAAAATGACAAAGTTGCATAAATAGACAAACTAACAAGGAAAATCTAAAGACCAAGAAACTAAGAACGTGATGTAATAAGTGACTGCACCCAATTTTTTTTAAAAGAAAAGACACACTTAAGGGACAAAAGCTTTTGTGACAAAAGTCAAACAAGACTGCTACGGTTCTGACCCAAACAAAAAAAAATTAGGGACAGAAAAATTCGTGCCTAATAAGCCTTTCAACTGGTCACGGTTTTTTTTTCAGCTTAACAGAATTTTAGGGACAAAAATTTTCGTGACAAACAAAACTAGAAATTAGTCACGGTTTAGGCCTTAAAATAAACTGCCACTATTGCTGCAGCACTGAAAATAGCGACGGAAAATTCCGTCCAGAACTGCTGCAGAAAACGAAAATAAAAATTCTAACAGCGATGGTTTAACAAAAACCACAAAACAGACTAAATAGCGACAGAACTATCTGTTACATCTAACAACAAATGCAACAGCGACGGAAAAGGAAAAGGACCACAAACAAATACAGACTCAATTAGCGACAGAAAAACAGCAGATAATGCAGCGACAAATCTCTAAAACGTCACTGAAAAATCAAGACCCTTCAGCAGCGATTTTGCAGCGATGCAACAAATATAACCAGAATTTGGCAGCGATCAAATTTTGTTGCAACAAGTTCAGAAAAAGATGATTTTTTTTTAAAATGGTTGCAACAGAAGCCTTGCTCTGATTACCAAATTGATACACCCAAAGAATTGGATGTATGATTCCAATGATCTTGCCTTTAATCTTGAGGGTCTCTTCTATTTTTTTTGGGATTTTTATGATGGAAAGGTAATGAAAAACGAATAAGAAGAAGAGAAACTGAATTGAGAATAGAATATAGTGAACTTTGGATATTGAAGGAGGCGCCACACTTGAGAAACAAAACAGAGGTGCGATGAGTCTGAATGACATAATTCTTGTGTCATTGTTTTAATTGTGTTTGCATCAAAGTTAAAGTCGCTGCAATTTTGGTGCTGCTATTTCTTGGTGCAAAACCGTGGTTGTTGTAGCCATTGTTGTTGCTAATTTTCGTGTTCTTTGTGTCTCCTTTGTTTCCGTCGCTGTCTTTGTTTTTGTGTTTTCCATTTTCGTCAGATCTGTCGCTGTTCTAGGATCGTGGTTGCTATTTGTTTGATTTATAAACCGTCACTGATTTATTTTGGTATGACTGGAAAACCGTCGCTGTTTGGTTGAAGTTCATATCGAACCGTGGCTGAATTTAGTGTTGCATTCAAATCCGTGACTCATTTATTCATCACTGATTGTTGTAACATCCCAACCGTGGTTAAATTGGTGTTATAACTCAAAACAGTGACAGTTTGTTTTCTTTCTTGGCACGATTTTGTTTGTTGCTGAACCGAATCAATTTTCAAACCGTGGCTAAGACTGGTTGCATTCAGTTTTTGTTGCATCAATTCTATTTAATTTTGTTTTCAAGTCATTTGTGTTTGTCTCTTGATGCAACCGTGTCTTTTAGGATCTAGAGTTGTTAAAGTTGTATTTTTGTCTTTAGAAAGTCTTTTTAGTCTTTTTGAGTGTCAAAACTGTAGTCATTTTCTTTTTGATCATTCTTGATTTTTCTTTTGAGTCTCATTTCTTTTGTCTTGAGTTTTAGTGGTCTTTGAGTTAATCTAAGTCATGGTTGGGTCAATAGAAATTGTTTCTACTTCCTTAATTGGTGAAGCCAATGAGAAACTAATCATGGATGTCACTCAACAATTTTCAAGGGTGATGAAACCACACTATGACATGCTTCAAACCAGATTTGATCAACTCTTAGGGAAAAGAGTTCATAAGAAGCATGACACTAAAGTCCATACATCAAGAAGGAGAAACAATAATGATGAACACTTCAACATCTTTTCTAAAGAGGTTGAGGAAGCCTTGGATCTTTTGTACCCAAAAGATACTCAAATGAAACAACCTGTGAACAATGAAAAAGAAAGTGTGAAGGAAAATCAAACGGAGAGTGATACACTTGTGAGCATGAGTGATACAAAAAGTGTGAACAAAGTGAGAGAAACATTTGATGAGGAAGGACCACTCTTAACTCAAGAGGGTTCTAATGGAAATGCAAACTTTGTTTATACTAATGCTACTGACGTGAAAACTCTTTCTTGTTTTGATAATCCTTTTCAGGAACCAAATGAGAAGATGGAGAAGGAGTCAATGAGACCACAAAGAAGGAGAACTGAAGTGGGACTGGTCTTGAGTAAGCCTATGATGACAACTCCTTCTTGGATTGAACCTCCACTTGAAATTTTTGATGTGGACAAGGTCAATGTTGAAGTGAACCCATGTGAATTGACAAAAGACTTTATGGTTCACAATACTTGTTTGTGTAAAACTTTGCATGCTTCAACCATGTTAGATAGGAACTTTAGTCATGTCTTAGTCAATTTGACTCATTTTGGGAGTTCCATCTTGAAATTGCATGAATGGCAATCTTTGCATCAAGGTAGTGTTAAGATTTTGGGGAATCATGCATCACATCATTCAATTTTGCTTAAAGGACTTAATTTTATCTTTATCATTGAAGAATTAGGTGATGTAATTTGTAAGGCCCATGGAGTTATCTTGATGCTACATAAGAATTCATATGGTTGTGCATTGAGATTAATAATTTTCCTCAGTCCAGACAGGTTCAAGAATGCTTGGCTACAAATTCCATTTGACCCTGGAGTTGGGAATGGAAATTGGGAAGGAACTCTGAGTTATCATTCTTCTGGGAAAACTTGAACATGTTCTTTGGGAAACTTATGCTCATGTTATGCAACCTTTCAGATTTGAGGACAAATCCTTTGAAGAGGGAGGGATTGATGAAGGACAACCCAAGGACCTTCAAGACCAACATGGTGAGGACTTCAAGTCCTAACCAAGGAAAGGAAGATGATGACTTTGTGAAAGATTGTTTATAAATCTTTCAAGTTTTTAGAGTTTTTGTGATTTAAACTTTGCTTATGTTTAAGCTATGGTTTGTAATAAGGGCTTAGGAGATTTGCCCACCAACTTTTATGTTCATGATTATGTTTAGCTTTGCTAGTTTGTTCTACAAGTGTAAACTGAGGCAAACACCTTGAAGAGTCTAGCCAAGAGAAAGATGAAGAGCCTCCCTGTTGTTCAAGGAATGAAGCTCAAGAAGATCAACTCTTGAAGTCCATATGACCATGTTTTGGAAGTCATAATGGAGCAAGGAATAATCAAGGCTTTGATGTTTCTTAGTTGTAATTAAAAGACCACTCAAGTTGCATTAATTGCAAGGGTTATGATTGGGTCTTGAGAAGAAGAGCATTAATGGGAGGTTACAAATTTAAGACTCCTTTAATTAAGATTTCAAAGCCAAGGAGGTTACACTTGAAACCACCAATTTATGAGGCAATCATGATCATTAAAGGAGAGGGAAGTTACAAAGACAAGCCATTAAGATTTCGGCCAATCATTAAGAATTCATTATGTGAATGAATGTCCTCATGTATACGGCCAATCAATGAGGGAAGGTTACAAACTAAATCTCCATCATGAAGGAGTTATTGTTTGAGGTTACATAATTAAAGACCATCATGCAATTCATCCTCACGGCCAAGATTGAAGAGAAAAGATCAAAGCAATTCATCACACGTACAAGACACCTCTTGAAGAGCCTTGAAACGTGTTTTTAATAATTGCCCATCATTTGTATTAAAATTATGTAACCCCCATAGTTAAGTGCCATCATGTATAGGTTTCAATTTGTAACTCCCAACCCTTAATCCCCATTACTATAGTTCGGCCAAGATAAGGCATGGAATTGGTGATTGTAAACTCCTATATAAGGAGCTTTGTTTGATGGAATAAACTAGCTTGGATGCCATTGGGAAAAACGTGACTTAGTTCACATTATCAAGAGAGTGATTCTCTTACACTTAGGTTGTGAAAAGGGATCTCATAGGTGTGAAGCTTTTGAGAGCAACCAAGGCTTATCACTTGTTCCTTCAAGTGTGGCGCCTCCCTACTATCTCTTTTCCTTCTCTTCTTTCAATTTGTTTTGGTCCAATTCCATTATTCTAAGAATTGTTGTTTGAATTTGGAGTTTCATGTTTGTTCTTCTAAGGGCCTTACAAGAATCAAACACCCAAGTATTCATTGATTCCAAATATTCAAGAGAATCCTTGGTGGAAACATAGGTCTCTAGGCTTGGATGTATCAAATTTGATACGCCCAAGAAATGGAACCAACGATTCCAATTAGTCTTTAAGGCGTTTTTCTTTTCGATCGTCCTAGGCATCTTCTTAAAGGTCTTCATGGTCACCATTTTTGTCACATGGCCGTGAGGAATACAAACTTGTTACACACTTTTTATTGAAATTAAAACAACGAACTATGATTATGAGGATACTCTCATAATCCTAATATTCCATAATGATAATAACAAGAGCTATTACACACTCATGCTAATACCATTTACCACCACAAGAGATTTAACACACCCTTGCTTAAGGTATTGGACCAATCACTGGACCAAATGGATATGAAGAAAGTGAGTCCATTCTCACAACCAATCCTAATTCACACTTAAACATAAAAACATAATCCTAGAAAATAAATTAAAAGGTGGAAGAGACAGAAATGGTCTAAAGAAATAAAGAGGAGCCACAATCTCAGGATGAGATTGATAATACTTAAGGCCACCACAAAGGCATCGTACCTCTGCTTAGGCCATGGACCAATCACTGGACCATAGGGGCAGAGCCCCAAGAACTCCAATCACAAGAGACTTTCAAAACAAATGATTTTTGTTATTTCTTCCAAGTGTGTCTACAAATGAGATGGATGGCTCTATATATAGATGAGGAGGGCGTGAGCTATGGCAGCCCACATAAGCATGTTTTCCCTCTTCATAACTTCCTAACCATGAGCCATAAGTTTCCTCTTAATTACAAACTATAACCCTCCATTCAATACATTTTGTAACTCCCATTATGACATAGTTATTATATTTAATCCATACTAATGATGGTGGTTACAAATTTGTATAAACTTAATTACAAATTAATGATTCTAATAATTGTAGATGCTTCTAAACTTTATGAAGGCAACCAAGAAATATTCTTTCTCTTGCTTAGGCCGTGAGCTATTTGCTCCCTTGGATCCCTTGGCTGAAATATTTTCATAGAGAAGATCATCAATTTCATAATTTCCACATTAATTTGTAACTCTCCCATTGATTGCATAATGATGGCCATTATTCTTCATTCATGGGCGTGTAAATGAGAGGCTTGTTGGCCATCCTTTAGATTATTTGAGGACTTCTTCAATTGCTTGCTCAATGATGGATTATGGATTGATTGTCCTCAAACCAGAGTCCATCATTCCCTCCCTCTTCAAAAGGATTCGTCCTCGAATCCAAGCTGACCTTCAAGAAAGAGCTTCACCCTAAGGCTGAGCTTTGATACCAAGTTGATACACCCAAGGAATGAGATGTATGATTCCAATACTCTTTCCCTTAAATCTTTATGAATTCTTGTAGTTGGTTTGTGCCTTGTAAGATCGGAAGCAATGAAATCATAAGAAGGAGTAAAGAAAACCGAATTGAAATGTGTAAAACTATGAATCAAGGATAGTGAAGGAAGGCGCCACACTTGAGAATCAAGTGATAAGCCTTTATTGGACTCAAAAGAATCACTCAATTGAGCTCCTTCTCACAACCAAAATGAAGAGAATCACTCTCTTGGAAATGTGAGCAAGTCACACGTTTTTTTCATCAAAGGCAAAACTAAGTTTTATTCCAATCAGCAAAGCTCCTTATAAGGAGGTTACACACTCAACAAGGCCATGTAATCATACGGCCAAACATTAACTAGGGGGCTACATTATTACACTCATTATGGGATGGGGGTTACAAAAATAAAACTAGCAATAATCACACTTAAAGGGAAAGGGGTTACACATTCATTACAATATTGATTAAAACAAAACTATCCTATCATGATTGATGAGAAGGCTGGCCGTGTGGATGATGGATTGAGGAATCAAACATTAATGAGCTATTGAAGTTTAGTAACCTCCCTCATCAATGATCCTTGATTGGCTTCTTGAGTTTTATAACTCCCTTCTCCATTTAAGTTTGTAACTGTCTTGCCATAACTCCTTCCATGAACCAGAAATAATGACTTTGTTGATTGCCATTTATTCCTTGGATTCTTGGCCTTGAATACGTGTTGATGAAGGGAAAGCCAAGAGACAAGCTCCTTTCTTCTTCATGGATCTTCAAAATGTGGTTAGTCTTCTCTTTATGAGTAGCAGGCTTGATTCACTTGACTTTTGAGTTTTCCCACAATAGTTATGGAATACTAAAAGTCAAATTCCATCCTTCATGAGATTGCTTCTTCAAGGCATGATACTTACGCCCTAATTTCCCTTGTAGATTTAGTTGTGACCTAACATTTGAAAGAACTAAAACAGAACAAACATAAGAGTTACTTGGGCCTTATCACAAAAGCCCTTATGATATTTAAAGTTTATTTACTAATAGCATAACTTAAAAACTTTAAGGTTTTCAAATCTCAAAGGTCATTCTTAGCCTTTTCCTTCTCTTGGAAGACTTGGTGCATGCTCCTTTTGAATGGACCCTTGGTCCTTGGGGAGGACTCCATCATTCCCTCCCTCTTCAAGAGGATTTGTCCTCAAATCCAAGGGGTTCAACTCTTTATCACAAGTTTTCCAAAGAGCTTTGCTCAAGTTTTCCCAAAAAGAGTGACATCTTCAAGATCTCTCCTGAGTTTTTATTCCAAATACCAGGGTCAAATGGAATCTGTGTCCAACCCTTCATGAATCTGTCTTGGCTAATCAACATCACTAAATCGGATGCATAGGCAATTGTAACTGCATATAGTAACAAAATTATCTCATAGACACCAAACCCATCAGGCTTAATTGGCAATTGTTCCTCATTAGTCCCTAGGTTATGCATAGGAATCTTCCAGGACAAAGCACCAGTGTTAAAAACTTTGTTTTTAAGAACACCTGCATTATGATATCTCTCATATAGATTCTTTTGCATTAAACAAAACTCATCCTCAGCTTCTTTGATTGAAAAATTTTCAGTTTTCAACTCATGAGGTAGAGTAATTGTTACCAAATTGAAGGCATTTCTCTTGGGAGACTTAATTGGCTCATCTTCAAAGATAGATGGTCTTGTGAGCAAAGGAGCACTTAGAACTATGCCAATGGATTTCCTCACCCACTTTCATGGTTCTTGCTTGATGTTTTCAACTCCTAGCTCCTGCAAAGAAATACTAGACATAGAAGAAGTTTTCATATTAGAGTGGTTAGCAAAACCCATATTAGAGTTCCCAAGAGGGTCCTCTTTTAATTCCAATCTTCCACTCTCATGTGTGTCTCTCTTTGTCCTTGCATGTGTTTCAATGCTTTCACCCTCAACTATTTTTCTCATACCCTCACTTTGTGTTTCATTCCAACTCTCAATTTTTGTTTCACTCAATCTTCTCTCAAGTGTATTACATATGCTCTCTTTTCTTTCTTTCTCTCTTATAGCTCTCAATCTCTCTTGCTGCTCATTTACTTCCTTTGGTGACATTGGAACTAGGATCACCCTCTTCTCATGATGCCAGAAAGAATACTTGTTGCTTCCTCCATGATGTATGGCCCCTTTGTCAAATTGCCATGGCCTCCCAAACAAGACATGAGTGGCCTCCATTGGTATGACATCAAATAAAGCCTCATCGTGGTACTTGCCAATGTTGAATGCAAATGTCACTTGTTCTTTAACTTCAATCCATTCATCCTCATTGACCCATTGTAGTTTGTAAGGCCTCGGATGTGGTGTAGTCTTCAAGTTCATCTTTGACACAATCCTTGCACTAGCAGCATTGATGCAACTTCCACTATGAATTACAAGAGTACACAACTTATCTTGTACCAAGCATTTTGAGTGAAAAATATTTTCCCTTTGATCCTCCACGGCACGGTTGTTACATAACTTCATTTCAATTAGTGAAAGCACATTGGTTCCTGCCATAATCAGATAACAATAACAACAAAAAAAATATTTCCTCACTTCTCTTCCTCACGTGTATACACTCACACTTTTGTATATCACACTTTAAGGCCTTCTTTTTTTTAAACTTATTAGCAACGCCTCACAGTTGTTGCTATTTTTCGGTTGCACAAACAGCAACAAGGAAAAGAAACTGCAACAAAGGACAAACTCAAAGGTGACGCCTAAAACATGTTGCTACAAGCCAGACAAATCAGCGACAACACACTTGCTGGAACAGATTTGGCTACACGGTTTGAGACAAATTAATTTGTGGCAAAGAAATACAAATTAGACACGGTTTTGAAAGCAAAACCGATTTAGGGACAAAAGAAGTCGTGACAAAACAAGAACCCAAACTGACACGTTTTTTTTAGGAAAACTAACACAAATAGCGACGACCTAAGGCAATCATCACAACGAAAATTAACCACGACTCACGAAACTATCAACACAAAGGCAAGACTCCAGAATAGCAACGGAAAAGCAAAGAAGACACAAGAACTTAGAACAACAACGGATTTATGATTGCACAAAAAAATATCTAAGAACAAACAATGACTCAAAGCAGATTTGGAATGGGTTTAACAAAAGTTAAACACGGTTTTAAACCCAGAAATTTGCAGCACAAAACTTGCAGCGAAAAACTTGTTGCATCAATTGATAATAACCTAGGCCAAGGAAATGATGCAACAAGACCTTGCTCTGATTACCAAGTTGATACGCCCAAGAAATGGAACCAACGATTCCAATTAGTCTTTAAGGCGTTTTTCTTTTCGATCGTCCTAGGCATCTTCTTAAAGGTCTTCATGGTCACCATTTTTGTCACATGGCCGTGAGGAATACAAACTTGTTACACATTGAGAAAAACATCAAATTGATCTTGTTGGAGTGGTCATCCAAACTTGTGCCATTTGAGAGAGTGATTCTCTTTGGAAGCTACTCTTAGGTGAGATGCCTTGGAGTTGTTCTCCATGACTTGGTTGTTTCAAAAGGGGACTCATTTGTGTGAAGCTTGTGAGTGCAACCATGGGCTAATCATTCCTCTTGGAATGAGGCGCCTCCCTTCTATCCATTGTAGTTTCTTTTTTGTTCCTTCTTTGAGTCTTTTTGTTATACAACTTTGTAGATTCGTCCATAGGTCGTAGAGTTCTTCTCTTCTTTTCTTTTAAGTTTTGATTGATACCTTAGAGAAAACGTTTGGAAACAATGGTCTCATTTCCTGGGTGCATCAACTTGGTATACACAACTTGGTAGAATATTAAGTTTTCGTAACGTTCAATTAATGACATTAATTTGTCATTCATCTCTTCAATTAAGTCCTTCATTTGATTCCTTGCCTCTTAATGAAACCAAATTCGTGCACCACCTTGGCCCCCACATTAGTGGCCTTATTTCATGTTCCAAAGTGTCTTTATTAAGGATATGTGTCCTCCATAAGGGCACCTTTAAGGGAAGCCCCTTAAATTCTTTAAACTTTGAGCTTATTGTTTTAGGAAAGTATTTGAGTTTCCTTGGTCTCTCCTGAGGAGGATATCATTCCCTCCCTCTTGAAGAGGATTTGCCCTCAAATCCTGATGGTCCTAAAACAAAGAACACTCATCAGTTCAAATCAACATACTTGGAAACACATCTCTTACCCTACAGCACCAAGTGCATTGACACTTTCTTATTCTTGACTTGTCCTAGATAAGGACTTTATTGCTCTTCACTTGTTGTGCTCATTCCTATCCTCAAGGATCAAACACAACAATGATAACACCACCTTTGCAATTATTGGATTGTGATGGACAATTCCAACAACAGCTTCAACATGACTTGACCCATGCTTTGGCTTCACACCTGTTTGTAACTAGAGAACTAAAAATTCTAGTCCTAAACAAATGAAAAGTTACACGAACTATTACATGATTACATGGGTCTTGACTTGACTCAAGAAAAGACACAAACTAACAAGACTCAAGATAAGAATTCTAACTAAAAGAAAATTCCTATCTAAACACATGGTTGCTCTTTGAAACATGCACTCAATCTTTCACAGGTGAGGCATTGGTGAGTGTACCCCCATTGGTACTCATTCTTGCAACCTGAAATCCAGACAAACAAAAAGTTTCACAAGCTAAGTGTTAGAAAGATAGAATTGAAGCAAAGTTCCACTCTTGTTTTCACTCAAAGTGTTTGCACTCATATTACTCAAAGTGTTTGCACTCTTTGTGTTTTTCTCAAGCTTACTCTTTGCTCTTCATTCTTTTTTTCACAAGTGTTTCACTCTTAAGCATCTCACTCTCAAGTGTTTCACTCATGCTTTCTTTCACTCTCACAAATGTTTCACTTTTAAGCATATTACTTTCAAGTGTCTCATTTATGTTTTCTTGCTCTCTTTTTCTTTCATGGATTGGTCCAAATATTTCTTCCACCAAAGGCACTTCATTCAAATTGTGCCATGTTTCTTTTCTTCACTTGATGCTGCATTCTCAAAAGATCACAATGCAACTCAAGATATTTTTTTTTCCAGCAACCTAGTGATTCCAAGACTCAAAAATTCTAAGACTCAAAGTCTCCAGACTCAAACAGGAAACAACAAAAGAAAAAGACTCTCATTCTTAGTCTCAAGAAGATCTCGGTTTTGATCTTCATCACAAGACTCTAAACTCTAACTCTTTTGTATTTTGTTTTATGAACACACATGTGTTCTTGGACTCAAAACAAAAAGAAGAAAGACATCAAAACAAGGATAGGAAGAAGACATCTCCATCAAATAAGAAAGGAAAGTCTTCTTGCTTCTCATAGAATCACTCCATGGAAGACTTGTGTTGATTCATTCACTGAATCATTTCAAGAGCATCTCACCCTTGAGAGGAAGAAAGGCATCACGCCTCTAGCACAAGGCTCACACGTAGGTGTTTTCTCCAAAACCAAAGTTCTCTTTCATTCATGAAATCAAGTACAATTTATAGAGTTTACAAATGACTCTCATGACTGCCATATGCCTACGTACATCACTAAGGAAGCTAGCCATTCAAGAGCAATCAAGCCTACTAATGAGGAATTAAAACTAATGTAACCTATTCGGCCATTCATGGCTCTATTGATTACAAAAATGTAACTCCCTTCTTACTCTTCATTGCTTGGCCGTCCATGCCATCATGACATCATGAATTGAAATTCATTTTGTAACTTCCTTCATCAATGTGGCCGTGTGCTTTTATGGCCTCATGAATTTGATATTCAATTCATAACTTCCTCATTATGTCTTGGCCGTGAGCAAGGTTTGCTCCTCCCTTGAATTTGCAATTCAAATTGTAACTTCTATGTCTTGATAGCTTCATGAATGATAAGAAACCTTCTTCACTTTATTTTCTTATCCTTGCACGATTTCCTTTTCATGAAGAAGAGAGAAATCTTTCATTCATTTCTATTCATGATTGACTTTAATGTCATTAATGTTTAGTGGTTACTAAACCTTAATTGAATTAAGTTTTCGTAACGTTCAATTAATGACATTAATTTGTCATTCATCTCTTCAATTAAGTCCTTCATTTGATTCCTTGCCTCTTAATGAAACCAAATTCGTGCACCACCTTGGCCCCCACATTAGTGGCCTTATTTCATGTTCCAAAGTGTCTTTATTAAGGATATGTGTACTCCATAAGGGCACCTTTAAGGGAAGCCCCTTAAATTCTTCAAACTTTGAGCTTATTGTTTTAGGAAAGTATTTGAGTTTCCTTGGTCTCTCCTGAGGAGGATATCATTCAGTTAAGGGCAGCCCCTTAAACTCTTCAAATTCTGAGCTTATTGTTTTAGGATTGTATTTGAGTAACCATGGTCCCTCCAGAGGAGGATATCATTCCCTCCCTCTTGAAGAGGATTTGCCCTCAAATCCTGATGGTCCTAGAACAAAGAACACTCACATCAGTTCAAAACAGTTAAACTTTGAAAGACACATTCTCTTACCCTCCAAGCATCAAGCTCTTTGACACTTTCTTATTCTTGACTCTGTCCTAGACAAGGACTTATTGCTTCCATTTGTTGTGCTCATTCCCCTCCATCAGGATCAAACACAGCAAAGACAAAACTACCCTTGCAATTATTGGATTGTGATGGACAACTCCAACAATAGCTTCAACTTGACTTGACCCATGCCTTGCTTCACACCTGTTTGAAACTAGAGAACTAAAAATTCTAGTCCTAAACAAATGAAAAGTTACATGAACTATTACATGTTTACATGGGTCTTGACTCAAATCAAGATAAAAGACTCAAACTAAAAGACTCAAGATAAGAATTTAAACAAAAATTGAAAATTCCTATCTAAACACATGGTTGCTCATTGAAACATGCTCTCAATCTTCACAGTTGAGGCATTGGTGAGTGTACCCCCATTGGTACTCATTCTTGCAACCTGAAATCCAAACAAACAAAAAAAATTTCACAAGATATGTGTTAGAAAGATAGAATTTTAAGCAAAGTCTCCACTCTTGTTTTCACTCAAAGTGTTTGCACTCATATGACTCAAAGTGTTTGCACTCTGTGTTTTCCTCAAGCTCTTCTTTGCTTTCCATTCTTTCACAAGTGTCTCACTTTTTAAGCATCTCACTCTCAAGTGTTTCACTCATGCTTTCTTCCACTCTCACAAATGTTTCACTTTCAAGCATCTCACTCTCAAGTGTCTCATTCATGTTCTCTTGCTCTCTTTTTCTTTTCATGGATTGGTCCAAAAAACTTCTCCCACCAAAGGCACTTCTTTCAAATTGTGCCATGTTTTCATAATCTCTTGATGTTGGCTCCACAAGGATTTGTAAGAATGCAACATAAAAAATTTTCAGCAACCTAGAGACTCCAAGACTCAAAAACTTATGACTCAAAGTCTCAAAATTCTTAGACTCAAAGTTGACTAAACACAAGGAAATTGGTTAAGCCACCATACACTCTAAACAACTCTAGACACAAAACAAAAGACTCAATAATGTGTTTAAAATTCAACACTTCTTGTCCTAGAACATCACATCCTATTCGGCCAAGAGAAAATCTTAGACACACTATTGTCAATAGGAGATGCCTCAATAAAGTCCTTATCTAAGGCACAAAGCAATTGTAAGCACAAACCTTATTTAAAAAAAATCACATTTTTGGGTGAGTGTTAATGGAGGAGCAAGCTCAACTCAACACTAAGCTTCTTCCCAAAAATGTGGACGAGGAGTCACATCTCAATTCGACCACATCACACTTTCAAAACCACGCTTCCGCTCGCCTCATCAGATGTTTCATATCATTTCAACTTGAATTTCACTTTCTTTCCTCAATCATTCCAACAACCTTTTCTTTAGTCTTACGTATCGTTTATCTTTCACTTAATCATGCTCATATCACGCATTCGCATTTCTTTTCTCTTTTCATTCTTATCTCATTGCTCTCACAATTTCATTATTATTGTTTCACCATCCAAACATACGCATACAATTTATAAACAGAATAAAATACGCTCAACAAATAAACATTTAGAAGGCAAACAGAACATATAAACACTTAGCACATAAATCTATTTTGCCTAATTCGCAGTACATTCGCAATCCATCTATTTGGATTGCGAGCAACCGCGTTAGGGGACCATTGCACTCTCACTCACCTGGATGCCAAGGATCCGAAAGCTTTCCAAGGTTTTCCGGTCGATAGCCTTGCCACGTGTCCTTCGCGTCCGAGGTAACACCCGAACTAGAACATTTTTCCCCGTGCGTTAGAACGTTTTCGATAATTTTCTTAATTTCATTTTAAAAACTCTTTGAAATACTTCCTTTCTTAAGAACTCATTATTAACATCCAAAGACTCCAAAACCAAATCAGACTTTTAATAAAAAGGGTTTCAGGAGAACTTTGAAACAATTAAAAATAATTTTCTTATTAAAACAATTTCATTTCTCTTTTAAAAACACTCTGTTAATAAAAATCACTTTCCAGACCCATTAAACAGAATCCACAACAACCATATCAAGTTGATTCATTTAGTAAACATCATCAAAGAAGGTCATACAAAATCTCAAATTAATTTAAATAGTTTAAATCATACCCCCTTAAGTAAAAATATTTTCTTTGATAAACATAGGTTTTCACAAATAAAATTCACAAACAGGTTCAGCATACACAACACAGCACATACAAGCATCCACAATCACGCACCATACAAATCACATATAATTTCAAGAATTCGAAGCATTCAGACATCATGCAAATATCCATTGTCAATTATTTAAACCATCAATTAGATTTTAATCTTAATTAACTAAATTATACTTTTAAGAAAATAATTTAAATTTAATCTTCTAATTAATTTGACAAAAACCGAACCACGCATGCTTATAAATTTTCCAATCACAAATAAATTTCAAAAACTTAAAATCATTAAATCAACATTACACAGAAATTCAACATTACAGAGTCAAACAAAAAGAAACACACATCACTTTTTAAAACATTCACAACTTCACACAATGCAAGTCACACTTTGAGTTACTAAAAATCATTTATTAAATCGATTTATTTAGTTTATTTCTTTAAAAACCGAAAGGGGTTAAAACAAACGACATATCAATTATATTACACACATAGCATCATGCACACAAAATATAGTCATTTACAAAGATCATTTCATAAAGGCAAATTTTCTTGCCACACTAGCATGTATGGACCGAATTATTTAGATGCAACTTTGCAAAGATTGAAGCATACATAAAAGCACAAAGCAATTGGAATTATTTTCTTTTCTTTTTAAATTGGAAACACAAAGCAATTCAAGCTCTTGAAACTTTCTTTGGGTAGAAAATTTTAAAGATTGAAGCATCTCACCCAAGAGAAAGTTTCAAGAGAATCACTCTCTTGGTAGTGAACAAGAGTCACACGATTTTCATCAAAGTCTCCCCCTCATTTCAAAGAGAGTGATTCTCTTCATTTTGGTTGTGAGAAGGAGCTCAATTGAGTGATTCTTTTGAGACCAACCAAGGCTTATCACTTGATTCTCAAGTGTGGCGCCTTCCTTCACTATCCTTGATTCATAGTTTTACACATTTCAATTCGGTTTTCTTTACTCCTTCTTATGATTTCATTGCTTCCGATCATACAAGGCATAAACCAACTAATTGTAATCATAGCCTAATAATGAGTAAGACTTCAATTTGTAACCTTTACCCATCATAGCCTAATAATGAATATGACTACTCAATGCATATGATGGTTGGAAGTGTAACTCCTTCCCCTTTTGAATGCTAGGCCGTGAGCCTCAATTTTGCCCCATTTGAATTTGAGATTCAAATTGTAACTCTCTCTCTCTCTCTTTTAGTTTCATGCCTTCATGAATGAAATCTTCTTAACTCTTTATTTTCTTGTCTTGAACGAATTTGTGATATGCTCGGCTTTGAGAGAAGTGTTTTATCTTCACCTTTGTAATCATGAATGACTTTGAATGTCACTTATGATTGTGGTTACAAATCATTAATTAAGCGGTTACAAATCATTAATATCAAGTTTTAAAACTATTAATGGTTTTGTAACGTTCAATTAATTCCTTTTGATTATCATTATGTGTATTGAACACACACCTCTCTCTTGCATCATCATCATCTCAAATTCGTGCATTATGGTGTTTTTGCTCAATTGATAAAACTCGTGAACACAGCCAACAAAAGCCTTGCTCTGGTTTTGAGAACAAAGAAACTCTTTTGAGCTAATCCTTAGCTTTGTGTGATACTTAGCAAGGTGGAAACAATTCCTTCTTTGGTGATCAAGGTTGTGAGGAGTTTCCTTGGCTTATCAACCTCTCTTTCTTATCAAGGTTGTGGCGCCTCTATCCTTCCCATTGGTGCAAGTTCTTTTCCTTTTGTAGAGTAAGAATCCTTTCTATGTGTCATATTAGTAAAGAGATTCAAGTCTCATAGGGAATTGAAATTACCAAATCAATTTTATTAACTAAGGTCGTGTGATATTCTAGTTCTTGAGTTCTTGGATAGAAAAATCCTTTGGCCTTAGAATCCTTGCTTGTTATTACAAGACTCATTTTGGGAGTTCCATGCTTATTTAAGACCATATAATTTCATTCGTTTGAGTTACATCCCAAAAACACCCATTGTTCAAACCAAATTCCATTTGGAATCAAGGGTTCCAAATCTTGGGTGTATCAAGGGTTCCCTGGGCGCATTTGTAACAAGAATTGGAATCGATGGTCTCAACTTTTTAACCTATGAAACCAATTGAAAATTGGTTTGGAAATGAGTGTAATTGTCTTGATGGCTTCAAATAAGAATTTTGTGGCCTTTTTGATTAAGCATGGAACTCCCAAAATGAGTTATGAATTAACAAAGATTTCAATTTTGGCCAAACTCTATGTTCTGAAGACTCAAGAATTTAAACAATTACAAATCAAATCACATACGGTCTTAAGCTCATCAAAATGATTTGGTTATTTCAATTCCCTTTGAGACTCGAATCTCTTTACTAATATGACACATAGAAGAGGGATTCTTACTCTACAAAAAGGAAAAGAACTTGTACCAATGGGAAGGATAGTGGCACCACAACCTAGAGAAGGAATGAGAGGTTGATAAGCCTAAGAAGCTCTTCACACTTTGATCACCAAAGAGGAGTAGCTTCCACCTTGAGAACGTATCACACGAACAAGGATTTGAGAGAGTATGTGTTTCACACAAAACCAAAAACTATTTTTATTGATGCCAAGGTGTTACAATATATAGGATATTATATGAGGAGCCTAGGTTCTCTAGTTGGCCGTAAGATGCCAAGGCCCAAAACAAATTGTAACTTCCAATAATTAAATCTATCTTAATGATTGCCTTAAATGAACTTGATGGCTTATTGTTGATTCATTTTCCCTTGTATCCGTAGCTTTGAATTCTGGTTGCCAATCTTCATGAAATTCAAATTCTTGTTGTAACCTTGGCCTTAAGTTTTGTGCAGCCGAAGCATCAAAAGATGGTGCTCTTAATTGCTCATTGAAAACCAATTGTAACATCCTAGCATTTAAATGGCCGTAGCATTGAATTTGAGGAATCAATCAAATTGAATCCTTTTCTTGTAACCGTGGCCTCATCATTCTTGCTATCATTGCTCCATGAATTTGAATTCAATTTTGTAACTCCTTGTAATTAATTGTAGCCGTATGCATCAAAGAGGTATTAACTCAAGAATGAATTCTTCCTCTTAATTGTGAACATTAACCACTTGATTCCTTCATTGCTTGGTCGAGTTCCCACCTTTAATTCCCATTCTTCATGGTTGTTCTTCATGCCTTTACTTGCTCTTTGCTGCTACTTTACTTGTTTGACTTGGAACATTACAACTTAGAAGAAAAATCTAAAAATTAAACTAACTGATTAAAACTATTAAAAAGAGTTCAAACTACTTGGCACAAGTGCCATTATTACAATCCTTATAAATAAACAAAAATCACAAACTAAAATTTACAAGTTCATAAGTTCATCTTAAAATAAGTCTAAAATCAAGTAATCCCTTTCTTCTTCCCAGTATATTGTGCAATACTTGTAACCTCTTGCCTTGCTTCTTTTTGATTCTTTGGTTCCTCAGGGTGACCTTCATCATTCCCTCCCTCTTGGGGAGGATTTGACCTCAAATCCTGTGAGTGATCTATGACAAACAATTTGTTAATAACAAATAATGCAACAGAAAATTTAATTTGGTTTAAAAACCGCAAATGTTGGTGGCCAGATTTTTGTGCTTCTCCACTTAAACGTGGCATTACACAGAAATTCAGGTCCTCAGAAGTTGGTCTTGTCATATTTTGGTCTAGGGGTTCCCTTTGTTTTTCATATAGGAAAATGTTGCACTTGATTTGTTCCTCCAAGGGTTGAGCATTCTTCAAATACTTCTTCTCAATCTGATATGAAGAGAAAGTAGAAGATGTTATTTCGTGAGCACTGGCTTTCTTGGGTTCTTCTGGAGGAGGTTCCACCCAATCATGAGAGGTTAGAATGGGGCTACTTAGAACCAACCCAACTTCAGTTCTTGAGGGTCCCACTGACTCCATGGGTACCTTAGCATTAACATCACGAATAAAACTTGTATTATCAGAAGGGAAGTCAGCATGTTTCTCATTTTGAGGCTCTTTTTGAGTCAGAGTCTAAGATCATTTGATCTTTTCCTTGGAGAAAAGAATTGGAATCGATGGTCTCATTTCCTGGGCGCATCAACTTGGTATCAAAGCCAAACTTTTCTCCTTTGAGGAAATCAAGAGAGAACGTCCAAGACATATCAAAGTGGTATCAAAAAGTGGATATCAACTTGGTATGAAGAAGCCATGAACCACTCATCAAGTGGTGAGAAGATCCAAAATTCTTCTAAGGTATTTTTTTCTTTTAGAGTCTTTGATTCGTTTTTGAGTCTTAAAAAAAAAGAGGAAAAAGAAAACTTGAGTAGTTTTGAGTTTGATTCTAGTGAGAATCATGTTGAGTCGATATTGAGTTGTCAAGTTTGTGACAAATCAAATCGTGGTTGTCTTTGTTTTGATGTGTCATATTCAAACCAAAAACCGTGGCTGTTTGATCTGTTGAGAGTAGTCCTTATTTTTGTTGTTGAGTCAAACCGTGACTAAAATTGGTTTTCTTTAAAAACCGTGGCAAAATTTTTGTTGTTGCCTTGTCACGATTTTTCTTTCTTTGTCACTAAAATTTTTTTTGTGGTTGTGTCAAAACCGTGACAACTTTGAGTTGTTTGTCACGAATTTTGGTGTTGCTAAATCGGTTTTGGATGAAAAAAAAACCGTGGCCAAGATTAGTTTTGAATCTTGGATTGTTTTTTGTGTCTAGTGAAAACCGTGACAATTTTGGGTTATTCTTGTCACTTTTTCTTTTGTTGTTAAATCGGTTATGTCCAAACCGTGGCCAAGTTATTTGTTGCATCTTGGTCTTAGTGTGTTGGTAGTTGTTATAACAATGGTGTGTCTAAAATTTAGACTTGGCCAAATAGGAATTTTTGTTCTTGGTCAAGAGGAGTATGAGTTTTAAACACATTATTGAGTCTTTTGTTTTGTGTCTTAGGTTGTTCAGTGTGTTTGTGTTTGTGGCTGAACCGTTTGTCTTGTGTTTAGACATTAGTTTTTGAGTCTCATAAACACACTTGAGTCTTTAAGTTTTTGAGACTTAGAGTCTTTGAGTCAAGAGTCTTAGAGTCTCTAGGTTGCTGAAAAAAAAAAATTGATGTTGCATTCTTACGAAAACCTTGTGGAACCAGCATCAAGTGAAGAAAAGAAACATGGCACAATTGAAAGAAGTGCCTTTGGTGGAAAAAGTTTTTGGACCAATCCATGAAAAGAAAAAGAGAACAAGAGAAAACATAATGTAACACTTGAGAGTGAGATGCTTAAGAGTGAAACATTTGTGGGAGTGAAAGAAAGCATGAGTGAAACACTTGAGAGTGAGATGCTTAAAAGTGAGACACTTGTGAAAGAATGAAAAGCAAAGAGAGCTTGAGTAAAACACAAAGAGTGCAAACACTTTGAGTAATATGAGTGCAAACACTTTGAGTGAAAACAAGAGTGGAGACTTTGCTTCAATTCTATCTTTCTTACACATATCTTGTGAAAAAAATTTTTGTTTGGATTTTCAGGTTGCAAGAATGAGTACCAATGGGGGTACACTCACCAATGCCTCAACTGTGAAGATTGAGAGCATGTTTCCAACAACAACCAAGTTTTGATAGGAATTTACTTTTAGTTTGAATTCTTATCATTGAGTCTTTTTAGTTTAAGTATTTTCTTAAGTTGAGTCAAGACCCATGTAATCATGTAATAGTTCATGTAACTTTTCATTTGTTTAGGACTAGAATTTTTAGTTCTCTAGTTTCAAACAGGTGTGAAGCCAAAGCATGGGTAAAGTCAAGTTGAAGCTGTTGTTGGAATTGTCCATCACAATCCAATAATTGCAAAGGTGGTGTTATCATTGTTGTGTTTGATCCTTGAGGATAGGAATGAGCACAACAAGTGAAGAGCAATAAAGTCCTTATCTAGGACAAGTCAAGAATAAGAAAGTGTCAATGCACTTGGTGCTGTAGGGTAAGAGATGTGTTTCCAAGTATGTTGATTTGAACTGATGAGTGTTCTTTGTTTTAGGACCATCAGGATTTGAGGGCAAATCCTCTTCAAGAGGGAGGGAATGATATCCTCCTCTGGAAGGACCATGGTGACTCAAATGCAATCCTAAAACAATAAGCTCAAAAATTGAAGAATTTAAAGGGGCTTCCCTTAATGGTGCCCTTATGGAGGACACATACCCTTAATAAAGACACTTTTAACCATGAAATAAGGTTACTATTTGTGGAGACCAAGGTGTGCACGAATTTGCTTCATGAGAAAGCAAGGAATTAAATTAAGTGAAGAACTTAATTGAAAAGTGAATGACCATTAATGCCATTAATTGAACGTTACAAAAGACTAATTCAATCATTAAAGTTTTGTAACCACAAAACATTAGTGACATTAAAGTCAATCATAATTGGAAGTGAAAGAAGGATTCTCTTTTCTTCATGAAGAGGAATTTGTGCAAGGAATGATAAGAAGAATAAAGGGAGATTTCATTCATGGAAGGTTACAAATTGAAGGCTACATTCATAGAGCCATCAAATGATGCACGAATTGGTGAGGAAGGTTACCAAATGAATGTCAAGATCAATGAAGCCATCAATACCCCACGGCCAAGCTTTAAAGAGAATGGAAGTTACGAATTGAATGACATAATCAAAGAGATAACCATTGTCCACAAATGTGAAGGTTTCAAAAATTAATCACACCATCAAATGGACCATCAAGTGCACGGCCAAGCATTGAATAACAAGGAGGAGAGTTACAATTTGTAATCATGGAGCCATGAATGGCCGAATAGGTTACAATAGTTTTTAATTCCTCATTAGTTAGGCTTAATGACTCATCATGGCTGGTTTAATAGTTAATCACGTGTAATAAGTGTAACACCCCGATTTGGCAACTTGAAAACTTACATTAAATGTAGTGAAAATTAGGGCCATTTTTTTTTTTACAAGTAAGGTATGAACATGAGAACATTTAATCTTTCAAAAGATATTTATAATTAAAAACACATGTTCTCATATTCATAAAACCTTCCATGTTCCAAACCGAGATGTCACGGGACACCGCGCTTTGAAACCCATTTTCCAAACGTCAATTAGAGCGTAGCCCAGTTTGCTTTCTTTCAAAAACAAAACTCTTGTCGGGGTACAGTATAGTAGAGCTAGGCGAATAAGAACTTACAATGGAGTACAACACTATTGAGGGGAAATGCCTAGCTTCTAGTGAAGTGCCCTAAGACTCCTCATCTAATTCCAAATCTTGATAAATCCCGCTCTCGGTCCGCCAGTAGAGTTGTCCTCATCTGCTGTCCCCGAGATTTCTCCACCGAGTCATCTTCTTCCGACGGAGACGATCCGACCTCCGATCAAGCTGGATCTGGAACCTCAATTTCCCTCGCATCTAGTTGCCGCAGAATATTTTCCAGAAGAAAGGCAGAAGTACAGAAGAAGAGAAAAACAAGAGAAGAGGAGAGAGTAAGCTACCCAAACAGTTATGTCGACTGTGTGGAATTACAATAGACAAATATTAAGGAAAAACAATAAACAACATACAACATCAACCTTAGGTACACCTAGGATCAAACACACTCTTATACTTAGCTTTCCACAATCACCTTCTTATCATCTTTCTTATAAACTTTCACAATTCTTATCCTCCCTCTCTTTCATCATACTTTTTCCAATCTCATCACACATTCCAAGAATCGTTCCTTACGGTTCTCATTTGATTTTGGGTATTTTATTGTATAACTCTTCAAACATCTTTGTGCTTTAGGTTTTATTATGTCGGATAGCATCAATGATGAGGGGGACACATCATTGAGCTCACACACGTCTACATCTCCTCGGTCCACCACCCAACCTAGTCGGAAGCCAACAGGAGTACATGACCTTTACCACGCGGGCACGACAGCTGTCACAATACACAAGTGGTCCCAGACCAGGAGGCTCAGCCTCAAATCATAATCATATCAAAGCACGCCCTCGGCGGCAAACACAAATGCCCCGTTCCAGTCCCTCTCACTGTTGTAGATTTGCATCAAGGGGGCGACAGTATAGTTTCTAGTTCGCGATGCGGAACTTACCACGGTATTGGACCCAGTCCCCACCACGTTAGTGCACCACATGTGGGATTCGTTCCGCCTAGAAATATACTCTAGACTTCTTGACGTTTCACCGTCATCGTCCTCCCCTCCTGCAATCCCCACCTGAGTATCCGCAGATACCCATAGTATCTTCCTCTCAGCTACTTCGATACGACACTCATGCCTCACCGCGTTTATAAATGTCTTTTAAAATCTTTAAAAGTTTTAGAGTTTTAATTATCGGCTGAATCCTAACAGTCGGCTCGTCCTTAGTGCATCCCTTCAACGAAGCCCGACCACTAAACGTAAATCCGTTCCCCCTTAAAATCACATTGGCCCCAAGCCACACATAAATCTCATCTCAATATCAATATTCTTGTCAGCTCATGCTCAGCATAATTCTTTCCAACTTCCTCAAGACTCATTCCCTCTTTTTTCTCAAAACTCTTTTCGCAAAACCTTTTCAAAAAGATGTCTTCATAAAATCTTTTCAAAAGTTTCTTTTCAAAAACTATTTTCAAAAATCATATTTTTGGGTGAGTGTTAGTGGAGGAGCAAGCTCAACTCAACACTAAGCTTCTTCCCAAAAACATGTTTGAGGGATCGCATCTTTACTCCACCACTTCTCACTTCCATGATCACGTTCTCTTTCCAATTTCCACTCTTTATCTTTTTTCTTCACTCACATCATCTTTATCTCTTTTTCATTCGTTTCTCATAACTTTCTCTCAAATATCTTCACAATTCCTCATTATTCTTAATCGCACTTCCTTTCTTTTTTTAATCTCATTGCCTCATATTTAATTCAGATCTCAGGGTGAAATGAAACACCTTTTAATAACTTAATTAAATTGCTTCACATACTAAACTACCAACAACTCATGAATAGTAAACATCATATCATCTCAACAAACATATTACTATAGACAACATTTCGGTCTCAGCGACTTGTAGGGATAGCCCACACAAACAAACAAACAAACAAACACTCACTATCCCTCTTCCTCGCCTTAACAAGACCGGGTCCAATCTTTGAGATGATTGGACGCCTTAATATGTTGCCTAATACCACGGCGTCTTAAGGGGAGCTTCTCTCTCACCTGGGTGGCGACACATCCGAAAAGCGTTCCAAGATTTCTCGTTGTTGACTCGGTTCCGTTCCTTTCGCGTCCGGCACCCGAACTAAATATTTTTCCCGTGCGTTAGAACGATTTACGATAAAGTCTTTATTTCGTTTTAAAATACGTTAAAACAATTCCTTTCTTAAAACACATTGTTAACATTCGGAAAGGGTTTAAACCCAAATTAAAAAGGTTTTTCAAGAACACTTTAAAACAATGAAATTAATCTTTTTATTGAAACAAATACATTTTCTTAGTTTGAAAACACTCTATTTATAAAGTCAATGTTTTTATACTTTAAAACAGAGGATTAAAAATCCAAGAAAATAAAAGTTTAAACCATTCATTGAAAATCTTTCAAGACACAAAACTTTAAGATTCCAAATTAATTCGAGTTAAATCATTTCATCATTTATAAAACAATTTTGATTTCTTTAGAATACACACATAGATCTTTCACAAATACAGTTAGAAATCAGTAAAACAAATTCCATTCAGTACATAGCAAACACACACAATTTTCTAAGCACACACGTACAAATTCACACACTTCAATCATTTAAAACCAATCAATTAAATCTTAATCTTAATAAACTAACTAGATTATACTTAAGAAAATAATTTAACTTAGGCCTTGTGACTAATTCATCAAGGACCGAAGCATTATGGTCAAAAATTCCTAATCTCTAATAAACTTGAAATCATCAATTTCTTATCACAAAATTTCCTTTTCATTTAATCAAATCAAATCATTTATTTGAAAACCAAAGGGATAAAAGAAGACACACACTCACACACCATTTTATTAGACATACAGTATTACACACTCAAGACATAACTATGATCACAAATTATCTCATGAAAACAATGTTCTAAACACATGCACATGCATAGGCCGAATCATGCATACATAATTTTACAAGGATCAAATGCACAATTAAAATTGTAAAATCATGAAATCATTTTCCCTATTCTGGTCTAGAAACCGTGAGCATTCAATAGGAAGAATCAACAATTCAAATCACAAAGAATTCCAAACATTATCACACATTTTCTTTTAAATTTTACTATTTCATGAAAACACTTTTTAAGCCTTAAATTCAATTAGTCTTGGGTTGCATATACCCTAAATGAGAAACAAACCTAGATACCTACTCTTCCTAGGATAGCCGAATCTAATGATGCAAAGAGACATAGTTTTCATTCATTTTTCAACATTCATAAATCACAAGAGTCAAAGCAAATCATGTATGAGCTCACACTACATCACATACACCAAAGTCACACATTCATGCATTCACAAAACATAACTAAAGTCCATCATTTTCTTAAAACAAAAATAAAGATTTACTTTTATCTTCATGAAAATATCATGCATGCACTCTTCTTTATAAAATAAAGGTATGGATTTTATTGTTCATGGGACATGGCCGAATGGGCCTATCATGCATATCATCACACACTTAATTCCAATTAAGGTTCACACTTGAAAAGTCATTGTTAAAACTTGATTCTTTTTAAATTTCCCTTGGAGACCGAAACACATATTAAAGAAAATATGATCTTTCCCTTAGAATTGACATGCATGTGCTTAGAATCACTAGATCGAATCATAAAACAAACTTGCATCAAGCTTTTACAAAAAGAAGGCATAGACCTTAAGAATCACACATGGCCGAATGGCCTTTCACACAACGTTAATCACTTGATCAATTCCTTCAAATGGGAATCACTTTAGTTATTCAAACTCAAACAATACACACAAAGGGAATGGAGCTTATGAAAATTGATTTCAAGTTTTTAATCAACAATTTGGACCTTCACATGCTTGAAATCTATAGATCAATCAATAAATCATACATGCAAAGCAAATGAAACTAATTTGATTTTTTTAAAAGCAAAAACCGTGAAAGAGAAAAGGTATACATCAAGGATCAAAGCTTTCCAAACACACACATTCATGACTAAGGCATAAAGGTAACATGCAAGCCATTTGATTTCACACACACACATCACGGGTTAGACATGCAAGAGATCCATTTTTGTTTTTCTCAAAACCTTAATTTTTCTTTAGATCTTCAAGATTATTTAGAAAAATTTCAGATCTAGCAAAGAAAAGCCTTAACCAAACATTAAGCATGAGTTTAACACATTACAAATTAGTTTGAGTCCATAAAGTTCAAGATTAAGCAAGATCAACACATGAAATCTTCTTACAAACCATAAAACAAAACATGCAAGGAGAAAAGAAAGATCTACACTAGAAATGAAAAATCTAGGTTATTACAATTTTCTCCCTTGATCTTCGGTTCCTACTATGATAAAGAGAGTTCTTCTAGCTCTTGATCTACAAGAAAGAGCTCCTAGGTTTGGGTTTGAGTTGCTCCTTCTTCCTCTCCATGTCCACGGCCACCTCCTTCTATCTCTCTCTATTTCTCTTCTTTTCTTTCTCTAAGGGTCTCAAGAGCTTGATGCACTCTTGGACCAAAGTGTTTAGGTTGTGTGGATGTGAAGGAATGGGAAATGAAATGGGAACCAAGGCCAATACACACTCACGGCTTATGTAGGCAAGGTCAAGAGCTTGAAATTTTCCTCTTCTATCCCTAAGAGTAATTCGGCCAAGAGCAAAAGAAAAGGGTAGATTTGGGCTCCCAAATGTTTGCATGGCTATATGTCATGGAGGTCAAGGGGACCAAATGGGAGAGACTAGGAATCTAGGGGTCACTTAGGTTAAAGTATTAGTTAGGGATTATTTAGGATTTGGTCACAATTCTAGCTTAGTTTGGCTTACTTAGTTGCTAGTTTGGTTAGAACTTGCTTACTCCTTAAGTCTTAGAATTTTAGGTTGATACACACACATGCACACACACACACACGTAGCACACACATTGCACACCCACATTCACTCTTGCATGCCCACCCAACCGTGGCACCTTCATGCATTCACACATGTCTTTTATTTTATTTTCCAATCAAATTTTTCTTATTCCTTTTCATGCATTACACGGCCCAACACACACATACACATATAAATACACATATTCATACATATCTATCCATACACATACATACATAACACTCACATGCACCTCATTCACATTTTATTTTCTATTATAATTTCTAATTCATACAACAATTAAATTAATTCTAAGAAATCACATTTTATGACCATTTTCATGCATTATACGTCAAACACACATTTTAAATCAAGCACTCACAAAATTTTCAAGTCCAATTATTAAACTTATACTCTTCAAAACAATTTTACAAAATTCATATTCAAAAATTATTTTCAAAACCATTATTAATGAATCATCATTTAGCAAGAAATTACAAAATCATTCACCTTTCAATTTAGAAAAACGATTTGCTTATAGTACTCCATAAATTACTTTTCTGAAAATTCCTTATAAAACCGAATTCCAGGGTTTATTTTAACAAATTTCGTTAATGCACGTACGGGAAAAATGCGGGGTGTTACAATAAGGAAGTAAGGCAGCCATGAATCATTTGTAAACTTCTATATATTGTAAATCATTTCATGAATGAAGGATAGCTTTGCTCTTGTGCCAAAAACTCGTGTGCCTTGTGCCATGGCTTAGGCGTGATGCCTATTTTCTTCTCAAGGGTGAGATGCTCTTGATGATTCAGTGAATGAATCAAACAAGTCTTCCATGGAGTGATTCTATGTGAAGCAAGGTGGTCTCCTTTCTTTCTTGAAATGGGGCGCCACTTTCCTATCCTTGTTGGGTCTTTCTTCTTTTGTTTTTAGTCTAAGAACACATAGGTGTGTTCTTATCACAAAAATACAAAAAGAGTTTGAGTTTTAAGTCTTGTTCTTGATGATCAAAACGTGATGATCATTGAGTGTTTGAGTGAGTCTTTTCTTTTGGTGTTTCTTCTTTGTTTCTTGTTCGAGTCTTGTTTTTAATGATCAAGTCATGATCATTTCCTTGAGTGATTGGGAGATTTCTCAATTTGAGGCTCTTTTTGAGTCAGAGTCTAAGATCATTTGATCTTTTCCTTGGTTGTGAGAAAGATTAGTTCCAAATTCATGAGCTCATAAACCACGGCCATAAAGCCTCATCAAGGCTTAAGACAAAGTCATCATTGACTCAAACTCTAAAAGAGACTCAAATTGAGAAACACTCTCAATAACACAAAGAAGAACCAAGAATTGTTCTTCACAAAAGACTCAAGAAACTAAGAAGAAACAACAAAAGAAAAGACACTCTCTTCCACTCTATGATGACCACGGTTTTGATCATCAAAACAAGACTCATGACACAAACTCTTTTTGTATTTTTGGATATGAACACACCTATGTGCTCTTGGACTCAACAAAAAGAAAGAAAGACTCAAACAGGGATAGAAGATGGCGCCTCATTCTTAGAAGAAAAGAAGCCACCTTGCTCCACATAGAATCACTCCATGGAAGACTTGAGTTGGTTCACTCACTGAACCTTCAAGAGAATGACTCTCTTGAGTGAGGAAGGCATCACACCTCTCATGCACAAGGCACACACGTTTTCACAACCAAAGAGTTCTATTCATTCATCACAAACATTACATTATATAGGGATTACAAATGCTATCATGGCTACCTTATCTCATCCCATACACGTATGATTCTACTAATCCAACCATGATGAGAATTGAAAACCTAATTAATGAGAATTGATTTCCACTTGTAACCATCACGCCATTCTTTACCTAATGATGGTGATTCAATGCACATGATGGGTTGGAAGAGTAACTCCTTCTCTCTTGAATGCTAGGCCGTGCACTTGATGGCATCATGAATGGTGAATTCAATTCATAACCTTCATGTCTTGAATTATTGTCCGCACACATAATTGCCCATTGAATGTGGAATTCAATTTGGAAAACCTTCTCATCAATTAGATTCTTTTCTTGGCCGTGAGGTAATGATGGCCTCATTGAATTGGCAATGCAACTTGTAACTCCCTTGCCTTGAAGTCTTCATGATTGAGAAGATTCTTCTTAACCTTGCACGAATTCCTTTCATGAGGAAATGGGAAACCTTGCACTCATTTCAAACTTGATTAACTTTAATGTCACTAATGATTTGTGGTTACAAAACTTTAATGATTGAATTTAGTTTTTGTAACGTTCGATTAATGGCATTAATTGTTATTCATTTTTGAAAACATCTCATTACTCCACTTCGTTCCTTTCTCTCCATGAACCAAATTCGTGCACCTCCTTGGCCTCCACATATAGTGACCTTATTTTATGTTCCAAGGTGTCTTTATTAAGGGTATGTTTCCTCCATAAGGGCACCTTTAAGGGCAGCCCCTTAAAATCTTCAAACTTTGTGCTTATTGTTTTAGGATTGCATTGAGTTACCATGGTCCTTCCAGAGGAGGATATCATTAGTGATGCATGGCTGTCCTAGGACCCTAAGGACTTAAACAACTTTCCATTTGATCCAGGATCATGCTATGCTGAGGAATCCTTTTCTCTTCCAATAGAGGAAAAAGGAGGAAGATTTAATTAAGTTTTTAACTTTCTTTAAAAGGATTGTAATAAGAGCCTAAGTTTTTGCTCATTTTAGTTTGAACTTTTATGATTTGTTTTATGAACAATCAATTTGTAATAGTAAAATACAGGTTAGGCCAACCATGAAGTTTTCAAGTGCAAGAGAATAATCAAGACTCAAGATCAATTAAGTTCTTTCAAGAAGAGCTTGAAGCTTGTCTTTTGATTCTCCTCTTGCCACACGTTTTTGAAGATAAGAAGCAAGGAACAAATGCCAATCAATAAGGCCATCAAGAGCAAGTCTTTATGAGGTTGAGGTGGTTGCAAAATGAATGATCAATTAATGAAAGCAATCATGACACGCCCAAACATTAAGAGGGTGTTACATTTTCCACATCAATGGAGCATTTAATGACTTGTGGTTACACTTCCATGTCATAATGGGAGTTATGCAGCCACCATGATGAAGCATTCATGAAAGCCATGAATGCTACCACAAGTGCATTCGGCCAAGCATTCCAAGAGGGCAATAATGATTGATGAAAAGAGCCAAGTCTCATACGTAAGTTAAGGAAGAAGAAGCATCAAACTCATGGTCACATATTTAAGCCTTAGAAGTTACAAACCTTAGCACCAAATGAATGAGGCATTCATGAGTTCGGCCAAGCATTAAAGGAGACAAGTGGTTACATTTGTTTTAATTGTCATTAGTGAGGATTTTAATGTCCATTAAGGCTGGCCAATTTTATTGTTGCAACGACCATTCCTAGGCAGCCAAAGGAGTATAGTGTAGTCTATATAATGTAACCTTTGCTGATTGAATAAACTAGTTTTGGCATTTGTGAAATTCATGTGACTTGTTCACATTCCTAGAGAGTGATTCTCTTCATTTTGGTTGTGGGAAGGAGCTCTATTGTGTGAAGCAATTGAGTCCAACCAAGGCTTATCACTTGTTTCTCAAGTGTGGCGCCTCCTTCACTATCCAAAGTTCACTATATTCTATTCTCAATTCGGTTTCTCTTCTTCTTATTCATTTTTCATTACCTTTCCATCGTAAAAATCCCAAACAAAATAGAAGAGACCCTCAAGATTAAAGGCAAGATCATTGGAATCATACATCCAATTCTTTGGGTGTATCAATTTGGTAATCAGAGCAAGGCTTTTGTTGCAACCATTTTAAAAAAAAATTCTTTTTCTGAACTTGTTGCAACAAAATTTGATCGCTACTAATTCTGGGTTTTATTTGTTGCTTCGCTAAAAATCGCTGCTGAAAGGAACTGGGTTTTCAGTGACGTTTTGTATACTGTCGCTATTGCTTCCTGCACCTATAGTGACAGTTTGAGTCGTTGCTGTTTTCTTTGGTGTTTGAGTCTGTTTTGTGGCTGCTGATTAAATCCGTCGCTATTTGCAGTACTGCAGCAACCATGGCTTTTGTTTTTAAGGCTTAAATCGTGACCAATTTTTAGTCTGTTTGTCACGAAAATATTTGTCCCTAAATTTCTGTTAAGCTTAAAAACCGTGACCAATTTCTAAGGCCTGTTAGGTACGAATTTTTCTGTCCCTAAATTTTTGTTTGGGTCAAAACAGTGGCAGATTTGAAATTTTTTTGGGCACGAATTTATTTGTCCATAAAACGAATCTGATCTCACCGTCGCAATTTGGGTTGCATCATTTCTTTTTAATTTATGATTTCAATTCGATTGAGTTTGGTCTTTTGATTCAACCTTGTCTTTTAGGCTCTAGAGTGCTAAGTTTGTGGTCTTTTCTTTTAACCATTCGTGGTTTTCATTTGAGTCTCTAGTCTTTTTGATTGAAGTTTTAGTTGACCTTGTTATTGAGTCTAGAGCATACTTAGGAATTTCCTCTTTCTTGTTTAAGCCTTTTTTTTGGTTTCTGAGTATTAAACCTTTGAACCATGGAAAGAAAGAACCTTGATGACCAACAAAAACTTTTTTGTGAAGCACTCACATCAACTTTACAAGAAATGTGGAGAGAAACCTCTGAGTGTTTTGGTCAAAAGGTAGAAAAATTAGAAACCCAAATAAGAACCTCCAAAGGAAAGAAACAATTCAAATGCTTTAGATGTCATGGAAAGGATCATTGGTCCTTTGAATGTCCTACAAAGCACAACAAACTTATCTTGGGAAGAGATAAGAATCAAAAAGAAAGAAAATTTTCTGAAGGTCTAGAACCTCAGGGAGAAATCATTTTGCCCGAGACTCCCCAGCAGGAAGGAGAAGAGCCCATAAATGTCAATGAAAAGGGAGGAGAAAGCTTCCAAGGAAGAACTTTCATTAGTGATGAGAATGAAGGACATCTAAACATTTTGCCTACTGATTCCTTTGTTGAACAATTAGATGTTGCTGATGTTCCTAAACCTCAAGTGCCATTGGAGTCAGAGAGGCCACAAAGAAAAAGTAATGAAATTGGACTAGTTTTGAGTAGTCCTATGCTAACAACCCTCAACTGGGTTGAACCTCCATCTGATTCCATCAAGAGAATTGGTGCCTACAAGGAACCCTCCTTCACTTGTCCTTTTAATCAAGTGGAGAAGGAATATGTGAAACATGAACAACAACTAAAGGGTGATTTGACCTTCCATGCTGTGATCAATGAGGCCAATCCCATCTGGGTAACAACTTGGCCAAGTGTTAAAATCTTGTGGAACCATGATTTCAGATCAAGGGAAGTTTTCATTTTCATTAATTCCATCCTACTTTACAAATGCAATTTTAAAGGAGGAAGTCCTATAACCAAAGTCATATTTGTTTCTTATGAAGTTTTATTTGCATTTAAGGAACTTCCAGATTTGAGGGCAAATCCTCTTGAAGTGGGAGGGAGTGATGCAAGGCAGTCCCAGGACCCTAAGGACTTAAACAACTTTCCATTTGATCCAGGATCATGCTATGCTGAGGAATCCTTTTCTCTTCCAATAGAGGAAAAAGGAGGAAGATTTAATTAAGTTTTTAACTTTCTTTAAAAGGATTGTAATAAGAGCCTAAGTTTTTGCTCATTTTAGTTTGAACTTTTATGATTTGTTTTATGAACAATCAATTTGTAATAGTAAAATACAGGTTAGGCCAACCATGAAGTTTTCAAGTGCAAGAGAATAATCAAGACTCAAGATCAATTAAGTTCTTTCAAGAAGAGCTTGAAGCTTGTCTTTTGATTCTCCTCTTGCCACACGTTTTTGAAGATAAGAAGCAAGGAACAAATGCCAATCAATAAGGCCATCAAGAGCAAGTCTTTATGAAGTTGAGGTGGTTGCAAAATGAATGATCAATTAATGAAGGAAATCATGACACGCCCAAACATTAAGAGGGTGTTACATTTTCCACATCAATGGAGCATTTAATGACTTGTGGTTACACTTCCATGTCATAATGGGAGTTATGCAGCCACCATGATGAAGCATTCATGAAAGCCATGAATGCTACCACAAGTGCATTCGGCCAAGCATTCCAAGAGGGCAATAATGATTGATGAAAAGAGCCAAGTCTCATACGTAAGTTAAGGAAGAAGAAGCATCAAACTCATGGTCACATATTTAAGCCTTAGAAGTTACAAACCTTAGCACCAAATGAATGAGGCATTCATGAGTTCGGCCAAGCATTAAAGGAGACAAGTGGTTACATTTGTTTTAATTATCATTAGTGAGGATTTTAATGTCCATTAAGGCTGGCCAATTTTATTGTTGCAACGACCATTCCTAGGCAGCCAAAGGAGTATAGTGTAGTCTATATAATGTAACCTTTGCTGATTGAATAAACTAGTTTTGGCATTTGTGAAATTCGTGTGACTTGTTCACATTCCTAGAGAGTGATTCTCTTCATTTTGGTTGTGGGAAGGAGCTCTATTGTTTGAAGCAATTGAGTCAAACCAAGGCTTATCACTTGTTTCTCAAGTGTGGCGCCTCCTTCACTATCCAAAGTTCACTATATTCTATTCTCAATTCGGTTTCTCTTCTTCTTATTCGTTTTTCATTACCTTTCCATCATAAAAATCCCAAACAAAATAGAAGAGACCCTCAAGATTAACGGCAAGATCATTGGAATCATACATCCAATTCTTTGGGTGTATCAATTAATGATGGACCCTGGCTTGAGGTCTCTCAATCCAAATCCCATCATTGAGCAAACAATTGAAGAAGTCCTTGAATAATCAAGAGAAGGCCAATAACCTATCCATTACACGCCCATAGTGATGATTGAAGAGTTATCATTTGTATTCAATGGGAAGTTACAAATTAATGTTGAAGTTATAAATTCAAAAGATGCTCTTCCTATCCATGAAGACAAACTCGGCCAAGGACAAGGGAGCTTGAAGCTCACGACCAAAGCAAGGAGAAAGAAGAATCTTGGTTGCCTTCATTGAATTTGGAAGAATCTTTTATTAATTAGTATCATTAGTTTGAAATTAAGTGTATACAGCTTTGTAACCACCATCATTAGTATGGATTAAATGTAATAACTATGTCATAATGGGGGGTTACAAAATGTATTGAATGGGGGGTTATAGTTTGTATTAAGAGGAATTAATGGCTCATTAATTAGGAATGAATGGAGAGGATAAAGATGGCTTTCATGGCAGCCACATCCACACGCCATTCCTCTCTATAAATAGGAGCCTAGGACTTTCATGTAAACACACTTGGAAGAAATAATAAAAAGCTTTGTTTTGAAAGTCTCTTGTGATTGGAGTTCTTGGGGCTCTGCCCCTATGGTCTAGTGATTGGGCCGTGGCCTAAGAAAAGGTGCGATGCCTTTGTGGTGGCCTTGAGGATTATCAATCTCATCCTGAGATTGTGGCTCCTCTTCACTTCTTTAGACCATTTCTGTCTCTTCCACCTTTTAATTTATTTTCTAGGATTATGTTTTTATGTTTAAGTGTGAATTAGGATTGGTTGTGAGAATGGACTCACTTTCTTAATATCCATTTGGTCCAGTGATTGGTCCAATGCCTTAAGCAAGGGTGTGTTAAATCTCTTGTGGTGGTAAATGGTATTAGCATGAGTGTGTAATAGCTCTTGTTATTATCATTATGGAATATTAGGATTATGAGAGTATCCTCATAATCATAGTTTGTTGTTTTAATTTCAATAAAAAGTGTGTAACAAGTTTGTATTCCTCACGGCCATGTGACAAAAATGGTGACCATGAAGACCTTTAAGAAGATGCCTAGGACGATCGAAAAGAAAAACGCCTTAAAGACTAATTGGAATCGTTGGTTCCATTTCTTGGGCGTATCAAAGTTATACGGCTAATCATGAGCCATAAGCACATTGGAAGGCTTTAATTTAATTCATCATCATGCACCTCAAAGAAAGTTTAGAAGGACCGTTGCATTGGTACCTAGGGCACCATTGCTTACACGACCAGCTATCTTTCAAGATGAGGAATTAAATCCACCTAAGACTAATGCTTGCAAAGAAAATGATTTTGAACAAGTGTTAGTGTTGCCTTATTTTCACACAAGTACTAATATTTATTGTTATAATCACATGTTAGTTCCAAGGCCTCATGATTATGTTTTTGAGGATGA
This sequence comes from Crotalaria pallida, assembly GCA_037953625.1. Taxonomy (NCBI): domain Eukaryota; kingdom Viridiplantae; phylum Streptophyta; class Magnoliopsida; order Fabales; family Fabaceae; genus Crotalaria; species Crotalaria pallida. Next base: position 104,779,184 of record CM075654.1, on the reverse strand, counting down.
CATCTTATACTCCACTTGGAGTTCAAATGTTAATGTTTTTGAACAAGTGTTTATGCCAGACTTTATGCCACCACCTAACATGGTTCTAATTTGTGATGATCTTAATTGTGACTTTTTAAAGTTACACTACTAGCTTAACAATAATTTAAAGGCAATAGGAGGTTGGCCAACGCAAGAAGAAGTTGCTAAAGAAGATCTTTTCAGATTTGTATTTGATCCAGGAGGTTGGAAGAACAAGGATGAGGTGTCACAGTCCATAAGCTTCTTGTACAAGGGATTTATAGGAAAAGCCAAGGTTTGTTTTTTTTCAATGAAATAATGTGTGTACCATCAAGTCAAACAATTTTGGATTTAAGGGCAAATCCTCTCCAAGAAGGGGGGAATGATGGCAGCCCCAAAAGAGACACAAGGGTCAAAAACAAAGTCAAGCTTTCCAAGAAAATTGCACCAAGAACTTTTGGAGTTTTTATGTTAATTTTGTTGTTCTTATCTTTTTGATAAAGGTGTTGTAATAAGAGCATAGGATTTTGCTCATGTTAGTTTGAACTTTTAAAGTTTTGTGCTATGTTTATGTAAATTGTAATAGTTAGTTTTAGAATTAGGCCAACCATGAAGTTCTTAAAAGAAGCCCACGGTTCCCAGGCCAGGAGAATAAACAACCAACAAGACAAGTGGAAAGGATAATCAATGTGAGCCTTGAATTTAATCATGGAGACCAACATTAAGGAAGAAATAATGCTTGATTAAAAGATGGCGGTTTTTCACAATCAAGAAGGGAGTTACATAGTTAATCTCCATCATGATGCTTTAAATGATGTCGGTTACAAATTAGTGGCCATCATCATTACGATCATTAAAGCCATCATTGAAGAGCATCAATGAGTGAAGGTTACACTATTTAAAGGATCATCATTAAAGCTCCTATTCATGGCCATGAAGCCTCATGAAGGATGGGACGTTTTCATCATTAAGTTTTGTAACCCCCATCCCCATGAATAGCTTTCAAAATCTTGTCCCAACTCAAGGCTCGGATTAAGTAGATTCCTACTCCATGATGAGCCTTCAATTGCATGGCCCAAATAAAGACCATTATGATATGATTCCTTTCATGAATTCTCGTTTAAGCAACCAAGAAGAGCCAAGCCACATACACGACTTGAATAAAAAGAAGATGCAACAACCAAGAGCATTAACTCTCGGCCATTAAGTGAATCAAGTGAAGAGAAGAGGTTACAAATTGGAGATCATTATGAGAGTAACTATTGTGTTTAAATGTTGTGTAACTCCTTCCTCACAACTACTTGCACATCACGTCCAAGTCTAGGCCTAGGATTTAGGTTCCTTTGTTCTCCTACTTTTATAAATTGTAATCTTGGTTGATGAATAAAGTAGTTTTGATCTTTGTCCAAAAAATCTTGTAACGAGTTCATTGAGAGTGATTCTCTACTAAAGGTTGGACGAAGGGCTCTCTTTGTGTGATGCAAAGTGAGTAACCAAGACTTATCCTTGAATCCAAATCAAGGTGGCGTCTCCCTTCATTATCATTGTGTTATAACTTTATCTTCTCAATTCGTTCTTCCTCTAAATCACTTGCAAAATATTCATTCTCATTCTTGTCAAACACAACCAAAGAGAGAACAAGTTTTTCTAGATCAAAGGCCAAGAGCATTGGAAACATACATCCAATTCTTTGGGTGTATCACTTGGTGACTCATCCTATATTCTACCACAATTTATTCTCATTCTAGCAAATAGTAAGCTTCCCCCTTACCTGAGGTTTGTGCTTGAACAAGATTTGAGCAAAGATTTGAGGTAGAACACCAAACACCCAAAGCTCCTCCTCAAACCAGAACCGTTTTGACAGGGTAGATTGATCAAGGAATTTGGAACATGAAATGGACATGGAAATTAGGGAAAATGGTCATTATCAAAACCATGCAACATGAACTTTGAAAGGAAATCAAGTCTAGAACAAGAGAAGGCTTGAGCTTACCAAAATCAAAGCTCAAAGTCAGTTCCAGAAACCCAATACAGAACTGTGACAGTTTTGAATCTCCAACTTCATGAATCGATTTCTCCTGGCTCAGAAACTCTCAACTCACAAACCTTATATCAATACAAAGCCCTTGATGTAAGCTTTGTAACAGTGTATCACTCATGTTCTAACTCTCAGAAACGAAGGAGAATTTCAGAGACGAATCTCAGAACCCTAAACAGAGCATCAGCACTTCAGATCAACAAATGAGCCAAAATCTCGATCAATTGGGCTATTTATAGAGAAATCAGGCCAACATGCATGTTGACACGTCCTACCCCACGAAGAGAAGGATGAATTCGTGGCAGATTTCTGGGTTTTGGCTTGATTACTCATCAAACGCACTAACCCAGTTTTCTGAGTTCATCGTGTAACCGGTTACAAAGCCCTTCTAACCGGTTACATGCTGATAAAATTCAAAAATTAATAATTTAATTACTCTTTCACAAAAACTCTTTTAATATTGTAATTAGGTCCCAACCCAAGGACTAAATTACAATATTTACATTTTTGTACAAAATAACCATATAAAAATATATTCTATATTTTTATACATAAAAACACATAATGTACAAAAACTAAAACCTTTAAAACTAATATAAATCAATTATAAATTAATTGTTATAATTAATTTCTCGGTTCTTTGGGAGACGAAAATTAGGGGTGTTACACTACTCCCCCACTTAAAAGGAATTTCGTCCCCGAAATTCATCTTCTGAAATTTCCCACTTTTCCAAAATCTTTTCATACTAGAAACTTCATCTTGTTCCCAAAAATTTGTTCTTTAGGGTCCTCCCCCACTTAAAAGAGTTTCGATATAATCCTTGTATTTTGAAACATTTCAAATAAAACCGTTCAGGAAAAACTTTCCAAACTAAACCACAAGGATTTTTCATATAAAATTCTTATGTGAATGAATTTCTTTTAAAAGAAATACTCTTTTGAATAATACAATTCAGATAAATATTTTTCAAACAAAACACTTTCTAATAAACTTTTTGGAAAAACTTTTCGGGCTGCGCACTCTGATCTCTCGAGCACGATCAAAGAAACATTTGTACGACTTTATTCCTTATTAGTTTGAGACATTAGGGTGATCAGTCCTTATATTCAAACCATTAATAACAAAGTCATCCCTTTCAGATATAATCTTTCGCAAGAAAGATCATACGACAGGTCTTTAAGTTAGATGAACTTAAAGATAGGGTAATTATCACTATCTGACTTAGTTAGATAGTCAAGTTCTAGAGACATTTCCGTTGGGGAGACAAAAATTTGTCCTATCCCGGTGGTTGTTAATCTCTCTAGCCATAACTGATCTTTCTATTTCTGTAGTGTCCACAGATATTATCACATCCAACGGTGATAAGGGTTTTGATCACAGAAAGATTGGAGTTGAACTTCCAACAGGATATTGATATTCTTAAACGATTAGATTAACGTAATCGAAAACATTTAACTACGTTAACTCAGATCAAAGGAAGAGATAGGCTTGTGTTGTCTACGTAAGGATCACACTCAACTCTCATCTCAGCCGGTGAATTCTTCTCGTGCTGGATTCGTCCATTCCTTTCTCACCTTTTCCTTCAAGACAATTCGGTGAATAATACTCCAGCTTCCTACAATCGGAATTGACTATTCCCTTAGATACATCACAACTAAACTCAAAGTGATGTGCCTCACAGTTTTCACCTTGATATGGACGATTGTTCCCTTACCCATTTCCTCCTTAGTCACTTTTCTTTAGTCGAGGATTCCTTAACCTTGATATTTCCGTAGTTGATATTCTCCTATTTACTTTTCCCCTTTTTCCTGTTGGGTCTTTATTTCATCAATATTTCTCTTATTCCAAACTCAGACACTTCTCGCACGAAATTCATGTGCTTTCCCATAGTCCTGATACATGCTTACCAACATGAGAAATTCCTTATTCCTTGATAGTTGATAGCTGACTTGGGTTCGAACATAATCTATTCTTGAAGTTCATGCCTTTGGATTTCTCATCTAGGTTGTTCTAAACAATATTTCATAAATCTCTTGCCTTCATAATATATCTTCTAATATCCACAATCCTGACTTTAATTCCAAAGATTAAGTCTCATTCGTCTCTTTCAACTCCTCATCTTCGGGTTGTAATTCACGAATCCGATTTAGGAATTCGTTGGTGATTGGCAACATTCCCAATCTAATACTAGAGGGTTCCTCTTGGATTACCAGACTTAGGTCTCTGAATTCCTTGATCAGGATAACCTCCTTAACCATCATTGAGCTCACAAGAAATAGCCTTTCAGCTCAAATTGTCTGCAACTACGTTTGCTATGCCAGGATGATAATGGAGCTCAAAGCCATAATCTTTAAGAAACTCCATCTATCGCTTTTATTTTACATTCAACTCTTCCTCTTCTTATTGTCATTCATACTTTCGAACTCCAAACTTGTTCATGAATCACAACCTTCTTATCTGAGTATCTATTGACTTTTTTGCATTATCCAGCTCAATTTTCTACATTCTCCTGATTGGAGTATCTCCCTAATTTTAACTCTTGATTAGTCCATTACGATTCAATCCTCTTAAATCATTTTCAATGATGAATCAAGGCATTAAGTTATTTTATCACACTAAATCCTTCCTTAAATTTTAGTTAGGTAATTGACATTGAGTTTGGATTGGAGAAAAATGTTTATTGATGCCAAAAGTTACTTCACGATTGACTTAAATTTTTATTTTAAACTTTCAGTTTCTAACCGGTTACAAGAAACTCTAACCGGTTATGAAGTATAGTTTTAGAAATAAAACCAAAGAACTTTAAAAAAAACCATTTTCTTTACATCGTCCAATCCAACTCAAAATAGGATTTGATCATAATCTAATACCTTGATTCCAACTGAATTCATCACTGAAATGATTTAAATCATAGTCTACTCACAATTTCCATAATTCCTCTTGGACTAATCATATTATGTTGGGGTATAATCCATCACTACCCCACCATAATTAAACAACATCCTATCATTCAATACCATCAGTTGATCTTTCCAAGTCAACTTGGTCAAAGGCCATGCGATCTTAAAAATCCTTAAATACTCCGGCGATAGTACCCAGCCAGCCCCAAGAACTTCTTACTTTAAAGATCGCATGCCCTGCGAACTTAACTTCGCTCAACCAAAACTCATATTTGGTGAGCTTAGCACACAATTACTCCTCTTGCAGGATTCTCAACACAATCCTGAGATGTTTTTCATGCTCCTCCGGATTCTTAGGATAAACTACAAACGAATCCAAATATAATCTAAAGGTCCAGTTCTTATAATCCATAAAAGAACAGGTGCATTAGTCAATCCGAACGACATTATTTCCTACTCATAATGTCCGTATCGAGATCAAAAATGCAGTCTTAAGTGTATCCCTGCCCTGAATCCTGATTTGGGGTTAATCCAATCGCCAATCAATCTTAGAAAATACTTAGACTCCTTTAACCTGGTCCAACCAATCCTTTTAGCAACTTCTCTACGTGTTTCTCCCATTTGACCATTCCCGACGGTACCATATTATAAAGGTAATAGAGATAGAATCAGTTTCAATAATTAACTTCATTCCAAACTCTATCGCTTTATTCAAAGGTAAACCTGACATCATTTCTTGAAATCAAGATTTCTTTGACCCCCTTATTCCTTCACTGCTGCCCAGAAGCAACCACATGGGTCCATTGGATTCCAGATTCGAAACTTGGGAATCCCGATACAGGGTTGTTCTATCATCATTAATCATGATCACTTGATCTCTCGGCTTCCAAACCGTGCTTAAGATCAGATGTAATCATGACACAGGTAGATAGACAAAGTCTAATACCTTAATAGAACGATTCAGACATACCTTGGAAACAACTACAAGAAGATTTGTAGGAGTCTCCACTTTGAGGTAGCAGATTGGGTAAGGCATAGAGCAACTTTGATCACTACCCTTATCCAAAAGGAACAAAAGAAAGGATAGCTTTAGAGTTTAACATACTCAACAAGGTTGATCTTTAAGAAGATAACTGCCCTACACTCGGTCTGAAAAATTGATTAACTTTAACACGAGTGAGGGTAAACACTCCTCCTCAGAGTCAAGGACTTAACTACCACTCCTTAAGATTTCCTTATCACTGGTTCTATGAGAACGGAATAAACCAACACTATAGTTTTAGGTTTACCACATGTCTAAAGAGAAGCATACAACTATCATACTTCTACTTAGACTACATAGAACATTTCTTAATAACAGAGTGAGCCATTTATCTAGTGCCATTTCCCATAACCTTAGCTCTAGTTTGGAAGTATATGAAAGCATACTTCCCAGGAAACATTGCAGATATCGATGACCAGCGTATTGGACCACACACCCAAGGACCAAGAGTCAGGACCATTGCTCTGATACCATAAAAGTGTAACACTCCTTGTATATCATCTTACTTTATAAGAAAAGTAATAAGTTTGTGATTACTTGGACTTGTTGTTGTTGGAAAAAGATCTGAAAATAAGAATTTATCCCTTCCCTTGAAAATTTATTTTCACAAACACTTGATTGATAATGAAGGTGACTTAGTAAAATCAGAGTTTGCGGAAACATAGTAAAATCAGCATATTATACTCCCAAAATATATCAAGTGTAACAAGTCCACTAATACCAAATAAGTATTATTATGAAACTGAATTCCTCTTATGATACCTCTTTCCAAAATATGTATCATATAAATTCTATTAAAAATAGAAATGTCATAGAGCTGGTCACTGGTCCTTTGTCCAAACATCCTTCTGGTCGGATCCTCGATATCTGCACAACGGGTTCCCAACCCACACTCTCTACACTCTGCATGCACCTAAGGGACATCTCCCCTTACTGATTCTTGTACAAGCTAGATGCATGATCAACACCTAATAAGGGCATGGGGGTTAGCTATACATATTCGCATAATCAAATGAGAATAAAACTAACATCCACAAGTCAACATGTAGCAAATCATGATGCATATAATCATATGAGCACACCCGGTTAATCATAATAATTCTTTCAATGCAGGTGGCATGATGCATGATTTCCTTCCACAGCGGAGGCCTCTAAAAGTCCATCTTGGACGTCCATACAATACACCGTTGTGTTTCCGGAACACTGACATTCGTTCCCAGAACGTAATGCCAAACCATACTTGGATAAATACGCATCACTCCCAGAGTGTGCACCACGTTCCCAGAACGCATACGTTCCTAGAACGCATAAAAACCAGGTCCCGGACACTGGCCACATATCTATAATGTGTCATCAAGTAGGTTGCATATCAATGTGTTCCCAGAACACTAACATACGTTCCCAGAACGTATATAACCAGGTCCCAGACACTAGCCACATATCTATAATGTGTCATCAAGTAGGTTATAATTTGGTACTCCCGGAGTACCCTCCTCATATTCCCAGAATATGATAAACGTTCCTACCAACCCATCTTCCATTCTATATGCATGAATGCACAATCATTAAGGTTGGTTTTTATCTTTAATTATACCAATGTGTTCCCAGAACACTCACATACGTTCCCACAACGTATCGCAAACCATACTTGGAATAAAATCAAGCACCACTCCCAGAGTGTGCATCACGTTCCCAGAACGTGTCCAAGAAACCATGTCCCAGACAATGGCCACATTCCCAGAATGTGTCATCAAGTAGGTTGCATTAGTTTAGTACTCCTAGAGTACAGGGTCGTGTACCCCGAGCATCACAAACAATCCTTGCCAACCTATTTCATCGCCTTTCTCTATGTATGCATTGCATACATAATTACTAAGGTTGGTCTTTCCATTAATTCAATTATTACGACTTAGAAAACACAACTTCTGAATGATATCTTGAGGTATGGCTTTACTCATAAAATTCACCTTTGAATTTAAATTTAACCTATGCTCATAGACCTGGATTGAGAGATTGTAATCATTGGTAATCCTTATTCAAAAACTTAACTTTTATTTTTAAGTTTCAGGTACTAACCGGTTACATTATCACCTAACCGGTTAGAATTACAGACCTGAATATAAAACCATTGATTTTCAATGAATCTTTTCTTGAATTCTCTACTCAATCCAATCACAAGGCCTTAGCATATCAGAATACCTCAAGTTCAACACATAATATCATTCAAAAGATCTAAGTCATAATCCCATTTCATTTGTGCATAATTTCTTCTTGAAATTATCATTTGATATTAAGGTATTAACTCATCACCTCCAATCTAAACCAAACAGTGCTCAAACACATAGTTTTAGATTGATCTTTGTATGAAATTTTAGCTTAAACTTGAGTAAAAATGGTATGGACATTTAGCAAATTTCAGAAATTCATTTTCTTTGAAAATTGACAGTCTCTAACCGGTTACAGAATTCGACTAACCGGTTAGATTAGGCAGAAATACACTGAAAAATGAGGTTTTTCACACCATTTTCTACCATACCCAAATTTAACCAATTTCATTCATAAATAGAGTTCACATACCTTAATTCTAGTGTGTTCAACCACAGAAACCTATCTATATTGCATGCATTCAATTTAGATACTCAAATTGCACATAATTGCACATATTTCACAACTTAATGCATCAATTCACATAATATCCAATTAAGCCATGAAATCAACATCAACATAGCTTGCATGCATCCAGATAACATTGCTCAAAACAACAATTGAGCTCAAATTGGCCTCCAAGCCATTTAACCATTTCAACTTATGCCCTTTGAGTCTCTTGGTGACTCATCCTATATTCTACCACAATTTATTCTCATTCTAGCAAATAGTAAGCTTCCCCCTTACCTAAGGTTCGTGCTTGAACAAGATTTGAGCAAAGATTTGAGGTAGAACACCAAACACCCAAAGCTCCTCCTCAAACCAGAACCGTTTTGACAGGGTAGATTGATCAAGGAATTTGGAACATGAAATGGACATGGAAATTAGGGAAAATGGTCATTATCAAAACCATGCAACATGAACTTTGAAAGGAAATCAAGTCTAGAACAAGAGAAGGCTTGAGCTTACCAAAATCAAAGCTCAAAGTCAGTTCCAGAAACCCAATACAGAACTGTGACAGTTTTGAATCTCAAACTTCATGAATCGATTTCTCCTGGCTCAGAAACTCTCAACTCACAAACCTTATATCAATACAAAGCCCTTGATGTAAGCTTTGTAACAGTGTATCACTCATGTTCTAACTCTCAGAAACGAAGGAGAATTTCAGAGACGAATCTCAGAACCCTAAATAGAGCATCAGCACTTCAGATCAACAAATGAGCCAAAATCTCGATCAATTGGGCTATTTATAGAGAAATCAGGCTAACATGCATGTTGACACGTCCTACCCCACCAAGAGAAGGATGAATTCGTGGCAGATTTCTGGGTTTTGGCTTGATTACTCATCAAACGCACTAACCCAGTTTTCTGAGTTCATCGTGTAACCGGTTACAAAGCCCTTCTAACCGGTTACATGCTGATAAAATTCAAAAATTAATAATTTAATTACTCTTTCTTCAAAAACTCTTTTAATATTGTAATTAGGTCCCAACCCAAGGACTAAATTACAATATTTACATTTTTGTACAAAATAACCATATAAAAATATATTCTATATTTTTATACATAAAAACACATAATGTACAAAAACTAAAACCTTTAAAACTAATATAAATCAATTACAAATTAATTGTTATAATTAATTTCTCGGTTCTTTGGGAGACGAAAATTAGGGGTGTTACAAACTTCTTTTATTTCTTTCAAAATAATCCTTTATTACAACAGGGGTTACATCGGGATAGAGTAATCGTGTCTTAATCACCTTAAGATAGGGTACAAAACAAAGACTACTATACTATCCTAGATTACTAGTCTTCATTGCTATCCTCCGCCACAAGTGTCTGAGAGTTTCCTCGGTTACCGCTTCTGCTTCCTCCTCATATAGGCGCCATCTTACGATCCTCTTGCAACTTGAGCAACCACTACTCGAACTTCTACTTGATCTGTCATCTGTGAACATTGTCCCCCAATGTCCACAGGAAAAGGAAATAGAGAGAGTAAGCACTTCCGAACGATATTATCGTCGACGGCGTGGGCTTACCATAGGGGAATATTAAGACCATACAATCATTATTACCATTACCTTATAAATAACTTCAGTTAATTACCATAAATCCTTTCCCAAAAAAAAAGGTACGCCTCTTAAAATCATAACCGTTATATTTAATTATCTTTAGGTTCTAAGTTTCAACGTCACAACCATCGGTAAATCAAAAGGGGGTACCGTTACCGAGGTTCAAGGGATGGATAGCACACACGTTACATCTCCTCCACCAGTCCAACCATATCCTAGTTCGGAAAGCAGATGGGACGCACAGGAACCCTAACCACGCTGACATCGAAGTCGCAAAACAACAGGCTGAAACCAACTTCCTTGTGGTCAGCAAAATTACAAATACATTTTCCAAAAAGGAGTCCAAGATAAACAGAGCTTCTAGCCTCGTTTGGGTTCCGTCTCACCATCTATGATTTGCTCAAGGGGGCGACAACACTTTCTCTAGTTGCGCATGCAGTCCTCGCCACGACACTAACTTTGGTCATTGTAGCATTCGTCCCGCCTAGAGAAGCGCTCAAGGCTTCTTGACGTTCACCGTCCTTGCCCTCCCCTATCACATCAACACTTGAAGAGACACCAACCTCCAAGCATACGGTATCTTTCCTCTCCACTACTTCACTCTCAACGCAAGGTTTAGAAAAGGGGTTCCTAAGTCTTTTAAGTCATCGAAGGGTTCTACTAAGTTGATCATTCCTAATTGTGGTCGACCCATTCTAAGCCACACTTCTAACGGGTCTCGACCTCTAAGGGATTAACCTATCACAGGCGCTTCCAAATCATAGCTAATTCCAAACCGAGCTCACAACCACGGCGTTCCCTTCACGTGGCCAGCAAAACTTAACGATCAAGCACGTCACCATGATAGTGCAATCAGGGGATAACATTATAAACTTTCATAAATTTCCGTAACGATTCCATACCAATTCCTTAAACCATAAAGCCTTTTAATCAATTCCCAAAAATTCTCCAACATAACATCATATGAATCAATTATTTTCCAATAACAGGTTTATATAACATATACGCCAGACATGTTATCATTAACAATTTAACATTATAATCGATTCAGCATCATAATAAAACAGAATATACAACACATACAATTATATTTGAGGGATCGTTGTTTTCGTATGAACGGCGGAACACACACACAATTTCCGTTCTACTACTCACCCGATAGATCCCTAGTTCCGACCTTTGAGATGATACGGAACGTCCTAACATTACCCTACATGCCACTATGTCTTAAGAAGACTTCTCTCTCACCTTGATGTGAAGCTAGGAAATTAGTGTCCTCTTGAATCGAATTTGCGTCACTTGATTCCAATTGAGAACCTTTAACAATTTGGTACATGTAATCCAAATAACAAATCAATTTAAACAATTTATTAAAAGGACATTTTACAAATCAAAAACTCTTAGTATCCTTTAAAAAAGCACAAAACAGTATCAGTAGCGTAAAACCTCTTTGAAACTAAAAACAGATTACTGTACTAGAAACATCACTTTTTCTTTTAGCTTTTTTTAAATCATGAAAACCTTTTCCAAAAATGATGTAACTTTTAAAACTTCAATATCACCTTTCAAAAATAGATTCTAAAACATTACTTACTCAAAAACTCATTTCCAAATACCTTATAACAACTACCATTTACAGATAAATCATACAGCAGGATTTTAAAATTATTTGCTTTGATGCAACCTTAAAATTAAATTAAACAGTAAATAAAATCACATAACCACACTCCAAGCATACTTAATTCATATAGAACATATCTCATATATTAAAGTTAAGAACATATTTTTCTAAAGTTGATGCAATTTTAAATTACAAGTTCTAAACAAAATAGGAAAATCAGTACATTCAGGCATCTAAATTCCTAGCACATAAAATGACATTTTTCATCAATTCAAACAATTTACTAAACCATTAGAACATTTAAGCATACATTCACAAAATCACTTCCATAATTCCTTTTGAACTCTATATACATATACTAAAGATCCAAACATAAAATTCACATACTAATTCATTCCTTATCAATTTCTATTGTTGATGCAACAAATTTATACTTTTGGATAGCATATACTACAAGCCTTAAAAATCATTTTTCTCACAATTGGTTTATCAAAAAGACATGCCACTTTTCCCTAAAATTTCCTTACCTTTTCCATTATAAACATATGATTAAATATGAGTTTAATAAAATAGTTTGCTTGCTGGACAGCCACAAAAATTTAGTTGCATCACTTCTAGAAATTGACACAAACATGTTCTAACATCTAAATACAATTATAAATAAGTTAAGCATTGCAAAACACATACAAAAATTGTCATTTGGAAACTCATAGTCCAATAAAAATTGTTTTTCATATGTAAATTATTTTTCTAGCAAATACATAGTTTATTTCATGTATACACATCATTAAACATACAGAGGCATCATATAACCATTTAAGCACTTAGGAATTTAGCAAAAATTAATCTTTCCTACCAAAAAAATTTCGGCCATCAATAGTAAAATAGAAAATAAGCACTTTTGAGTAAGATAACTTTTTGTACAGTACTTAACAGTATAGCTTATCAATTTATATAGTCACATAATCACAAATTCAATTAATCATTTTGAACCACATCAGATATCATCAGATACACATCATTACTAAAACAAAATAACATACCAAAATCATTTAAAAACATCATAGGCCTCACGGCCTACACACACAAATCACAAATTTATATTTTTTTTTTGTTCTTTATCATTTGCTTATTAATCATGTTTTATACTTATAATCAAAGAAGAATCAAAACAACAATACAGTACAGATGCAATCAAAATTCTCAAAACAGATAAACTTTTTATCAATTACAATTCCAGAATATCATTTCTTTATTGAATCATTAATAATTTGGTCATCAAAGGCTTAAAAAGGGGAGATCAATATCTCTTTAAACAACTCTTGTTTTGTCCCTTTTCAATCCTTATTCATTTGACCTTTAACCAAACTCACATTAACAAACCAAAATTCAGATTATATCAGAGAAGAAATTAAAGACTTTAGTTTCACAATTTCAAAATCGGAGAAGAGTAGAAGAAGTCTTTTTATTTGCTAAACCAAAAGAATAAAGAATAATAACTTAAAATTAAAACAAATACTAAGGTTGTAGGAATACCTCTTCTCCTTAGCAAAGAAGAGCTTCAAAGTGAATATGAAAATTTTTCCCTTCCCTTCACAAAGTGCCACGCCTCACTCTCTCTTTCTCAAAGCCTTTCTCAAATTTTTTTCTCTCAAAATGATTGTTTGTTGTGTGTAAAAGAATGAGGGGTCTTAGGCTCTATTTATAGGTGAAGTAGGAAATGAATTTCCCCCCAAAACATGGCTGAGTTACACACCCCTCTCCTCATAAAATGGGTCAAAGAATTTCAATTTTTGCTTTAACCAAGTCTAGGAATCATGAACATGCATTAAATGGGATTTTTCCAACTCCTATAAACCTTAAACTCTAAGATTCTTCTAGGTACATTTTCAGAAAATTTCCCCTCTCTTTCCCATGTATTTGGACAGCTCACTCTAGTCAAAGTGGGAAGACACAATTTTCATTTACTCACTTTGAATCCACCTCTCCTTTATCCAATCAAATTAAAGCTTTGTACTTTTAAAATTCAAAAATAAATAGAAAATAGAATAATATGGACTGTGCAGCTAATAACCTTTCAAATAAATATCTGAACATACAAATAAAATATTTTAAAATCCAATAATTAATTCTAGGCTTTAAAATAATTTTTCCAAGAATAAAACATATAAAATCATACAGTTACTGCAGCAGAGAAAATTTTTCGAAGGATACCTCATAAAATTAAAATTCTTATAGTTTTAGAAACTATATTTCAATACGATTGTTTTCATATAAAATTTATAATTTTTGGACTTACGGTTTGAAAGTTATGAATTTTTGAAGTTCTAAGGTCATTTCCTCCAAAAATGCACTTCATAAGCTTTCAAACAAATTTATAATTCAAAAAATACGAAAATTATATTTTATTTGGTCAATGAAATCAATAAGGGATTTTCAAAATACATTATCCATGCACATAAAAATATTTTTGGGTCAAAGAGTCATTAAATGCATTAAAATCACATTTTCAAACTTAAGACTCAAAAATTCGTTCAGTACTGTAGCAGTGATAAAATTTCAAAGACTCTAAAATAAAAATAAAAAATTTACATTTTCATAATCTACATTTCGATACGATCGTTTTGACATATCATTTGTAATTTTCCGACTTACGGTTAAAAAGATATGAATTTCTGAAGATAGAACACCTTTAATCCTTCAAAAGCATTTCATTTTCTAAGATCATTTAAATCAAATACTATACCTTAAAATATTTTCACCTCAAGAATACAATTTAAATATATTAAGGAAAACATTGGTATACATATATATATATATAATATATATACCACGTGTATATATATATATACATATACATATCTTTATAAAACATACTATTTTAAATAAATCTAGGTATCCAAAAATCAAATATAATCTTTTAAATTCAAATATAAATTCACAAATAAATTGGGTAAAATTGTGGGTCTCACATCAATAATTTCCAAGTCTTCCTCATCCAGTTTTGACAGATCAAAAAGCTGTGGTTGTTTCTCAGACTGCTTCACGGTTGAAGGGGATGGAGAAGGGGATTTCGGAGGTCTCCCTCTCTTCTTGGCCATGATGGTCGCACGGTGACCTGAAGATGAAACCCTAAGTCACCGGGAGAGAGAAGGATTTTCATGGTTTTGATGATGAATACATGTGTTGCTGTGCATGATTATAGACTTTTGAAACTAAGATAAATTTGTAATGAACTAAACCATGGACTTTATGATTCGGTTAAGGTTTTCCATGATAGATCTTGATGCTTTTTAAACTAAACCTTAAAGATCTAAAGACTTGTTGAGATTTTTGTGGGTTTAAAGTAAAGCTTCTTTGCATGTTAAATTTCCTTGCTTGAACCGTGATTTATGAAGCATTTATGTGATTATTTGATGAACAAATACATGATCTAAACTTGCTTGATGATAAAGTTGAGATCTTTGACTTTGCATGTTGATTTGATGATGGTTTTGATGATTTGAGTACAAGCATGTGATTATCCATGTTTGATGAGTGAAAAGTTAAGATCTTTAGTCATGTTTGTCAAATTTAAGTGAAAAGATCATGTCTTTCTTTGACGCATGATTTGGTTTTAAAAAAAAAGAATTTGAGAAAAAAGCTTTAAAATGATTTTTGAGCATGAACTAAGTGTTTGATCTTGTGCATGTTAAATTTTTGATAAAAGTAAGATTCATGCTTTTTATTTTGTGAAAAGTTGATGCATGTATATCTTAAGGCTAGATTTAATGATTTCAAGCACATGCATGTCATTTTCAAGAGATTTAAAGTATGATCTTGGTTTTGTTTAAAATAAAGCAATGAACTTGAGTGTTATTGAAAATATTTAAGAAAAATCTTGAAATGAACCAAAAACTTGAGTGTTATATAAAGCAATGATGATGTGAATGGTGATGTAGTATGATGCTTGAAACTTTGTTTTGAAAAATCTACATGATTTGATTGGATTATGTGGTTCTTGCATGTTGAAAAATGGACCAAAAACTTTGTCTTGACCATGATGAGATTCGGCCAATGCATGTTAATTAGCCTAGGATTCTTTTTCATGAAGTGACATAAAAGTAATGAGTGTGTTTTGTGAAATAATGCTAAGTTAATGTGTTTGAAATTGTGTTGTAAATATTTATTTTCTATGCGTTTTTTGATTAAAGATAAAGGAAACAAATGAACTAAATGCATGGTTTGGGAAAAAGTTTTGTGTTTAAATGAATATATGTGCGTGTATTCGGTTGAGAGCAAAAGGAATAGTAAATAAATTTGTTTCATGAAAAAGAAAGTGGAGCTTAAGTACTTGAAATGAATTAAGTTGATTTATGTGTTTTAGATTTGTAATTTTTACTTGTTTTCTTTGATTCCATTCGGCCATGTAGTGTAAATAAGTCTAGGAAATTTAGTTGCATGAAATTAAATTTACAAAGTGATTTTTTTAAAGGAATCAAGTTGTTTAGAGTAAGAAAAACAAATGTGCTTGGTTTATATCTTTGGATCAATTCGGTTTGTGGGTATATGTATGCCTAGAGTGTGTGATTGTGAAAGTGTTTGTTTGAAAATGAATACTTGGTCTATAATTAAGTTATGTAATTATATGACTTGATTTATCGAAGTGTTGGTGGTGGTTGTGTACTAGATGATGTTTGGAAAATATTTGAGTACGTAATTGGTTTTGAAATTAATTGATTTTAAAAATTCGATTTGATTTATTTGGAAGTGTTGGTTATGTTTGGTGGCTGTCCAAGATTTTGTTTTATGACAAAAGCTTGAGTTTTAAAGTGTTAATTTTGAGCTAAAGAATTATTTAAAGCAAAAGTACTTTTACGGTGTTTTCGGATTTTATTAAAGTGGATTTGCAAAATAATTCTTTGCTGTCCAAATTTGTTTAAAGTTGTTCCTAAACTTTATAAAAAAAAATGTGTTCATGTGATTTAAAGTATGGTTTTCAAGTGGTATTTGAAATGGGAAAAAGCCGGATTGAAAACGGTGAATTTTCCGGTGTTTTCGAACGTGATTAAGGTGCTATCCAAGACGGGCCAGCGACCAAATCAATTGATTCAAATTATTTTATTGGATATTTTCAAATGGATTTAAAGTACTTGAAGTACTAGAAAATATTAGAATTATTTTGAGAAAACAATTATGTTTTAAGTCTCCGAAGAGGAACGAATTGTGTTTGAGTTAAGGAAAGATTTTCTTGATGCAAGTTAATAACGTAAATGTGTTCTATTTAATTCGAGGAATTTTAAAGACGAGGGATTGGGGCAGCTGGCAGCGACAAGGATCCGCGGAGACCGTGTACATTTTAATCGCTGGACTTGAGGTGAGAGAGAAGCTTTCCTAAGACACCGTGGTATTTAGGTGATTTATTAGGACGTTTCGGATCATCTCAAAGATCGGAACTTGGTGGTTTTGAGTCAGTATTATAGTGGCAATTGTTTGTGTTGTGTGGCCACTCATACGAAGGAGACAAAGACCACATGTTGTTGTGTGATGAATTGTATGATGATGATATGAAATGGCATGCTTATGTTTATTTGTTTAATTATGCATGATGATATTTGAACTATTGAATAATAAGAGTAGCATGTTGATAGACATTTGTTATGTCTTGGGAATGAAAAGATATGAATAAGTTGTAAAAATGATGAAATGAAATTGAAAGTAAAAGACACAAAGGAAAGATATATCACCCAGTTTGGCCTAAGTCCTTATGTAGTAAGGCAGCCTTGATAAGACATCAAGAGAAGAAATAATGATAAAAGTATGAGAGTGATCGGGAAAGAAATAAAGAGTTGAGATTGTGGAAAAACTTGATGACAAAGATGCGGATAAGCCAGAGCTGGGAAAAGTAATGTTGTTGTCATTGGTTGAAATGAGAAATGATATGAGTGGAGCTGGGCTCCTTTGTTGTTGTTCATTGGTATGAGATTGGTGTTGAGTTGAGCTTGCTCCTCCACTAATGCTCACTGAGATGATATTTTGAGAAAGTTTAAGAAACGAGATTTTGAGAAAGTTTACAAAAATGAGATTTTTTGCGAAAGTTTATGAAAAGAGATTTTTGAAAAGGTTTACTGATTTGGGTCTGATATATGTATTTTCTGGACTTCATTTTACCCTCTTTTACTTTGATTTGGCTTGTTTTCATAGCAAACTTAGGATCTTTTTATTAGCTTTTAGGAATTTTAGTAGTTGTAGTTTCCCTTGAACTTTTTGATCCGTTTGTTCATTGTTTTAGGTACTTTTGGAGCTCAAATGCAAAAAATAATTATGGAACTGGAAAGGGCACGTAAAGACCTTGAAGTAGGAGAAAGAACAGAGCAAAACGGAGTTGGGACCTACCCCGCACGCCTGAGGCGCGAAGACGGGTGCGCCTGGGGCGCGCTGATTCAAGCAAGCCAAACAGTTATCAGACCCACGCGCCTGGGGCGCGAAGTCGCGTGCACCTGGGGCGCGCATGCATCAGACCAGGCCCGTTTGGGCCAAAACTTCAGAACTTGATGGGGATTCTACCTAGGGTTATTTTGTAAATATAAATTAGTGATTTAGAGCTAGGTTAGGCAGCCAACTAGAGGAGAAAACACATATTAGAATAGTTTGAAGAGGGAGATTACATCACTTTGGAGAGCACAAGTGGAGGATTAAAGAATTTGGGGTAATTTGTCTATGAGTTTCCCTAATATGTCTTTTATTCTTCTTATTTCTATATGTAACTAAAACCCTTGTGTTAGGAACACGGTGAATTTGTATGTAGCTTATTTCAATTTATAATTTAGTGTTTTCCGTTTTTTAATTCATGCGTTGATTGTGTTTTTTATTGAATACGTAAACCATATCACTTTATGTTTTGGATCTTCTTAATTCTTAATGAAAGTTAGGGATTTTGAATAGGCCTTGCAATTAACGGTATAATCACTCAAACATTGAGATATAATTGGATGATTATATGAATTGGTAATTCCCTTGTGCTAAATAACTTATTTTCCAATGTTGTAATTTATTGAGAGATCAAGGATTACAAACTTAGAGAATAAAGAGTAATTATAGAGAGATCTAATAGTTGCTATTAAAGAGGAGTTGTCCTTGAATTAAAGGAAAACCTAAACCATAATTGAATAAGTGAAACCTACAATGCAACCAACGTTCCTAACCATTTCTCCCGTAGTTCTCAAGCTTTTATTTAATTTCAGCAATTAATTAGTTTAGTTTACAACAAGTTTCAAATCTGAATTTTAATTTAAAACAACTTTTTAGTTATAGGATTTATTTCTAATTACACTTAGGTGAAAGTAGACTAAAAACACAACTCCCTGTGGGACGATATTCGGTCTTCCATTAACTATATTACTCGTTGACCCAGTACACTTGTTGGAATATCAACAAGTTTTTGGCACCGTTGTCGGGGAGTAGTTTTCTTTAGTTTATTTTTGGTACTTAGTGTAGTTATTAGTAAATTCTATTTTTCTTTTTATTTTTCTGTTTTTTATTAGTTTAATTTAACAGGTGCTACTTAACCGTTTTTATGCTTTTGCGCTCTGTAGGTAATCGAGGCCTTGTGCAACTTGATCCTGAATTGGAGCTTAGTGTGAAACGGTTGAAAAAGCAAGCAAAGCAAGCAAGACAGATGGCTGAATCACATGGTTCTGGTGGTTCTGGGGCAACACCCCAACCCACAAGGAAGACTTTGGCTGATTATACCACAGTGGATCCAGATGTCTGCACATCCAGTGTAGTCCGGCCAGCAATTTCAGCAGCTGCATTTGAGATTGATCCTCAATACATTCATCTCATCAAACAGGATCAATTCTCAGGTGCATCTAATCAGGATCCTACTGAGCACATAGCCAATTTCCTTCAGATGCTGGACTTTTTCAAGATAGAATGTGCATCAGATGAGGCGATTCGCATGCGTATGTTTCCTCTATCTTTGAGGAACAATGCCTTTACTTGGATGAGGAATCAGCCTCCGGGAAGCCTTTCCAGTTGGGATATTCTGGTAAAAAAATTTATGGCTTAGTTTCTCCCAGCTGGAAAGCAAGCCAAGCTCCGCCAAGATGTTAATTCTTTCGTTCAAGCAGAGGGGGAGTTGTTGCATGATGCATGGGAGAGATATAACCAGCTGTTGAAGAAGTGCCCTACACATGCTATACCAGATTGGATGCAGATCCGACTATTTTATGATGGGTTGAGGAGCACAAACAAATTTACGATTGATGCAGCAGCTGGAGGGTCCTTGATTAAGAAGACTGTGGAAGAGGCAAAAGAGATAATTGAGACTATGGCCTACAACAGCAGTCAGGCCCTTGCTGACAAGACTATCTTGAAGAATCCAGAACTGAGCACTACCCAGATGCAGACTCTCATTCAACAGAATAAGGAGATGCATGATCAGATTACAGCATTAGTGAAGCAGATGGGGCAGAATCAGTTGGGATCAGTGGGTAGAACATTGGTTTGTGACTTTTGTAGTGGGAACCATTGGAATGGGGACTGTGCCAATGAGATGGGAAAAGCAGCGACTATTGAAGAACAAACAAAGTATGTGGGTGGTGGAGGAAATAGAAACAACATGTACTTCAACACTTACAATCCAGCATATCGCAATCACCCAAATTTCTCGTGGCACAGCCCAGCATTGAATCAGCCACAGCAGCAGCAGAAGCCTTCCTGGGAGGTAGCACTTGATAAGTTGACCAACTCCACCCAATCATTCATTGAGGAGACTAGAGCCCAATTTGCCAATCAGGGTGCAAGCATTCGAAACTTGGAGGTGCAAGTGGGTCAACTTGCCAAACAGATATCTGAGAGGTCAGCGGGAACCTTTCCCAGTGACACTATAGCTAATCCCAAGGAGAGGTGCATGAAGGTGACACTCCGAAGTGGCACAACATATGATGAACCAACTGCCAAGGGGAGTGCTACCAATGAAGATTCAAGCAAGGAGACGGAGCCTAAGGGTGATGCAACATCAAAGAAGAAGGAAGGTGAGTTAGGAGCTTCGAGTACGCAGGGTCCACCTGCGGATCACATACCAGTTCAGCCTAGGTCAGCTCCTTTGCCTTTGAGGGTGCCTTTTCCTTAAAGGTTGAAGAAAGATGAAGATAAGAGGCATTATCTGAGGTTTTTGGATATGATCAGAAAGATCCAGATTAACATCCCGTTTGTGGAGGCTCTTGAACAGATGCCTCTGTATGCGAGGTTTATGAAGGATCTTCTGACCGAAAAGAAGCAGATGCTCACTGGAGAGACATTCCCAATTGCTGAGAAGTGTAGCAGAATCATAAAATCCAATCTGCCACCTAAGTTGAAGGATCCAGGAAGCTTTAATCTACCTATAAGCATCGGCAAGGATTATACAGGTAAGGCCCTCTGTGACCTTGGTGCCAGTGTAAATATCATGCCTTTGTCACTTTTCAATAAGTTAGGGATAGGAGAAATTAAGCCGACCCCGATTCTATTGCAACTTGCTGATAACACCGCCCTCCGCCCTTATGGAGTGGTGGAAGATATCTTGGTGAAAGTGAAAGATTTTATATTACCCCTTGATTTTATGGTGCTTGACATAGAAGAGGATGATAACATTCCTTTAATTTTTGGAAGGCCTTTCTTGGCCACAGTAGGGGTAATCATAGATGTTCCTAGAGGAGAAGTGATTCTCTGTGTCAATGGTGAGCAATCAGTGATAAATATTTTTGAAAAACCACCATGCACGGCGGATTGCTTCCCCCAAATCAATTGTGTTTCAAGCTCTAATAAACAAATTGATGACTTTGAGCTTGTGAACCCTTTTGAAACCAATTGCAATTAAGCCCTTCTAGGGGCGATGTGTCAGGCTCGTGACGTTAAACAAGCGCTTTTTGGGAGGCAACCCAGTTTTAAGTAATTCTCCCTTAGGATAGGTCCTTTAGGATAGGTGATTTTTAGTTTAGGATAGGTCTTAGGTAGTTTAGGTATTTTTTATTCTGTCTGCATTTTTAATTTTGCAAAAAAAAAAAAAAAGACTGTACAGACCCAGACGCGCCTGGGGCGCGCGTATCCTGATGGCCATATGGCCAGCGCGCCTGGGGGGAGCCATCAAATTCCCCCACTCCCTTTCATCCCCATCAACATGTATTGCATTTTCTAGGTCTTAATTTCTTTTTAATGCATGAATATTTATTTCGACTATTATCTTGTTGCATCTGTATTGCTGAGTTTTGTGCAGGTGTGAATGATGTCTCCTACCATTAGTGGTGCTTTGTTGCACTAGTGCTAACCATTGAAGGTTTTATGTTTGGGGGAGCAACATCTCACTTGTGTTTAGTGCTGTTTATGTGGATGTGATAGGTAGTATTCTTACTCTTTTTCCTTGTCATTTTGGATAGTTTTTTTTAGTATAGGGTTTTAATTTTTATTTTGTAGTTTTTAGGTAGAGTAGTTTGCTTGAGGACAAGCCAACCTTTAAGTTTGGGGGAATATACAAAATAAAAATTGATTTTTCAGACTGGAGTTCTTTCTCCATATTTGGTGTTGGATTGTGTCTCTAGTGAAAGTAGGTGATTATTCTAGATTTAAGACTTTTTCTCTTTTGATGCATGTACATACTTAGTTTAGGACTTAGACTCATTGACTTTTGACTCTATTTGATTGAGCTGTAAATATGGTTGTGAACTGGTTATTTTGACAAATGCTTTCAGAACTTGTGATTAGTGAACTGACTTTAGCCCTGTGAGGTTTTGAGCCTTATATTGAGGGGTATGAATTTTATTGAAATATTCTGATATTGAGACCCCTATTCTTTCATGAGTGTGTTCTCTTTGATGATTGTGCTCTAGAACTTGACCTGTGACCATTTCAAAATTGATGATTGATTGCATGCATGAAAATTATTAAGGCACCTAGGTTGTGTTTTTGAGGCCTTCAGAAGGTTGCATTGAAAATTGTTCCCTGAGTTGCCCACTTTGAGCCTTATAATGATATATGATTTTTCTTTGGTACCCTGCAATTGTTGCATTAATTCTATTGTGAGTACCTTAGGAATTTTGGATGAGCAATTAAGTAGAATGTAAAAAAAAAATGAAAAGTGTTATGTGCCTACTCCTCTTCGAATGAAAAAAATAATTAAATGAAAGTGAAAAGGAAGAGAGTGGAGGAAAAATTGAAAAGTGAGAAGAATAAATTTGTGATTGAGTTGTGCTTATTGAAATATACTTAGTGCTCATTCATGATTTCTAGGGGAATTTGTTTTTGTATTTAGCCCTTAGTTCATTATTCCTTCTTTCTTTTATCCCACTTAACACTTTAGCCAGGCCCCATTACAACCAATAATAAGACCTTTTGATTTTTGTGTGCAATCGATAATTTCAGTGGAGATGTTGGTCTATGGTCAAGCATATGGTAGAACTTTATCATTGATGAACTTGTGTGCTTAAATGAAATATTACCCTTATACACTTTTGAGAGAAACATTTGAGAGGTTGAGAGTGTTCACTAGTCGATTGGGTTTGTTACTCTAACTAGTTTGTGATTGTGTAAATAGTTTGTGATAATATGTGTTGGAGTCATGAAACGTAGTCTTAGATGAAGTTTATATATGTTGACTTAGGGAGATTGTCTTTTGTTTAGAATTTTATTTTACTTTTGCCTGGGACATGCAAAATGCTATGTTTGGGGGAGTGATTTGGGTCTGATATATGTATTTTCTGGACTTCATTTTACCCTCTTTTACTTTGATTTGGCTTGTTTTCATAGAAAACTTAGGATCTTTTTATTAGTTTTTAGGAATTTTAGTAGTTGTAGTTTCCCTTGAACTTTTTGATCCGTTTGTTCATTGTTTCAGGTACTTTTGGTGCTCAAATGTAAAAAATAATTATGGAACTGGAAAGGGCACGTAAAGACCTTGAAGTAGGAGAAAGAACGGAGCAAAACGGAGTTGGGACCTACCCCACGCGCCTGAGGCGCGAGGATGGGTGCGCCTGGGGCGCGCTGATTCAAGCAAGCCAAACAGTTATCAGACCCACACGCCTAGGGTGTAACACCCTGATTTGACAACTTGAAAACATGATTTCTTTAATTAATGTAGTGAAAATATGGGCCAATTTTTTTTTATAACATAACATGGACATGAGAATCTCCAAGATCCAAAATCTTTTATCAAAATAATTTGCAACATAATTTGATTCTCATATCACACGTTATACTTCAAGTTCCAAACCGAGATGTTACGAAACATCGCACTTTGAAACTTGCTTTCACAAATCACATTTAAAAGCCCATCTCTTTTATGTTTAACCAGAAAACTTAATATTGATTATCCAGCTTTATAAGACATCTTTCGGGTGCACATGTGGATGCAGCTAATGATGTCTAAGTACTTGGTAAGGGAGTACAATACTTGAACATAGATACTATGACAGTAGACCTCCGTCCAATGCAAAGCTCCTCAGAAGGGTCGAATCATCAACCATCGAGTCCTCGAGCCGAGCTTGACCTTCTTCTCTTTCGAGACTCCACCTCGGTCTTGTCTCCGTAGGCCGTCACTTGAAGCGCCGACTCCCAAGATAATTTACTTTCTCTGTCACCTGTGGACATCATCAAAGAAGTCCACAGGAAAGGGGGAAGACAGAGAGAGTAAGCATTCCGAACAACGTATCGTCGACGGTGTGGGTTTACGATAGGCAAAATATTAAGACAATACAAGCACACAACATTACATATTCACAGCACAACAATACAATATAAATACAACACAGCAAGATAACATATTTGCATCATCACCTTCATAGTTAGGTTCATCATAAGTTAATCATTCATTAACATAAGCTTACTTTCGTTTATCGGTATCGTTAGTCTCTTCACGACGTATAATTCTTTCTCTCTCACGTGCTTTTCTCGACACCTCTTACGAATCTTTCGCTTACGGGGATCTCTTGTTCAATTTATCTCATGGAATCAAAATCTCTTAGCTCATATTTCTCGAGTCCATAATATCGGGAATTCAGGCTTTATGGTTTAGGTCTACATCACCTCGGGATCCATCCACCTAGTCGGAAGCAATAAGGAGTACAGGATCTCTAACCACACCGGCCTTTTACGGGTGGCAAAATAAATAATGTCTCGAGAAAAAGGGCACATCCAACCGTGTTCGAGCATCCCTCTCACTGATCAAGATTTAGTCAAGGGGGGTGTCAGTCATCCGTCTAGTGATCGTGTGGTACTTCGTCCACACCCTTGGGTGACCAGCTCCGACCGATTCAGCCAGGGCCCTTATGGTTTTTCCCACCTAGACAGACTTCTCAAGGCTTCTTGACGAATCACCGTCATTGCCGCCCCCTATCTTAATCATCCAGCTGAACACCACAAGGGTAATTCAGGTGTATCTTCCTCTCCACTGCTTCGGGTTAGGGTTTTCAGTTGCGAGGTTATACTTGTTTGTCCTAACGTCGACCCATCCTAAGTCATCTCCGTCATACAGCTCCGACCATATGCAGAATGCTTCTGTGGGACTCGACCAATACGTTTGATGGGCTCCGACCCATCCTGAATAATTTCGGCATACGGCTCCGACCATATGCGAGATATCATAATTATTCTAACGGGCTCCGACCCATTCAGAACCAACTTCGGCATATAGCTCCGACTATATGCGGGATATCAATAATCATTCTGACGGGCTCCGACCCACTCAAAATCACCTTCTGCATATAGCTCCGACCATATGCAGGATATCAATCAATCCGTGATAGATAGGCTCCGACCTATCTTAACTCACTCTCATCATATGGCTACGACCATATGGAAACTATCTCAACATATGGCTACGACCATATGGAAGCTATCTCTTCATATGGCTACGACCATATCGAAACTATCTCAACATATGGCTACGACCATATGGAAACTGTCTTAGTAGAATTCGGCAATCATTGCGTCCGTGTCCAAAGGCATCGTCGTCCATTTGCTAATCCCTTAGTCGTGTTGTCAGCTCGATCCACGTGCTCGGCGCATCAGCATCATCCGGTTCCGTAGCGTGTCTCATCCGTTAGAGTTCCGTTCTATTCTTTGGGGGATTTTTTATAGTTTTCTAATGTCTTTACTATTCTTATATTATATCGCGGGATGATGCATTATGCTCATGCAATGACAATATAAGTAATATATCTCAACATAAACAAATATATCAATCAATCAATACCATGTAATGGTATAGGTCTGAGTCTTCGCATACCACGATACAAACAAGGCACACAATTTATCGGGTATACTACTAGCTACGATAGACCTTTACTCCGACTTTGAGAGAGTACGGAGTGTCCTAATAGATCACCTAAGTACCACGGTGTCTTAGGGAAGCTTCTCTCTCACCTCAACTCCAGCAAATACTTTGTCCGAAATCGTTGCGGGCCCTCCGAAAAACTGTCAGCTGCTCCAGGTTCTTGACTTATACACACCTTATACTAGATAGGAGACACTAACGTTACTAGTCTATCCAAATGATCGTCATACTTAAAATCAAAGCGCGTTTTCGAAAACTCCTTTCACTTCTTGTCGGAAAATCGTAAAACGTCATGATTTTTCTCAAATCAAAAATCCAACTTTCACTATACTTTAAATACTTTGAAATCATTAAAAGAAATCAATGAAATCATTTTAAATAAATGGATCGGTTGCTGGTCCGTCTTGGACAGCAGCTCGCTCGATCCCGAAAACATCGAGTAACGTCACTTTTGAAATCCAACTTTTCTTAAATCACGTGCCATTTAAAATTTAAACTTTAAAACCAACCAAACACATTTTCAGGATTAAAAAACAATTTAAATAAAAACTGGACAGCAAAGATGCTAGCCCACAAAACACTCTTTAGAAAATCCGAAAACATTGTAAAATCGCATTTTTCAAACCAACTTTATCTTATATTAAATACTCATAAAAACTCAACTTCAAAGCACTTTGAAAACATTTTTAAATAAGAAATACAACTTAGAAAAACTCTGGACAGCATCATATTCTAAGTCTCACGTTCACTTTCCGTTGTCCAAAACCAATTTAAATCCATAAACAAGCTAAGTATCTTGAAAACAATTAAACAAACACTTTGATTAACAATTTCTCAAACTCAAATACTTAAAACAATTTATTTCCATGTATAACATTATGCAACAAAATGAGGCAGCAACCAATAGGCCCAATACTTTTTCAAATAACCAAATTCTTTTCAAAAATCAATCAACATCGTAACTTATTAAATAATTCATTTTCCTTCACTTCTTTTATCAAATAAATAATTCCAAGACACTTTAAACAAAGTAGTTCAATTAGAATAAATCACCTAAAACAAACCATTTTGGCACATAGCACATAGCACATTCTCAAATCATTATTTCAAACCAATAGCCTAGACCTAAACACCGTAAACAATTACCTTGCAAACTCATTCATGCATAGTCTAAACATATCATCAAGCAGTCACTCATTCAATTATTTCAAGACATTATGATAATCATACAAGTCCAGCCGAGTCACAAAATAAAGTACAAAATTCATATTTGTCGAAAACATATACATAAAGCTTTTTGTTCGATTACGGAAAATCTCAAAAGATAAAATCTAAAACTATAACAAATAAATTTGTTTACTCCTAAAAATTTCCAGAACATACACATATATTACAAGGTTCATCATATAAAATTTTCAAGTCATTTGAACAATCTTAAGCTAGGTTTCAAATCAGATTTCGTGTGAAAAGCAAGATAGAACTGTTGCTGGCCTGAGGCCAAAATTCCATGATTAAAAATAGTGTTTCAACTTAGAATTGCATGAAAATTGGTATAAACATTCCTTACACAATCAAGATCATCTCATAAAAATTTCAGATTATTTGGAGTTGTGAAAGTCATATTTTTCCAATTAAATTCGTCACTAAGTCGGGAAAATCTGAACCAAACGGTTCACTGTTTTGCCTTTAGTAAAATTATCAAATCAACTCCAAATCTCTTAAAATTTTACAGAGAATATCTAGAGAGGTTCAGGAAGCTACCATAAAAATTTCAAACAATTTAGAGTAGTTTAGGTCAGAAAATTCAGTTTAGGTTTTTCATCGAAAACTTACTTTTCCGAAATTGTTTTCACCAAAATGACTCCGTTTCAATTAACAAACCAACTCTAAAAATCATATAAAAATCCAGGGAAAATCAATTTAACCTACTTAAAACAGTGACAAAATTTCAAAATTATTGAACATGTGCAATTATCATTTATTCATTTAAGTACTTTCTCATACTAAACCAAATGGCATTTATACACACAAATCAATCACAAAATTAATCCATCAATTATTTTCCTTTCAAAAACCGAATCAACATATCATGAAAACAATTTACTTTAACTCAAATACAACATGCATCAAATCAATTTATTTCAAGTCCAATTTCGACATGCATGTACTTAAAAGCACTAGATCTAGTCTTGAAATAATCATGCATCAACACTCAAGAATCAAAATCAAGGCTTTAAGAGTAAAATCAAAACTAATCATCAAAGCATGCTCCTTTTCACTAGATCTTTACATGCATGCATTTAAAAATAGTATATCAAAACAAAAATCCTACATGCATGAACATAAAAATCATTTTCCTTTAAATGAAAGCCCAACCGTGACATGCAAAAAGAAAAATAGGAAAGATTTGTGCAAATCAACAATTAATAGTTTAAGAACACCATAGATCAACTCATAATCAATCATAAAATTGCAAACCAAAGATCAAAATCATTTTGAACCAAGAATGGGCCAAAATCGTGGCCATCACAAGGAAATCACTAAGAAAAATTCAATCTCTTTCAAAGATCTTTATATCGAAACTCAAGTATCAAACATATCATAGTTCAAACATTGATCTTGACATGCATGCAATCAAAAACACTAGATCTCTTGAAAAATCTTTCATGTAAAACTCAAAATCAAGCTTTTTCTTAAAACACTTTAAGAAATCAAAAAGAAGATGGATAAGTTCATGAAATAATTCAAGATCATGAAAGAAAATGCTTTCTTAGCAAAACATCAAAATCAAGTTTAGAAATCAACATGCATGTGAGTGAAAACACTAGATCTAACTTGAAAACCAACATGCATTAACTTTTCCAAACAAAAATCAAGACTTTAGAAAGAAAACATGAAAACCGAAAATGAATCAAAGAAAAGAGATTAAGAACTTTTAGATCATGAAATAAAATGCTTACATCAACAAAATCTTCAAAATCAAGTCCAAGTCTTTGAGTTTGCTCTTTGGTTTCTCTCCTTACTCCTCACGGTTTCACTCCCTCTTTCCTTTAAGTCCATGGGTTCCCCTTCTCCTCCTTCACTCTCTTGGTTTGATCTTCTTTACTTAGGTTGTGTTTGAGATTGGTACTGTGTTTGGGGTTGAGTTCTCCTACTCTTCCTCCCTCACGGCTCAACACTCTTTCTTTCTCTCTCAACACTTGTTTTCTCTCTTGGTTTTAGAATGAATGGGAATGAAGAAGAAAGATAAAGTAAAGGGTGTGTGTGTTGGTGCTTGTATACACATGTGGTTTTGGGCTTGGGTTTTGTTTCCTCTCCCCCACGGCTCACTCTTCTTTTTCTTTTCTATTTCTTTTCTTTTTCTTCCTCCTTTAGGTCATGCTTAGGTCATCTAGGTGATGTCATCAACTTGGCCATTAAGTAAGCCAACTTGGAGACCAAGTAAACAAACTTGGAGGCCAAGTTATGCACATGTAAGTGTGCATTAGGAGGGGGAATTCGGTTAAGGAGGGGTTAAAGGTAGATTAGGTTAGTTAATCTAGGTTTAAGGTACTAATTAGGATCTAATCATGATTAAGGTAGGATTAGGGAAAACTAAATTGGGTTTATTCCACTAATCCATAGAGTTTAGGGCTTAATCAAGGATTAAGGTACTAATCCAAAGACTTAATCCATACTAGTATAGGTTTAGGGAAAACTAATTCCAGATTAGTTCACTAACCTTGAGGGTTTAGGGTTTAAGAGAGTGATTAAGTGATCGAGGCCGTACCCGATACAAATAAAAAAAACAGTTTAAATATAGTACTAGGAAGTGACTCCTAGGTCGTCTCCCAAGGAATATCTTATCAAGAAAAAGGTCAAACAGATAGTATGCACAGAAAATAGGGGGGGTTTTGTATTGAATGTTGAAATCTAAAATCAAAACAGAATTAAAATAAAAACGAAGTAACAGATAAGGAGAAGCGGATAAACCCCTTTGGCTCACGTTCACAACTCTATCATCGGTCACAAAAGATCAATTTCTTTCCTCTTCACTGTCCAACTCGTGAGAACTAAATACTAAGCGAAAATTCAATTCTCACCCCAAAACCCAAACCTCTAATTAAGCATTAAAAGCCAAAGCATGGAGTTTTTACGAGTTTGCATAAATTAAGCATTCATACACATGGATTATCTCTATAGAAGGGAACTAAGCGAACCATAACATATCAATAAGCATGAAAACAGTGAATAAAAATGAAATATCATTAAGAATAAAACCTCAAGAGTATGTGATATGTAACATCCCTGAATTTTAGCCCTAGATAATTCGTGCTTTGTGATTTAAAGTGTTTTTTCTTAGCTTGATGTGTTAGGGTTTGATCGTGCTTAGATAGTAATCGTGATTAGGATTAGTGTAACCCTAATTAATTAAGCTTAGTCTTGTGTGGTTTTAAGTTAATTTGATTTGGTTTGGTTAGTCTTGAGTGAGATTAGCTTGGTTAATGAATAGTTTAGGAACTAAGTGGATTAGATTAACCTATTGGGCCAAGATTGTATGTTGGGCCTTGAATATGTGTTTTGGGCCTTGTGTGTGTGTGTGTGCAAAGCCGTGTGAAGTGTGTGTGTATGGTGAAATGGTGTGTGAGCATGTGAGGGCCGTATGGTGTGTGAGTGTATGTGAAGCCATGGAGTGCATTTGTATAATGCATGAAGCTAGTGAGTTGTCAAGCCCACATTCATGCATGTTGGTCAAAGTGCTAGATGTCCACACCACCTTTTCTCCCTTTGCATGAAGGTGTGATGTGTCAACACCAAAGCCCACCCTTATGCCACCTTTTCTCTTCATCTTTGACCATGTGTTTTATAAAAATAAACACTTGTTGATGAGCCTCATTTTGCTCCCTCTCTCACGCCACCTTCATACCAATTCCATTCCATTTCTTTCTTCTTCTTCCTTGCTAAGAGCTCACGGCCAATCTCCCAATACACCACCACTCAACCATTTTCTTCCATTAAAACAAGAAAACTTCACATATTCTAAGCCTAGATCAAGAACACACCACATGCATGAATGTTTGAAGCTTAGAAATCCAAAACTCAACCCTTCCTCTCCTTAAGCAAGCTCACGGCCTCACCCCACCAACACCCTTGTTCAACCCAAACTTTTACCAAACACTAAGAACCTTGGCATATTCATACCCTAGCTCTTGAATATGCCTTTTGTTTGAAGATTTGTGTTGAATAAATTTCAACTCAAGACCAAATAGACCTCACGGCCACACCATCATCAAGGCACTAGGATTTTGGCTTGGTTGATCAAGAGGAGTCTTAGAGTCTTGAAAGCTTAGGAGCAAAGTTTCAAGTGTCTAAGGAGGAGGGAGTTGCTCACGGTTTTGGTAAAGGGGAAAGCTCAAAGTTCTTAGTTTTTGTTTTGTGTCTTCAAGAGGTATGGAGAGAAGTTTACACACTTGCTAGAATAAGTTTTAAGCTTAGAAATTTAGGGTGAGTCACCATGAGACTCAAGGGCACTAGTTAGACTTTGATTTTGGGCTTGGAGGCCGAATTTGATGAATGTTGATATGTTGTTGTTGAATGTGCTATGCTGAATTTTGTGCTTATGTTTTGTGTTGATGATTACCTTACTTGTATTGTGTTGTTATTGAAATGTTGATGCTGAATTTTATAGCCTTGTTTGGTATTGATGAATGGTTGTTAGTGTGAATACCATAGGTTTATGTTGAATTTTAGGAACCTACCTTGAGTTAAAGGGAAACCGAATGGATTAGGGTGTTAGTTGGATGTTTAGCCTCTTGAATGCACTAGGTTAAGTGTTGACCCCAAGGATTAGAACTAATTAGGCCTTAATCAACACTTAGATGAGGTAATTAGAGTGTTGATCAATTCGGTTTTAGGCTCTAAGCCTTGATTAGGGGGATGACCCAATAACTAAGTGATAATTAACCCAATCTTAGACATCTAAATCACTCTTAGACCGAATTAAGTTCCCTAAAACTTGGTTAGACCTTGATTAGTCAACAAATTCAAGATTAGTTAGACTTAATCCTTGATTAAACCTTGATTAGCTGCCTTAAACCATGATTAGTCAACTAATCCCTGATCAGTTGGACTTAATCCAAGATTAATAAGCTTAATCCCTGATTAGTCAACTAATTCCCGATTAGTTGGACTTAATCCTCGATTAGTAACCCTAATCCCCTGATTAGTCAACTAATCCACGATTAGTTGGATCTAATCCATGATTAGTTAGACCTAAACCATGATTAGTCGGATTTAATCCAAGATTAGTCAATAAAGCTTGACTTAACCCACGATTAGTGAGACTAAACTCCTGATTAGTGAGATTTAGTCCAAGATTAGTGGACTTAGTCCATGATTAGTCAACCGAAGTCAGTTAAACCTAGTCTTAAAGTGATTAGGATTCACTTAACCGAAGTCTTAAGTAGTTAAGACTTGATTATCCCAAGCTTTAGTCACTAAAGGTGACTTAGGTCAAGTAAGTGATGGGACTTTGACCGAACACTCAGTCATAGACGTAACCTAGAATTAGTACGACTCTGCTATGTCATCTGTGTGCTTAATTACTTATGGATATACGGTGAATGTCTATAGCTGTGTATGTACCCATGCTGGACTGATGTCAATGGATAATGACATAGTTGGACTAATAACGAAACTAGAACTTGAACATGTGCATGATAACCTAGGACTGCAAGAGTTGCATCGATAATATACATGACATGAACTAGGTTATCAGACCAGTCCAAATTTGAGGAACACGTACGCAGGTGGAAACACCGTAAGGCGTGCCGTTTACTACGCCGGATGAACCTGTGAACTGTTTTGTAACTGAACCGGACATTTTACGAAAGCCTGCACAAAGTTCACCGTAAGTCGTGCCGCGTCTGGGATGCACTATGCTGGTGGAAACACCGTAAGTCATGCCTTTGCCCTGGTAGACATACCGTAAGTCGTGCCGCGTCTGGGACGCACTGTGCTGGTGGACGCACCGTAAGTCATGCCGTGTTCTGGGAACACACCTACGCTGGTGGAAACACTGTAAGTCGTGCCGCGTCTGGGACGCACTATGCTGGTGGAAACACCGTAAGTCATGTCGTGTTCACACCTACGCTGGTGGAAACACTGTAAGTCGTGCCGCGTCTGGGACGCACTATGCTGGTGGAAACACCGTAAGTCATGCCTTTGTGCTGGCAGACGTGCCGTAAGTCGTGACGCGTCTGGGACACACTATGCAGGTGGACGCGCCGTAAGTCATGACGTGTCTCGGACACACCGTTCCTCAGATCTGGACCCGGTGGACAGAGGCCTCATAGCGAAGAACATGTACATGCATCATGCCACTTAACTTGAAGATAATAACTAAACTGGCGTTTGCTCATATGTATATGCATTGGTGACTGGTGCTGTGTATCTGGCTGTGTATGCTAGGGCTTAGGCTTATTCAATTATGCGACTGTGTTAGGCTTACTCTCCCTGCCCTTGTAGGTGATGACCGAATGCCTGCCTTGCATCGAGATTCGTCCGCTCCCTGATGGCGCTTGGGGTTGGACGAAACCGGTGATCCCGGACTATGGAATAGCTGCAGTGGACCGTCGACCAGCTCTGATGATACCCTTTCTTTTTGAGTCTTACTTTTGTAAAAGTTGTTTTTGGTATTGTCAGAGTGTTTTTCTAATGGACTTGTAACTATTTTGTATCAGACCTTTTCTAATCTATTATCTACAACTAAGGTTCATTTCACGCATCTAAATATTCCGCTTGCTTTTAATAAGTTTTGAAATCCGGCATTCATCCGTTTATAAAGAACTCGCAATCGAGGGACTAAAGGTTTCATTTATAGAAACATTATTCATTGCGAAAACCCCTCGACTGCTTTTCAACTCCTTTTTAACTTTCCGGATTTCAACTCTCTGATTTTTACTTTCCAATCAAGTGTTTTGAAAAGAAAAATTTTCCACCCTAAATTTTGGAAAACCTTACAAGTCCAAATCAAATTAATTGTTTTTCCTAAAGAGGCGAGTGCGTTACATGATACATTACCAAAGGGATTTAACCTAAGAGTTTAGCCTTCCATGAAGAAAAATACCAAAAACGTGTAGAAAGGGAAGAGAGAGAAACCCTAGCAGCCACCACAAGCTTGGAAAGCAAAACTAAGCCTTCTCTAAGAGAGAGAATGTAAAAACGTGATTATGGAAGGTGGCTTCTAGGGTTTACACGAAATTGGCTTATTAAATCACAAAACGGGCCTAAATCATGGGCCCAAATCCTAAGGAAAGCTAATCTCTAAATTAAATCTAAAAATATCCTATAGATAAAATCTAAATCTTAAAAGATATAAACTAAATCTCAAATAATCCTAAAGATATATTACAATCTTCACTTCATCATATATCTTCTCTTCCAAAATTAAATCTTCATTCCCAAAATGCCCAAAAAGCCCTTGTGCCAAATATGACCTGAAAATAGAAATAGAATTAATTAGGCTAAATAATCCCAAATTAAACAATATTCAGAATATTAGTCCAATAAACTCTAAATCACTAAATCAAGCTAAACAATGTCAAATAGGCAACAAGTATCAATAATAGGAGTAAAATAATGCAAGGAAAAATGGGAAATAAAATGCTCATCATTAAGTACTTAATCAAGGATTAGGAACTTGATTAAGGTTTAATCAAAGATTAGGGTTTAATCAAAGATTAGAGATGCAAATTAGGGTTTCTAGAGATAATTCTAGATTAAGGGTATGATAAGATACTTGGACTTTGATTTTTGAAACTTAGGGTAGAAATAATTTTCCATCTTAAAACCATAAAACCATATGAATCAATTTAATGAAAATAAAATCTTAATTAAAACTTTAAGTAATACAACTCATTTGAAAACCTTAGAAAAACAAACACATAAAATCATAACATAAGTGGATTAAATTCCAAAGTGTAGAAATCCATCATGAAATCAAAACTCCTTAAATCAATTCTTAAATCAATTAGGCTAAATCCATAAAAATGCACAAAGAAATTCATTTTTCAAATAAAATCACAAATAATAAAATTACTTCAAACTTCAACAAATCATTTGCTTGAATTCCATAAAAATCTTTGCTTTACCAAAATTCCATAAAATCAACAATTGATTACGTAATCGAATAAAATACCCATCAAAAACCATTTGTAAAACAATATCTCAAAACTTCTTCTTTAATGAAAACTTATTCATTTTAGCCAGGAAAATACGGAATGTCACATAGGGCGCGAGGTCGCGTGCACCTCGGGCGCGCGTGCATCAGACCAGGCCCGTTTGGGCCAAAACTTCAAAACTTGATGGGGATTCTACCTAGGGTTATTTTGTAAATATAAATTAGTGATTTAGAGCTAGGTTAGGCAGCCAACTAGAGGAGAAAACACATATTAGAATAGTTTGAAGAGGGAGATTACATCACTTTGGAGAGCACAAGTGGAGGATTGAAGAATTTGGGGTAATTTGTCTATGAGTTTCCCTAATATGTATTTTATTCTTCTTATTTCTATGTGTAACTAAAACCCTCATGTTAGGAACACGGTGAATTTGTATGGCGTAGCTTATTTCAATTTATAATTTAGTGTTTTCCGTTTTTTAATTCATGCGTTGATTGTGTTTTTTATTGAATACGTAAAACTGATCACTTTATGTTTTGGATCTTCTTAATTCTTAATGAAAGTTAGGGATTTTGAATAGGCCTTGCAATTAACGGTATAATCACTCAAACATAGAGATATAATTGGATGATTATATGAATTGGTAATTCCCTTGTGCTAAATAACTTATTTTCCAATGTTGTAATTTATTGAGAGATCAAGGATTACAAACTTAGAGAATAAAGAGTAATTATAGAGAGATCTAATAGTTGCTATTAAAGAGGAATTGTCCTTGAATTAAAGGAAAACCTAAACCATAATTGAATAAGTGAAACCTATAATGCAACCAACGTTCCTAACCATTTCTCCTGTAGTTCTCAAGCTTTTATTTAATTTTAGCAATTAATTAGTTTAGTTTACAACAAGTTTCAAATCTGAATTTTAATTTAAAACAACTTTTTAGTTATAGGATTTATTTCTAATTAAACTTAGGTGAAAGTAGACTAAAAACACAACTCCCTGTGGGACGATATTCGGTCTTCCATTGACTATATTACTCGTTGACCCAGTACACTTGCTGGAATATCAACATTTACGAAATGAGATTTTGAGAGAGCTTACGAAACAAGATTTTTGAACAAATTTACGAGAAGATATTTTGTGAAAATTTATGAAATGATATTTTGTGAAAGTTTACAAAATGATATTTTGTGAAAGTTTATGAAATGATATTTTGTGAAAAGTTTATGAAACGATATGTTGTGAAAGTTTATGATATGAAGTTTTGAGAAGGTTTCGAAATGATATTTTGAGAAAGTTGCGGAATGATATTTCGAGAAAGTTTATGGAATGAGATGTTGTGAAGTAAGATGTTCAAAAAGATTGTAATTTCAAGAAAGATTATGAAACAAGTTTTTGATAAAAGGGATGTTGAGAAAGTTCATGAGGTGAGATTTTGAGAAAGTTGTGAAATGAGATTTGAGGAAATTGTGTAACACTCCTTGTATATAATCTTACTTTATAAGAAAAGTAAGAAGTTTATGAAAACATGGACTTGTTATCGTTGGAAAAAGATCTGAAAATAAGAATTTTCCCTTCCCTTGAAAATTTAATTTCAGAAACACTTCATCAATGATAAAGGTTGACTACCAAAATCAGAGTTTGCGGTAACATAGTAAAATCATCATATTGTACCCCCAAAATATATCAAGTGTAACAAGTCCATTAATACCAAATAAGTATAATTATGAAACTGAATTCCTCTTATGATACCTTTTTCCAAAATATGTATTGTAACACCCCTAATTTTCGTCTCCCGAGTAATAGGAAATTAATAATAAAAGTTTTATTATTTTCCAAGTTTATATTGTGTATTTAATTAGCCTAAAATATAAAGATAGCTTGAAATATTTTTTTTATATGGCAAATAAATGCAAAATATGAGGATATTGCATTTTGGTCCCTGAATGAGGACTTAAAAGCAATATTAAAAAGGTTCTTGGAAGGAAAGATTTAAAAATATTAATTTTTAGATTTTGTACTAATCTAACCGGTTAGTAATGTCCTGTAACCGGTTAGACGATGAACCCAGAAACTGGGTTAGTGGATTTTGATGAGTAATCACTCGAATAACCCCGAATTCGCCACGATTACAGCCAAATTCTAGTGGAGAACCACGCGTCGCCCTGCATGCAAGCCTAATTTGTCTATAAATAGATGAATTTCTGAGGATTTGAGGGTTTTTGCAGCTGAATTCTTGTTGAGGAAGGGAATTAGGGTTCCATTTTCGTGTGGAGAAATTCGCCTTTGTTCCTGAGAGGGAGATCGAGATCCATACACCATTGCAAAGCTTACATCTTGAGCTTTGTAAAAACACCAAATTTGTGAGATGAGAGTCTGTGTGGATGGAGAAATCGATTTGAGAAGTTGGGAGTTGAATTCTGAATCCTCTGTTGTGCATGTTCTGGAAGCTGAGTTCTAGAACTGATTTTGGTAAGTATAGTCAATCCTTAAGTCTCAAATCACTTCCATTCCTTAGTACATGTTACCTATATTGAGTCCTAATTGGTTTCCCCAATTTCTTTGGCCAAATGCTATGTCAAATATTCTGGTCTTTGGACCCTGTTGATGGAAATCGTGGCTGAGAGCAGAACCTAGGATTTGTGGGGAATCTATGTTGGAGCCTTTCTCTCTGCAATGTTTTGGATCAAGCACGAACCTAAGGTAAGGGGGAAGCTTACTATTTGCTAGAATGAGAATAAATTGTGGTAGAATATAGGATGAGTCACCAAGAGACTCAAAGGGCATAAGTTGAAATGGATAAATGGCTTGGAGGCCAATTTGAGCTCAATTGTTGTTTGGAGCAATGTTATCTGGATGCATGCAAGCTATGTCGATGCTTAATTCTGAGTTTAAGTGCTTAATCTAAGTTTTGTCGTATTAAATTGTGTTTATGTGAATTTTCATGCAATTTGATACCATAAACTTGATGCATGCAATATGAATGTGTTTCTGGGTGTAAACATATTTGTTTTAAGGCATATGAACTTTGTGCATATTGAGTTTGGGTTAGATTTGAGAAAGGAAGAAAATGAGTTGTTAAAACTCTTGTTTTAATGGACTGACTGCATAATCTAACCGGTTACACGATATTCGTAACCGGTTAGACACTGCAGATTTTCAAAGAAAATTAGTTTATTAATCAGTCCTGAAATCTTAATGGTTTCTGCTCAAATCTAAGCTTTAATTTCAGTATACATGGTCTGAATATGAGTTGTTATAATGCCAAAGTTCAGATTTGAAAGATTAAAGTTAATACCTTAAGGTGATGAGATAGTTTCAAGAGGAAATTATGCTCATTGGACAATGAAAGGTGATTTAGACTTTTGAATGATATAAACAGTGGGTTTGAGGTATAAACATTGTTAAACTGGTTTATGGATTGGGTAGGGAATTTAAGAAAAAGGGTTTTCTGAATTCCAATGGTAAACAGTTCAGGTCTGTAATTCTAACCGGTTAGCCTGGAACTGTAACCGGTTAGTACCTGAATCTGAAAAATAAAAAGTTAAGTTTTTACCCAATCTAAGTTTAATGACATGTTTTGGGATATTTCAAAGGAGAATTTTTGTGTCAAAGACTATACCTCAAATAAATCATTCAAAAGAGAAATTGGAATATTTCTAAATCACAGTAATTAATGGAAAAACCAACCTTAGTAAATTATGCATGCAATACATGCATAGAGAAAGGTAATGAAATAGGTTGGAAAGGATAGTTTGTGATGTTCGGGTACTTGACCCTGTACTCTAGGAGTACTAAACTAATGCAACCAACTTGATGACACATTCTGGGAATGTGGCCATTGTCTGGGACATGGTTTCTTGGACACGTTCTGGGAACGTGATGCACACTCTGGGAGTGGTGCTTGATTTTATTCCAAGTTTGGTTTGCGATACATTCTGGGAACGTATGTGAGTGTTCTGGGAACCCATTGGTTTAATAATGGAATTAAACATAAAAACCAACCTTGATGATTGTGCATTCATATAGAATGGAAGTTTGGTTGGTAGGAACGTTTATCATATTTTGGGAATATGAGGAGGGTACTCCGGGAGTACCAAATTATAACCTACTTGATGACACATTATAGATATGTGGCCAGTGTCTGGGACCTGGTTTTATACGTTCTGGGAACGTATGTTGGTGTTCTGGAACACTTTGATAAGCAACCTACTGGATGACACATTATAGATATGTGGCCAGCGTCCGGGACCTGGTTTTTATACGTTCTGGGAACGTATGCGTTCTGGGAACGTGATGCACACTCTGGGAGTGATGCTTATTTATCCAAGTATGGTTTGCTACACGTTCTGGGAACGTGATGCACACTTTGGGAGTGAATGCTTATCATCCAAGTATGGTTCGGCATTACGTTCTGGGAACGGATGTCGGTGTTCCGGGAACACAACGGTGTATTGGATGGACGTCCAAGATGGACTTTTAGAGGCCTCAGTTGTGGAAGGAAATCATGCATCATGCCACCTGCATTGAAAGAATTATTCAGATTAACCGGGTGTGCTCATATGATTATGCATCATGATTTGCTACATGTTAACTTGTGGATGTTAGTTTTATTCTAATTTGAGTATGCGAATATGTATAGCTAACCCCCATGCCCTTATTAGGTGTTGATCGTGCATCTAGCTTGCACAAGAATCAGTAAGGGGAGATGTCCCTTAGGTGCTTGCCGAGTGTAGAAAATGTGGGTTGGAAACCCGTTGTGCAGATATCGAGGATCCGACCAGAAGGATGTTTGGACAAAGGACCAGTGACCAGCTCTATAACATTTCTATTTTTAATAGAATTTATATGATACATTTTGGAAAAAAAGTATCATAAGAGGAATTCAGTTTCATAATTATACTTATTTGGTATTAATGGACTTGTTACACTTGATAAATTTTGGGGGTACAATATGATGACTTTACTATGTTTCCGCAAGCTCTGATTTTTTTAGTCAACCTCATTACAAATCAAGTGTTTGTGAAAAAGAATTTTCAAGGGAAGGGAAAATTATTATTTTCAGATCTTTTTCCAACGATAACAAGTCCAAGTTTTCATAAACTTCTTACTTTTCTTATAAACTAAGATGACATAAAATGAGTGTTACACTTTTATGGTATCAGAGCAATGGTCCTGACTCTTGGTCCTTGGGTGTGTGGTCCAATACGTTGGTCATCGATATCTGCAATGTTTCCTGGGAAGTTTGCTTTCATATACTTCCAAACTAGAGCTAAGATTATGGGTAATGGCTCTAGATAAGTAGCTTATTCTGCTATTAAGAAGTGTTCTATGAGGTCTAAGTCGAAGTATGATAGTCGTATGCTTCTCTTTAGACATGTGGTCAACCTAAAACCATAGTGTTGGTTTATTCCGTTCTCATAGGAACCAGTGATAAGGAAATCTTAAGGAGTTGTAGTTGAGTCCTCGATTCTGAGGAGGAGTGTTTACCCTCACTCGTGTTAAAGTTAATCAACTTTTCAGACCGAGTGTAGGGCAGTGATCTTCTTAAAGAGAAACCTTGTTGAGTTTGTTAAACTCTAAAGCTATCCTTTCTTTTGTTCCTTTCGGATAAGGGTAGTGATCAGAGTTGCTCTATGCCTTATCCAATATGCTATCTCAAGTGGAGACTCCTACAAATCATCTTGTAGTTGTTTCCAAGGTATGTCTGAATTGTTCTATTATGGTATTAGACTTTGTCTATCTACCTGTGTCATGATTACATTTGATCTTAAGAACGGTTTGGGAGCCGAGGGATCAAGTGATCATGATCAATGACGATAGAACAACCCTGTATTGGGATTCCCAAGTTTCGAATCTGAAATCCAATGAACTCATATGTTGCTTCTGGGAAGCAATATTGAAGGAGAAAGGGGGTTGAAGAAATCCTGGTTGTAGGAAAATGATGTCAGGTTTACCTTTGAGCAAAGCGATAGAGTTTGGAATCAAGTTAATTCTTGAAGCTGATTCCCTCTCTACTACCCTTGCAATATGGTATTATTGGGAATGGTCAAATGGGAGAAACACGTAGAGGAGTTGCTAAAAGAATTGATTGGACCAGGTTAAAGGAGTCTAAGTGTTTTCTAAGATTGATTGGCGGTTGGATTAACCCCAAATCAGGATTCGGGGCAGGAATACACTTAAGACAACATTTTTGATCCCGATACGGACATTATGAGTAGGAAATAATGTCGTTCGGATTGACTAAGGCACCTGTTCTTTTATGGATTATAAAAACTGGACCTTTAGATCCTATTTGGATTCGTTTGTGGTTTATCCTAAGAATCTGGAGGAGCATGAGGAACATCGCGGGATTGTGTTGAGAATCCTGCAAGAGGAGTAGTAGTGTGTTAAGCTCGCCAAAGATGAGTTTTGGTTGAGCTAAGTTACGTTTGCAGGGCATGTGATCTTTAAAGAAGAAATTGCGATGGATCCAGCAACGGAAATTACGATTATGCATCATGATTTGCTACATGTTAACTTGTGGATGTTAGTTTTATTCTAATTTGAGTATGCCAATATGTATAGCTAACCCCCATGCCCTTATTAGGTGTTGATCGTGCATCTAGCTTGCACAAGAATCAGTAAGGGGAGATGTCCCTTAGGTGCTTGTAGAGTGTAGAAAATGTGGGTTGGAAACCGTTGTGCAGATATCGAGGATCCGACCAGAAGGATGTTTGGACAAAGGACCAGTGACCAGCTCTATAACATTTCTATTTTTAATAGAATTTATATGATACATGTAACACTCATTTTATGTCATCTTAGTTTATAAGAAAAGTAAGTATAATTATGAAACTGAATTCCTCTTATGATACTTTTTTCCAAAATGTATCATATAAGTTCCATTAAAAATAGAAATGTTATAGAGCTGGTCACTGGTCCTTTGTCCAAACATCCTTCTGGTCGGATCCTCGATATCTGCACAACGGGTTCCCAACCCATACCTTCTATACTCTGCATGCACCTAAGGGACATCTCCCTTTACTGATTCCTGTGCAAGCTAGATGCACGATCAACACCTAATAAGGGCATGGGGGTTAGCTATACATATTCGCATAATCAAATGAGAATAAAACTAACATCCACAAGTTAACATGTAGCAAATCATGATGCATAATCATATGAGCACACCCGGTTAATCATAACAATTCTTTCAATGCAGGTGGCATGATGCATGATTTCCTTCCACAACTGAGGCCTCTAAAAGTCCATCTTGGACGTCCATCCAATACACCTTTGTGTTCCCGGAACACCGACATTCGTTCCCAGAACGTAATGTCGAACCATACTTGGATAATACGCATCACTCCCAGAGTGTGCACCGTGTTCCCAGAACGTGTAGCAAACCATACTTGGAATAATAAGCACCACTCCCAGAGTGTGCACCACGTTCCCAGAATGCATACGTTCCCAAAACGCATAAAAACCAGGTCCCGGACACTGGCCACATATCTATAATGTGTCATCAAGTAGGTTATAATTTGGTACTCCCGGAGTACCCTCCTCATATTCCCAGAATATGATAAACGTTCCTACCAACCAAACTTCCATTCTATATGAATGCACAATCATCAAGGTTGGTTTTATCTTTAATTCCATTATTATACCAACGTGTTCCCAGAACACTAACATACGTTCCCAGAACGTATCGCAACCCATACTTGGAATATAATCAAGCACCACTCCCAGAGTGTGCATCACGTTCCCAGAACGTGTCCAAGATACCATGTCCCAGACAATGGCCACATTCCCAGAATGTGTCATCATGTTGGTTGCATCAGTTTAGTACTCCTAGAGTACAGGGTCGTGTACCCCGAACATCACAAACAATCCTTGCCAACCTATTTCATCACCTTTATCTATGCATGCATCGCATACATAATTACTAAGGTTGGTCTTTCCATTAATTACTGTGATTTAGAAATATTCCAATTTCTCTTTTGAACGATTTATTTGAGGTATAGTCTTTGACACAAAATTCTCTTTTGAATTATCTCAAGACATGCCCTTAAAACTTAGATTGGTAAAACAAAATCAATGGTATTCAAAAACATAACTTTTTATTTTTCAGATTCAGGTACTAACCGGTTACAGTTCCAGGCTAACCGGTTAGAATTACAGACCTGAACTATTTACCATTGTAATTCAGAAAACCCTTTTTCTTGAATTCCCTACCCAATCCATAAACCAGTTTAACAATGTTTATACCTCAAAACCACT
The DNA here is from genome assembly GCA_037953625.1 of Crotalaria pallida. Lineage (NCBI taxonomy): Eukaryota > Viridiplantae > Streptophyta > Magnoliopsida > Fabales > Fabaceae > Crotalaria > Crotalaria pallida. Next base: position 104,735,656 of record CM075654.1, on the reverse strand, counting down.
GTTTATATCATTCAAAAGTCTAAATCACATTTCATTGTCCAATGAGCATAATTTCCTCTTGAAACTATCTCATTACCTTAAGGTATTAACTCTTTAACTGCAATCTGAACTATAACAGTGAAATCAACTTATTTTCAGATTGTTTTCCATGAAATTAAGGCCTAGATTTGAGTAGGATTGATAAGACCACAATGCTGAGTTTGTAAACTTATTTTCTTTTGCATTTTAACAGGGTCTAACCGGTTACGAATATCGAGTAACCGGTTAGATTATGCAGTCTGACACTAAAACATGAGTTTTAACAAACCATTCTCTTCACTACTCAAATCTAACCAAATTTCAACCTTTAACAGAGTACATATACCTTAAATAAATATGTTTAAACACAGAAACATATCTATTTTGCATGCATTCAATTTGGATACACAAATTTCACATAATTGCACATATTTCACAACTTAATGCATCAATTCACATAATATCCAAGTAAGTCATGAAATCAACATCAACATAGCTTGCATGCATTCAGATAACATTGCTCAAAATATCAATTGAGCTCAAATTGGCCTCCAAGCCATTTAACCATTTCAACTTATGCCCTTTGAGTCTCTTGGTGACTCATCCTAAATTCTACCACAATTTATTCTCATTCTAGCAAATAGTAAGCTTCCCCCTTACCTTAGGTTCGTGCTTGAACAAGATTTGAGCAGAGATTTGAGGTAGAACACCAACCACCCAAAGCTCCTCCTCAAACCAGAACCGTTTTTACACGGTAGATTGATCAAGAAATTTGGAACATGAAATGGACATGGAAATTAGGGAAAATGGTCATTATCAAAACCATGCAACATGAACTTTGAAAGGAAACCAAGTCTAGAACAAGAGAAAGCTTGAGCTTACCAAAATCGAAGCTCAAAGTTAGTTCCAGAAACCCAATACAGAACTGTGACAGTTTTGAATCTCCAACTTCATGAATCGATTTCTCCTTGCTCAGGAACTCTCAACTCTCAAACTTTATCTCAATACAAAGCCCTTGATTCAAGCTTTGTAATGGTGTATCACTCACTGATCAACACTCAGAGAAGAAGAAGAATTTACCCACACGAATCAGAAATCCTAATCAGCCTCTCTTCAACACCAAATGCAGAAATCAACCCCAAATCCTCAGAAATTCAGCCTTTTATAGACGAATTGGAGTAACATGCATACCGACGCGTGTTCTCCATTTATCTGAGGCTGGTTTCGTGGCGATTTCTGGATTAATTGGGTGATTACTCATCAAACGCACTAATCCCAATTTCTGAGTTCATCGTGTAACCGGTTACACAGCCCTTCTAACCGGTTACATACTGATAAAATTCAAAAATTAATAATTTAATTACTCTTTCTTCAAAAACCTTTTTAATATTGCAATTAGGTCCCAACCCAAGGGCTAATTTACAATATTCACATTTTTGTACAAAATAACCATATAAAAATATATCTCATATTTTTATATAAAAACACATAATGTACAAAAACTAAAACCTTCAAAACTAATATATATCAATTATAAAATAATTGTTATAATCAATTTCTTGGTTATTTGGGAGACTAAAATTAGGGGTGTTACACTACTCCCCCACTTAAAAGGGATTTCGTCCCCGAAATTCATCTTTTGAAATTTTCCACTTTTCCAAAGTATTTTTATACCAGAAAACTTCATCTTGCTCCCAAAAATTTGTTCTTTAGGGTCCTCCCCCACTTAAAAGAGTTTTGATATAGTTCTTTTATTTCGAAACATCTTTAATAAAACCTTTCACCTTAAACCAAAATTCTTTGCATAAAACTCTTAGGTGAAAGAATTTCTTTTAAAAGAAATACTCTTTACACTTCACATAAATATTCTTCAATTAAAGCACTTTCCAATAAACTTTTTGGAAAAACTTTTTGGGCTGCGCACTCTGATCTCTCAAGCATGATCAAAGAAACGTTTGTATGACTTCATTTCTTAATAGTTTGAAACATTAGGGTGATCAGTCCTAATATTCAATCCATTAATAACAAAATCATTCTTTTCAGATATAATCTTTCGCAAGAAAGACCATACGACAGGTCTTTAAGTTAGATGAACTTAAAGATAGGGTAATTATCACTATCAGACTTAGTTAGATAGTCAAGTTCTAGAGACATTTCCGTTGGGGAGACAATGATTTGTCATATCCCGGTGGTTTTTTATCTCTCTAGCCAAAACTGATCTTTCCATTTCTGTAGTGTCCACAGATATTATCACATCCAACTGTGATAAGGGTTTTGATCACAGAAAGATTGGAGTTGAACTTCCAACAGGATATTGATATTCTCAAACGATTAGATTAACGTAATCGAAAAACATTTGACTACGTTAATTCAGATCAAAGGAAGAGATAGGCTTGGGTTGTCTACGTTAGGATCACACTCAACTCTCATCTCAGCCGGTGAATTCTTCTTGTGCTGGATTCGTCCATTTCTTTCTCACCTTTTCCTTCAAGACAATTCGGTGAATAATACTCCTGCTTCCTACAATCGGAATTGGCTATTCCCTTAGGTACATCACAACTAAACTCAAAGTGATGTGCCTCACAGTTTCACCTCAAGATGGACAAATGTTCCCTTTCCTATTTCCTCCTTAGTCACTTTTCTCCAATCGAGGATTCCTTAACCTCGATATTTCCGTGGTTGATATTCTCCCATTTATTTTTCCTCTTTCTGCAGTTGGGCCTGTATTTCATCATTCTTTCTCTTATTCTGAACTCAGACCTTTCTCGCATGAAGTTCATGTACTTTCCCATAGTCCTCACACATGCTTCCAACATTGAGAAATTCCTTATTCCTTGATAGTTGATAGCTAACTTGGGTTCGAACATAATCTATTCTTGAAGTTATTGCCTTTGGATCTCTCCTCTAGATTGTCCTAGACAACACTTCCTAAATCCCTTACTTCCATAATATATTTTCTAATATCCATAATCACAGACTTTGATTCTAAAGATTAAATCTCTTTTGTTTCTTCATAGAGATCTAACTCCTTTTTCCTCAAAAGTTAACTTCTCTTTCTTCTCTTCATCTTCTGGTGGTAATTCACGAATCCGATTCAGGAATTCATTGGTGATAGGCAACATTCCCAATCTAATACTTAGAGGGTTCCTCTTGGGTTACCCGGCTTAGGTCTCTGATTCCCTCGATCGGGATAACCTCCTTAACCATCATTGAGCTCACAAGAATAGTCTATCAGCTCAAATCGTCCGCAACTACGTTTGCTATGCCAGGATGATAATGGAGCTCAAAGTCATAATCTTTTAAAAACTTCATCCATCGCCTTTGTCTCACATTCAACTCTTCCTCTTCTTATTGTCATTCATACTTTCGAATTCCAAACTTGTTCATGAATCACGACCTTCTTATCTTAATGCTTATCGTCTCTTTTGCATCGTCCAGCTCAATTCTCTACCTTTCCTGATTGGAGTAGCTCCTTAATTTCAATTCTCAATTAGTCCATAAATATTATGATTCAATCCTCTTTAAATATATTTCAATGATGAATCAAGGCATTAAGTTATTTTACCACATTATTGAAGAAACCGCAATTGGTGGTTGAAACAACTAAGGAACCCTAGGAACACACCTAGAAGGGGGGGTTGAATAGGTGTAAAAGAAACCTTGAAAGATTTTCAAAAGAAATAAATCGAAACAATTAAAACAAATGATTTTTGAAAATTCTACAGCATTTAATCAATTAACCTGCAATTTACTCGAGTATTAATCGATTAAATATATGCTTAATCGATTAAATCTGACAGAAAACAGAAAAATCAATTTTTCATTCGAATATGAAAATCAATCAATTAACACGTAAGATCAGAGATTCAGCGAAAACAATTAACACCTATATTCTTATTGATTATCCTAGGTTATGAAAATGATTTTCCCTTTATCAATTTGAACAATAAAGGTTCAATTCAATCAATTATGAAAATCAATCTTTCTCTAGGTTTTCAACCAAGAACACAATTAAAGACTTGAATGTAAAGAGTTAAGGGTTTAGAGATACGACACAGTGATTTATCCTGGTTCACTTTCATCCGCTTGAAAGCTACATCCAGTCCCCTCTTCAACCAAGAGAGATTCTTCATTATGAGGAATTAGAGTTCTCAAATTACAAGTAAATGCCTCACAAGACTCCCTTCTTGCTAGCCTACAAGAGATACCACACCCTTGCCTTGTAATCCTATTGATCTTCTCTCTAATCTAACCTCTACCCCTTGTTGATAATCGACACAACAAGTCTTCAATTGCTTGATGATAATCCACACATCAAGGCTTCACTTTGCTTGATTCACAACCAAGACTTTCTTCTTCTCCAATGAGATTTGCTTGATGATAATTGACACACCAAGTCTTCTTTGTTTGTTGTAGTTGGCTTGCCTTCTTGCGAAGATTACAACACAATAGAAAACACAATAACACTCCTATGAATCTCAATCAATAGTTATGACAATTCACAATAAGAGATTCAAAGGTTCTTGATCAAAGAATATGAAAATATGAAAGATTTGATCTTTGAAATTGAGAGAGAATAGAATGGCTTGATTCTTGTAAAATTGATTATGAAAGTGTTCTCATTAATCACAAAGGTTAGGAAAAGGTTTATATAGAATACCCAAAAGTTGTAGCACTTGAAAACTGATTTTGAGAAGTGAAAATCGTATTTTAAAAAACCAGTTCAACAGTACTTAATCGATTAAATCTTTACTTAATCGAGTACTAATCGATTAAATTCATCCTTAATCGATTAAACATGTCTGATACTTGTTTAAAACTTGTTTTCTCAAAACCAAACCTTTCCTTTAAAACCTTTAAGCCACCTATTGATTCTAGGTTAAGTGAAAACTCAAATTATGATTTAATCATGACTATGATAGAGATTCACTACCCTCTAAATAATCTACCCAAATAAAAGACCTAAGAAGCTTGAGAGGCAAAAGATAAAACAATTACAATTACACTCAAACTAAGTCTTCATGAGCTTGTTTTCTCTCTTCTTCATTTGATGTTTGTTGTTGCTTGTTGAACTTGAACTTGATCAACACATGATAGCTTTTTCAAAACACTTTGTCATTATCAAAACATTCATCATGGAACTTACAGTCTCCCCCTTTTTGAAAATGACAAACCATGTTTTGAATTTGATTGAAGTTGTTGATGCTTTAACAATTTGATCACTTGGTGAGAAACTTGCTCCCCCTTAATCAATGCATTTGATATTTGAAATCCAATTGATAGAAGCTTGATTCTCCGCCTATCTTCAACAACTTAGCTCAACCTACATAAAAACAACAAAACAACCTTTCTCCCAAAAACATATCATTTCTCTCATTTTTCAAAACATACCATTTCTCCCAAAATATCGTTTCTTCAAAACATACTATTTCTCCCCCTTTGGCATTATCAAAAAGTAATATATATATATACCAATTGAAATATAAAATACTAAGCCAAAATAGAGAAACAAACATTTATTTCTTCAAAGTAATATATACCATTATCAATGAAATATAACAAGTACTATACTTTGAAATGTGATACCAATTGGCAAGAGAATATAGCGATGAATTATGAACCAATAGAAATACTAAGAAATCATAATACCAATTGAGATATCATCAATGTAAAGAAATAAGATATATTGTGATATTTCTTCAATAACAACAAAAAACATGATAATCATCTAATCATCAAAATTAGTATCAATTGAACTTTAGAAAAGAAATTGAGAAGATACCAATTGAGAAGATACTATAATCATCAATATCTAACAATATCACTTGTACCAAATTTGTAGGACTTCTTTTGAGATGCAAATGTAATACCAATTGAAGATGAAAATATGAATAACACTTGTAAGCCCTTTGCTCTTCTATCATACCTACAAAACAATCATGCTTTGCTTTTTGGTATCCAAATTGTCTTGGATCCATTTTTGTTAGTGTAGGGACTTTCACCCTTTTTCATCCAAACAAAATCTCCTTTAGGTATACCATGCACTTTAATATAACACACATTTGAAGTATGTCCATGAGTACCACAATAGAAACATGTTGGTGCATTTGAGAAATCAACCTTAGAAAAATCAACAACATTTCTATGAGAATTACTCTTAGCATTAGTATAACCCAAACCAAACTTGTTTGAATTTTCTCTTTGAAAATTTAACAATGTGCGCAATCTAATATCACCATTTGAGAAACTTGCAAGCTTATTTTTCAAAATAGCATTTTCATCTTTAAGCAAATTGCAATTCTCACAATCAACCACAATATTCACTCTACTAGCACAATCACAAGAAGAACTAGCATATATAAGATCAAGAGTTTCATTTTCAAGATTAAGCTCATCAACTTGTTTTTGAAGTTCTAAAATCTCTTTTTGATGTTTCAAAATGAGCTTCTTTCTTTCAATGTTTTTCAAAGCTAGTTTTTCAAGTTGTTCATGCATTTCTTCATAAGCATTATATAACAATTCATATTTAGAAGTAATTTCGGATTTAGTATGACTTACATCGCTATCCTCGCTTTGATAACTTGATTCATCATTTGAACTTTGTTCTTCATCTACTAGAGCTATCAAGTTGAGACAAGCAACTTCATCATCATCCGACGAACTACTCGATGTGCTTTTCTTCTCTTCTACATCACTATCCCAAACTATGTATGCTCTTTTAGATTTAGAATTTTTCTTTTCTTTCTCCTTCTTCTTGAGATACCTAGAGCATGAGTACTTGAGATGTCCGGGTTTTCCGCATTCATGACAAACTACACCTTCTTTTGATGTCTTGGTCTTGTAGTGTGGAGAATCCTTCTCTTTACTTTTGTCTTTTTTCAACCTTCCTTTTCTCCTTAGAAACTTGTCAAACTTCCTTAGCAAAAGTTTCATGTCTTTTTCATCAACATCCGAATCGGAATCTTCACTATCATCATCATCGGAACTCTCTTTCTTTTTATATGATCTATTGACTTTAAGAGCAAGTCCCTTTCTTCCTTTGTTCTTATCCGACTCTTCATTGATACTTAATCGTCCAAGCTCCATTTCATGTTCTTGAAGCTTTCCGAAAAGTGTTGCTAGATCCATAGCATCCAAGTTTTTAGATTCAACAATAGCCGTTACTTTTGGTTGCCAATTCCTGTCTAAACATCTCAAAAATTTGTTAGAAAGTTCACCTTGTAAGAAAGTCTTACCAAGAGCAAGTAAATGATTAATAATATGAGTAAAACGCTTTTGCATATCATTTATAGATTCATTTGGAAGCATTTGAAACAATTCATAATCACGCATTAAAGCATTCAATCTAGCTCTCCTAACCTCACTAGTTCCTTCATGAGTCACTTGTAAAGTGTCCCACATTTCCTTAACACTAGAACATTGAGAAACTCTAAAGAACTCGTCATAGGATAAAGCGGAGGTAATGATATTCTTTGCTTTATAATCATATTGAACTTTCTTTCTATCATCATCCTTCCACTTATCCTCGGGGATCAATTGTTCTACACCTTCAACTAAACTAGAGGGGATATGAGGACCTTTTTCAACTACTTTCCAAATTTCACTATCTATGGCTTGGATAAAAATTTTCATTCTAACTTTCCAATATGCATAGCCTTCTCTGGCAAAAAATGGAGGACGACTTATCGAAGCACCTTCACCACCAAAGGAATTCATGGAACCCATTGCGATTTTCTTAAAGGATCTTTACGAAAAAGCTCTTATGCTCGTGTCTTTCGACCGAGCTCTGATACCAATTGAAGAAACCGCAATTGGTGGTTGAAACAACTAAGGAACCCTAGGAACACACCTAGAAGGGGGGGTTGAATAGGTGTAAAAGAAACCTTGAAAGATTTTCAAAAGAAATAAATCGAAACAATTAAAACAAATGATTTTTGAAAATTCTACAGCATTTAATCGATTAACCTGCAATTTACTCGAGTATTAATCGATTAAATATATGCTTAATCGATTAAATCTGACAGAAAACAGAAAAATCAATTTTTCATTCGAATACGAAAATGAATCAATTAACACGTAAGATCAGAGATTCAGCGAAAACAATTAACACCTATATTCTTATTGATTATCCTAGGTTATGAAAATGATTTTCCCTTTATCAATTTGAACAATAAAGGTTCAATTCAATCAATTATGAAAATCAATCTTTCTCTAGGTTTTCAACCAAGAACACAATTAAAGACTTGAATGTAAAGAGTTAAGGGTTTAGAGATACGACACAGTGATTTATCCTGGTTCACTTTCATCCGCTTGAAAGCTACATCCAGTCCCCTCTTCAACCAAGAGAGATTCTTCACTATGAGGAATTAGAGTTCTCAAATTACAAGTAAATGCCTCACAAGACTCCCTTCTTGCTAGCCTACAAGAGATACCACACCCTTGCCTTGTAATCCTATTGATCTTCTCTCTAATCTAACCTCTACCCCTTGTTGATAATCGACACAACAAGTCTTCAATTGCTTGATGATAATCCACACATCAAGGCTTCACTTTGCTTGATTCACAACCAAGACTTTCTTCTTCTCCAATGAGATTTGCTTGATGATAATCGACACACCAAGTCTTCTTTGTTTGTTGTAGTTGGCTTGCCTTCTTGCAAAGATTACAACACAATAGAAAACACAATAACACTCCTATGAATCTCAATCAATAGTTATGACAATTCACAATAAGAGATTCAAAGGTTCTTGATCAAAGAATATGAAAATATGAAAGCTTTGATCTTTGAAATTGAGAGAGAATAGAATGGCTTGATTCTTGTAAAATTGATTATGAAAGTGTTCTCATTAATCACAAAGGTTAGGAAAGGTTTATATAGAATACCCAAAAGTTGTAGCACTTGAAAACTGATTTTGAGAAGTGAAAATTGTATTTTAAAAAACCAGTTCAGCAGTACTTAATCGATTAAATCTTTACTTAATCGAGTACTAATCGATTAAATTCATCCTTAATCGATTAAACATGTCTGATACTTGTTTAAAACTTGTTTTCTCAAAACCAAACCTTTCCTTTAAAACCTTTAAGCCACCTATTGATTCTAGGTTAAGTGAAAACTCAAATTATGATTTAATCATGACTATGATAGAGATTCACTACCCTCTAAATAATCTACCCAAATAAAAGACCTAAGAATCTTGAGAGGCAAAAGATAAAACAATTACAATTACACTCAAACTAAGTCTTCATGATCTTGTTTTCGCTCTTCTTCATTTGATGTTTGTTGTTGCTTGTTGAACTTGAACTTGATCAACACATGATAGCTTGTTCAAAACACTTTGTCATTATCAAAACATTCATCATGGAACTTACAAAATCCTTTCCTTAAATTTTACTTAGGTAATTGACATTGAGTTTGGATTGGAGGAAGATGTTTATAGATACCAAAAGTTCCTTCACCAATGACTTAAATTTTTAGTTTAAGTTTTTTAGATTCTAACCGGTTATAAGAAACTCTAACCGGTTTATGAAGTACAGTTTCAGAAATAAAACCAAAGAATTCCAAAATCAGTTTCTTTACATCATCCAATCCAACTCAAAATAGGATTTAATCATAATCTAATACCTTGATTCCAACTGAATTCATTACTGAAACGATTTAAATCATAATATACTCACCTTTTTCCATAATTCCTCTTGGACTAATCATATTATATTGGGGTATAATCCATCACTACCCCCACCATAATTAAACAACATCCAATCATTTCATACAATCAGTTGATCTTTCCAAGTCAACTTGGTCAGGAGCCATGCGATCTTAGAAAATCCTTAAATACTCCGGCGATAGTACCCAGCCAGCCCTAAGAACTTCTTACTTTAAAGGTCACATGCCCTGCGAACTTAACTTCGCTCAACCAAAACTCATCTTTGGTGAGCTTAGCACACGACTACTCTTCTTGCAGGATTCTCAACACAATCCTGAGATTTTTCTCATGCTCCTCCGGATTCTCAGGATAAACCACAAACGAATCCAAATATGATCTAAAGGCCCAGTTCTTATAATCCATAAAAGAACAGGTGCATTAGTCAATCCGAACGGCATTATTTCCTACTCATAACATCCGTATCGAGATCAAAAAATACAGTCTTAAGTGTATCCCTGTCCCGAATCCTGATTTGGGGTTAATCCAACCTCCAATCAACCTTAGCACTTTTCTACGTGTGTCTCCCATTTAACTATTCCCGATGGTACCATATTATAAAGGTAGTAGAGATAGAATCAGTTTCAAAAATTGACTTGATTCCAACCTCTTTCGCTTTACTCAAAGGTAAACCTGGCATCATTTCTTATAACCAAGATTTCTTTCATCCCCCTTATTCCTTCACTACTACCCAGAAGCAACCACATGGGTCCATTGGATTCCAGATTCGAAGCATGGAAATCCCAATACAGGGTTGTTCTATCGTCATTAATCATGATCACTTGATCCCTCGGCTCCCAAACCGTACTTAAGATCAAATGTAATCATGACACAGGTAGATAGACAAAGTCTAATACCTTAATAGAACGATTCAGACATACCTTGGAAACCACTACAAGAAGATTTTTAGGATTCTCTGCTTTGAGATAGCCGATTGGATAAGGCATAGAGAAACTTTGATCACTACCCTTATCCGAAAGGAACAAAAGAAAGGATAGCTTTAGAGTTTAACAAACTCAACAAGGTTGATCTTTAAGAAGATCACTGCCCTACACTCGGTCTGAAAAGTTGATTGACTTTAACACGAGTGAGGGTAAACACTCCTACTCAGAGTCGAGGACTCAACTACAACTCCTTAAAATTTCCTCATCACTGGTTCTATGAAAACATAATAAACCAACACTGTGGTTTTGAGTTTTCAACATATCTAAAGAGAAGCATATGACTATCATACTTCTATTTAGACTTCATAGAACACTTCTTAATAGCAGAATGAACTACTTATCTAGAGCCATTTCTCATAACCTTAGCTCTAGTTTGGAAGTATATGAAAGCATACTTCCCAAGAAACATTGCAGATATCGATGACCAGCGTATTGGACCACACACCCAAGGACCAAGAGTCAGGACCATTGCTCTGATACCATAAAATGTGTAACACTCCTTGTATATCATCTTACTTTATAAGAAAAGTAAGAAGTTTATGAAAACTTGGACTTGTTATCGTTGGAAAAAGATCTGAAAATAAGAATTTTCACTTCCCTTGAAAATTTAATTTCAGAAACACTTGATCAATGATAAAGGTTGACTACCAAAATCAGAGTTTACGGAAACATAGTAAAATCATCATATTGTACCCCCAAAATATATCAAGTGTAACAAGTCCATTAATACCAAATAAGTATAATTATGAAACTGAATTCCTCTTATGATACCTTTTTCCAAAATATGTATCATATAAGTTCCATTAAAAATAGAAATGTTATAGAGCTGGTCACTGGTCCTTTGTCCAAACATCCTTCTGGTCGGATCCTCGATATCTGCACAACGGGTTCCCAACCCATACCTTCTATACTCTGCATGCACCTAAGGGACATCTCCCTTTACTGATTCCTGTGCAAGCTAGATGCACGATCAACACCTAATAAGGGCATGGGGGTTAGCTATACATATTCGCATAATCAAATGAGAATAAAACTAACATCCACAAGTTAACATGTAGCAAATCATGATGCATAATCATATGAGCACACCCGGTTAATCATAACAATTCTTTCAATGCAGGTGGCATGATGCATGATTTCCTTCCACAACTGAGGCCTCTAAAAGTCCATCTTGGACGTCCATCCAATACACCTTTGTGTTCCCGGAACACCGACATTCGTTCCCAGAACGTAATGTCGAACCATACTTGGATAATGCGCATCACTCCCAGAGTGTGCACCGTGTTCCCAGAACGTGTAGCAAACCATACTTGGAATAATAAGCACCACTCCCAGAGTGTGCACCACGTTCCCAGAATGCATACGTTCCCAAAACGCATAAAAACCAGGTCCCGGACACTGGCCACATATCTATAATGTGTCATCAAGTAGGTTGCATATCAATGTGTTCCCAGAATACTAACATACGTTCCCAGAACGTATAAAACCAGGTCCCGGACACTGGCCACATATCTATAATGTGTCATCAAGTAGGTTATAATTTGGTACTCCCGGAGTACCCTCCTCATATTCCCAGAATATGATAAACGTTCCTACCAACCAAACTTCCATTCTATATGAATGCACAATCATCAAGGTTGGTTTTATCTTTAATTCCATTATTATACCAACGTGTTCCCAGAACACTAACATACGTTCCCAGAACGTATCGCAACCCATACTTGGAATATAATCAAGCACCACTCCCAGAGTGTGCATCACGTTCCCAGAACGTGTCCAAGATACCATGTCCCAGACAATGGCCACATTCCCAGAATATGTCATCAAGTTGGTTGCATCAGTTTAGTACTCCTAGAGTACAGGGTCGTGTACCCCGAACATCACAAACAATCCTTGCCAACCTATTTCATCACCTTTATCTATGCATGCATCGCAAACATAATTACTAAGGTTGGTCTTTCCATTAATTACTGTGATTTAGAAATATTCCAATTTCTCTTTTGAACGATTTATTTGAGGTATAGTCTTTGACACAAAATTCTCTTTTGAATTATCTCAAGACATGCCCTTAAACTTAGATTGGTAAAACAAAATCAATGGTATTCAAAAACTTAACTTTTTATTTTTCAGATTCAGGTACTAACCGGTTACAGTTCCAGGCTAACCGGTTAGAATTACAGACCTGAACTGTTTACCATTGTAATTCAGAAAACCCTTTTTCTTGAATTCCCTACCCAATCCATAAACCAGTTTAACAATGTTTATACCTCAAAACCACTGTTTATATCATTCAAAAGTCTAAATCACATTTCATTGTCCAATGAGCATAATTTCCTCTTGAAACTATCTCATTACCTTAAGGTATTAACTCTTTAACTGCAATCTGAACTATAGCAGTGAAATCAACTTATTTTCATATTGTTTTCCATGAAATTAAGGCCTAGATTTGAGTAGGATTGATAAGACCACAATGCTGATTTTGTAAACTTATTTTATTTTGCATTTTAACAGGGTCTAACCGGTTACGAATATCGAGTAACCGGTTAGATTATGCAGTCTGACACTAAAACATGAGTTTTAACAAACCATTCTCTTCACTGCTCAAATCTAACCAAATTTCAACCTTTAACAGAGTACATATACCTTAAATAAATATGTTTAAACACAGAAACATATCTATTTTGCATGCATTCAATTTGGATACACAAATTGCACATAATTGCACATATTTCACAACTTAATGCATCAATTCACATAATATCCAAGTAAGTCATGAAATCAACATCAACATAGCTTGCATGAATTCAGATAACATTGCTCAAAATATCAATTGAGCTCAAATTGGCCTCCAAGCCATTTAACCATTTCAACTTATGCCCTTTGAGTCTCTTGGTGACTCATCCTATATTCTACCACAATTTATTCTCATTCTAGCAAATAGTAAGCTTCCCCCTTACCTTAGCTTCGTGCTTGAACAAGATTTGAGCAGAGATTTGAGGTAGAACACCAACCACCCAAAGCTCCTCCTCAAACCAGAACCGTTTTGACAGGGTAGATTGATCAAGAAATTTGGAACATGAAATGGACATGGAAATTAGGGAAAATGGTCATTATCAAAACCATGCAACATGAACTTTGAAAGGAAACCAAGTCTAGAACAAGAGAAAGCTTGAGCTTACCAAAATCGAAGCTCAAAGTCAGTTCCAGAAACCCAATACAGAACTGTGACAGTTTTGAATCTCCAACTTCATGAATCGATTTCTCCTAGCTCAGGAACTCTCAACTCACAAACTTTATCTCAATACAAAGCCCTTGATTCAAGCTTTGTAATGGTGTATCACTCGCTTATCAACACTCAGAGAAGAAGAAGAATTTACCCACACGAATTGGAAACCCTAATCAGCCTCTCTTCAACACCAAATGCAGAAATCAACCCCAAATCCTCAGAAATTCAGCCTTTTATAGACGAATTGGAGTAACATGCATACCGATGCGTGTTATCCATTGATCTGAGGCTGGTTTCGTGGCGATTTCTGGATTAATTGGGTGATTACTCATCAAACGCACTAATCCTAATTTCTGAGTTCATCGTGTAACCGGTTACACAGCCCTTCTAACCGGTTACATACTGATAAAATTCAAAAATTAATAATTTAATTACTCTTTCTTCAAAAACCTTTTTAATATTGCAATTAGGTCCCAACCCAAGGGCTAATTTACAATATTCACATTTTTGTACAAAATAACCATATAAAAATATATCTCTCATATTTTTATATAAAAACACATAATGTACAAAAACTAAAACCTTCAAAACTAATATAAATCAATTATAAAATAATTGTTATAATCAATTTCTTGGTTATTTGGGAGACGAAAATTAGGGGTGTTACAAATTGATGATATGAGAAGTTGAGAAAATTTTATGAGAAGAGATACGAGTTGATTGATGCGATCCCAGCTCTGTGCTCTGTTGAGAAAAGATTGAGAGATTAGCGGTCGGGACTCGTTGAAGGGATGCACCAAGGATGGGCCGACCTTAGGTTAATTAAACAGATAAAAGACTTTAAAAGATATTGACAAATGCGAATGCGGTGAGCTATGAGTTTGATATTGAAGTAGTGGAGAGGAAGAGACCATGAGTATCAGGGATACTCAGGTGGAGATTGCATTAGGGGAGGACAATGATGGTGAAATGTCAAGAAGTCTAGAGTACTTTCTAGGCAGAACGAATTCCACATGTGGTATACGAACATGGTAGGGACTGGGTCCAATGCCGTGGTAAGTTCTGCAGCGCAACTAGAACTAGTATTGTCACCCCTTAGATTGCAAATCTTGAACAGTGAGAGGGACTGGAACGGGGCATCCTGATTTGCCACTGTACCCAATTTTTCTACAGTGTGCCTTGATATTACATGATTTGATATGATATGAATTGATTTGAGATTGTACCCGAGTTTTCTATAGTTCTCCTGGCTTGGAGCCATTTGATTGTTGAGACAGCTGTCGCGCCCGCGTGGTAAAGGTCCTTTACTCCTGTTTGCTTCCGACTAGGTTGGGTGGTTGACCGAGGAGATGTAGACTTTAGACGTGTGTTCTAACTATGAAAGTAACGAGTACCTCGATGATATTCTAAATTTCCCCTAATCATCGATGGCTGTGATCCGATAAGACTTGATAAGAAAAGTTTAAGAGTAATAAAAAGATTTATAATTATGAGAAGTGAAACCTTATGGAATGATGAAATTGAGAATGGAATGTGAGGAAGATGAATGAAACCCTATGAATAGGGAAAGGAATGATGGTGAAAGATTTGCAAGTTGAGATTGAGAGAGAAATTGAGAAAGAAATTGAGAAAGAAAGAATGTTTATGTTGAGAAATGATGATAAGCTTGGCAAGATAATGATAAAAATGATAATGATGATAATGATAATGAAGATAATGATAGTTTGAATGTTGTATTGTGTTTGTATACTTTGTTATGTTTGTATTGTCTTGATATCTTGCCTACTGTAAACCCACACCGTCGACGATGCGTCGTTCAGATCGCTTACTCTCTCCTGTTCGTTGGCATATCGGTGTTGCTGGTATCTCAACGGGCAGATGGAGCATCGTATGGAAATCACTACTTCGAATAGGCATGGTAAAGGTTGGAAGATCACCCCATATGGCTGGGTATGGACCGGTTACACTCAGCTCGTGATTCCGGACCCGGAACACCAATTGAGCGGAGTTAATTTGGGGCCGCACTTGGGACAAGTCACCGTACGAGGATATAGGAGCTACGAAGAAAAGGTGCGGTATGAGATCCAGAGAAACTCCACCACACTAGATGGAGTAGAGTTGGAGCCAAATGACAAGGGGAAAGCAGTGACAGAGATGGCATCTTCGTCGGGAAGGAAGAAAGGGCGCAAGAAGAAGGAGCTATATCCGATTGTTTTCGACAGGAAGGTTTTAGGATAGTGTCTTTAGTTTAAGTCTATTATTAGTATTTTGAGTCAAGGATTACCGAGCAAAGAACCATTTATGTAATTAAGCTAAGTTTATAGTTTCTATTATGGAGTACTTTTATCTTGGAAGAATGAACAATGTAACCTTTTGGAAACCGTTATGAATACTTTTGATTCAATGCAATGAATCATAATGCTTTTGAAACCCAGTCACTTTGTGGAGATGAAAGTTTTATGTAAAGAACTGTTTTAGTAACAACTCGGTTTTCATTAAAGAATGCTAAGTGTATCAACGACACTTCAATAATGTTTTCAAAAAAAAAATTGGCCTCATTTTTAGCAACTTTATGAATAAAGGTTGGTTATTTCGTGTTATGAAAATCGGGCTGTTACACATAAATACATATGTAATCATATATCATCCACCCTAGTCGGGGAAGAGGCGAATGATAATGACTACAGGAATAGAAGTCCTCAGGGAGCGCATATGAGGGAGAGGCTTCAGATGGTGGATCGTGACCTCCACCATCCCCTCAAGGAACAGACTACCACCCCTCCTATGCCATTCCCCCTAGGGAATGAACCTCATCTCGACACATAATGGGTTCTGAGTCATCACCTGACAAACAAAAGGGTAGGGGAGTAAGTCATAGCCGAAGCACATCATCAAATAATAATCTATCAGAACTAGAAATAGCAATCACAAATAATTAGATAATCACAGAATAATGCATATATAATGACATACCCAATTTATCACACAATTATCTTGTAATTAAATGGCATGATACATGTATTCTAATCTTATCTTCTCATCTAGATCCAATATCATTCTCGTCTAAACAACCCTTCGACTGGATAATTGAATCCAACATATTCTCCTTAATCGAAGGAAAGCAACTGGGAGTAAACGCCTTTCAACCACGACAGATCACACAACTCATCTATGTGTACCCAGATTCGAGGGTTATATCATTGCCAAAGGCCCGTCCTCCGCAGTCATGATATGCACCTAGAGGCCGATAGGATATATTATGGTTAAGCAAAACTATCCCGGGAAAAGTCTGCAGAACCCCCCATCATAGGACCGTTTTACCCATAATAATCCCCAATGCTTACTAACGAATCACCGTCGAACCTAACCTTTGCACATTCTCGTACCGATTCTAGGAATTCTTTTTCCAATTCTTAGAATGGACGTATCTTTCCTAATATCCTATCTCACCATCCACAACTTCTCGTGTGAATGAAAATAAGTTTGGTTACACTTCTCATTATTAGTTCATTGTATAAATATGAATCCAAGTTCATAATCAATATCATCAAAATCATCACAATAATATTCCTTTATTCATAGAAATATCATTCACATCTTAAAATTGTGTTAGATAAAGGCTAGGTGTATTAAAATTTAGCAAATTTCAATTCAGGGACTGTAATAATCGATTACCACAGAGTAATAATCAATTACTACAAAAAAATTCCAATTTTTTTACCAATTTTAACCTGGTAATCGATTACCAAACCCTGGTAATCGATTACTGCGTGCAAATTCAAATTTTGGCACCAATTTTACTCTGGTAATCGATTGCCAAACCCTGGTAATCGATTACCCTGCAGCAGAATGCACACTGAATTGAGTTTTGCTATACCAACTTTTGATACACTTTACTTTTACCCAATATAACTCAAAACAGATCAAAGTCACATATAATCAAGCATGTTCATGCATATTTTCAGCAACAAATCCATCATATTCATATATAATTCAATCAAAGTTCATAAAACCCGTAAAATGACAACTTAACATATATTTTTCATTTCCTTTATGGTTCAGCCCAATTTCTTTATTGGTTTAGCTCATATCCATCATATATAAGTTGATCAAATGCAGAATTAGAACTAGAATGACCTCCAAGTCATTTTCTTACTCCAAGACCTCATTTTTCTTAATTTTGCCCTTCAATTCATGAGAACTCTTACATTTCTAGCCATTGGATTATTATTCTAGCACCCGGATAACTTCTCCCTTACCAATTAAGAGTGTTTGATACTGATTTGGAGTGAAAGGAACTGGTTTGGTTGAGAAATTCCAAAGTTTGGTTTCAGCTGTACAGGTTCTGTTTTCAGTTCAACAGAGCCACAAAATCAATGTTGATCACTATGAAAAAGGCACAATAACTCGTGATCAATGATTAGAATCAAAGCTAGGATATGTACTCTTGAAAATATGACAAGTTTGAAGCCCAAAGGATGCTTGAGCTTACCACACGAATTGAAGGAAGTGGTGTTCTTGAATCTGAAAGTTTTCAGGTTCAAGCACTGAACTTTGCAGGCTGATTTCTCTTTCTACAGACCACCACACTTGGAAACTTGGTATCAATTTGAAGAGGGTAACACGTGTAACATCCCCGATTTTCCCAAATTGTTAGGTGCTTTAATTAATAGAATTTTGATAAGGGTAGTGTTATTTCCAAGTCTTTGATTCTGTTTAGAGGTGCTAAGGGATGTTTAAAATGTGTTTAGAATGTAGGATTTATTAAGGG
The DNA here is from genome assembly GCA_037953625.1 of Crotalaria pallida. Lineage (NCBI taxonomy): Eukaryota > Viridiplantae > Streptophyta > Magnoliopsida > Fabales > Fabaceae > Crotalaria > Crotalaria pallida. The sequence goes on along the minus strand of CM075654.1, from coordinate 104,716,996 downwards.
TAGGTTTTTTGAGATAGAATTAGCTTAGAAATGAATTTTAAGGAGTTAGTTATGATCTAAAAGAACATAGGATCTTTGGAAATTAGGAATAAAATATCCATAGCTCTAAACCCAAATTCCACCGCTGGATGTGAAGATGAGTGTCTTAGGATCCTTGTCTCAAAATTTGAGCAAGATCAGACGGTTAACGAAGAAGTTAGGACAATTTAAAGTGCAAGGGAATGTTGGGCTGAACAAGTTAATCGATTAACCCTTGAGTTAATCGATTAAGTTTTTGGCAATGTTCAGCCACTAATCGAGTAATGTGTGGATTAATCAATTAAATTTTTAGCCACCTTCAGCCACTAATCGATTAAGGTCAGAATTAATCGATTAGTCATGTGTAAACAACAAGTGTTAATCGATTAACAACTTTGGTTAATCGATTAACCCCTGTTATATCAGACAAAAAATACGTTGAATTGGGTCATTTTCTCATTGTTTCCTCTTTCTTCTTCACACGATCTTCTTCTCTTCTTCAACCCTAGGATTTTCAAATCCTCAAATCAACTCAAGGTCTCACCAAATTAGCACCACAAATTACTCATCCATCAATCCCTTATGAGTTTCCCTCTCTCAAATCTCATATTCTTCTCTCTCCCACCAAATCCCCAAATCCCCACATAAACCCTAACTTCTCCAATCCACCTTATAGAACTGTGCAATAAACCAAAGAGGCTTAGGAAGTGATTAAGGGCATGGAGTAGGAGGCTTAGAAGCTAGCTTGGAGCTTGGTGGTGGAGCTCCAACTTAACCCCAGTTTCTCCTCTTCTCTCCAAGAGGTAAGGGGGAGTACTTTGGTTTTAATTAGGGAAGGGACTTAGTGATAATAATAAGTGCATAAGTAGATGTATTTTGATATGTGTATGTTTGATTTGTATGTTGATATTGTTATTATTGAATATTAAAGCTTATGTGCTGAACTTAGGGTTTTTGTTAGTAATTGATTTTTATAATTGTTATTGAATTAAAAGATTGAATGAATGATATGGCCATGATTAGTATTGTTGTTATGTGTGATTGTTATTATTTATAAAGTATGGCCAAATCCTAAGTTAGAGAACTCAACCCAATGGATATAACGTATTAAAGGTTTGAGTATCAAAAGTAACTTAAAATGAACTAGAAACACGTGCATTCAAGGAATAAGGTGGACGTTTAGGAGTACGGGGAAAAACACACGTCGTTTAACGATTGATGAGGTCAAAAGTGAATTATTGGGATTATCATGGAGAACTTTGATCCTGCAAAGGACACGGGTTTGCTTCCCGTGTTGGGGATTGGTTCTACGCAACCACGGTAATTCCATCACTTTGGCTCGTTTTGGCCAGTCGAGGGTGATTTCTGCTAAAGCCAATTTGGGCGAATCAATCCAAATTGCATGACGAACCCTATAGGGGTGAAGTGCTGTGCAAGCGGGTGAGCGAGGGACCTTCCTAAGTGGAGGTGAAGCACCCAACTATAGGTTGAGAAATACTTACTCCTGGTCGGTTTTTCCCCAGAGTGGAGGGTGAAGTGTTGTGAGGAATTGCATTGTTATTGTTATTGGAAATGGAGAAGTGCATTCATTGATATATATTGGGTTTAATTCACTGAATCCAATGAAAGTGTTAAAGTATTATAGTGGATAAAGTTAAATGGTAAAGTGTACATTGGATTCAGGAATTAAACCATGAGGGTATATAGTGCATTTCATACTCATATGCTTGAGCATAAAAGCATTGTTATGTATTGGTATTGTATAAGGAAATGTATTGGTACAGTGTAATAAAATAGTTAAATGCTAAGGTACAAGAATGGTATAGTTAATTGGAATAATGTGAATATGAATACATGTGTGTGGGTATGTCTAGTTATGCTTTATTACTGTTATTTTAAGTTTTTTCCTTGATTATTATTCAAATTACTTACCCCTTAAGTGGACCATTTTAGGTACCTTCGGAGAAAGATGTTCATTGCTTCGCGCCGTGAAGGTATACTCTCAATTATAGAGAGTATACTCTTATTGTGACCTCCTTGGTCCCATTATTATTGTTGCAACCATTCTAGGATAATGCAATGTAAAATGTTTTATTAATTAAAGTTGTTTCAAGTGTTAAATTTTATTTATAAGTTAAGTGTACTTATATCTTTTTGTAAAAAGGACTTTATAAGAGCAATTGTTTTGAGTCAGTGTATTAATGGTTGTGAAGGATATAAAAATATCCCTTTTCTAAATGCTTTCAAAGTAAGTCACAACCACTTGTAATGTAATTGTAGTTTCATAATTTTTATAAACGGTTCTGGACTGACAAGTATAAAGTTAACTTGGGGAAAGTCCATATTTTAAAGCAAACTCCGCCAAAATTTTTATAAAACCCCAAGCATTTTAATATTAAATCACTATAAAAAGTAATATATTTTAAAGTATAAAATGAGGATGTTACATTATGGTATCAGAGCAATGGTTGCAATTCTCGGCTGTGGAGTATGGATTTCCTACTCCCGAAGGGTTACTCCACATGAGAGTAACTAACAAATAGCTAGCTTAATAGCCTATGATAATAGTACATGCATGCATATCTAGTCAAAGTTAGCATAGTTTAGTAATGTTAAGGGGATAATGCTAGTGTTAGTTTAGTAATCTTCAATTCAAAGTGGACTGAGTAAAACTTTCAATTGTAACTTCGTCATACTTTGAAGCGGACCGAAAGTAGAGACTAAGGGAAGTGAAAACTCCCAACGGGTCAGAGCATGGAATTTCTACCCCAACTGTAACATCCCAAATTTAATTCCAAGTATAAATATTGAGTTAATAGGTTTAGAGCGTAGAAAATGGGTAGATTAATGGCTTAAAGAATTTTGGGAGATAGGTGTGTAGTAATTATAAGTAATAGGGGTTGTATAGAAGGCATTCGTAGCATCGGGCAAAACTATCTAAGCGAAATCGGGGGTTAAATCAGCATTTTAGATACTAGAAATCAACCGAAAAGAGAAAATTAGGAATTTATTATAGGATGCTAAGAAAATAAATTCCACCGTTGGATGTGAAGTTTAAAAGGGTTAAGAAGCTTGTCTAAAAATTTGGACCGGATCCGACGGTTAACGAAGAAGTTATGGCGCATCGAAGTTCGGAATCACTGGTGCCCGCCCAGGCGCACCATCCTGCGCCCAGGCACGTGCACTATTCATTTGTGCACCAGACAGGGACTTTTTCGCCCAGGTGCGCCCTCTATGCGCCTAGGCGCGCCTTCCATGCACCAGATTTATGTTTGGCGCATCAGACGCGCACCAAAGCCGTTCCTGACCGCACCATTTTATTCCTGACCGCACCAGCTCTGGTGCTGGTGCCAAAATCTCGCTCAGGCGCGCAGCTCGCGCTCAGGCGCGCGACCTGGGCTGGTGCGTTTTCAGCCCTTGGATTTGGTTTGGTGGCCAAGTTTCAATCTGGGCCACACGATTTCTTTGATGCCATGAGTCAAAAATAAAAAGAAAAAAACACTCCCTCTCACCACACAATCATCCATCATCAACCTCCCTCATCTCTCTCTTCCTTCTCTCTCCCCCACGAGTTCCTCCTCTTCCTCCATGGTCCAAGGTTGTTCCTTCTTCCCTTGCAAGCTCACCAAGTCCTAAAGCAAGCTTCATAGGTAAAGCTTACTCCTCTCTTCTCCTTCTAAGTATTCCATACAGTTTCCTTCTCTCCCTTTCTCTCTCATAATTTCGAACCCCCATTCCTTTGGGTTCCCATGTTCTTATGTTCTACCTTGTTTCATGGTTTGAAGGAGATCAAGTCCTCATTTTCCTTCACTCATCTCTCTTGGGAGCTCTTCTTGAAGCATAAAGGATTTAGGGTGGAGATTAGCTTTTTGGGTTAAGGATCATCCCACTCTCTCTTTGATTTAAGGTAAGGGGGTGGATTTTAGTGAGCATTGGTTTGATCTAGCATTGGGTGTCCCTATAGTTATAGTGATTTTCTAGGAGTTTTGTGCTTATGTGCTTATCAAATTAAGGGTAAGAACATAGATAGTGGTTTAGGGCATGTTGAATATAGAAGGAATGAATGTGTAAGAGAAATGAGCTTAGGAAAATATATTTAGAAAGGAATAAACAATGTGATCTTTGAATAAGAATTTATGTTGAATAAGGGATGAAATAATTATTGTGCAATATGTATATGTATACTTGGTCATGGCTAAATTATGGTTATTGATTGGAATGGTAAGTGAAAATATGATTAATGTGCATTATGCGTGTCCACTAAAATTGGAAAAGTGTATGAAATGTAAGGTGAAGCCTTAGTCCCACATCGGCTGGTAAGGAGAACGAAGCATGCCTTATATAGGGTGTGGATACCTTACCTCACGTGGACGCGTTTTGGGGCTCACTGTTAGTGTGAGACCAAGAGCAAAACCGTGAGGGTGAAGGATGCCCAAAGCGGACAATATCCACGTGGCGGTGCGCTGGGCCCCAGTGCCCTGTATCGTACGACTGGCTGGGGTTGGGCTGTTACATTTGGTATCAGAGCCAGGGCCGGGTCGGTGTGCCAACGAGGACGTTGGGCCTCCAAGGGGGGTGGATGTAAGGTGAAGCCTTAGTCCCACATCGGCTGGTAAGGAGAACGAAGCATGCCTTATATAGGGTGTGGATACCTTACCTCACGTGGACGCGTTTTGGGGCTCACGGTTAGTGTGAGACCAAGAGCAAAACCGTGAGGGTGAAGGATGCCCAAAGCCGACAATATCCACGTGGCGGTGCGCTGGGCCCCAGTGCCCAGTATCGTACGACTGGCTGGGGTTGGGCTGTTACACCAACGGGATGGGCTAAACCTTAGTTTTGAATTAAGTAAGTCAACTTCGGATATGATGAAGAATTGAAAATTTTATGTGAAATGAAATTTCAAAGTCTACTTTTGAATGGAAGATGAGTCATTTCTTTATTATTTGATTGGAATCCAGGTTGTACGAAAATGGTTTTATCTCTAATGCAATGTAGAATCGAGATGGGCCCCTTGAGGTTTACATTTAATTGGAAGATAACATCATTAAGTCCCTGAAATCAGATGAAATAATTGTCGAATTTCTTTTCTATACATAGGAATAGGATAAGTATTAGGAATCATTGCATCATAGACACTCCGAGCATTCTTTATCAGAGTGCGCAGCAGGAAGTGAATAGGTGTCAATCCGACGTACTTGTCTTTAACTTTGATGACTGAGTGTCGTCTCTAATAAGACCTAAGTACTTTCTACAATTCCACATTATGCTTGGTGATAAATACATTATTATATTGAAAAGTGTAAATGTGTTTTTACATCAAACTATTTTAAGACTTAATTTTGAAAAGTATTAATAATATGAATTTTAATAATGAACGTCAAGCATAATAGTATTCTAATATTTTCCAGGGTACGGAATTGATTCTAACTTTGATAATTGGTCGAATGTCGCAACATCAATTTTTAAACATGTATTGTTAACAAAGTGAATTCCTAAGAAATGGAATGATGGTGTAGTTTACTATTGGATTACACCAATCGCCGATTAAATAGGAATTCACCGAACGCCACATACGTCAGTTCGAAACAATATTTGAACTTCAAAGTTGAAATAAAAGGAAGAGCATTTATGAAAACTTTAAAATACGGATGAAATTCAATTTCAACCGATACAGGCACTCCTTTTATTTGAATTTGATGGTCATGGGGGATCCTTACTTTTCTTTGTCAAAGGAGTCCACCAAAACTTTTCAATTAGTTCCAAAGCCAATGTGAAATGATTTTGGAAATCTTTATGAATACTTTGAACTTTTGGATGCTTGACATGTTTCTTATCATCAACGAATTTGGCCAAAGTCTAAAATGAAATTGATTTATAAATTAGAAAGAGTTTTCCTTATTTTAGGAAAGTTCTTTATCACCCAAGACCAAATCTTTTCTTTACAAGTTAGAACTTCATTGTTTTCTACTACGATATGGAATTGAGAAATGAAAATGGCGATAACAAAGTGGGTTAAAGGCAATGTACCTCACATAGAGTGAGATTCAAGTCTAGAATCTCAATTCAGGTAATGGATGTTATATCTTTTCCTTTAAGTTCACATAGAACTCAAGGGAAATGCGGAGTTATTTAATGAATAAGCTATATTCCATAATCGCAAACAAGTTTGTAACACCCCAAAATTTTAATCCCCAATTAATGAAATGTTAATTATAAATTAATTATAATTAATGATTTCTATATTAATCCTTGATTAAAATATGCGTTTATGTAGTTAGAAAATGTGTGTGAATTTATTTAATAAATATAATTATGCATGAAATAAAGATTTTGCATATTAGTCCCTGGGTTGGGACCTAGAAGTAAATATAGGGAAGATTTTGAAGGGAAAGTAAATAAAATAATTATTTTTCAAAAACTGAGCAAAACACTCGAGTATTTTCTAGAACACTCGAGTATTCTGGATAGAGTTGCACGAGTTAGTGCGTTTGGTGAGTCACCACCAACGATTCCGTGTCGTTGACACGAAATCACCACCACTCCACGTCTATAGAGGTCGTGTCGACCTGCATGAGCATTCCCCCATTCTATTTAAGCCTATCAACACCGATTTGTTGAAGCTCTTGGTCAAATTCGAATTTGTTGGTGAAGCTAGGGTTCCAAACTTCTCTGAATCAATTCTCTCTCTGTGTTTCGATTTAAGTCATAAACTATACACGAATACAAAGCTCACATCACGAGCTTTGTATAAACACCAAAATCGTGAGGTTTGAGTGAGTGTGGTGGAAGAATCAAGGCTGGGAAGTGAAGCTGTTCTTGGTCAAGTCTTAGTCTGGAGCCTACTTTGATTCTGATTTCTGGTAAGCTCACGAGTCTCTGAGTCCCAAATTCGATTTCTCTAGTTAGTAAGTGTTGTATAGAGTCCATAAAATCTAATTTCCCCAATTGTTATCTCTGTTTTCCATGTAAACCAATTCAATCTTGGTGATGCACTCAAACTGTCCTGCATGTGATGCTCAAAGTGGTTTCTGGGGTTGGAGAGCTTTCTCTTGGGAATTCTCTGTTGCTATACGTTTGAGAGGTAAGGGGAAGTAATTTTGTACACTAGATAGAGTTTAAATTATATTAATTGTATTAGAAAGCCACCAAGAGGTTTTAAGGGCTTAGTTTGAATAGGAACTTTGGTTTGGAGACCAAGTTATGCTCTAGGGTTGTTTAGAGCAAGTTTCTCATGATGCATTCAAGCTATAATGAACATTAATTCATGAGTTTGTTGCTTATTTTGCAATTTGAGGTGTTAAGTTGTCAAATTGTGTATTTTATGCATTAATGATTGATTCTCTGTCAAATCTGTAATTTGATATGAATTGAGTGTTGTAACATGTTCATTATGTGGTATATGAACTCTGTTGATCATTGGATTGGACTAAAAATGATTAGGATTGAAAATGGTGTGTTAAAACCAAGATTTCAGTCTGTTCTGCAATAAAACACTCGAGTATTAGGTTGGTTACTCGAGTAAAATTTTGGCAAAACAATGTATTTTGAACAAGAACACTCGAGTACCATGCCCAGAACTCGAGTAATCGAGTGTTGCATGGGATATGTTAAGGTAAACCACTCGAGTAATTCAGGGGTCACTCGAGTATTCTGGAAATGCTGAAGGACACTCGAGTAACTCATGAATCACTCGAGTATTTTTATGAATCTGAAACCCAAATCCCCAGAAAGACATGAACACTCGAGTAGTTTGAAGAAAACTCGAGTAATCTGGAAATAGTTGAAGAACACTCGAGTCTTCTGAAGAACACTCGAGTAATTTACCCAAAATCTTAAAAAATACCATTTTCATTTTGAATCATTTAATTAATAATTGAACGACAATAATCCAAGGGATCTAGACTTAAAAGAAATTGATTAATATGAGTGTACCGTTTGGATGACGGGATGTGCTCGGGTGGCACGTTATATATTAACCAATTTCCTTTAAGCTTAAAAATGATGCATTCATTTGGAGTTTGGATGGTAGGTCGTTTATCATGTATTAGTAACATGAGGAGGGCCACTGGGAGTGCCAATACGCTTGCTTGATGACACGTTGAAGACGTGGTCGGCTTAGTGGATGCCGATATGGTTATACCGTTTGGGATGACGGACCGTTTGGATGACGGGATGTGCTCGGGTGGCACGGATTCCAAGCTCGTCGTGTACATTCTTGGTGAATGTACGAAATGTTGTATACCTAGGAATACAACGCACTGGTAAGTGCTGGGTTGTCAGGGATGGACGTCAGAGAGTGACATAGATTTATGGAGATAGGTTTGAGAGATAAATCCATGCATCATGTCATTCATTTAAATTAACTGTGATAAATGAAATAAGTATGAGCATCCTACTTGCATTCAATACTTGCTAAGTGCTAAATGTGATTGTTGTTCATTGTTGCCTATTTACATCTTCATATTGTTCATATTTAAACTCTGTTGATTATGTGTATAGAATTACTTACCCCTATGCCCTTGTAGGTGATGTCTCGATACATCGCTTGCATCGAGATCCAGCCACTTCCTAGTGGCACATGGATCTATGAGGACCATCGCGCGGTGTTCGAGGGAGAGGTAGAGATTACCTTATACCACCTGAACCCGTTGATTCGATTTTTTCCTCGTAGACTTAGGATTCCCATCATATACACTATGCATGTACCCCCGTTTTACACATATCATGGACCACCTCCCACACGGCCCGCTCTCTCTTATCATACTTTTCGTTTCAGACCTACCCGCTCACACCCTTTTTCCTGGAGAGTCGTCCGCGAGGATACTCCCCCTTCTGATCCGAGGAGTCCAGTCAGGGCCACACCATCTCCTGACCCCGTACACAGTGGTAGGGTACACTCTCCATCGGATGAGATCGAGGAGGATCCCGTGGAGGATGAGAGCGGAGGCGAGCCTGTCGTTCATTCCACCGGGAGTCAATGGAGGGATGATGATCCCTAGGTATGTGTATAGGGTGTATGATGAGGATCAGGGGATCCGATGTGGGGATGCTGTGGAGGAGATTCTGCTGCTGCTGCTGTTGATGATGATGTTTTCTTTTGCTACCTAGAGACTGCTACTGCTATTACTACTACTACTGCTGCCAGATCTATGTGACCACCTCTAGAGTCTATATTTTGAGATGTATTTATTGTAGATATACTTTTGAGAACTCTAGGGCTATGGTTTTCTTTAGACATAGATCTTTTGATGGACTTGTATATGGATCTTGGAGTTTCGACCATGGGACTATGTACTTATGACTTATATATATATATGCATATTATGCCTATCTTACGAGTATACATAGTCTCATTATTTCCGCTTACTCTGATTTAACTGGTTTAAAGAATTTGGCCAATGAGAAAGAATGGTATCAGTTCCGCTAAACGAAAGTATGGATAGCATCGCTTAATTTCTATTATGTAAATGTGATTTCAAAGTGCCGATGCTATCACGTTTGTGAAAAGGTTTCCGAAATCGCCAAATTCAATGCAATGTTATAAACCATATGAATTATTTTCTCCAAGAGTCCATGTTTTAGTTTGTGCACCCGCTTTAAAAGAAAATTTTATTTCTACCTTTTCTAAATACTTACAAGTCCATATAATACTCGACCTAATAGTATAATTAGTGTATTAATTACTAGATAATAAGAAGGGTGTCACACTGACTGGTATCAAAGCAAAAGTCAGATCCTGTAGTAGTGGAAGTAGCTCCAGAAAGGTAGCCATCAACATCAAGCAGGTATCCGCATGGCATATTTTTTGTTATGAATGTTTGTATCTTGTCTCTTTTGAGCACAAGACACAATTGAATGTTGATTTAAAGTTATAAGCTATAGTCTTAGTATAGGTGGTGTGAGGAATGTTTCCTTAGTTCAAAATATGTGACCATGAGCATATAACGCAGGTCTATTATGGCAACTAGAAACCAAAATCACACCAATGCGATGTTAGAGAGGATAACCACAGTGTTGGAGGCCATGCAGCGACAATCTCAGTAACCATCTCAGCCGGCTAACCCACCTCATCCATGCAATGTGGGTAACACCGAGGCAAAGAGTCTGGCTGATTTTAGGAGTTGTAATCCGCCTAAGTTTGAAGGAGGATTTAGACCTGAGGAGGCCAACAAGTGGATTCATAACATGGACAAGATTCTGAGAACCCTGGATTGCACAGAAGCACAGAAGGTGGCATATGTTGTCTACCTGCTAGAAGACGAAGCTGAGAATTGGTGGAATCACACGGTTCAGCTTCTGTGTTATGAAGGAAGGGATGTGAATTGGGGTGTATTTATGGAGAAGTTTCTCAATAAATATTTCCCTGAAGATCTAAGGAGGAAGAAGGAGGTGGAGTTCTTGCAGCTGAAGCAAGGAAGTATGAGTGTGGGAGAGTACGCGGCCAAGTTCGAGGAATTGATGAAGTACTCTCCCTACTATCAAAACAACCCCGACGAAAGGAGCAAGTGTATCAAGTTTGAGGGAGGTTTGAGGCCCAAGTTGAAGTCGATCTTTAGCTATCAACGGATTCAAAGTTTTCCTGCCCTTGTGGACATGTGTAGGATGTATGAAGATGACACGAAAGCTGAAGAATTGCAAGCCGCAGAGAGAAAGGACAACCAAAATTTTGGACCTCAGAGACGTAAAGGTTTCAATAACCGAGGCAAGGGTCCGTACGACCGCCGAGGGAAAGGCAAGGGAAAGGCTGGTGGTTCGGATGGAAGGAATTTTCGGAGCGAGGCTCCATTCTGTGACAAGTGCAAGAGCCATCATTATGGCCATGTTTGTTGGGGAACAAGTGGATGTTTCAACTGTGGGAAGCCGGGACACTTTGCGAGAGACTGCAAGGAACCGGTCAAAGCTAATTCAAGAGGGACTGCGGATAGGCCTATGGCTCAAGGAAGGGTTTTCACTCTTAGTGGTGTGGAAGCAAGTCGATCTTCTGATCTGGTGCAAGGTAAATACTTGCTAAATGGTCAACTCTGTAATGTCTTGTTTGATTATGGTGCAACGCATTCATTTGTTTCATATGAATGTGTAGATCGTTTGGGTTTATCTATGTTTGAATTGCCATATACTCTGAAAGTAGAAACCCCTACTAATGCTCCTGTAATTGTTTCTAGAGAATGTCTTAACTATTGTATAGAAGTTTTAGGACAAACCTCTAGGGTAGATTTAATCTGTTTACCCTTAGCACAATTGGATGTGATCTTGGGGATGGACTGGTTAAGTCAAAACCAAGTGATCATCGATTGTGATAAGATAGTGACCTATAGAAACCCAAAACCCTCTGGCTACATGTGTCTGTTCAACACTGAATTAGAGGAGAATGGTCCAAGGTTGGAAGAAATTCCTGTTGTTAGAGACTTCCCGGAGGTATTTGCTGATGAGATCCCTGGTTTGCCACCAAGAAGAGAGATTGAATTTGGCATCGACCTAGTTCCGGGAGCTGGTCCCATTTCTATCGCTCCTTATAGAATGGCACCACCGGAAATGGCTGAAATGAAGAAGCAGATCGAGGAGCTATTGCAGAAGCAGATGATCCGACCAAGTGTGTCACCTTGGGGTGCTCCGGTTCTGTTCGTCAAGAAGAAAGATGGTAGTATGAAGATGTGCATCGACTACCGGCAGCTGAATAAGGTCACAATCAAGAACAAGTATCCATTGCCAAGGATCGATGACCTTATGGATCAAGTTCGTGGGGCTTCGGTATTTTCCAAGATTGATTTGAGGTCGGGGTACCATCAGATCAGGATTAGAGAAGAGGATATCTCTAAGACCGCATTCCGATCTAGATACGTACATTATGAGTATGTTGTGATGTCGTTCGGATTGACTAATGCACCAGCTATTTTCATGGACTACATGAATCGAATCTTTAGACCTTATCTAGATTCATTCATGGTTGTGTTCATTGACGATATCCTTATCTACTCTAAGAGCCCGGAGGAGCATGCTGAACACTTGAGGATAGTGTTGAGTATTCTGAAGGAGAAGCAGTTGTACGCCAAACTTACAAAGTGTGAGTTATGACTGGAGGAGGTTAAGTTTTTGGGGCATGTGATTTCAAGCAAGGGAATAGCGGTTGACCCGGATAAAGTAAGTTCAGTGTTGCAATGGGAACAGCCGAAGTCGGTCACAGAGGTGAGAAGCTTTCTTGGTTTGGCTGGTTATTATAGAAGATTTATAGAAGGTTTCTCGAAGATTGAGCTACCTTTGACAAAGTTGACTCAGAAAGATCAACCTTTCATCTAGGATGAGAAGTGTGAAAGGAGTTTTTAAGAGTTGAAGGAAAGGTTGACGTCATCTCCTGTGTTGGTTTTGCCTAACCCACAGCAGAGTTTTGAGGTGTATTGTGACGCATCGAAACAAGGTCTTGGGAGCGTTTTGATGCAGGAGGGAAAAGTAGTTGCTTATGCCTCGAGACAGCTAAAAGTTCATGAAATGAACTATCCAACTCATGACCTGGAGCTGGCAGCTGTTGTGTTTGCATTAAAGATTTGGAGGCACTATCTCTATGGCACTACGTTCAGGGTGTTTAGTGACCATAAGAGTTTAAAATACCTCTTTGATCAGAAAGAGTTGAATATGAGGCAGCGTCGATGGATGGAGTTCTTGAAGGATTATGAGTTTGAGCTCCATTACCACCCTGGGAAGGCAAACGTCGTGGCAAACGCATTAAGTAGAAAGGAAATGCATATCAGTGCCATGATGGTCAGAGAAGCTGCACTGATAGAAGAATTTTGGGATCTGAGCCTGACAATGTAAGTAGAGCCAACAAGTATCAAGATGGGGATGCTGCAGATTGCTAACGAGTTTCTGCAAAGGATTCGGGAATTGCAACACAAGGATGAGAGACTTAAGGAGAAAAAGAAGCTGATGGATGAAGGAAAGGAGTTGGAGTTTCAAGAGGGGAAGGATGGAATCCTTCGTTTTAGAGCAAGGATTTGTGTGCCTAATGATCTGGAAGTAAGAAGGATGATTCTGGATGAAGCACTAAGAGCAAAATGAGTATGCATCCGGGAGCTACCAAAATGTATCAGGACCTGAAGAGGATATTTTGGTGGCCTGGCTTGAAGAAGGACGTGGCTGAATATGTGGCATGTTGCTTGGTGTGTCAGAAGGCGAAAGTGGAACACCAAAGGCCAGGAGGAGAATTACTTCCCTTGGAGATTCCGTTGTGGAAATGGGATAGTATCTCAATGGATTTCTTGTCAGGTTTTCCAAGGACAGCCTCTGGTCATGATGCAATCTGGGTGATCGTGGATTGTTTGACCGAGTCAGCGCATTTTATTCCCATTAATATGCGCTACTATTTGGAGAAGCTCACCCAGTTGTATATCAAGGAAGTTGTTCGTCTGCATGGGGTACCGTCAAGCATTGTGTCAGATCGCAACCCGAGGTTTACATCAAAGTTTTGGGAAGATCTGCATAAAGCCTTGGGTTCAAGATTGAATTTAAGTTCTTCATACCATCCTCAGACTGATGGTCAAACGGAGAGGACTATTCAGTCGCTGGAGGACATCTTACGAGCCTGTGCTTTGAAAGGTCAAGGGAACTGGGAACAAATGTTGACACTCGTGGAATTTACTTACAACAACAGTTATCACACGGGCATTGGAATGACACCATTTGAAGCCTTGTATGGAAGAAAGTGTCAGACACTGTTATGCTGGTTCCAAGTGGGGGAGAGTTCTCTGGTTGAACAGACTTTGTACAAGAGACCACGGAACAGATCAAGATGATACAAGAGAAGATGAAGACGGCTCAGAGTAGGCAGAAAAGCTATGCTGATAGAAGAAGGAAACCCTTAGAGTTTGCTGAAGGTGACCATGTGTTCATTAGAATAGTACCAACCAAAGGTGTTAGTAGAGCTTTGAAAACTCAGAAACTATCACCTAAGTTCATTGGTCCCTATCAAATCCTTAAAAGGGTCGGCCCAGTAGCATATCAGTTATCCCTGCCCCCGTCCTTAGCTATTCTTCATAATGTATTCCATGTGTCTCAACTGAAAAGATATGTCCATGACCCCACCATTGTCCTTAGAATCCAACCTGATGACCTAGAAATTCATGAGAACCTAACCTTCGAAGCTATGCCAGTTCGCATTGAAGACCGAAGAGTCAAGCAGCTTAGAGGAAAGGATATTCGTTTGGTCAAAGTCGTTTGGGTTTGTGGTGATGTGATGGAAGCATCTTGGGAATTAGAGGATAAGATATGTCAGGTCTATCCTGAGTTGTTTGTATAAGTTGAATTTCGGGGACGAAATTCCTTGTAAGTGGGGGAGTAGTGTAACACCCCAAAATTTTAATCCCCGATTAATTAAATATTAATTATAAATTAATTATAATCAATGATTTCTATATTAATCCTTGATTAAAATCTGTGTTTATGTAGTTAGAAAATGTGTGTGAATTTATTTAGTAAATATAATTATGTATGAAATAAAGATTTTGCATATTAGTCCCTGGGTTGGGACCTAGAAGTAAATATAGGGAAGATTTTGGAGGGAAAGTAAATAAAATAATTATTTTTCAAAAACTGAGCAAAACACTCGAGTATTTTCTGGAACACTCGAGTATTCTGGACAGAGTTGCACGAGTTAGTGTGTTTGGTGAGGCACCACCAACGATTCCGTGTCGTTGACACGAAATCACCACCACTCCACGTCTATGGAGGTCGTGTCGACCTGCATGAGCGTTCCCCCATTCTATTTAAGCCTATCAACACCGATTTGTTGAAGCTCTTGGTCAAATTCGAAGTTGTTGGTGAAGCTAGGGTTCCAAACTTCTTTGAATCAATTCTCTCTCTGTGTTTCGATTCGAGTCATAAACTATACACGAATACAAATCTCACATCACGAGCTTTGTATAAACACCAAAATCGTGAGGTTTGAGTGAGTGTGGTGGAAGAATCAAGGCTGGGAAGTGAAGCTGTTCTTGGTCAAGTCTTAGTCTGGAGCCTACTTTGATTCTGATTTCTGGTAAGCTCACGAGTCTCTGAGTCCCAAATTCGATTTCTCTAGTTAGTAAGTGTTGTATAGAGTCCAGAAAATCTAATTTTCCCAATTGTTATCTCTGTTTTCCATGTAAACCAATTCAATCTTGGTGGTGCACTCAAACTGTCCTGCATGTGATGCTCAAAGTGGTTTCTGGGGTTGGAGAGCTTTCTCTTGGGAATTATCTGTTGCTATACGTCTAAGAGGTAAGGGGAAGTAATTTTGTACACTAGATAGAGTTTAAATTCTATTAATTGTATTAGAAAGCCACCAAGAGGCTTTAAGGGCTTAGTTTGAATAGGAACTTTGGTTTGGAGACCAAGTTATGCTCTAGGGTTGTTTAGAGCAAGTTTCTCATGATGCATGCAAGCTATAATGAACATTAATTCATGAGTTTGTTGCTTATTTTGCAATTTGAGGTGTTAAGTTGTCAAATTGTGTATTTTATGCATTAATGATTGATTCTCTGTCAAATCTGTAATTTGATATGAATTGAGTGTTGTAACATGTTCATTATGTGGTATATGAACTCTGTTGATCATTGGATTGGACTAAAAATGATTAGGGTTGAAAATGGTGTGTTAAAACCAAGATTTCAGTCTGTTCTGCAATAAAACACTCGAGTATTAGGCTGGTTACTCGAGTAAAATTTTGGCAAAACAATGTATTTTGAACAAGAATACTCGAGTACCATGCCCAGAACTCGAGTAATCGAGTGTTGCATGGGATATGTTAAGGTAAACCACTCGAGTAATTCAGGGGTCACTCGAGTATTCTGGAAATGCTGAAGGACACTCGAGTAACTCATGAATCACTCGAGTATTTTTATGAATCTGAAACCCAAATCCCCAGAAAGACATGAACACTCGAGTAGTTTGAAGAAAACTCGAGTAATCTGGAAATAATTGAAGAACACTCGAGTCTTCTGAAGAACACTCGAGTAATTTACCCAAAATCTTAAAAAATACCATTTTCATTCTGAATCATTTAATTAATAATTGAACGACAATAATCCAAGGGATCTAGACTTAAAAGAAATTGATTAATATGAGTGTACCGTTTGGATGACGGGATGTGCTCGGGTGGCACGTTATATATTAACCAATTTCCTTTAAGCTTAAAAATGATGCATTCATTTGGAGTTTGGATGGTAGGTCGTTTATCATGTATTAGTAACATGAGGAGGGCCTCTGGGAGTGCCAATACGCTTGCTTGATGACACGTTGAAGACGTGGTCGGCTTAGTGGATGCCGATATGGTTATACCGTTTGGGATGACGGACCGTTTGGATGACGGGATGTGCTCGGGTGGCACGGATTCCAAGCTCGTAGTGTACATTCTTGGTGAATGCACGAAATGTTGTATACCTAGGAATACAACGCACTGGTAAGTGCTGGGTTATCAGGGATGGACGTCAGAGAGTGACATAGATTTATGGAGATAGGTTTGAGAGATAAATCCATGCATCATGTCATTCATTTAAATTAACTGTGATAAATGAAATAAGTATGAGCATCCTACTTGCATTCAATACTTGCTAAGTGCTAAATGTGATTGCTGTTCATTGTTGCCTATTTACATCTTCATATTGTACATATTTAAACTCTGTTGATTATGTGTATAGAATTACTTACCCCTATGCCCTTGTAGGTGATGTCTCGATACATCGCTTGCATCGAGATCCAGCCACTTCCTAGTGGCACATGGATCTATGAGGACCATCGCGCGGTGTTCGAGGGAGAGGTAGAGATTACCTTCTACCACCTGAACCCGTTGATTCCATTTCGTCCTCGTAGACTTAGGATTCCCATCATATACACTATGCATGTACCCCCGTTTTACACATATCATGGACCACCTCCCACACGGCCAGCTCGCTCTTATCATAGTTTTCGTTTCAGACCTACCCGCTCACACCCATTTTCCTTGAGAGTCGTCCGCGAGGATACTCCCCCTTCTGATCCGAGGAGTCCAGTCAGGGCCACACCATCTCCTGACCCCGTACCTAGTGGTAGGGTACACTCTCCATCGGATGAGATCGAGGAGGATCCCGTGGAGGATGAGAGCGGAGGCGAGCCTGTCGTTCATTCCACCGGGAGTCAGTGGAGGGATGATGATCCGTAGGTATGTGTATAGGGTGTATGATGAGGATCAGGGGATCCGATGTGGGGATGCTGTGGAGGAGATTCTGCTGCTGCTGCTGTTGATGATGATGTTTTCTTTTGCTACCTGGAGACTGCTACTGCTATTACTACTACTACTACTGCCAGATCTATGTGACCACCTCTAGAGTCTATATTTTGAGATGTATTTATTGTAGATATACTTTTGAGAACTCTAGGGCTATGGTTTTCTTTAGACATAGATCTTTTGATGGACTTGTATATGGATCTTGGAGTTTCGACCATGGGACTATGTACTTATGACTTATATATATATATATATATATGCATATTATGCCTATCTTACGAGTATACATAGTCTCATTATTTCCGCTTACTCTGATTTAACTGGTTTAAAGAATTTGGCCAATGAGAAAGAATGGTATCAGTTCCGCTAAACAAAAGTATGGATAGCATCGCTTAATTTCTATTATGTAAATGTGATTTCAAAGTGCCGATGCTATCACGTTTTTGAAAAGGTTTCCGAAATCTCCAAATTCAATGCAATGTTATAAACCATATGAATTATTTTCTCCAAGAGTCCATGTTTTAGTTTGTGCACCCGCTTTAAAAGAAAATTTTATTTCTACCTTTTCTAAATACTTACAAGTCCATATAATACTCGACCTAATAGTATAATTAGTGTATTAATTACTGGATAATAAGAAGGGTGTCACAATTTTCAAACCAATGCTAACTATTTCATGGAATGTAGTTTGTTGGGTATTAAAGTCCCAGTCCTAGAATCCATGATTTGGGTCCAATATATTGTGATTTGAGCATGATTTAGACTCCCTTTTACTATGTATTTGGCTTGTTTCTCTAGCAAATTTAGGACTTTTTAGTAGATTTTAATTATTTTTAGTAGTTTAGGGTCCTTTGAGCGTTTTGATCCGTTTGTTAGTGTTTCAGGTACTTTTTGGAGCTTAAATGGATAAAATATTTATGGACCTGAAAAGAGGACGAAAAGATCTTGCAAATGGAAAAAGAACGGAGCAAAACGGAGTCGGAGTAGGTCCCGCGCGCCTGAGGCGCGGGGACGGGTGCGCCTGAGGCGCGCCTGTGTGGAAAAGAGACGGTTATCAGACCTGCGCGCCTGGGGCGCGAGGTCGCGTGCGCCTGGGGCGCGCGTGCATGTTGGAGGCCCAATTTGATCAGATTCTGAACAAAGTAGAAGAAGAGAAGTCTAATTTGGCTTCATATCTTAGATTTGGTCAGAAATTAGAAGATAAACATGGACCTTATCTACTAGATTTAATTAAGATTTATTTTAGGATTTGTTTTACTCTTTAAATAGAGGATTTGTAAATAGTTTTTAGTAGGTTTTGAGATCATAGAATTCAATTAGGATTAGAGAGAGAGGTTAGTAACATCTATTGAGAGCAAGGAGGCAAAGCACAAGGATTGGAGATCATCACTACAAGAGAGATCTGCGTGAGGATTGAAGGTCTCTTGGAGAGTTAACCTGTATTGTCTATGATATGAGGTTTTCTCTTTGCTTCTGTTTTCTTTATTTCTATATGTGTAACTAAAACCTCTTGTTAGGAACATGGTGTAAAGTGTATGATGTAACTTATTTCAATTTATGATTTAGTATTTTGCTGTTTTTAATTCATGCGTTAATTGAGTTTTTAATACATACATAAACCCGCACAATTTATGTTATGGATCTCTTAATTCGCAACGAGAGTTGGGATTTTGAATAGGCCTTGAAATTAACGGTATAATCAGTTTAGTTATAGAGATATGATTAAATGATTATATGACTTTGTAATTCCCTTGTGCTGAATTTGATATTTTCTTATATTGTAATTTGTTGAGAGATCAAGGATTAAGTATTTAGAAAATAAGGGTAATGTTAGAGAGATCTAACTATTACTATTTGAGAGGAATTGTCCATGAATTAAAGGATAATTAAAGGAAAATATAATTCATAGTTAAATAAGTGAATCATACAACGAAACCAAGTTCCTAACCTTTTTCTATTGCTTTCTATACATCTTATCTCCTCAATCTTTTTATCTATTTTTATTTAAATTCTCCTTCTCCTTCTGAAATTCAATAACAAGTTGCATTAATAATTACGAATTGGTGAAAAGTTATTAGAAACAATTTGTAATCCCCGAGTGGAACGATAGTCACTTACTATCTGTATTACTTGTCGACCTAGTACTCTTGCTAGCAAATCAACAATCCACTATAAGAGTGTTAGCACCAGAGTCTAGATAGCAATAAGAGAGTTTAACTAGGGTTCTAAGATAGAAAGCAGTTAGGCGAAATCCTAACCTAAGGAACTAAATAGGAAACCTTGAACCCTATGTGAAGGATAGTCAAACGTAGATCTAATGGGAGTCTTAAGCATGTAGAGCTTCGTTTAGATTGAGTGGTAGAACTTCAATAGGGGGAGGATTAGATTAAGTAGTAAGAGTTAAGTTCATCTTGTTTGAGTGATTGAGTATAAGCTTAGGTATAGATAGATATATATAGGTGTATATAGGAGGTAGGTTTTGGTTGTTCTAGAGTTATTGCTTTTCGTTTGTTTGAATTGTATATAAGTATATTTGTAACTTTTAATTTTGTATGATTATATACAAAATCAAAATTTATTGTTGGAGCTATTTGTTTTGTATTTTGCCACACTAGTTCCAACTCTAATCATTTTTATATACCTTGTGTACTATTTAGTGATGATTCTAAATAAAGAAGTTTTTCCACCCACCAGCGAAGGCGATTTTGTAAAAGTACTGAATCATTCTTTATGTGTTAAGAATCAAATTCAATTTTCAAAACAAATTGCCTTGTGTTTTGCTTGACAGTTCTTAATTTCAATCTTTTCTTATGATATCTATATTCTTAAATGTAATTTTTGCTTTAGAGAAAATTTTGCAAATGACCGAACTTCTAATTTAATGAACCGAGTCCTTGTATAAAGGACAACTCATTTTCATATATATATATATATATATATATATAAAGAATTGAAACATATCTTTCCATATGACATTTTCAGTCTAGAGTATAATCGTATATCAAACTGGATTTTCAAAAGGCCATCATTGTATTTAACCTTCGTTGCTAATTCTTATTTTCAACTGCCTTCCTGCATAATGTGTTCTTTGACCTTGATCCTTTACAAAGGAAATTTTAGAAAAGCATGAACTGTTAAATTTTGAAAATGCTTTCAAGTAACCTATCGCCTTCACCCAGCGTAGGCATATCTTAAAATCGTATTTCTTTTATATTGAATAAGTTTAGGTTAGAGTTGAACTCATTCTTTTCGCGAGTAACCAACTCTATTTTGGGTGATTTTCCATATGTGTATACATTGTTTACCTTTCTAAATTACAAAAATGCACAACTTTTTATCGAACGAATATCAAAATCTTTTCAAGACTTTTACTCAATTCAATTCAATGCAAGACTGTTTTGGTATGTATTGATCATTTTTACTAGCTTGTGTTGAGTTGATGTTTTATTTTTCTTTCAAAAAAGTATACTCTTTTATAAAATTTCAAATCATGTTGCTCTTTGTATTTGGTTTTGGGTAAACAAATAATATTTTAAAACTATTGATGTGTGTTGTTATCCCTTTTGATTGTGTTTGAATTAGGTTTTGTTATGTTAATTCCTTTTATTGATAAATGCTTTAGGTTGTCCCTTTTTGAGTATTTTATTTGTGATTATCTGTTTAAAATGTTTTCCTGATGTTGCAGCCTATATTTTATTGAATGATTATATGTTATAGGGGAGTTTAGGACTTTTGTTTCCTTGGTTAGTCAGAACCGACTAGTTTCCTAAGATTGAACCTTCCTTAAGGTTGTAGGACTTTGTGTAAGAAGCAGCCTCATTTGTAGTCGAGCAATTATGTTAGTGAAACCCCACCTAAGTTGTGTCTTAAGTGGGGGAGCATATCCCCGAAGGTCATAACCCCTTTTCATTGTCTAAGACAGGATTCATCTTGTGACAAGAGCATATAGCTCTATCTCTCTTTTAGTTCTTCAGACTCAGCGAATTTCGGGGACGAAATTCCTTTAAGTGGGGGAGTATTGTAACATCCCCGATTTTCCCAAATTGTTAGGTGCTTTAATTAATAGAATTTTGATAAGGGTAGTGTTATTTCCAAGTCTTTGATTCTGTTTAGAGGTGCTAAGGGATGTTTAGAATGTGTTCAGAATGTAGGATTTATTAAGGGTAGGTTTTATGAGATAGAATTAGCTTAGAAATGAATTTTAAGGAGTTAGTTATGATCTAGAGGAACATAGGATCTTAGGAAATTAGGAATAAAATATCCATAGCTCTAAACCCAAATTCCACCGGTTGATGTGAAGATGAGTGTCTTAGGATGCTTGTCTCAAAATTTGAGCAAGATCAGACGGTTAACGAAGAAGTTAGGACAATGTAAAGTGCAAGGGAATGTTGGGCTGAACAAGTTAATCGATTAACCCTTGAGTTAATCGATTAAGTTTTTGGGAATGTTTAGCCACTAATCGAGTAATGTGTGGATTAATCGATTAAATTTTTAGCCACCTTCAGCCACTAATCGATTAAGGTCAGAATTAATCGATTAGTCATGTGTAAACAGCAAGTGTTAATCGATTAACCAAAGTGGTTAATCGATTAACCCCTGTTATATCAGACAAAAAATACGTTGAATTGGGTCATTTTCTCATTGTTTCCTCTTTCTTCTTCACACGATCTTCTTCTCTTCTTCAACCCTAGGATTTTCAAATCCTCAAATCAACTCAAGGTCTCACCAAATTAGCACCACAAATTACTCATCCATCAATCCCTTATGAGTTTCCCTCTCTCAAATATCATATTCTTCTCTCTCCCACCAAATCCCCAAATCCCCACATAAACCCTAACTTCTCCAATCCGCCTTATAGAACTGTGCAATCAACCAAAGAGGCTTAGGAAGTGATTAAGGGCATGGAGTAGGAGGCTTAGAAGCTAGCTTGGAGCTTGGTGGTGGAGCTCCAACTTAACCCCGGTTTCTCCTCTTCTCTCCAATAGGTAAGGGGGAGTACTTTGGTTTTAATTAGGGAAGGGACTTAGTGATAATAATAAGTGCATAAGTAGATGTATTTTGATATGTGTATGTTTGATTTGTATGTTGATATTGTTATGATTGAATATGAAAGCTTATGTGCTAAACTTAGGGTTTTTGTTAGTAATTGATTTTTAAAATTGTTATTGAATTAAAAGATGGAATGAATGATATGGCCATGAGTAGTATTGTTGTTATGTGCGATTGTTATTATTTATAAAGTATGGCCAAATCCTAAGTTAGAGAACCCAACCCAATGGATATAAAGTATTAAAGGTTTGAGTATCAAAAGCAACTTAAAATGAACTAGAAACACGTGCATTCAACGAGTAAGGTGGACGTTTAGGAGTACGGAGAAAAACACACGTCGTTTAACGACTGATGAGGGCAAAAGTGAATTATTGGGATTATCATCGAGAACTTTGATCCTGCAAAGGATACGGGTTTGCTTCCCGTGTTGGGGATTGGTTCTACGCAACCACGGTAATTCCATCACTTTTTTGGCCAGTCGAGGGTGATTTCTGCTAAAGCCAATTTGGGCGAATCAATCCAAATTGCATGAAGAACCCTATAGGGGTGAAGTGCTGTGCAAGCGGGTGAGTGAGGGACCTTCCTAAGTGGAGGTGAAGCACCCAACTATAGGTTGAGAAATACTTACTCCTGGTCGGTTTTTCCCCAGAGTGGAGGGTGAAGTGTTTTGAGGAATTGCATTGTTATTGTTATTGGAAATGGAGAAGTGCATTCATTGATATATATTGGGTTTAATTCACTGAATCCAATGAAAGTGTTAAAGTATTATAGCGGATAAAGTTAAATGGTAAAGTGTACATTGGATTCAGGAATTAAACCATGAGGGTATATAGTGCATTTCATACTCATATACTTGAGCATAAAAGCATTGTTATGTATTGGTATTGTATAAGGAAATGTATTGGTGCAGTGTAATAAAATAGTTAAATGCTAAGGTACAGGAATGGTATAGTTAATTGGAATAATGTGAATATGAATACATGTGTGTGAGTATGTCTAGTTATGCTTTATTAATGTTATTTTAAGTGTTTTCCTTGATTATTATTCAAATTACTTACCCCTTAAGTGGACCATTTTAGGTACCTTCGGAGAAAGATGTTCATTGCTTCCCGCCGTGAAGGTATATCTTATTAATTAAAGTTGTTTCAAGTGTTAAATTTTATTTATAAGTTAAGTGTACTTATATCTTTTTTTAAAAAGGACTTTATAAGAGCAATTGTTTTGATTCAGTGTATTAATGGTTGTGAAGGATATAAAAATATCCCTTTTCTAAATACTTTCAAAGTAAGTCACAACCACTTGTAATGTAATTGTAGTTTCGTAATTTTTATAAACGGTTTTGGACTGACAGGTATAAAGTTAACTTGGGGAAAGTCCATATTTTAAAGCAAACTCCGCCAAAAATTTTATAAAACCCCAAGCATTTTAATATTAAATCACTATAAAAAGTATTATATTTTAAAGTATAAAATGAGGATGTTACAATACGAACTTTAATTTGATATAAGATTTGCAGGGATTTGAGTCTTAGAACACAGAGAATGAATTCAAGGAAGTTGATAGAAGCAAACTGAATTCTGCAGAGTTTTGGCTATTCATACATGCTTACTCCCTCCTATATTTAAATTAATCACTCCCTAATATCATTTTCAGTCCAACACAGTGCCTCAGAGATATTTGTGGTGATTTGTGGTGAAAATCGTGGTTAATTCTCAGTCATTCGTTCATAAACCGACTTACTTTGCTTGTTCAGACTCATGGTAATCGATTACTACAATTTGGTAATCGATTACTTAGTGTAAAACAGCCTGGTAATCGATTACCTGACCCTGGTAATTGATTACTAGGGCAAAAATTCTCCAAAATAATTAGTTTTTCATTCTACATTCATTTTCCAATACCAATTTCACTATTACCAATCCTTAAGCATTCAAATTACATCCTAAACTATTAAATATCAATTTTCACATAGAAATAAAAATTCACACAATCATTCATATATAAGGTATTTTATATTTTAATAATATAATATTTATAATTTCAAGGGTTAAATTCCAGTGGGTGTTACAACTCTCCCCTACTTCAAGGAATTTCGTCCCCGAAATTCATCTAATACTTACCTAGATACAAACAGATGTGGATACTCCTCACGCATTTGATCTTCTAGCTCCCTAGTCATGTCGATGACTTTGCCTCGTTGGCATGCTACTTTGACTAAGGGAATATCCTTCCCTCTCAACCTCTTGATTCTTCGATCTTCGATACGGATCGGACCAGTATCGAATGTCAGATTCTCCTTCAAAGTCAGCATATCCGGCTGAATTTGGATGATAGTAGAGGGATCATGCACAAACTTTCGAAGTTGAGAAACATGAAAGACATTATGCAGGTTGGATAGAAACAGAGGTAAAGCAATTGGGTATGCAACAGGGCCGACTCTTTTTAAAATTTGGTAAGGACCAATGAATTTTGGTGATAACTTTCTGGGTTTCGAAACTCGACCAATACCGATTGTCGGAACAACTCTGAGGAAAACATGGTCGCCTTCTTCAAATTCCAACTTAGATCTCCTGTGATCGGCATAACTTTTCTGTCGACTCTAAGCAGTCTTCATTTTCTCTTGGATCACCTTAATCTTTTCCGTCGTATCCTGAACTATATCGAGACCAATCAGTGTATTCTCCCCCACTTGGAACCAACACAATGGGGTTCTACACTTCCTTCCGTAAAGAGCTTCAAATGGGGCCATCCCGATACTTGCCTGATAACTGTTGTTGTAGGTGAATTCCACCAAAGGCAACAACTCAATCCAACTTTCCTCATATTCCAATGCACAAGCTCGCAACAAATCTTCGAGCGACTGAATCGTCCTCTATGACTGTCCATTCGTTTGAGGATGGTATGCAAAACTCATCCTCAATCTGGTTCCCAAAGCTTGATGCAAACTCTGCCAAAATCTGGAGATAAACCTCGGATCACGGTCCGAAATGATGCTAGAGGGAACTCCATGCAATCTCACGATCTCCTTAATATATAGCTGAGTGAGTTTTTCCGATGAATAACGCATATTGATTGGAATGAAATGGGCCGACTTCGATAATCGGTCCACAATAACCCACACAGCTTCATAGTCACCTTGTGTCCTTGGAAAACCCAACACGAAGTCCATGGCTATACTGTCCCACTTCCATTCAGGGACTTCCAAAGGTTGTAGTTCTCCGCCAGGCCTTTTATGTTCAATCTTTGCCTTCTGACAAACCAGGCAAGATGACACATAAGCTGCTACATCCGTCTTTAAACCAGGCCACCAGAACATCTTCTTCAAATCCTGATACATTTTGGTCGATCCTGGATGTAAACTCATCTTACTCTTGTGGGCTTCATCCAGAATAATCTTTCTTAGTTCTGGATTGGCAGGAACACAAACTCTATCCTTGAATCTCAAGATTCCATCTGTTCCCAACTGGAAATTCGGTTCCTTCCCTTCTGCACTTAGCCTCTACTTCTCCTGCAATTTGCCATCTCCTTGCTGTAATTCCCAAATCTCATTAAGAAATTCATTGGAAATTTGCAGCATTCCCAATTTGATACTCTTAAGGTCAAATTGCACCGCTAAGTTCAAATCACGAAATTCTTCAATCAGCTCAGCTTCCTTCACCATCAATGCACTCGTATGCAAAGCTTTACGACTAAGAGCATCAGCTACCACGTTGGCCTTTCCAGGGTGGTAATGCAACTCAAAGTCGTAATCCTTGATAAACTTCATCCATCGATGTTGCCTCATATTCAGTTCTTTCTGATCAAAAAGATACTTCAAACTCTTATGATCACTGAATACTCGGAACATAACTCCATACAAATAGTGCCTCCATGTCTTCAATGCAAACACTATGGCGGCAAGTTCCAAATCATGTGTTGGGTAGTTCTCTTCATGAACTTTTAATTGTCTTGCATCAAAACACAACCCAAACCTTGTTTCGAAGCATCACAAAATACTTCAAAACCCTTCTGCGGATCAGGTAAAATTAACACCGGAGAGGATGTCAATTTACCCTTCAACTCCTGAAAACTTGCTTCACATCTTTCGTCCCAGACAAAAGGTTGCTCTTTTCGTGTCAACCGTGTTAGAGGAAGAGCAATCTTGGAGAATCCTTCGATGAATCTTCTGTAATATCCGGCTAATGCCAGAAAACTTCGAATTTCTGTGACTATCTTGGGCCTTTCCCAATTGAGCACAACTTCAACTTTGGCCGGATCGACTGCAATACCTTCTTTAGGAATTATATGCCCAAGGAAGTTCACTTCCTTCAACTAGAACTCACACTTGGACAACTTCTCATATAACTTCTTCGCCTTAAGGATTTCTAACATAATCCTAAGGTGAGTTGCATGCTCTTCTGGATTCTTAGAGTAGATTAGAATATCATCGATAAATACTACTAAGAAATAAACGAGATAAGGCCGAAAGATCCTATTCATGTAATCCATGAATATGGCCGGAGCATTGGTTAATCCGAAAGGCATCACTACATACTCGTAGTGTCCATATCGAGACCGGAATGCAGTCTTTGGAATATCTTCCTCCTTGATACGGATCTGATGGTACCCGGACCTCAGATCAATTTTTGAAAATACCGCTGCTCCACGAACTTGATCCATCAAATCATCGATTCTTGGGAGAGGGTACTTATTCTTCACTGTCATCTTATTCAACTGCCGATAGTCCACACACATTCTTATGCTCCCATCCTTTTTCTTAACAAAGAAGACAGGTGCACCCCATGGTGAGACGCTCGGTCTTATAAATTGCTTCTCCAATAAATCTTCTATTTGCTTCTTCAACTCAGCCAACTCCACTGGGGCCATGTGATAAGGTGAAATCGAAATGGGACCAGCTCCAGGAACCAATTCGATGCTAAACTCCACTTCCCTCTTTGGCGGAAATCCAGGCACTTCCTCAGGAAACACTTCCGGAAACTCACAAACTACTGGAATATTCTCTAACTTGGCTTCCTTCTCAACGACAGCAGAAAACAAACATAGGTACCCTTCTGGTTGGCTTAACAAAGATTCTGGGTTTTGAAAGATCAGGGATTTTCTATGGCAATCGAAAGTTACATGGTTAGTGGACATCCAATCCATTCCCAGTATCACATCCAATTGTGATAGAGGTAAACAAATCAAATCAACCGGGGTTGTCCGGTCTAATACCGTAACTTGGCAGTTTAGACAAACCCTTGAAGAAATGACAGGAGAGTTTGTTGGGGTTGATACTTTTAGATTGAAAGGCATTTCAGACACAACTAGCTTCAATTGATTAACACACTCATACGAAATGAATGAATGTGTTACACCAGAATCAAACAAGATATTACAAGGCATATCGTTCAAAGAATAGTTACCTTGCACTAGGTCTTCTGATTGATCGACTTCCGCACCTGACATGGTGTACACTTTAGCTCTAGTCATTGGCCTGGCTCCAGCTTCTCCTTGATTAGCGTTCTTAATTGCCTCAGGACAATAGCGAGCGATGTGGCCTTGCTTCCCGCACTCAAAACAAGTAGGTGGCTTCTCACTCCAGCATTGTCCAAAGTGTTGCCTCTTGCACTTTCTGCATTGAGGGACACTTACACTTCTAGTTACAGCACTAGCTTTTCCTTTGCTAGCAGGATAAGGATTCTTTCTGTCTTGGTTGTTTCTTCCCTTGAGACGTACAAGGCCAACTCCTTGCTGAATCCTTTTTGCTTGCATATGCTCCTCTTCAGCTTTCTTGTTAGCTTCATACACTCGGCACTGGTTCACCAGTGATGGAAAGCTCCGAATGTTCTGATGTCCAAAAGCGGTCTTCAGATCAGGCCTCAATCCGTCTTCAAACTTGATACATTTCGAACGCTCATCTTGATTGTGGTGATAATATGGAGAATATTTGCTATGTTCCTCGAACTTAGCAGCATATTCACCCACTGTCATGTCTCCGTGAGTCAACTTAAGAAATTCGATTTCCTTCTTTCTCAACAAAAGTATTCCAGGTTACTTCTCTTCCTTCAGCAGCAAAGAGCTGAACTGTGTGGTTCCTCCAATCTTCAGCTTCACCGACCAGAACATAAGTAGCAAAAGTCACTTTTTGACGATCACTACAGTTCATGGTTCGAAAGATCTTTTCCAGCTCGTGGATCCACTTCTGGGCTTCATCTGGATGATGTCCTCCTCCGAACTTAGGTGGATCATACTTAAGAAATTTTGATATCTCCTTGAATTCAGCTGGAACAGGATTGATAACTGGTTGAGGTCCCACTTGTTGTTGCGGCGGTTGATGGCGCATACCTTCAAACATATCATACATCTGGTCCAAAACATCCTCAATACGAGCATTATTCCTAGCAGCCATAGGAAACCTGCACTATGATTTAAATCAATATCTATCCTTAAGCTAAAACATAGAAATCAAGACAACATACACTAGTGGTTAGTATGTAAGGCCATACTCCAAGGCCGGGAGTTGAACTATTGCTCTAATAACACAAATGAAACGACCCAAATTTATTTCCCTTTTTCTTTAATTCTTTTATAAAAATACGGGTTAATTTTTCACCTTTTAGGAAAATAAACCTAAGTCATCACTAAATCATCATATCCTTATTCACATAGAGATAAAATAATTTACATTCTATTACATCATCATCAGAGTTTCTTGTTACATCAGAGTTCTAAACAACAAGAGCGTAGCATAAGTTAATTAGCATATCAATTTAATTTTGTACCCTAGGTCAGTTAACATATTTTACACTATTTTACATCAAAATGTAAAGACCCAGAGCACATGGTCATAACTCCAAAATATCAGCAGACATAAATACATATGTAATCATATATCATTCACCCTAGTCGGGGAAGAGGCGAATGATAATAACTACAGGAACAGAAGTCCTCAGGGAGCGCATATGAGGGAGAGGGTTCGACGGCGGATCGTGACCTCCACCATCCCCTCAAGGAATAGACTACCACCCCTCCTATGCCATTCCCTCTGGGGAATGAACCTCATCTCGACACAGAATGGGTTCTGAGCCATCACCTGACAAACAAAAGGACAGGGGAGTAAGTCATAGCCGAAGCACATTGTAAGGACCAACATTTTAAATAAATAAAGAAAATATAATAAATAATAAAATAAACTATTTTAATTGAATAAAATATTAATTTTTCTGATTTTTAGGCAAAATACTCGAGTATTGGAAGGAAGACTCGAGTATTGTAACTAGCTGTTGGAAAATTTGAAATTTTAGTCAGAATACTCGAGTATTTTTAGTAATACTCGAGTATTTCTAGTAATACTCGAGTATTTCATGCAGTTCTGCAAAAAAATAAAAGTCGGTTTCAAACCAAATTGGGACCAACAGCTCGTTTCATCTGGTTACAAGCACAGAGCTGAACCTTACTTCATAGGAGGGTAACCTTAAGTCATAAATAGAGGCTTGGGGAAGCTAGAAACAGATTCAATCCTTGCAAACCCGAATTCCCATTCTCATTTCCTCTATTTTCTGGTGCTGACTTTGATCAGTTCTTTCTTCCTCAATTCTCACCCATTTCCCCTTTTGAATTAGAACCAAAAGCCACACAAATTAGCCTCCTGTAGAACAAGCTCTAGACATTTAAAGTTGGGTCTCAAAAGCTGCAAAAACAGAGCAAGTTTCAGTGTCAAACACCCTTCTTCTTTGAATTGGTTTGGTAAATCCAGGAACCCATTTGATTTCAAACTTGTTTCTAATTAAAGTTAGCATTCCCTAGTTGCTTAAGCTAACTTATTTCGTTCTTTTTCATGCCTTAATCGTGGTGAAATTAATGGCCAAAGTCAGCTAGTGCAACTTGTGTTCACAAGTGCAGAAACTCAAATCTTGATCCAGTCCCTTTTCTCCTCAAGAAATCATCCCTTTAGCTTCTGTAAGGTATGAGAGAAGTTACCTAATCGCTAGAATGATAATCAATAAGCTAAATTCATAGGAACCATATGAGGTTCATGGGCAACTTAAGTTTGAAATGGGAATCTGACTTGGAGGCCAGAAACCCATGGTTTTTGTATTCAAATAACTTTAATTGGACCTAAGGAAGCTCACTGGATTGATTTTCGAACTTAAAATCAAGTAGAAATGAAATTCATGTTGAAATGGATATTTTCTATGTTTTATGCAATTCTGTGATTTGATTATGTTTTCTGTTAATTTGATGTTAATTGATATGTGTCACATGTTTATTACTTGTGGAATAACTTCTGTTTGGTACAGAATTGAAGTAAAGGTGTAAGAATCGCGAATTGGTGCATATTATGCAGAAAAACTGGTGCTAATGCAGCAAAAAGACTCGAGTATTTAGAGAAAGACTCGAGTATTCTGGAAAATGATGAACGACTCGAGTATTTCTTCAAGTACTCGAGTATTTTTGCATGAACTACTCGAGTATTTTGAGAAAATTTCACAAATCTCTTATTTTAAAAGGTTTCATAAATTAACTCGTCTAATCTCCTAAATTACTAAAGTCTAAACATCACTTTGCTTAATATCTAATTCCGTTGGTTGATAGCTATCCTGGAGGTGTCCTACTGGAATTCTATTCAGTGGTTGATTATTTCCCTACAGGAGTCCCAACGGAAGTGCGTACACACATTCGGTTGATATTATCCCTAGATGTCCCAGTGAAAGCTTTACACACTTGGTTGATATTTTTCTATGGGAGTCCCAATGGGGTCGTTGCAATGAAAATCCACCAATAGGAGGCTATGCCCCGATGGATTACTAAATAAATGATTTTACGCTATTTCTAAAACCATCACAAAGTGGCTGGGCCGCTGATGGATATTTCTGAAAGGAGAATTGAAAATAAGTGCACCCATCACAAAGTGGCTATGCCGCTGATGGCCTTTTTTTTATGAAAGCATCAGTACCAGTTGAAAGAAATTGTTCATGATGAGATTAATGAATGGGAAGATGGAATGATGGACTATGTCCTTGATGAAAATGATAATGAATTGATAATGAGGATTGGTAATGGATTATAGTTGCATTCATGCATTGTTTGCTCCAGCTTGTTGAGATGTTTTGCGTTGTCTGTCGCACACGCTGTCTATCGTGAAGGGTCGAGCGGAGGAAGCTCAGGATGACCCATTTTTCTCCAAGTTGTGATGCCCCGGGATATTGTTGAGATTAGCATGCATCATGCCATTGATGATAAGATTAATTACTTGAGTAAAAAGGGTTTGACATATGTACTTGCATCTGTAAATTTTTACTACTTGTGTTTGTTGTTTTTAGCCTCTATTCTTATCATTTGTTTTAACGTGATTAGCTATGACTTACTCCCTGGTTGCCTTTGTAGGTAATGGAGGTCCTGTCTTCCAAGGGGGAGAATCAGTGATGGCAAGGGATGCGAAATTCCCTTTCCAAGAATGGAGTTTGAAGAACCATGCTCTGGGTTACTAGTAGTATATTAAGTAGCTCGGAGTCTGTTTTGTTACTTTATCGTTTGAACTATTGAGTCCTAAAGTTGAAAAACTTCTATGTTATATTATTATGTATGACTTTGCTTTCGCTTTTGAAATGATTAAGTTATAAGCTTATTTTGGCGAAAAATTTTCCTCTATTTTAATTATAAGTAATTAAGGGTTAATTAGTTGGGTCGTTACACTTAGTGGTATCAGAGCAATGGTTCAAACTCTCGGCCTATGGAATATGGCCACACATGCTATAAAGCTGTGATAACTCTGGATTGAGTCATGGGTAGATTAGGATTAAGTCAATAGGATGTAATATATGAATATATTATTTTGATTTAAATATAACTATTATCTTTGGTAAATAGTCCAACGTAGCAATGGCATCAAGGCACACTCGTCATACCGATGAATCCCTAGACCGTATTGCTGCCATTTTAGAGCACCTGACAAATAGGCGCGACAACGGTCCATCTGAGTTCAAGGGGCTGGCTGATTTTAGGAAGTGTGATCCTCCGAAATTCTATGGTAGAGCTAACCTTGAGGAGGCGCAAATATGGATTCAGGAATTGGAGAAGATATTTCAAACCATTCCGTGTGATGAGGAGCAAAAAGTTACTTACGCTGCTTATGTCCTCGTGGGTCCGGCGGACAATTGGTGGAAGTATACTAAGCAAGCCCTGGAGCATGAGAACAAATAAATTACTTGGGAAGTCTTCGTGGAAAATTTCTATGAGAAGTTCTTCCGGGAAGATGTGAGGAACAAGAAAGAAATTGAATTCCTTGAGCTGAAGCAAGGAGCCATGACTGTTGGGGAATATGCTGCTAAGTTCGAAGATCTGATGAAGTATTCCCCATATTTCAGGCTTCGTCCTGATGAGCATTCTAAGTGTGTTCGCTTCAAGAATGGTTTAAGGCCTGATATTAAACCATTCGTGAGTGGACAATGCATCCGACACTTTGCAACCCTGGTGCAACGCTGTCGTGTCACTGAAAATGACCTCAAAGCAAAGGCGGTGTATGAATAGCAGCAAAGCAGCCAGCAGAATTACGGTCCTCACCGTAATCATGGACGCCACAATAATCAAAACAATCGTGGCAAGGGTCCATATCATAACAAGGGGCAAGGAAACAACAAGGAAGGAGGACCAACCAACTTGCCCAAGTGTAATCAGTGTCAAAGGCATCATAGAGGTAGAACATGTAGGGTTGTTAATCCCCAAACTTGTTTTACTTGTGGAAAGAAGGGTCATATCAACTGAAACTGTCCCGAAGGAAATGCTAACCAAGGAGGAGCTGCACCAAAGCCAATCGCACGTGCTAAGGTGTTCACCATGTCGGGAGTTGAAGCTGAGCAATCTGAGAACCTGATCCAAGGTAATTGTCTTTTGAATAGTAGACCATGTAGAGTCCTTATAGATTCTGGAGCCACCCACTCTTTTATTTCTTATGATTGTGTCAACCAGTTAAAACTAAGTCACCGATACACCATATAATCTCACAGTATCAACACCAACCAATTTACCTGTAACCAGATCTAAGGCCTGTGTAGATTGTAAGGTAACCATATTATATAAAAACACTGTAGTTGACCTCATATGTTTACCTTTATCCCAGTTAGATATAATCTTAGGAATGGATTGGCTAACCAAGTACCAAGTAACCATAGATTGTCATCGTAAGTCCATTTTACTTCTTGAAATCAAAACCCCCATGTCACCACCCGAAGGATACCTATGTCTATTTTCTGTCTCAGTAGAAGAAACCCCCAAAATAGAACCCAAGATCGAGAATATTCCCATAGTCTGTGAATATCCCGATGTCTTTCCCGAGGAAGTACCTGGTTTACCTCCTCCTCGTGAAATAGAGTTTAGTATTGACCTTATTCCTGGAACCGGTCCTATATCGATTGCTCCCTTTCGAATGGCACCATTGGAGTTGGCGAAACTAAAGAAGCAAGTGGAAGATTTGTTGGAGAAAAAGTTTATCAGACCGAGTGTATCGCCGTGGGGTGCACCGGTGTTATTTGTAAAGAAGAAGGACGGAAGTATGCGCATGTGCATTGATTACCGGCAGCTGAACAAAGTAACTATCAAGAATAAGTACCCGTTGCCCCGAATAGACGATCTGATGGATCAAGTCCGTGGAGCTAAGGTGTTCTCTAAAATCGATCTGAGATCTGGTTATCATCATATTCGAGTTAGAGAAGAGGATATTCCCAAGACGGCCTTCCGATCCCGTTATGGTCACTACGAGTATGTGGTGATGTCGTTTGGTCTAACAAATGCACTGGCTGTGTTCATGGATTACATGAATCGGGTTTTTCGACCATATCAGGATTCATTTGTGGTTGTGTTCATAGATGACATCCTGATATACTCGAAAACCCCTGAGGAGCATGCCAAACATCTCCAAATGGTTCTAGAAACCTTAAGGGAGAAGAAGCTATATGCAAAATTGGCTAAGTGTGAGTTTTGGTTAAGGGAAGTGAAGTTCCTTGGCCATGTGATTACTGAAGATGGAGTTGCGGTAGATCCATCCAAGGTGGAAGCTGTGCTTAAGTGGGAAGCCCCAAGAACTGTTACGGAAGTGAGAAGTTTTCTTGGACTAGCAGGATACTATCGAAAATTTATTGAGAACTTTTCGAGGATTGCTTTGCCATTAACGCATTTAACAAGAAAAGAACAACCTTTTGTTTGGGATGAAAAGTGCAAAGCAAGCTTTCAAGAGCTGAAGGACAAATTGACATCTTCATCGGTGTTAATCTTGCCCGATCCTCACAAAAGTTTCGACGTATACTGCGACGCTTCCAAGCAAGGACTCGGATGTGTGTTGATGCAAGAAGGAAAGGTGGTAGCTTATGCATCAAGACAGTTGAAGATCCATGAAGAGAATTATCCAACTCACGATTTGGAGTTGGTAGCCATGGTGTTCGCATTGAAGTTGTGGA
Organism: Crotalaria pallida; assembly: GCA_037953625.1. Classification (NCBI taxonomy): domain Eukaryota; kingdom Viridiplantae; phylum Streptophyta; class Magnoliopsida; order Fabales; family Fabaceae; genus Crotalaria; species Crotalaria pallida. The sequence goes on along the minus strand of CM075654.1, from coordinate 104,682,271 downwards.
GACACTATTTGTATGGAACAACATTCCAGGTGTTCAGTGACCACAAAAGTCTCAGATATTTGTTCAATCAAAAGGAGTTAAATATGCGACAACATAGATGGATGGATGTTTTGAAGGACTATGACTTTGAGCTTCACCACTATCCTGGAAAAGCCAATGTGGTAGCAGATGCTTTAAGTCGAAAGACGTTGCATGTGAGTACTTTGATGTTCAAGGAAGTGGAGTTGATTGAGGAATTTCGAGACTTGAATCTGGCAATAGAAGTGAGACCGTCCAGTATCAAGTTGGGAATGCTAAAAATAACCAATGAATTCTTAGAACAAATAAAGGAGATGCAGCGAGATGATGGGGAACTGCAAGAAAAAGTGAGACTAAGTATGGAAGGAAAGGAACCAAACTTCCAAATTGGTCCGGATGGAGTCATAAGATTTAAAGATCGAGTGTGCATTCCTACAAATCAGGAGTTGCGAAGGATCATTTTGGACGAAGCCCATAAAAGTAAAATGAGTATTCATCCTGGAGCTACAAAGATGTACCAAGACATGAAGAAAATGTTCTGGTGGTCTGGATTGAAGAAGGATGTGGCAACTTATGTAGCATCTTGCTTTCTTTGTCAAAAAGTAAAGATAGAACATAAGAGGCCTGGAGGAGAACTTCAATCATTAGATATTCTAGAATGGAAATGGGACAGCATTGCAATGGATTTCGTTTCCGGTTTCCCAAGGACCATTCCTATCCAACCTGCATAACGTGTTCCATGTGTCCCAAATAAGGAAGTTCGTGCCTGACCCTGCTTCGATTATTAGCATCGAACCCGACGAGATACCCTTGCGAGAAAATCTGACATTCAAAACTGGTCCCATTGGATAGAAGATAGAAAGATTAAGCAGTTACGAGGAAAGGAGATTCCCTTAGTAAAAGTCGTATGGGAACGCGGTAGTGTTAGCGACATCATTTGGGAATTAGAAAGTCAAATGAACGAAGAATACCCGTATCTGTTCGAGTAAGTTTTATTTTCTGAATTGAATTTCGGGGACGAAATTCCTTCTTAATTGGGGGAGGATGTAAGGACCAACATTTTAAATAAAGAAAGAAAATATAATAAATAATAGGCTTAATTATGTCACAAGTCCCTGAAGTTTGAGGTACTTTTGTCAGATACCCTTATACTTTTTTTTTCAATGTCTGACTCCCCGAAGTTACTTTTGGGTTTGTCATATACCCCTACTATCGATTCTGGGAAATTTTGATGACATGTAACATCAGAATTTTAATCACACGCAGGAGGTTGGTCATGTGGTGCCGTGTGATGTCACACTGTCGAAGACGACCTCTCTCTTCAATTCTTTTTTTTCTTTTTTTATTTAACTAAAAATATAAAAATATTAAGTTTTTTTAGTTTTTTAAATTAAAAAAGCAAAAGATCTTCGCCCACAGGGCACCAGGTGCTTAACCTCCTGCGTCTGATCAGGATTCCGATGTTACATGTCAGCAAAATTGGCCAGAATCGGTAGTAGGGGTATATGACAAACCCAAAAGTAACTTCAGGGAGTCAAACATTGAAAAAAAAAGTATAAGGGTATCTGGCAAAAGTATCCCAAACTTCAGGGACCTATGACATAATTAAGCCTAAATAATAAAATAAACTATTTTAATTGAATAAAATATTAATTTTTCTGATTTTTAGGCAAAATACTCGAGTATTGGAAGGAAGACTCGAGTATTGTAACTAGCTGTTGGAAAATTTGAAATTTTAGTCAGAATACTCGAGTATTTCTAGTAATACACGAGTATTTCGTGCAGTTCTGCAAAAAAATAAAAGTCGGTTTCAAACCAAATTGGGATCAAAAGCTCGTTTCATCTGGTTACAAGCACAGAGCTGAACCTTACTTCATAGGAGGGTAACCTTAAGTCATAAATAGAGGCTTGGGGAAGCTAGAAATAGATTCAATCCTTGCAAACCCGAATTCCCATTCTCATTTCCCCTATTTTCTGGTGCTGACTTTGATCAGTTCTTTCTTCCTCAATTCTCACCCATTTCCCCTGAGATCAAAACACAATTCGAAGTTCTAATTCCCCTTTTGAATTAGAACCAAAAGCCACACAAATTAGCCTCCTGTAGAACAAGTTCTAGAAATTTAAAGTTGGGTCTCAAAAGCTGCAAAAACAGAGCAAGTTTCAGTGTCAAACACCCTTCTTCTTTGAATTGGTTTGGTAAATCCAGGAACCCATTTGATTTCAAACTTGTTTCTAATTAAAGTTAGCATTCCCTAGTTGCTTAAGCTAACTTATTTCGTTCTTTTTCATGCCTTAATCGTGGTGAAATTAATGGCCAAAGTCAGCTAGTGCAACTTGTGTTCACAAGTGCAGAAACTCAAATCTTGATCCAGTCCCTTTTCTCCTCAAGAAATCATCCCTTTAGCTTCTGTAAGGTATGAGAGAAGTTACCTAATCGCTAGAATGATAATCAATAAGCTAAATTCATAGGAACCATATGAGGTTCATGGGCAACTTAAGTTTGAAATGGGAATCTGACTTGGAGGCCAGAAACCCATGGTTTTTGTATTCAAATAACTTTAATTGGACCTAGGGAAGTTCACTGGATTGATTTTCGAACTTAAAATCAAGTAGAAATGAAAGTCATGTTGAAATGGATATTTTCTATGTTTTATGCAATTCTGTGATTTGATTATGTTTTTTGTTAATTTGATGTTAATTGATATGTGTCACATGTTTATTACTTGTGGAATAACTTCTGTTTGGTACAGAATTGAAGTAAAGGTGTAAGAATCGCGAATTGGTGCATATTATGCAGAAAAACTGGTGCTCGTGCAGCAAAAAGACTCGAGTATTTAGAGAAAGACTCGAGTATTCTGGAAAATTATGAAAGACTCGAGTATTTCTTCTGGAAAATTAATGTGATTAGCTATGAGTTACTCCCTGGTTGCCTTTGTAGGTAATGGAGGTCCTGTCTTCCAAGGGGGAGAATGAGTGATTGCAAGGGATGCGAAATTCCCTTTCCAAGAATGGAGTTTGAAGAACCATGCTCTGGGTTACTAGTAGTATATTAAGTAGCTCGGAGTCTGTTTTGTTACTTTATCGTTTGAACTATTGAGTCCTAAAGTTGTAAAACTTCTTTGTTATATTATTATGTATGACTTTGCTTCCGCTTTTGAAATGATTAAGTTATAAGCTTATTTTGGCGAAAAATTTTCCTCTATTTTAATTATAAGTAATTAAGGGTTAATTAGTTGGGTCGTTACACACATCATCAAATAATAATCTATCAGAACTAGAAATAACAATCACAAAAATCAGATAATCACAGAATAATGCATATATAATGGCATACCCAATTTATCACACAATTATCTTCTAATTAAATGGCATGGTACATGTATTCTAATCTTATCTTCTCGTCTGGATCCAATATCATTCTCGTCTAAACAACCCTTCGACTGGATTCAACATATTCTCTCTAATCGATGGAAAGCAACTGGGAGTAAACGCCTTTCAACCACGACAGATCACACAACTCATCTATGTGTACCCAGATTCGAGGGTTATATCATTGCCAAAGGCCCATCCTCCGCAGTCATGATATGCACCTAGAGGCCGATAAGATATATTATCGTTAAGCAAAATTATCCCGGGAAAAGTCTGCAGAACCCCCCATCATAGGACCGTTTTACCCATAATAATCCCCAATGGTTACTGACGAATCACCGTCGAACCTAACCTTTGCACATTCTCGTACTGATTCTAGGAATTCTCTTTTCAATTCTTAGAATGGACGAATCTTTCCTGATATCCTATCTCACTATCCACAACTTCTCGTGTGAATGCAAATAAGTTTGGTTTCACTTCTCATTATTAATTCATTGTATAAATATGAATCCAAGTTCATAATCAATATCATCAAAATCATCACAATAATATTCCTTTATTCATAGAAATATCATTCACATCTTAAAATTGTGTTAGATAAAGGCTAGGTGTATTAAAATTTAGCAAATTTCAATTCAGGGACTGTAATAATTGATTACCACAGAGAAATAATCGATTGCTACATAAAAATTCCAATTTTTTGTACCAATTTTAACCTGGTAATCGATTACCAAACCCTGGTTATCGATTACTGCGTGCAAATTCAAATTTTGAAACCAATTTTACTCTGGTAATTGATTACCAAACCCTGGTAATCGATTACCCTGCAGCAGAATGCACACTGAATTGAGTTTTGCTATACCAACTTTTGATACACTTCACTTTTACCCAATATAACTCAAAACAGATCAAAGTCACATATAATCAAGCATGTTCATGCATATTTTCAGCAACAAATCCATCATATTCATATATAATTCAATCAAAGTTCATAAAACCCGTAAAATGACAACTTAACATATATTTTTCATTTCCTTTATGATTCAGCCCAATTTCTTTATTGGTTTAGCTCATATTCATCATATGTAAGTTGATCAAATGCACTAGAATGACCTCCAAGTCATTTTCTTACTCCAAGACCTCATTTTTCCTAATTTTGCCCTTGAGTTCATGAGAACTCTTACATTTCTAGCCATTGGATTATTATTCTAGCACCCGGATAACTTCTCCCTTACCTATTAAGAGTGTTTGATACTGATTTGGAGTGAAAGGAATTGGTTTGGTTGAGAAATTTCCAAAGTTTGGTTTCAGCTGTACAGGTTCTGTTTTCAGTTCAACAGAGCCACAAAATCAATGTTGATCACTACGAAAAAGGCACAATAACTCGTGATCAATGATTAGAATCAAAGCTAGGATATGTACTCTTGAAAATATAACAAGTTTGAAGCCCAAAGGATGCTTGAGCTTATCACACGAATTGAAGGAAGTGGTGTTCTTGAATCTAAAGGTTTTCAGGTTCAAGCACTGAACTTTGCAGGCTAATTTCTCTTTCTACAGACCACCACACTTGGAAACTTGGTATCAATTTGAAGAGGGTAACACGAACTTTAATTTGATATAAGATTTGCTATGATTTGAGTCTTAGAACACAGAGAACGAATTCAAGGAAGTTGATAGAAGCAAACTGAATTCTGCAGAGTTTTGGCTAAGTTTTGGCTATTCATACATGCTTACTCCCTCCTATATTTAAATTAATCACTCCCCAATATCATTTTCAGTCCAACACAGTGCCTCAAAGATATTTGTGGTGAAAATTGTGGTTAATTCTCAGCCATTCGTTCATAAACCGACTTACTTTGGTTGTTCAAACTCGTGGTAATCGATTACCACAATTTGGTAATCGATTACTTAGTGTAAAATAGCCTGGTAATCGATTACCTGACCCAGGTAATCGATTACTAGGGCAAGTATTCTCCAAAATAATTAGTTTTTCATTCTACATTCATTTTCCAATACCAATTTCACTATTACCAATCCTTAAGCATGCAAATTACATCCTAAACTATTAAATATCAATTTTAACATAGAAATTAAAATTCACACAATCATTCATATATAAGGTATTTTATATTTAAAGAATATAATATTTATAATTTCAAGGGTTAAATTCCAGTGGGTGTTACATCATGAGGTAGAAGAGGTGAAACAAAACAAAACAGATGAGGGTAGTATAATAGTAGAGAAATTTGACTCATCCTTGCATGCTGAATTTTCTGAACTTAAAAATTGTGTTAAATCTCTTGCATTTGTGGATGATTCAAAATTTTTCAATTATGTTCAACCCTTGAGTTTGCATGATGTTTTTCCAAAACATCAACATAAGTCATTGTTGTACCATGGGATGAATAAAGATCCTAAAAATTTTGTTTTCCTTGTTCATGGAATTAACATCTTCATGAATGGGGAAAAAGATAAATTTTCTGAGGTGATGCATGTTGTAAGGAATGTACCTTTTGACCCCTGGTGGGATTGAATTTATTTCTAAAATTTCCTTGCTTCATCATCATCCCTGCTCATTCCCATGGGACGTGGGAGAAACTTGTTATTTCTGTATCACATGGGAGTTGAGCCATAGAATTTGGGTTCTTGGTGGATTCTTTGTAATATCTAGTAGTGTAGGTTTTGCTTTTTCATTAGTTAGTTAGTGAATAAAGAGTTGGAATTTCCTATACGTTGCTAATGAGGTGCTACAGGCACAATTTTGAGTTGTTCATGTGACACAAGTAAATAAGTTTGAGGGAGACTCCTTCATGGCATCAATAGAAAAAGCTGTGCTACAAAGGTAAGTTTCCTAACTCCATGTATTAATTGATTTTAGTTTAGGAAATTAGTTATTAGTGTAGGTAATTTTTAATTTTATTATTTTTATTTGCATTTTTTTTATTATTTTCATTAATATAAAAAAAAACAGTGGCATTTGTACAGTACCCCGTGTAACACCCCAAATTTTTAATTCCTAATTAGTGGAAATTTAATTATGAGGTTTATTTATAATTAATTTCTTTGTTTTAATTTTGATTAACTATGTAAATGAAAATGCATGAAAATGATTTGAAAATCATTATTATGCGAAAAATAACGGTTTTGCATATCAATCCCTGTTTTAGGACTTAAAAATAATAATGGAAAGATTTTGGAAGGAAAGGAAATAAAAATATTTATTTTTCAAATTTTAGCTGAAAGACTCGAGTTTTTCTGAAAAAACTCGAGTATTTCGCACAGTGTTGCACGAGTTAGTGCGTTTAGTGAGTCACCACTCGAAATACCTCTCAAGTTGACACGAAATCAACTCAGGGACACGTCCATGGCTTCGTGTCGACATGCATGAGCTATGGGTTGAAGTATTTAAGCTCACTTGTTGATGGAGGTCACCCATTTGGCCAATTTGTTCTGAAAATTCGAAGTTAGGGTTCTTGTAGTCTCTCGTTCGATTCTCCTTCCTTGAGTTGAATTAGGCCACAAATCATACACAAATACGAAGCTCACATCTTGAGCTTTGTATAGACACCAAAACTGTGAGCTGAGAGTTTGAGTATTAGAAGAATCGAAGCTCAAAAGTGGGGTTTGTTTGCTATCAAGTGGTTCTTGGAGCTTACTTTGATCTTCAATTGTGGTATGCTCGTGAACCCTCTTGATTCCAAATTGGTTTTAATCTCTCATACATGTTGCAGAGAGTAGATTCTAACCTTTTTCCCCAATTTTTATGCACGATTACTCACTCAAACAATTAGGTTTTTGGACTCTGCTCACACTGTTCTGCTCTTTGTTGGTTGAAGTGGTTTGTGCTGGTTTGGTGGCTGATGTGTGGCTGCTACTGTTCTAGGGTGTTCTAGAGTTTGTCTAAGTGTTGTCCTATTGTCCAAGGTATGGGAGAAGTCGTTCATATTTCTAGGATTATAGATTGTGAATTTGATTTGTGTATGCTATGTGAATTTGGACCAAGACATGTTTGCTGGACTTGGAGATCCAGACAATCACTTGGTCACTTGATTAATAATCTGATTAAGGGCTGAAATGAATTGATGAAATTAAGTAAAAGAAACTCATGAGCTTGGCTGAATTATAATCGGTATAATGAAGGATTTGCTTTGGTTGAAGCTAAAATCGTTCTTGGTTATATGTATGCTTGATTTGAACTTGTTTGAGATTTGAGAATTTGGAATTGAACCTGTTGGTGGATTCATTTTTATGATGCTGAAATTTTAATGTGATGATCAAGTTTATGAACAATTGATTATGAGTATAAGGTCATATAGCAAGAGAAATGGAATTGGTAAATGTGATAAAACATGTCCTTGATGTGGTATGTTCTTGGTAAGCTGATAATGAACACTGAACAAGTTTGGAGCAAGTTCTATATGTTACATGCAAGCTATATCAAGGTTTTTTTCATGCTAAAAATGTTTAAAATTGAATTTGGTATGTGAGGTTGTTGAAAATGTGATTTTATGCATCATTGGTGCTCAAATTCAATTCAGTGTAATATGAAGTTAATTCTGTATTGGAACATGTTTGTTATGAATTATGTTAGCTCTGTTGAGGATTGGTTTTGTTTGAACTTGATTAGAATTGAAAATGGTGTGTTAAAACTCAGTATTTAGTGTTATCTATCTGTCAACACTCGAGTCTTTGACTCGAGACTCGAGTATTCCGGACGCACCAGTGCATCTGGTAGGCACCAACGCTCGAGTCTCTGACCCAGGACTCGGGTATAAACTGATGTTAATATTGAACTTTTCTGATGAACCACTCGAGTATTGCATGATCCACTCGAGTCTTCTGGGTTGATGAAGACTCGAGTATTTTATGATTTACTCGAGTATTTTTAGAAAATCTGAAACATAAAACTTTTCATAAAACCTAAGATGCACTCGAGTCTTACTAAGAACCACTCGAGTATTTTGTACAGATTGAAACTCTACTCGAGTCTTTTAAACTCTACTCGAGTCTTTTTGATCAGAATGCTAAAGCAATGCCATTTTCAACTAAGTCAAGCTTAATTGAACTAAAGAAGGATTCCAAGGAATGATAGAAATGATTAATTTAATTTCTTTATAATCCTTAAAGGTTTTACTCATCTATTATTTTAGGTTCTAAATGAGTTAAGCATGATGTTAACAAGTTAGAAAGGGTAAATCATTATTCATCTAATTTATTAAGAATTATCTTTTTAATTGGAAATTTGGTTTTGCTCTAATTGGTTTGATAATGTCTTCTTGAAGATGATAAATAAATGATGAGTGGTTTATGATGTTAGCGTATACCTAATGAATCATGTCTTGAGTATGACAATTGTATATGATTAATGAACAATACTTTGAGTTTAATATCTCGATAAGTTGACTAATGAGGTATGAGTTGTTGAGTAATCATCATCTCTTCATTAGATTACAAATGATCATGACTACACTAAGGATATAGAATGTGATTAATAATTCATGATCTGAGTATGATGTTGAGCAAGGACTTGATAAAGCATGATTGCGTCTACTTGGTAATTAATGTTTTAGAACATAAGAAGATAAGGACTTAAAGGATTATTAATAATAATGCGAGTATGGTGATGCTTGCGGATTATGAAGATCTGATCCAAATATGTTAGGGGTTGTTGCTCCAATTTGGATGCATTATAGTTGAATAATTGGAATCGCTCTTATTCAAATGTGTTGAGGTTAGCTCCTATATGACGTCATTATATTTAAAAGAATTCCGTATAGAACGGTGTGGCCACTATACGAAAACATGTGGAATGGTGTGGCCGCCATATGTGTGGTAAGTGTTATGGGATTCCGTATAGAACGGTGTGGCCGCCATATGTGTGTGAAACCATATAGAACGGTGTGGCCGCTATATGAAGGCATGGAACGGTGTGGCCTCCATGTGTATAATGTGATGATTAATATATTTGTTATGCATCTCATGCATGGTGTACAGGGAATCGTAAAATGATTGAGGTGCATGCGGGATTGGAAACCATGTAGTACGGTGTGGCCGCTACATGAGACAGTTAGAACGGTGTGGCCGCCACTGTGGAAATGACAAGGACCTAGAACTATTGGTGGACAATGGTTCAGGGATCATCCCCTTGTATCATTTTAGAATCGTGGTCGATGGGGTTCCAGTATAGAACGGTGTGGCCGCTATACAGGTTGTGAAAACATCGAGCGCACGACTGCCTATCCCAGAGTGTTGTTTTTCTGGAAGAGTTGATTATGGAGAAATGATTTGAGAGACGTGCATGCATAGCATGAAAGATTAATGGTTATATCTATCATTGTTTAATAAGACACTTGAGCATGCATTTACTATATTGAATTAATATATGTGATGCTTGTGTTTGACCAATCATATAATCTGCTTAGGCGATATGACAAGTGACTTACTCCCATCTACCATGTTTGTGGTGGTAGGTACTTTCAAAGGACAGGATTGAAGCCACTCCTGTAAGAGTGAAAGTTGTCTAGAAGGATCAGCCAGGATGATGTCTCGTCATCCAAATCCTTTTGCAGAAGGATCGAGTTGTGAAGACCAATGCTCTGGGTGTAAAAAGGGTTTTTGGGGTTTTGTATTATATATGCTTTACACTCAGGATATTTTGTAAAAGAAATATTACTCTAATGAAAAGTACTTTTGGTTTTCACACTCCTTATGGAAAAAGGTTTTTGTTAACCCGTATATTATTAATGGTCTAGTTTTTGGGTCGTTACACCCCGCGCCTGAGCGCAGAGGACCACGCGCCTGGGCGCGCATGAGGCGTTAAGATGCACGCCTAGGGGAGTCATCAGCCCCATTCTCCCATTTTCTTCAATTCATTTCTTCCCCTTTCAAACCCTAAATCCCCAATTCTTCAAATTCACAAAATTTCTCCTTAAATCCTCAAATTCTTCCAACAAAACTCAATAATCCTTCATCCTCTTCCAGTATTCCTCACTATTCTTCATTGGTTTTCAAGTTTTTCCCATTTCATCACTCTTCTCCTTCAATTCGGTTTTCTTCTCATTCGGAGGCAAGGGACACGAATTTGTGCATAATTTTGAGTAAGAATCAGTCCTCTATACTCCCTGGTACTGTTGTAGTTTGATTTTGGAGTTAGGATTTGGTGTAGTGGAGTTTGGTTCTAGAGTTATTTTTTGCTGCACACCAAGTGTTCGATCAATTGTCTCTAGCTGTTTTTGAGCTATTTAGGATGCCTAGAGGAAAGAGACCAGTAGTGGGTAGTAGTAGTGATATGGGGAAGACCTTCGAGCACTCGAGGGTCGCTGATTTTTATAAGGGGAAGATGGTTAGAAGAGGGATTACCCCAGAGACTAGCATGTTATATGACAGTGAGGGTCCCTCAGGACAGAGGGTAGTTGGTGTTCGAGATATTGAGAAGGTTAGGGAGACCCTGTTGGTCAATAGGTGGGCCGACTGGATTAGGGAGCCGGATGAGGCATTTAGCAAACTCCTGATCTGGAAGTTTTATGCTAATGCCTGGTGGAGGGCTCAGAGGGCAGATTTGGATGGTAGTCATAGTCGGGTGTCATATGTTAGAGGGGTAGAGGTTCCGTACGTATGATGCGGGCACTATTGCCCGAGTCATGAGACTTCCATCATACCCACTGGAGGCGGCACCCTCCATGTTTACAACGGACAGTTTTGACAGTTAGGACGAGTACCCGTTGAGGATGATTAAGGATGCCCTATTTCTTGCGGGAAAGGACTGGAACTTATCTGTTGCTGGTACGGTCAAGCACATGTACCAGAAGAATTTGAGGGGAGCTTCAAGGTTCTGTGTCAGGTTTATTGTTCATAACCTGGACCCACACTCACACGACACCGAGGTTCAGCTAGGGGTTTGTCGGCTAGTATTTTCCCTTCGCCAGGGTATTATAGTGGACGCTGCATCGATCATCTCTGATAGGATACATTGTTTTGCTAAGAGGGAGTCTGGATATGTTGTCTTTCCTTGGGTTATCACCCGATTGTGCACTGCAGCTGGTGTTGATTTTCGTTCGGATGTGAGGGACCTTAGGAGGACCCCCAAGATGACCAGGGCGACGTGGGATACTTTCATTGGTAGATCTATTGAGATGGCCAGAGCGGGCCCACCACAGCAGCCACAGCCACAGAGACAGGTTCCAGCACCACCTTAGGATGAGCCAGGTCCTTCTAGTTGACCGGCACAGCAGAGGGGAGGTGATGATGGGGTGATCATTGGGATGCTACAGCGCTTGCTTAGGAGACAGAGCAGAACAGCTGAGTTCCAGCGCAGAGAGATGCGTCGGAACCAGGCTAGGGATACATTTATGAGCAATGTTGGAGCAGCGCAGGGCATGCCCTATGATGTGCCACCATATACAGAGGAGGATTAGAGCTTACTGGATGCATCTCTTGAGGAGGAGGATGAGGATTAGATAGGGGATTTTTGCTTTTCATTTCTATATTCTGTACCCCCTTCCCCTATTCAGACTTGTATTGTACTTATGCCACAACAAAAACATGTATTTTCTTTTTAGGAGTTGTTTTTAGTTTTATTGCATGGATTTTCTTTGGTTCACTTGTTATTTGCATCTGGATATTTATTTTGTGCAGCAGGTGTGAGTTGATGTTTTTCCCCATGAGAGGTGCTCTTTTGCACTTGTTTCTAACAACCTGCAGGTACTAAGTTTGGGGGATCATCTTCTCACTTTTGTTAGTGATGAACATTTTATGAGGATGTGATAGGGAAGTGTTCTAAATTTATCCTTGTAATTTTTTATTTTGTAGTTTAGGTTTGTTTAGTTTAGTTTGCTTGAGGACAAGCCAACCTCTAAGTTTGGGGAGTGGACAAAATAAAAAATTTTAAGACCTAAAATTGTTCTCCCATTTTTGGTGTTGGTTTGTGTCTTAGGTAGAGGTATTGAAATTATTCTAGACTTAGGATTATTTTTTTGATGATAGGTGCATATACTTAGTTTAGGATTAGACTCATTGATCATGTTACTAATTTGTTGAGCTGTAAATATTTTTGAACTCTGGTTATTTTGACAAACTTTTTCAGAATCTGTAACTAGTGAACTGACTGTTGTAACAGCCCGATTTCGGAAACTTGAAAACACTTATCTCTTTAATAAAATATAGTAAAAATTTGGGAAAATTTTTTTTTTATACAAGGTGACATGGGCATGAGAACCTTTATGTTCCAAAATCATTTCAGTAACTTAATTGGAATTAAATAACGTTCTCATGTCACACCTCACGAGTCAAGTTCCAAACCGAGATGTTACTTAACATCGCACTTTGTAACTTGGCTTCATAAATTCGTTTTGAGAAAACATTTTCATTTCTTGTTTTATAAAACTTTATTCTTTCAAAAGCCATACTCAATAAAATACCAAGTGGGGTACAGAATGATATGACAAGGTAAACCAAGTAGTTGCAAGGAATACAGTGCTTGAAGGGGATTACCTAATACTAGTCTTGACCTCTCATCTGAAGTCCACTGCAGCAGCCTCATCGAGATGGCGTACCGATTTGCTGCAGGGTCGACCATCTATCCGTTGCAATACCGGAATAACCCGATACGACAACATGATAGGAGAGATGGTCAGTATTCCAGAAGTACAACATGACAAGCAGGAGAATAATGACTAGAGACGTAGGATTTATTAATCCTCATGCAACAACAATTACTCATGCAATGCATATGACAAGTATATTCACATAAGCATATAGAAAACACTTATAAACAAGCACATTATAGTACATCAAATATATCAAAATCATAAATTATTTCACCATACATCACTTCACTTGGCATCACAGCACTTGGAACTTTCAAATCTCGTCATTATCATTCTCAAACATCCAAGTCCTTTCACAATTTTTCTCAATCTTTTCACAACCACTTATACTTTCTTTCTTTGAATCTTTCTAAATTCTTCATAAATTCTTTATGCTTTCTTTCTTGTAATATTTTATCATTATTAAGTTTTATCAAACGGTTCGCTCAATGATGAGGGGGAAAACATCATTGAACTCTCACACACGTCTACATCTCCTCGGTCATCCACCCAACCTAGTCAGAAGCAAACAGGAGTACAGGACCTTTACCACGCGGGCACGACAGCTGTCACACAACAAATGATCCCAGACCAGGAGGCCCAGCCTCAAATCATATCATATCAATTCACATATATCAAGGCACGCTCTCAGCGGCAATCACAAATGCCCCGTTCCAGTCCCTCTCACTGTTCTCAATTTGCAATCAAGGGGGCGACAGTATAATTTCTAGTTCGCGATGCGGAACTTACCACGGTATTAGACCCAGTCCCCACCACGTTAGTGCACCACATGTGGGATTCGTTCCGCCTAGAAATATACTCTAGACTTCTTGACGTTTCACCGTCATCGTCCTCCCCTCATGCAATCTCCTCCTAAGTATCCGCAGATACCTATGGTTCCTTCCTCTCCACTACTTCGATACGACACTCATACCTCACCGCGTATATAAATGTCTTTTAAGTCTTTTAAAGTTTTAATGTTTTAATTAGCGGCTTAATCCTAACAGTCGGCTCGTCCTTGGTGCATCCCTTCAACGAAGCCCGACCACTAATCACAATCTTTTCCCCCTAAATCTCAATGGCCTCATGCCTCATATCACATTCCTCTCGTCATCACAATTCACATAACTCATGCTCAACATAGTCTCATCAACATCATCAACATCTTTTCCTCGTCTTTCTCAAAATCTCTTTTCGCAAAACTTTTTTGAAAGCTTGATTTCACAAAACTTTTGCTTCACAAGACATTTTTAGAAACCTCATTTCAAAAATCCTTTCACAAAACTTTTTCAAAAATAATGTTTCCAAAAACTTTCACAAAATATTATTTTCACAAAATGTTAATGGAGGAGCAAGCTCAACTCAACACTAAGCTTCTTCCCAAAAACATGAACGAGGAATTACATCTCCATTCAAACCACATCTCACTTTCACAAACACTTTCTCTTTCAAGTCCCAACTCTTCACATCTTTTGCAATTCATTCATCTCATGACTTATTTCTTTCACAATCATATCTCTTTAATTTCTCACTTAAACTCAACCTTACGCTTTCTCATAATTCTCATGTCCACATACTACCTTTTCCAAACAGAACAAGATATACTCCGCAGGATAATCCACAAAAAATCCAATACATAACAAAATAAATCATGCACCATATTTAACGAAACAGGTAAACATCTAGCACATATATGCATCACGTATGATAATGCAGCATGTAACATATGACATAGACTCTAATTACGCTTAATGGACTCAGTTTCTAAACTGAGTCTAAACGTCACGACGACTTAGGCCTACTGCATCTCTCACCTCACACTCCAGCATCTGAAATCGTTGCGAGTCCTTCCCAACAAGTCGGCCGTTCCGCTTCTTGGCTTATACGTACCTCGTACTAAATAGACGATACTAACGTTACAAGTCTATCTTAAATAATCGTCCTTCTTAACATTACGACGCGTTTTCGAAAACTCTTTTTTTATTTTCCGTCGGAAAATCGCAAAACGTTAAAACCTTTTCAATCCAAATCTCTCTCGAGTTAAATACCACTTAAAACTTAAACTTTAAATCATTCAAACACATTTTAGGATTGGAAAAACAATTTAAATAAAATCTGGACAACAATCATGCAAGCCCATAAATCATTTTCAGAAAATTCGAAAACACCGAAAAATTAAACTTTAGTTCATATAATACTTTGTTATAAAATAAACACTTAAATGATTTATTTTTCAAACTTAACATCGTGAAATGAATTAAGGGCAGCAACCATTAAGTCCAAGATTTTTAATTATCAAGAATAAATTATTTCAATACCAACTAATTTTCACAACCGATTACAAAATCAAACACACAACACTTTGGTTAATTAAATAATTCATGCATAACCTAAACATATCATCAAACAATCACTCATTCAATAATTTCAAAGCATCATGATTATCAAACAAGTCAGCCAAGTCATAACATCAAACATATAAATTCATTTTCATCAAAACATTTAAATGGAATCCTAGTGTGATTAAAGCTGAAACACAAAGGATAAAATCCAAAACTAAATCAAATAAATTTATTTAATCTTAAAAATTTCCAGAACACACACATACATACCAAAGTTCATCATATAAAATTTTCAGGTCATTTAAACAATCCTATGCTAGGTTTCAAATCATATTTCTCATGGAAAACAAAACAGAACTGTTGCTGGTCAGAGGCAAAAACGTTATTATTAAAAATAGTTGTTCAACTCATAATTGCATAAAAATTGGTATAAGTCTTCCTTATACAGTCTAGACTACCTCATAAAATTTTCAGATTATTTGGAGTTGTGCAAGTCACATTTTTCTAATTAAAATTGTCACTAAGTCCAGAAAATCTTAACCAAGTGGTTTACTGTTTTACCTTTTGAAAAATTATCAAATCAATTCCAAATCTCTTCAAATTTTACAGAGAACATCTAGAGAGGTTCAGGAAGCTACCATAAAAATTTCAAACAATTTCAAGTATCACAATTTTGAAAATTATATTTCTCTTTAAACTGAAAAACTTATTTTCTCAAAATCATTTTCACAAAGTTTGTTCTCATAAAAATATGAAATCAATTCCAAAAATCATTTAAAAATTCAGAGAAGTTCATTTTGATATACTTAAGTTAGTGACAAAGTTTCAGAATCATTGAACATACAAAAATATCATTTATCAAAGTCAACACACACATACTCACAATTTCAGCATGCACTTTTTATGCAACAAATTTGTTCATTATTTCTTTTCATGAAAATCTAAAATACACACATACATACAAATCAACACAAAATCAATCCATCACTATTTTTCCTTTAAAAAAAACCGAATTAATATTTTATGAAAATAATTTTCTTTAATTTAAGTACAACATGTATCAATCATCCAAAAATAGAAATCAAGCCTTTTAAACTAGAAATCAAGAATCAAACTAAACTATCCTAGATCCTAACATGCACATACTTAAAATCAATAGACCTCAAAGAAAGTCACACATGCATCACATTCAATGACCAAGATCAAGACTCTAAGAGAAAAATTAAAACAAAAGCATACTCTTTATCACTAGATTATCACATGCATGCATCAAATCTTCCAAGTAAAAATTATTTTCTAAAGATCTAAGCAAAACCGAAACATGCACAAGAAAAATAAATTCATTTTATCAAAAGTTTCATGCTCACTAAAACTAATTTTTTTCTTTATATGCAAACAATAACCAAATCAAGCAAGGTAATGAAATCATGAGTACAAAAATCTTTTTAGAAACCGAATTGAACATTAAGTTCTTAAACATAGTAGATCAAGTCACAAAATTAAACATAATAACACAAATCAAAGACAAAATCATTTTAAATGAAAGAGGTCAAAACCGAGACACACTTAGAAGAGGACACCAAAGCTTTTGTTTCAAAAATCATTTACAAAACTCAAAACCAAAACAAAATCAAGATAAAAAAAAATCACAACTTTCGTTAAGATTAAATCAAAACCGAAACATACAAGATCAAGGTTTCAAAAATAAGTTTGGATCAAACATTTATTTATCAAACAAACACATAAACACCTCTTGATTCACGTTCTAAGCATAAAAATTTAACATGCAAAGAGATTTAATTCAAGTTCACAAAAATCATGAACAAAACTTTAGATCAAAGAGATTTAGCTTGAAAAACATAAAGATCCATCATGAAAACATCAAGATCTAAAACCAACTGAATCATAGAGTCCATCATATAGTTTATTACAAATTTATTTAGTTCTTAAAAGTTAAGATCAAGGTAAAGCATCACATGCAACCTTAAATCAACCAAGAAAATGAACATGCAAACAAAGAAAGTAAGATTACAAGATCACAAATCAAAAACTAGTTCTACTTCTCCTAGGATCTTTGGTTTATACCAAGAAAAGATGGCCTTCTAATACTTGATCTTCAAAGGGCTCCTAGGTTTAAAGCTTTGGACTCATCTTCTTCTTCCTTCTCCTACTCACGGTTCTCTCTCTTTCTCCCCATGGAAATTCTCTCTTTTCTTTTTTTTTTGTATATGTGTCTCAAGGGCAAATGTTACTCTTGAAGACTTTAAGTGTTTGTGTTTGTGTTGGTGGAAGAAGGAATGAAATGAAATGAAGGAATGAAAGGAACGAAGGGAAGAAAGAATGAATGGAAGAATGGAAGGAAATGAAAGGAATGAATGGAACAAATGGGAAATGGACTAAGGGTAAATTTTATCTCTCTTCCTTGAGCTTGGCTTGGTCGACCAACACACATCTAGGAGGGTTGGTCTTTGGCAATCCTAGGCTTCTACTTGGTCTCCAAGCTTTTCCCATTTTCTTTTCTTTTTATTTTTATTTCCCTTCCTAGCTTAGTCAACATGCCAAAGCCTCACAAACCAACACATACACACACTCATACAAGTGGCACACATACACACATTACACCTACATCTTCTACATGCACACACACACATCACACATATCTTCCTTCATGCACACATGCACTAAGCCGTGGCACTCCCTCCATGCACACACATGTCCTACTTTTTACTTCTTAATTAAATTCTTTTATAATTATTAATCAATTCACATAATTATACACATATAAGCACACTTTAATATATCATACATACATACATACATACACAAACCGTATTATGCACACATTTATACACACATTCACAAAACAAATAACCAAGCATACACATTAACAATTAAACACAATTTCTTTCAAATAATAAACTGAACTTATTGGTTGCACTTATAGCCCTTATTTCATTTTCTAAAATCATAATTTAATATATTAAAGAAAATCCCAAAAGGAAAAATTTATTAAAAATCAAAAACTATTTTTCATGATTTATTCCTTGGAAATTCGTCCTTTATCACACTGAAAAACAATTTTCGCAAACCAATCCAGAAAATTATAAAAAGATACATTTTTGAAAACTACATTTCGATACGATCGTTTTGATATAAAGATCATAAAAATCGGAGTTACGGTTAAAAAGTTATGGATTTTCGAAGTTAATACATCTAAGAAAATCCATAAAGAAGATTATTTTTAAAATAAATCACCAACAATAAGATCATTTCTCATAAAAATCATTTTTACTAACTTCATAAAAATATTTATTAATCAAAACTTCGTAAAATCAACACCTTAATTCGAAGTCGAATAAAATACTTATCGAAAACCTTTGTAAAACAATATCGCAAAACTTTTTCTTTAATAAAATTTTATTCGTCCTAGTCGGAAAAACGCGGGATGTTACATTCTCCCAACTCGCATATTTCTCGTCCTCGAGAAATGCTACGCGAAATTCCACGATCAACAAATGTCGGATTTCTCGGAGTGCTTCTCCCAATCTATAACAGCAGTCGTCGTCTTCATCGAGCCGTCGCATATGCATCGTTTTCTCAAAGGTAATCTTCTTGGGCCATTTCATCATCGGACACAATGGAATATTAAGGGTATAGCTTTGTCAACAAGATTTCAAAGGGTTCAATGGTTTCGAAACGAAATTCAAAAAGAATGGCACGCTTATGCCAATCCTGACAGGGATACTACTTTCCTCATGGTCTTTCTTTCTTAATTTGACTCTTCTTATCCTTTCAGGCCTAGGTGGGTTACTACAAACTTCGAAATCTCCGTTTACTCCCCAACTTTGACAGATCATATTTCTATACATCACATCTATCCAATAACACTTGACAGGGACTAAGTTCATAAAACTTCCCAACCTTTACCAATTCTAGGTTATCTTACAAAACTTCCCGTCACTTCGTTCAAGCCTATTTGAATATCACCTTAAATTCTTCTAACTAAACCACTAAAAATTCTCCAACTTAGGGATTTATCCTTCAGATTAACGATCTTAGCACCTAATGACACCCTTAATTCCACAATTTATAATCACCTATGTCCATTAAAACATCAAATCTTGGTTATTTAACCTAATTTTGGTCATCACTTAAAATTTCTATCCGTTAATTTCACCACTCCATCTAGTTGATCTTATGGGACTATTATAGGTTCACACTTACCCCAATCATTTACCTACTCCAACTAGAGCTTTTCTAACTTCAACTCTCTCAGACTCATCCCAAATATCCACAATCTTAACACCATCTATGCCATTACTTGGGTTGAATTACTATCAAACCTTTTCAGTTTTAATCCCTTTTATACACTCCACTATCTTACTTAAGGTTTTAGGGGTACTCTTATTCTAACGTATCACATCCGTTCATGCTTATTCCTTCCTCAACCATTATGACTCTTTCCTTAACAACACCTCACTGTCCACCTTACAACTTAAATACAACTAGTTGATTGGCATAAGGTGTCAGGGTCTAAAATTTTTATGGGAGGCTTTTAGGGAATAACGTATTGTCAAGACAACTCAACAACACATAGGGTTTTCATAAGAAAAATTTCAATCAAGGAAAAGAGGGTTTTAGTCGCAAAACAAAACCGCATGTCAATACCTCAGAGGTAGTTACAAACAAAAGGAGAATCCTCAACAAAAGGGGGTTCAACAGTCAAGAGGGGTTCAGGTCACAAAGAATAAAGTCTCCTAATGTTTCTGATCATTGTTCCTTGTACCATCCCAAACAAACCCGTAACACGTTTCAAAGATAGAGATATAGAATGATAGAGATAGATCGAACGTCAGAGGTGGTATGATAGAGATGCTCACGTGACTTCGTACTCCTATTCTCACTCATCGAAATTCTAACACTAACGCATAGACAAACACACAAACAAGCACATAAGCCCATGCATCAGGCTACTTTGGCTAACCATTGCTCTGATACCACTCTATAACACCCCGATTTCGGCAACTTGAAAACACTTATCTCTTTAATAAAATATAGTAAAAATTTGGGAAATTTTTTTATATTCAAGGTGACATGGGCATGAGAACCTTTATGATCCAAAATCATTTCGGTAATTTAATTGAAATTAAATAACGTTCTCATGTCACACCTCACGAGTCAAGTTCCAAACCAAGATGTTACTTAACATCGCACTTTGTAACTTGGCTTCATAAATTCGTTTTGAGAAAACATTTTTATTTCTTGTTTTATAAAACTTTATTCTTTCAAAAGCCATACTCAATAAAATACCAAGTGGGGTACAGAATGATATGACAAGGTAAACCAAGTAGTTGCAAGGAATACAGTGCTTGAAGGGGATTACCTACTACTAGTCTTGACCTCTCATCTGAATTCCATTGCAGCAGCCTCATCGAGATGGCGTAACGATTTGCTGCAGGGTCGACCATCTATCCGTTGCAATACCGGAATAACCCGATACGACAACATGATAGGAGAGATGGTCAGTATTCCAGAACTACAACATGACAAGCAGGAGAATAATGACTAGAGACATATACTAGAGACCTAGGATTTATTAATCCTCATGCAACAACAATTACTCATGCAATGCATATGACAAGTATATTCACATAAGCATATAGAAAACACTTATAAACAAGCACATCATAGTACATCAAATATATCAAAATCATAAATTATTTCACCATACATCACTTCACTTGGTATCACAGCCCTTGGAACTTTCAAATCTCGTCATTATCATTCTCAAACATCCAAGTCCTTTCACAATTTTTCACAATCTTTTCACAACCATTTATACTTTCTTTCTTTGAATCTTTCTCAATTCTTCATAAATTCTTTATGCTTTCTTTCTTGTAATCTTTTATCATTATTAAGTTTTATCAAACGGTTCGCTCAATGATGAGGGGAAAAACATCATTGAACTCTCTCACCCGTCTACATCTCCTCGGTCATCCACCCAACCTAGTCGGAAGCAAACAGGAGTACAGGACCTTTACCACGCGGGCACGACAGCTGTCACACAACAAATGGTCCCAGACCAGGAGGCCCGGCCTCAAATCATATCATATCAATTCACATATATCAAGGCACGCTCTCAGCGGCAATCACAAATGCCCCGTTCCAGTCCCTCTCACTGTTCTCGATTTGCAATCAAGGGGGCGACAGTATAATTTCTAGTTCGCGATGCGGAACTTACCACGGTATTAGACCCAGTCCCCACCACGTTAGTGCACCACATGTGGGATTCGTTCCACCTAGAAATATACTCTAGACTTCTTGACGTTTCACCGTCATCGTCCTCCCCTCATGCAATCTCCTCCTAAGTATCCGCAGATACCTATGGTTCCTTCCTCTCCACTACTTCGATACGACACTCATACCTCACCGCGTATATAAATGTCTTTTAAGTCTTTTAAAGTTTTAATGTTTTAATTAGCGGCTTAATCCTAACAGTCGGCTCGTCCTTGGTGCATCCCTTCAACGAAGCCCGACCACTAATCGCAATCTTTTCCCCCTAAATCTCAATGGCCTCATGCCTCATACCACATTCCTCTCGTCATCACAATTCACATAACTCATGCTCAGCATAGTCTCATCAACATCATCAACATCTTTTCCTCGTCTTTCTCAAAATCTCTTTTCGCAAAACTTTTTCGAAAGCTTGATTTCACAAAACTTTTGCTTCACAAGACATTTTTAGAAACCTCATTTCAAAAACCCTTTCACAAAACTTTTTCAAAAATAATGTTTCCAAAAACTTTCACAAAATATTATTTTCACAAAAGCTCTTTCAAAATCTATTTTCAAAAACCTTTTTCAAAAATCACATTTTTGGGTGAGTGTTAATGGAGGAGCAAGCTCAACTCAACACTAAGTTTCTTCCCAAAAACATGAACGAGGAATTACATCTCCATTCAAACCACATCTCACTTTCACAAACACTCTCTTTCAAGTCCCAACTCTTCACATCTTTTGCAATTCATTCATCTCATGACTTATTTCTTTCACAATCATATCTCTTTAATTTCTCACTTAAACTCAACCTTACGCTTTCTCATAATTTTCATGTCCACATACTACCTTTTCCAAACAGAACAAGATATACTCCGCAGGATAATCCACAAAAAATCATATACATAACAAAATAAATCATGCACCATATTTAACGAAACAGGTAAACATCTAGCACATATATGCATCACGTATGATAATGCAGCATGTAACATATGACATAGACTCTAATTACACTTAATGGACTCAGTTTAGAACTGAGTCTAAACATCACGACGACTTAGGCATACTGCATCTCTCACCTCACACTCCAGCATCTGAAATCGTTGCGAGTCCTTCCCAACAAGTCAGTCGTTCCGCTTCTTGGCTTATACGAACCTCGTACTAAATAGACGATACTAACGTTACAAGTCTATCTTAAATAATCGTCCTACTTAACATTACGACGCGTTTTCGAAAACTCTTTTTTTATTTTCCGTCGGAAAATCGCAAAACGTTAAAACCTTTTCAATCCAAATCTCTCTCGAGTTAAATACCACTTAAAACTTAAACTTTAAATCATTCAAACACATTTTAGGATTGGAAAAAAAATTTAAATAAAACCTGAACAGCAATCATGCAAGCCCATAAATCATTTTCAGAAAATCCGAAAACACCGAAAAATTAAACTTTAGTTCATATAATACTTTGTTATAAAATAAACACTTAAATGATTAATTTTTCAAACTTAACATTGTGAAATGAATTAAGGGCAGCAACCATTAAGTTCAAGGTTTTTAATTATCAAGAATAAATTATTTCAATACCAACTAATTTTCACAACCGATTACAAAATCAAACACACAACACTTTGGTTAATTAAATAATTCATGCATAACCTAAACATATCATCAAACAATCACCCATTCAATTATTTCAAAGCATCATGATTATCAAACAAGTCAGCCAAGTCATAACATCAAACATAAAAATTCATTTTCATCAAAACATTTAAATGGAATCCTAGTGTGATTAAAGGTGAAACACAAAGGATAAAATCCAAAACTAAATCAAATAAATTTATTTAATCTTAAAAATTTCCAGAACACACACATACATACCAAAGTTCATCATATAAAATTTTAAGGCCATTTAAACAATCCTAAGCTAGGTTTCAAATCAGATTTCTCATGGAAAACAAAACAGAACTGTTGCTGGTCAGAGGCAAAAACGTTATTATTAAAAATAGTTGTTCAACTCAGAATTGCATAAAAATTGGTATAAGTCTTCCTTATACAGTCAACACTACCTCATAAACTTTTCAAATTATTTGAAGTTGTGAAAGTCACATTTTTCTAATTAAAGTTGTCACTAAGTCCAGAAAATCTGAACCAAGTGGTTTACTGTTTTACCTTTTGAAAAATTATCAAATCAACTCCAAATATCTTAAAATTTTACAGAGAACATCTAGAGAGTTTCAGGAAGCTACCATAAAAATTTTAAACAATTTCAAGTATGACAAGTTCGAAAATTATATTTTCTTTAAACTGAAAAACTTATTTTCTCAAAATCATTTTCACAAAGTTTGTTCTCATAAAAATATGAAATCAATTCCAAAAATCATTTAAAAATTCAGAGAAGTTCATTTTGATATAATTAAGTTAGTGACAAAGTTTCAAAATCATTGAACATACAAAAATATCATTTATCAAAGTCAACACACACATACACATACTCACAATTTCAGCATGCACTTTTTATGCAACAAATTTGTTCATTATTTCTTTTCATGAAAATCTAAAATACACACATACATACAAATCAACACAAAATCAATCCATCACTATTTTTCCTTTAAAAAAAACCGAATTAATATTTTATGAAAATAATTTTCTTTAATTTAAGTACAACATGTATCAATCATCCAAAAATAGAAATCAAGCCTTTTAAACTAGAAATCAAGAATCAAACTAAACTATCCTAGATCCTAACATGCACATACTTAAAATCAATAGACCTCAAAGAAAGTCACACATGCATCACATTCAAGGACCAAGATCAAGACTCTAAGAGAAAAATTAAAACAAAAGCATACTCTTTATCACTAGATTATCACGTGCATGCATCAAATCTTCCAAGTAAAAATTATTTTCTAAAGATCTAAGCAAAACCGAAACATGCACAAGAAAAATAAATTCATTTTATCAAAAGTTTCATGCTTACTAAAACTAATTTTTTTTTCTTTATATGCAAACAATAACCAAATCAAGGAAGGTAATGAAATCATGAGTACAAAAATCTTTTTAGAAACCGAATTGAACATTAAGTTCTTAAACATAGTAGATCAAGTCACAAAATTAAACATAATAACACAAATCAAAGACAAAATCATTTTAAATGAAAGAGGTCAAAACCGAGACACACTTAGAAGAGGACACCAAAGCTTTTGTTTCAAAAATCATTTACAAAACTCAAAACAAAAACAAAATCAAGATCAAAACAAAAATCACAACTTTCGTTAAGATTAAATCAAAACCGAAACATACAAGATCAAGGTTTCAAAAATAAGTTTAGATCAAACATTTATTTATCAAACAAACACATAAACACCTCTTGATTCACGGTTCTAAGCATAAAAATTTAACATGCAAAGATATTTAATTCAAGTTCACAAAAATCATGAACAAAACTTTAGATCAAAGAGATTTAGCTTGAAAAACATAAAGATCCATCATGAAAACATCAAGATCTAACACCAACCGAATCATAGAGTCCATCATATAGTTTATTACAAATTTATTTAGTTCTTAAAAGTTAAGATCAAGGTAAAGCATCACATGCAACCTTAAATCAACAAAGAAAATGAACATGCAAACAAAGAAAGTAAGATTACAAGATCACAAATCAAAAACTAGTTCTACTTCTCCTAGGATCTTTGGTTTATACCAAGAAAATATGGCCTTCTAATACTTGATCTTCAAAGGGCTCCTAGGTTTAAAGCTTTGGACTCATCTTCTTCTTCCTTCTCCCACTCACGGTTCTCTCTCTTTCTCCCCATGGGTCTCTCTTTTTTTTTTGTATATGTGTCTCAATGGCAAATGTTACTCTTGGAGACTTTAAGTGTTTGTGTTTGTGTTGGTGGAAGAAGGAATGAAATGAAATGAAGGAATGAAAGGAACGAAGGGAAGAAAGAATGAATGGAAGAATGGAAGGAAATGAAAGGAATGAATGGAACAAATGGGAAATGGACTAAGGGTAAATTTTATCTCTCTTCCTTGAGCATGGCTTGGTCGACCAACACACATCTAGGAGGGGTGGTCTTTGGCAATCCTAGGCTTTTACTTGGTCTCCAAGCTTTTCCCATTTTCTTTTCTTTTTATTTTTATTTCCCTTCCTAGCTTAGTCAACATGCCAAAGCCTCACAAACCAACACATACACACACTCATACAAGTGGCACACATACACACATTACACCTACATCTTCTACATGCACACATACACATCACACATATCTTCCTTCATGCACACATGCACTAAGCCGTGGCACTCCCTCCATGCACACACATGTCCTACTTTTTACTTCTTAATTAAATTCTTTTATAATTATTAATCAATTCACATAATTATACACATATAAGCACACTTTAATATATCATACATACATACATACATACACAAACCGTATTATGCACACATTTATACACACATTCACAAAACAAATAACCAAGCATACACATTAACAATTAAACACAATTTCTTTCAAATAATAAACTGAACTTATTGGTTGCACTTATAGCCCTTATTTCATTTTCTAAAATCATAATTTAATATATTAAAGAAAATCCCAAAAGGAAAAATTTATTAAAAATCAAAAACTATTTTTCATGATTTATTCCTTGGAAATTCGTCCTTTATCACACTGAAAAACAATTTTCGCAAACCAATCCAGAAAATTATAAAAAGATACATTTTTGAAAACTACATTTCGATACGATCGTTTTGATATAAAGATCATAAAAATCGGAGTTACGGTTAAAAAGTTATGGATTTTCGAAGTTAATACATCTAAGAAAATCCATAAAGAAGATTATTTTTAAAATAAATCACCAACAATAAGATCATTTCTCATAAAAATCATTTTTACTAACTTCATAAAAATATTTATTCATCAAAACTTCGTAAAATCAACACCTTAATTCGAAGTCGAATAAAATACTTATCGAAAACCTTTGTAAAACAATATCGCAAAACTTTTTCTTTAATAAAATTTTATTCGTCCTAGTCGAAAAAACGCGGGATGTTACATTCTCCCCAACTTGCAGATTTCTCGTCCTCGAGAAATGCTACGCGAAATTCCACGATCAACAAATGTCGGATTTCTCGGAGTGCTTCTCCCAATCTATAACAGCAGTCGTCGTCTTCATCGAGTCGTCGCATATGCATCGTTTTCTCAAAGGTAATCTTCTTGGGCCATTTCATCATCGGACACAATGGAATATTAAGGGTATAGCTTTGTCAACAAGAGTTCAAAGGGTTCAATGGTTTCGATACGAAATTCAAAAAGAATGGCACGCTTATGCCAATCCTGACAGGGATACTACTTTCCTCATGGTCTTTCTTTCTTAATTTGACTCTTCTTATCCTTTCAGGCCTAGGTGGGTTACTACAAACTTCGAAATCTCCGTTTACTCCCCAACTTGGACAGATCATATTTCTATACATCACATCTATCCAATAACACTTGACAGGGACTAAGTTCATAAAACTTCCCAACTTTTACCAATTCTAGGTTATCTTACAAAACTTCCCGTCACTTTGTTCAAGCCTATTTGAATATCACCTTAAATTCAGCTAACTAAACCACTAAAAATTCTCCAACTTAGGGATTTATCCTTCAGATTAACGATCTTAGCACCTAATGACACCCTTAATTCCACAATTTATAATCACCTATGTCCATTAAAACATCAAATCTTGGTTATTTAACCTAATTTTGGTCATCACTTAAAAGTTCTATCCGTTAATTTCACCACTCCATCTAGTTGATCTTATGGGACTATTATAGGTTCACACTTACCCCAATCATTTACCTACTCCAACTAGAGCTTTTCTAACTTCAACTATCTCAGACTCATCCCAAATATCCACAATCTTAACACCATCTATGCCATTACTTGGGTTGAACTACTATCAAACCTTTTCAGTTTTAATCCCTTTTATACACTCCAGTATCTTACATAAGGTTTTAGGGGTACTCTTATTCTAACGTATCACATCCGTTCATGCTTATTCCTTCCTCAACCATTAGGACTCTTTCCTTAACAACACCTCACTGTCCACCTTACAACTTAAATACAACTAGTTGATTGGCATAAGGTGTCAGGGTCTAAAATTTTTATGGGAGGCTTTTAGGGAACAAACGTATTGTCAAGACAACTCAACAACACATGGGGTTTTCATAAGAAAAATTTCAATCAAGGAAAAGAGGGTTTTAGTCGCAAAACAAAACCGCATGTCAATAGCTCAGAGGTAGTTACAAACAAAAGGAGAATCCTCAACAAAAGGGGGTTCAACAGTCAAGAGGGGTTCAGGTCACAAAGAATAAAGTCTCCTTATGTTTCTGATCATTGTTCCTTGTACCATCGCAAACAAACCCGTAACACGTTCCGAAGATAGAGATATATAATGATAGAGATAGATCGAACGTCAGAGGTGGTATGATAGAGATGCTCACGTGACTTCGTACTCCTATTCTCACTAATCGAAATTCTAACACTAACGCACAGACAGACACACAAACAAGCACATAAGCCCATGCATCAGGCTACTTTGGATAACCATTGCTCTGATACCACTCTGTAACACCCCGATTTCGGCAACTTGAAAACACTTATCTCTTTAATAAAATATAGTAAAAATTTGGGAAATATTTTTTTTTATACAAGGTGACATGGCCATGAGAACCTTTATGTTCCAAAATCATTTCGGTAACTTAATTGAAATTAAATAACGTTCTCATGTCACACCTCACGAGTCAAGTTCCAAACCGAGATGTTACTTAACATCGCACTTTTTAACTTGGCTTCATAAATTCGTTTTGAGAAAACATTTTCATTTCTTGTTTTATAAAACTTTATTCTTTCAAAAGCCATACTCAGTAAAATACCAAGTGGGGTACAGAATGATATGACAAGGTAAACCAAGTAGTTGCAAGGAATACAGTGCTTGAAGGGGATTACCTACTACTAGTCTTGACCTCTCATTTGAAGTCCACTGCAGCAGCCTCATCGAGATGGCGTACCGATTTGCTGCAGGGTCGACCATCTATCCGTTGCAATACCGGAATAACCCGATACGACAACATGATAAGAGAGATGGTCAGTATTCCAGAACTACATGACAAGCAGGAGAATAATGACTAGAGACATATACTAGAGACATAGGATTTATTAATCCTCATGCAACAACAATTACTCATGCAATGCATATGACAAGTATATTCACATAAGCATATAGAAAACACTTATAAACAAGCACATCATAGTACATCAAATATATCAAAATCATAAATTATTTCACCATACATCACTTCACTTGGCATCACAGCCCTTGGAACTTGCAAATCTCGTCATTATCATTCTCAAACATCCAAGTCCTTTCACAATTTTTCTCAATCTTTTCACAACCACTTATACTTTCTTTCTTTGAATCTTTCTCAATTCTTCATAAATTCTTTATGCTTTCTTTCTTGTAATCTTTTATCATTATTAAGTTTTATCAAACGGTTCGCTCAATGATGAGGGGAAAAACATCATTGAACTCTCACACACGTCTACATCTCCTCGGTCATCCACCCAAACTAGTCGGAAGCAAACAGGAGTACAGGACCTTTACCACGCGGGCACGACAGCTGTCACACAAAAAATGGTCCCAGACCAGGAGGCCCAGCCTCAAATCATATCATATCAATTCACATATATCAAGGCACGCTCTCAGCGGCAATCACAAATGCCCTGTTCCATTCCCTCTCACTGTTCTCGATTTACAATCAAGGGGGCGATAGTATAATTTCTAGTTCGCGATGCGGAACTTACCACAGTATTAGACCCAGTCCCCACCACGTTAGTGCACCACATGTGGGATTCGTTCCACCTAGAAATATACTCTAGACTTCTTGACGTTTCACCGTCATCGTCCTCCCCTCATGCAATCTCCTCCTAAGTATCCGCAGATACCTATGGTTCCTTCCTCTCCACTACTTCGATACGACACTCATACCTCACCGCGTATATAAATGTCTTTTAAGTCTTTTAAAGTTTTAATGTTTTAATTAGCGGCTTAATCCTAACAGTCGGCTCGTCCTTGGTGCATCCCTTCAACGAAGCCCGACCACTAATCGCAATCTTTTCCCCCTAAATCTCAATGGCCTCATGCCTCATATTACATTCCTCTCGTCATCACAATTAACATAACTCATGCTCAGCATAGTCTCATCAACATCATCAACATCTTTTCCTCGTCTTTCTCAAAATCTCTTTTCGCAAAACTTTTTCGAAAGCTTAATTTCACAAAACTTTTGCTTCACAAGACATTTTTAGAAACCTCATTTCAAAAATCCTTTCACAAAACTTTTTCAAAAATAATGTTTCCAAAAACTTTCACAAAATATTATTTTCACAAAAGCTCTTTCAAAATCTCTTTTCAAAAACCTTTTTCAAAAATCACATTTTTGGGTGAGTGTTAATGGAGGAGCAAGCTCAACTCAACACTAAGCTTCTTCCCAAAAACATGAACGAGGAATTACATCTCCATTCAAACCACATCTCACTTTCACAAACACTCTCTTTCAAGTCCCAATTCTTCACATCTTTTGCAATTCATTCATCTCATGACTTATTTCTTTCACAATCACATCTCTTTAATTTCTCACTTAAACTCAACCTTACGCTTTCTCATAATTCTCATGTCCACATACTACCTTTTCCAAACATAACAAGATATACTCCGCAGGATAATCCACAAAAAATCCAATACATAACAAAATAAATCATGCACCATATTTAACTAAACAGGTAAACATCTAGCACATATATGCATCACGTATGATAATGCAGCATGTAACATATGACATAGACTCTAATTACGCTTAATGGACTCAGTTTAGAACTGAGTCTAAACGTCACGACGACTTAGGCCTACTGCATCTCTCACCTCACACTCCAGCAACTGAAATCGTTGCGAGTCCTTCCCAACAAGTCGATCGTTCCGCTTCTTGGCTTATACGTACCTCGTACTAAATAGACGATACTAACGTTACAAGTCTATCTTAAATAATCGTCCTACTTAACATTACGACGCGTTTTCGAAAACTCTTTTTTTATTTTCCGTCGGAAAATCGCAAAACGTTAAAACCTTTTCAATCCAAATCTCTCTCGAGTTAAATACCACTTAAAACTTAAACTTTAAATCATTCAAACACATTTTAGGATTGGAAAAACAATTTAAATAAAATCTGGACAGCAATCATGCAAGCCCATAAATCATTTTCAGAAAATCCGAAAACACCGAAAAATTAAACTTTAGTTCATATAATACTTTGTTATAAAATAAACACTTAAATGATTTATTTTTCAAACTTAACATCATGAAATGAATTAAGGGCAGCAACCATTAAGTCCAAGGTTTTTAATTATCAAGAATAAATTATTTCAATACAACTAATTTTCACAACCGATTACAAAATCAAACACACAACACTTTGGTTAATTAAATAATTCATGCATAACCTAAACATATCATCAAACAATCAATTATTCAATAATTTCAAAGCATCATGATTATCAAACAAGTCAGCCAAGTCGTAACATCAAACATAAAAATTCATTTTCATCAAAACATTTAAATGGAATCCTAGTGTGATTAAAGGTGAAACACAAAGGATAAAATCCAAAACTAAATCAAATAAATTTATTTAACCTTAAAAATTTTCAGAACACACACATACATACCAAAGTTCATCATATAAAATTTTTAGGCCATTTAAACAATCCTAAGCTAGATTTCAAATCAGATTTCTCATGGAAAACAAAACAGAACTGTTGCTGGTCAGAGGCAAAAATGTTATTATTAAAAATAGTTTTTCAACTCAGAATTGCATAAAAATTGGTATAAGTCTTCCTTATACAGTCACGACTACCTCATAAAATTTTCAGATTATTTGGAGTTGTGCAAGTCACATGTTTCTAATTAAAATTGTCACTAAGTCCAGAAAATCTGAACCAAGTGGTTTACTGTTTTACCTTTTGAAAAATTAACAAATCAACTCCAAATATCTTCAAATTTTACAGAGAACATCTAGAGAGGTTCAGGAAGCTACCATAAAAATTTCAAACAATTTCAAGTAGCACAAGTTCGAAAATTATATTTCTCTTTAAACTGAAAAACTTATTTTCTCAAAATCATTTTCACAAAGTTTGTTCTCATAAAAATATGAAATCAATTCCAAAAATCATTTAAAAATTCAGAGAAGTTCATTTTGATATACTTAAGTTAGTGACAAAGTTTCAGAATCATTGAACATACAAAAATATCATTTATCAAAGTCAACACATACATACTCACAATTTCAGCATGCACTTTTTATGCAACTAATTTGTTCATTATTTCTTTTCATGAAAATCTAAAATACACACATACATATAAACCAACACAAAATCAATCCATCACTATTTTTCCTTTAAAAAAAACCGAATTAATATTTTATGAAAATAATTTTCTTTAATTTAAGTACAACATGTATCAATCATCCAAAAATAGAAATCAAGCCTTTTAAACTAGAAATCAAGAATCAAACTAAACTATCCTAGATCCTAACATGCACATACTTAAAATCAATAGACCTCAAAGAAAGTCACACATGCATCACATTCAAGGACCAAGATCAAGACTCTAAGAGAAAAATTAAAACAAAAGCATACTCTTTATCACTAGATTATCACGTGCATGCATCAAATCTTCCAAGTAAAAATTATTTTCTAAAGATCTAATCAAAACCGAAACATGCACAAGAAAAATAAATTCATTTTATCAAAAGTTTCATGCTTACTAAAACTAATTTTTTTTTTCTTTATATGCAAACAATAACCAAATCAAGCAAGGTAATGAAATCATGAGTACAAAAATCTTTTTAGAAACCGAATTGAACATTAAGTTCTTAAACATAGTAGATCAAGTCACAAAATTAAACATAATAACACAAATCAAAGACAAAATCATTTTATATGAAAGAGGTCAAAACCGAGACACACTTAGAAGAGGACACCAAAGCTTTTGTTTCAAAAATCATTTACAAAACTCAAAACCAAAACAAAATCAAGATCAAAACAAAAATCACAACTTTCGTTAAGATTAAATCAAAACCGAAACATACAAGATCAAGGTTTCAAAAATAAGTTTAGATCAAACATTTATTTATCAAACAAACACATAAACACCTCTTGATTCACATTCTAAGCATAAAAATTTAACATGCAAAGAGATTTAATTCAAGTTCACAAAAATCATGAACAAAACTTTAGATCAAAGAGATTTAGCTTGAAAAACATCAAGATCTAACACCAACCGAATCATAGAGTCCATCATATAGTTTATTACAAATTTATTTAGTTCTTAAAAGTTAAGATCAAGGTAAAGCATCACATGCAACCTTAAATCAACCAAGAAAATGAACATGCAAACAAAGAAAGTAAGATTACAAGATCACAAATCAAAAACTAGTTCTACTTCTCCTAGGATCTTTGGTTTATACCAAGAAAAGATGGCCTTCTAATACTTAATCTTCAAAGGGCTCCTAGGTTTAAAGCTTTGGACTCCTCTTCTTCTTCCTTCTCCTACTCACGGTTCTCTCTCTTTCTCCCCATGGTTCTCTCTTTTTTTTTTTTGGTATATGTGTCTCAAGGGCAAATGTTACTCTTGGAGACATTAAGTGTTTGTGTTTGTGTTGGTGGAAGAAGGAATGAAATGAAATGAAGGAATGAAAGGAACGAAGCGAAGAATGAATGAATGGAAGAATGGAAGGAAATGAAAGGAATGAATGGAACAAATGGGAAATGGACTAAGGGTAAATTTTATCTCTCTTCCTTGAGCTTGGCTTGGTCGACCAACACACATCTAGGAGGGGTGGTCTTTGGCAATCCTAGGCTTCTTCTTGGTCTCCAAGCTTTTCCCATTTTCTTTTCTTTTTATTTTTATTTCCCTTCCTAGCTTAGTCAACATGCCAAAGCCTCACAAACCAACACATACACACACTCATACAAGTGGCACACATACACACATTACACCTACATCTTCTACATGCACACACACATCACACATATCTTCCTTCATGCACACATGCACTAAGCCGTGGCACTCCCTCCATGCACACACATGTCCTACTTTTTACTTCTTAATTAAATTCATTTATAATTATTAATCAATTCACATAATTATACACATATAAGCACACTTTAATATATCATACATACATACATACAAAAACCGTATTATGCACACATTTATACACACATTCACAAAACAAATAACCAAGCATACACATTAACAATTAAACACAATTTCTTTCAAATAATAAGCTGCACTTATTGGTTGCACTTATAGCCCTTATTTCATTTTCTAAAATCATAATTTAATATATTAAAGAAAATCCCAAAAGGAAAAATTTATTAAAAATCAAAAACTATTTTTCATGATTTATTCCTTGGAAATTCGTCCTTTATCACACTGAAAAACAATTTTCGAAAACCAATCCAGAAAATTATAAAAGATACATTTTTGAAAACTACATTTCGATACGATCGTTTTGATATAAAGATCATAAAAATCGGAGTTACGGTTAAAAAGTTATGGATTTTCGAAGTTAATACATCTAAGAAAATCCATAAAGAAGATTATTTTTAAAATAAATCACCAACAATAAGATCATTTCTCATAAAAATCATTTTTACTAACTTCATAAAAATATTTATTCATCAAAACTTCGTAAAATCAACACCTTAATTCGAAGTCGAATAAAATACTTATCGAAAACCTTTGTAAAACAATATTGTAAAACTTTTTCTTTAATAAAATTTTATTCGTCCTAGTCGGAAAAACGCGGGATGTTACAACTGTAGCCTGTGAGATTTTTGAGCCTAATGATGGGTTATGATTTATTTGATTATTTTGATTGAGACCCCTATTTCTTTCATGAGTGTGTTCTCTTTAGCATTGTGTTCTAGAACTTGACCGGTGACCATTTTGAGATTGATAATTGATTGCATGCATGAATATGATTAAGGCACTTAGGATTGTGTTTTTGTGGCCTTCAGATTATTTGTTTGGATATGTTTCCCTTAGTTGCCCATTTTGAGCCTGATATGTGATATGATTTTTCTTTCGTACCCTGCACTGGTTATATTATATTTTTGAGAGTACCTTAAGAATTTTTGGATGAGCAATTGAGAGAGGGACATTTCAAAAGATAAAAATTGTGTGAAAGTGTTGTTGAGTTTACTCCTCTTCCAAAAGAAACGAAAAAGAAATAATTAAGAATTTGATTTGAATTGAAAATAAGAAGAAAAAGAAATTTGTTTGGAAGAGGTAGTAGAGGTAAAATTGAAAGAGAAGAAGTGTGAATTAGTTGTGCTTTGAGTGTGAGTCCTTATAGTATTCATTGCTCAATCATAATTTTTAGAGGAAAATTTGTTTTTGCATTTTAGCCCTTAGTTTCATCCCTTCTTTCTTCTATCCCACCTGACACTTTTAGCCATGGTCTCATTACAACCAATTAAAGACCTTTTGATTTGTGCATGTTTTCAATAATTTCAGTGGAGATTTTGGGTCTATGGTCAAGCTTATGGTAACATCTTGCTATTGTATGAACTTGAGTGAATTGTTATAACCCTATACACATGAGAGATATACACTGAGAGGTTGAGAGTGTTCACTAGTTTTGGTTCTGATGGGGTTTGTTTCTTTAACCAGTTTTTGAATATGTGAATAGCTTATGTAAATATGTGGTTGTATTGATGAGTCGAAGTCTTAGATTAGGTGTTGTACATTTTGATTTAGATGGTAGTCTTTTTTTTAAGAATTTTTATTTTACTTTTGCCTGGGACATGCAAAATGCTAAGTTTGGGGGAGTGATTTGGGTCTAATATATTATGCTTTTGGGCTTAATTTCACTTCCTTTTGCTATGGTTTTGGCTTGTTTCTCTTGTAAATATAGGTAAGTTGTATTAGTTTTAAGAATTTTTAGTATTATAGAGTCCTTTGAACATTTTGATCCCTTTTGGGTATGTTTCAGGTGCTTTTGGAGCTTTATTTGGAAAAAATATTATTGGAGCTGAGAAGAGCATAAGAAGACCTTGAAAATGACACAAGAACGGAGTGAAACGGAGTCAGAAACTATTCCACACGCCCAGGCGCATGGAGCCGCGCCCAAGCGTGTGTGCATCGCTGATTTCTGGATGATCAGATGGCGTGCGCCCAGGTGTGCAAACCTATACGCCCAAGCGCGCGTGACTCGAGAATGCCCAATTGGGCCAATTTCTGATCAATTTCGAAGGCTTCTATTAGGATTTATATTTTATGTATATATTTGAGGATTTAGAATTAGTTTAGGCAGCAATCAATTAGAGTATAAAAATCATATTAGAGTTTTGAAGGGAGATTACACACTTTTGGAGATCATTCGAAGGAGGAATCCGGAGAAAATTGGAGATTTGAAGCAGTTTTCTATGGTAATTTAGGAATGAATTCCATAGTTATTATTTTTCTTCTTTCCTTCATTATGTGTAACTAAACCTTTTGTGTAAGGAACATGGTGGATTTGTAATTTATTTTTATGAATTAATGTTTTTCAGTTTTTAAATCATGTGTTTAATTGGGTTTTTATTGTTATGCATGGAAGTAGCTAATCCATGTTTTGGATCTTCTAGATCTGAATTGGAAAATTAGGATTTGAAATAGGCCATGCAATTAAACAGCATAACTATTCAATCAGTAGGAATACTATTGAATTCTTATGTAACTTTTCATAATTCACTGTTCTTAATCAATGTAACACCCCGCATTTTTCCCGTACGTGCGTAAACGATTTTAACAAAAGAAACCTTGAAATTGTGATTTTGAGGAAAGTATTTTTCGTAAGAAGGAAATAAAGTATTGATTTCTATAAATTTTTGGTAAACAAAATATTTTCATGAGTGAAAAATAAATGATTTTGTTGAGATGAAAAATGATTTGTTGAATTGTAATTTTTATTTGAAAGATGATTTTGCTAAAAATGAAACTTTGGGGTCTGTTATCTTTGAAAATTCATAACTTTTAAACCGTAACTCGGAGTTTGATGATATTTATATGAAAACGATCGTTTCGAAACCTAGAATTTTAAAATGTAATTTTTAAAATTTTCTGGGCTGTTTTATAAAAATTTATTTTCAGATATAAAGAATACGAATTTTGAAGAAGAATGTGTTTTGTGATGATGTGTTTTGGCATGAATTTTATGTGTTGTGTGTGTTTAATTTAATGTGTAATATGCATGCAAATAGGATTTCTTAAGTTTAATTGCCTTGTTATGTGAATTAATTGATTTGTGGTGTGAATTAATAGTTTTTAAGTAAAAATGATTAGAAATGAATGCTAGGAAAATAAAAATAAAGAACATGTGTATGTGTGTGGGTGTGCCACGGTGGTGTGTGCATGTGGGTAGGTGTCAAATGTGTGTGTGCGCTATGTGTCATGCATGTGTGTGTGTGTGATTAGCTTAAGGAATAAGAAACCTAAGCAACTAAGTGTAACCAAACCAAACTAAGTGGAATAAACCCTAACTAGGAAGCTAATTACCCCTTTCAACCAAATTGACCCCTAAGACCTAGACCACTTCTCCTTGTCTCCTTGACTTTTGCAATCTTAGCCATGCAAACTTATACTAGGACCAAATCGCCCCCCCCCCCCCCCCCCGTGGTTGTGTTTAGGCCGAATTTTCCAAGGGCTAAATGGGAAATTGTGAACTTTCCTATATATGAATGAAACCTTAGTTCATTTCACTTTCACCCATTTCATTTCCACCCATTTCTTCCAAACACACACAAACACTCTAAGGACTCATTCAACCCTTAGAGAAAAATAGAAAGGAAATAGAAAAAGAAAAAGAGAGTGGTGGCCGAGAGAGAGACTTAGGAAGAAGAAGAAGAGCCACCTTAGATCAAGCCATTCCCTTTGAAGATCCAAGTATTAGGAGTGTAAGGAAACCAACCCTTCTTGGTGGGAGACGGGAGGAGCAAGAGAAGAAATGTAATAGCCTAGTTTTTCTTTTTAGTTGTAGATCCCTTTCATTCTCTACTTGCATGCTTATTTTCATGGTTTGTAAGAAGAGTTTATGTGTTATACTTTCTTGATCATGGACTTTCATGGACTAAAATAATTTGTAAAAAGTATAGCTTTATATTTGTAATTCGGTTTATGCTTCCTTGTTAGTTCTTGATGTTTTTCTAATTAAAACTTAAAGGTCTAAAGTTTTGTTTAAGTTTTGTAAAGCTTAATCTAGGTCCTTCTTGCATGTATGTTTTTCTCTTGTTTCAAAACATGATCCATGTGTGTTTATGTGCTTATTTGACAAGTCCATCTATGATCTAAGTTAATAAATGGAAAAGTAAAATTATTTGGTCTTGCATGTCTATTTTTCTTGTTAAAACCGTGAGCTATATGGTTTTTAAGAAAAGAATTGATAAATAAATTTATGCTTGAACTTGATTAATAATAGATCTAAGATTTTTTTAGTTTTGCATGTTGAGTTTTCTTGCTTAAATGATGATCTATGATGTATTTGTGTGATTTCTCCATGAGTAAATATATGATTTAAGTTTAAGGTTGGAATCTTTTATTTTACATGTTGAATTGAAGATGTTCTTGTTGATTTATATGCAAGCATTTTGTGATCCAAGTTTATTAAAGCATGTATGTTGTTTTTAAGAAGTAAAATCATGCTTTTATTTTATGTGTGTCACGGTTTTAAAGAAGAAGTTAAATAAACAATTTTTGAAATGATTTTGAAGTGTAAACATGATTTAGTTTAAGTGTTTGATGTTATGTGTGCAAAATTTTGTAAGAGGCCATTCGGCCGTGATGAATAAAAAAATGAATTCCATGCTTTTTAGTTGATGCTTGTAAGAGATAAGACTAGATCTAGTAATTTTAAGTGCATGCATGATATTTTTAGGAGTTTAAAATGTAACCTTAATTTTATTCAAGATTAGATGATGAACTTGAGTTGTTTGTGTGGGTGATGTGCATAAATGATGTGTTTGATGCCTTGATGATTGATTTTGGTGATTGTAGGATTGCAAAAGTTAATAGGACCATGCATTCTTTCATTCTAAGCATTCGGTCATGATGAAAAAGAATAGGAAATTATATTTGATTATTGTTATAGTTGCATTTAGGATAAGATTTGAATATGTGTATGAATCTTGATATGATTTGTGATTTAAATTGTTGTTTGATTTAAATTTGTTGAATTTTCTTTTTAATGTTTTCGGTTTTAGTCCTAAAAAGAAAAGAAAATAATTTCATTGCTATATGCTTTTAAGTGTGTATCAATCTTTACAAAAATTCACCTGTATGATTCGGCCTAGTATGCTAATATGGTTAGGAAAAATTATTTTTATGAAATGATCTTTGTAAATGACTATGCCTTTATATGTGTGATGCTATGTGTGTGATGTATATTTGTTTTGATTATCTCGGTTTTGTTAAATATAAAATAAATAAATTGACTTAATAATTAAGAAGGAATTTTTATGTTTAAATGTGGTTTGTTTTATGAAGTTGTGAATGTTTGAAAAGTGATGAGTTTCCCAGCTAATTGAATGTGATTAGTGTTATGTGAAGTTGTGAATGTTTAATGATGAGTTGTTTGAATGTGTTTTTCTATGTTTGAATTTCTAACTGATTGAAAAATGTTTTACTGAAAATATGATTTAAGAAACTTAAATGGATTTTCTTAAAGTCCTGAATTTTGTTTAATAACTAAAGAATAATGATTCTTATGACCTAAACATTTTAAAGTGGGTTCTCTTCAAG
Source organism: Crotalaria pallida (assembly GCA_037953625.1). Taxonomy (NCBI): domain Eukaryota; kingdom Viridiplantae; phylum Streptophyta; class Magnoliopsida; order Fabales; family Fabaceae; genus Crotalaria; species Crotalaria pallida. The sequence goes on along the minus strand of CM075654.1, from coordinate 104,642,798 downwards.
ACAAACGAATTTTGTTTTAAAGAAATTAATTTAGAATTGTTTCAAAGTTTTCTTGGAAACCTTTTATTTGATTTGGATTTAATTTGGGAATGTAAGCAATATGTTTTCAAAAAGAAATTATTTCAAAGTATTTTCCAAAAAGACAAATTAATGAATTCGTTAAGACATTTCTAACGCACGGGGAAAAATGCTATAGTTCGGACGACGGACGCAAAGGAAACAAGGCGGAATTAGTGATCGACGGATCTTGGAAAGCTTTTGCAACCTTCGGTATTGAGGTGAGAGAGGGGCTTCCCTTAAGACGCCGTGGTATTTAGGTAACTTATTAAGAGGTCCAATCATCTCAAAGGTTTGACTCCAATCTCATTTAGCGTAGTGGTGTATGTGATAGCAATGGTTTGATTGTGTGTTTGGCTATCCACCCTTAACGGCTGAGATTGGTTTATTTATGATGTTATGTTTTCTGATTGATTATGCTTAGATTATTTGATTTCCTTATGATCCGTTTACTGAGTAAGTGATTATGTTGTGATTTGAGAAATATTGTGTGCTGAATAATGTGTTGACAGGAATGAAATTGTAAAAGTAAGAAAATAAGATTGATAGAAAGAAGAGTGATAATGGAATTTGTATAAGTAAGGAATAATGACGAGGAATTGGAATGGGATGGCAAAGAGATGAGTTATGGAAGTAAATTGAGATTGAGATGAGTTATGGAAGTGAGTTGAGTTATGGAATTGAGGTGTGGTATGGCTTTTGTTGTTTTTGGTTTTAGTCTGGGACTAGTGTTGAGTTGAGCTTGCTCCTCCATTAGCGCCCAGCAAGTTTTATTTTTGGAAAGAGCCTAGTGTTGAGTCGAGCTTGCTCCTCCATTAGCACTCATCCAAAAATATGGTTTTTGAAAATGGTTTTTGGAAAAGTGATTTTTGAAACAGTTTGTGAAAAGATATATTTTTGAGAAGAGTTTTGGAACCAACCTTTTTGGTAAAGTTTTTGAAATGATATTTGAGAAAGCCTTTTTGGAAACAATATTTCTGAGGAAAGTTTTGTGACAGGATCTTTTTGAGAAAATTTAGTGAAAGAACGTTTTTGAGAAAGTTTGTGAAAAGTTATCTTTGAAAAAGATTTGTGAAAGGAAGTTTTGGTGAAATTATAGTTTTGAAAAAGATTTGCGAGAAGGTATTTTGGAAATGATTTTGAGAAAGTTGATGAATGAGTTTTGTGAAGGTTGATGAACTTTGAGAAAGTGATGAAATGAGAAAAGAAAGAGTGTGATGTGAGATGTTGAAATGAGATGTGATGAATTGGGGAACAGTTGGAACGCTTTAGTGGTCGGGCTTCGTTGAAGGGATGCACCAAGGACGAGCCGACTGTTAGGGTTAAGCCGATAAATAATACCTTAAGAGCCTGAAAACTTTTAAAGACTTAAAAGACATTTACAAACGCGGTGAGGTATGAGTGTCGTATCGAAGTAGTGGAGAGGAAGATACCCCGGAGTATCTGCGGATATTCGGGTTGTGATTGCAATAGGGGAGGGTAAGGACGGTGATACGTCAAGAATCCTTGAGTGCTATTCTAGGCAGAACGAATTCCATATGTGGTACGGGCAGATCGGTCCTATGCTGTGGTAAGTTCTGCACTCGAGACTAGAACAGTACTGTCGCCCCCTATGGCAATTCGAGAACAGTGAGAGGGACTGGAATGGGGCATTTGTGATTGCCGCTGAGAGCGTGCATTGTGTTATTATGATTATGATTTGAGGCAGGGCCTCCTGGTCTGGGACCATTCATGTGTTGTGTGACAGCTGTCGTGCCCGCGTGGTAAAGGTCCTGTACTCCTGTTTGCTTCCGACTAGGTGTGGATGGATGACCGAGGAGATGTGGACGTGAGAGACGTTTTCCTCAATGATGGTTCCCCAAGTCATTGAGTGAACTGAGATGATAAAACTTAATAACTTAAAGATTTGAAAAAGAAAAGCACAGTTGTGGTATTGAGTAATGAATGAGAATTGAGAAGTGATGATAAGACGGTGTTGTGTAATGATGATGATGATTACGTTGTTTATATGTGTTGATTGTTATTTATCCTTTTATCTTAATAATTGCCTATCGTAAATCCACATAGTCTACATTGCATGTTTTGGGTAGCTCACTCTCTCCTATATGTCTGTTTGGTATCGGGAAAATTCTGCTTGGTTTTTAGAGGAAGGTATCGCTAAGGAGTCTGCTGAGGGTGACACGGATGGCGAGCCGAGGATTTGAAGTACCAAGAATCAGAGTAGTGCAGCGGAAGCGTTAGTGTCGATGACTAGCGGTTAGGTAATCCCCTTTCAGAGTTTTGTATTTCCATTGCATATTACTTAAAATCCTGGCTCTATAGTGCTGTAACCCCAAAAGTTTGTTTTAATATGGAGGCTTTGAAATGTGTAACGGGTCGTGTTTTAAACAGTGTTTTTGAAAACGAGTTTCAAAGCGCGGTGTCTAGTGACATCTTGGTTTGGAACTTGGAAGGTTTATGCAATGTGAGGACATGAGTTTTAAATTGTAACTGTGTTTTGAAAATCCAAGTGTTCTCATCTTGCATAACACTTGTTTTAAAAAAAATAATAATTTACCCAAAATTTCACTACAAAGAGTTGTGGTTTTCAAGTTGCCAAATCGGGGTGTTACGGAATGGTATGAGAGCTATGTTTGGATTTAAGTAACCTTATGCATGGATTTACATACTCTGTGTATGCGGTAGTTAGTGATAGACGAGAATAGGAACGCTAGGAGTACGCGGATACAATCCTGGATAGTGTCAGCTTTCGTCTACTATGGAATCCAGAAGCAGTGCATAGAACCATCCAGAGATATTGATGTGTGAGATTCGGATCTTTCTGTTGAACCCATGTTTAATGTGAACCCACCTTGTTCGTGATGACTCTCAAACTCTTGCTGTGTGATCTTGTCTTGTGACTATAGCACTTCTTTTCCTGATTGAAACTTTTGTATAAGCCCTATGCGTGCCAAATTGCTTTGGCATGGTGTTTGAAAAAGCCTTAATCATTGATGAACCCAAAGCTTTTTCTTTTGACCTTTGCCCAGACATTTATTCTTCCTAAACTTTTGATGAGAAATTTGAACCCTGATACCTTACTCAGTCAAGTAGATAGTTGTAGACTAGAGAGTTAGTGATGGAGTGTTGTCAGGTAAAAGTTGCAAAGTCTAGGGAGAATAAGGAATAGTAAGTGTGGGTTGATAGAAGTAAGAGTCTTGAAGGAAGTAAGGATACCCTTTTGAGTTTAGACGGGTGGCTAAGATTGAGAATTTTTACGCCGGGTGAATTAAATTAATGGTTTAGGTGGTGTTAAGATGAGGAAGAAATTAAAGTGATAGCTAAAATTTTGAGGTCATAAGCGTCTTGATTTGAGTTGGTCAATGGTTAGATAGTGGTGAATAAGGGATGATATGGGTGATAGAATGGTAAAATTTGCGGATAGAATCCTTAAGTGTTGATCAAGGTTAGGTAAAAATCTAAGATTTGATGTGGTAATAGGAACTAGGTCTTCGAGTTGAAGAATTTTATGGTTTAGAGTGTTTAAGTCATGTGATCAAGTGTTTGAAATAAGGAGTGAAATGGTAAGTGTTCCTTGAGGATTAGCGGTTGTTGAGGCATTAAGAGGATAGATTGGAGCTGAGTGATGGGAAATTTTGTAAGAATTGATCAAGAAGTAGTGAAGGATGGGAGTATTTAGAGGTTAAGTGTAATGATGAGTGTAGTGTTGAGAGATATGAGTCATTTAAGTTGGGGAGTAGTCGGAAACGTGAGGTTTTGAGGAGTAGTTTGTTTAGGTTTGAATTGTTGACAAGGATGTGACCCTAGGCGTGACGGTGTCTTGACCCTAAATAGACGTAACCCTGTTATCTTGATGTTGTTTTGATACCTTTAAACCCCTCAGTTTCTTGTTGTCAACAGAACCGTACTGTGTTATCCCACCCTGTTTGTCATTGAAAATATCCCCAAGAGATTACTTTTGCAAGTAATCTGTTCGATCTGCTTTTTGGGAACGATGAACAGACAGTGCGTATTCGACGGTACGACGATTGCTACGGTTAAAGAGGAAAGGAATTACTTCAAGGAGCTACGTGTTCACGGATTTGTCAGACTCTACACATTATTTCTCGAGGACGAGAAATCTTCAAGTTGGGGAGAATGTAACACCCCGCATTTTTCCCGTACGTGCGTAAACGATTTTAACAAAAGAAACCTTGAAATTGTGATTTTGAGGAAAGTATTTTTCGTAAGAAGGAAATAAAGTATTGATTTCTATAAATTTTTGGTAAACAAAATATTTTCATGAGTGAAAAATAAATGATTTTGTTGAGATGAAAAATGATTTGTTGAATTGTAATTTTTATTTGAAAGATGATTTTGCTAAAAATGAAATTTTGGGGTCTGTTATCTTTGAAAATTCATAACTTTTAAACCGTAACTCGGAGTTTGATGATATTTATATGAAAACGATCATTTCGAAACCTAGAATTTTAAAATGTAATTTTTAAAATTTTCTGGGCTGTTTTATAAAAATTTATTTTCAGATATAAAGAATACGAATTTTGAAGAAGAATGTGTTTTGTGATGATGTGTTTTGGCATGAATTTTATGTGTTGTGTGTGTTTAATTTAATGTGTAATATGTGATGCATGCAAATAGGATTTCTTAAGTTTAATTGCCTTGTTATGTGAATTAATTGATTTGTGGTGTGAATTAATAGTTTTTAAGTAAAAATGATTAGAAATGAATGCTAGGAAAATAAAAATAAAGAACATGTGTATGTGTGTGGGTGTGCCACGGTGGTGTGTGCATGTGGGTAGGTGTCAAATGTGTGTGTGCGCTATGTGTCATGCGTGTGTGTGTGTGTGTGATTAGCTTAAGGAATAAGAAACCTAAGCAACTAAGTGTAACCAAACCAAACTAAGTGGAATAAACCCTAACTAGGAAGCTAATTACCCCTTTCAACCAAATTGACCCCTAAGACCTAGACCACTTCTCCTTGTCTCCTTGACTTTTGCAATCTTAGCCATGCAAACTTATACTAGGACCAAATCGCCCCCCCCCCCCCCCCCCCCCCCCGTGGTTGTGTTTAGGCCGAATTTTCCAAGGGCTAAATGGGAAATTGTGAACTTTCCTATATATGAATGAAACCTTAGTTCATTTCACTTTCACCCATTTCATTTCCACCCATTTCTTCCAAACACACACAAACACTCTAAGGACTCATTCAACCCTTAGAGAAAAGTAGAAAGGAAATAGAAAAAGAAAAAGAGAGTGGTGGCCGAGAGAGAGACTTAGGAAGAAGAAGAAGAGCCACCTTAGATCAAGCCATTCCCTTTGAAGATCCAAGTATTAGGAGCCTAAGGAAACCAACCCTTCTTGGTGGGAGACGGGAGGAGCAAGAGAAGAAATGTAATAGCCTAGTTTTTCTTTTTAGTTGTAGATCCCTTTCATTCTCTACTTGCATGCTTATTTTCATGGTTTGTAAGAAGAGTTTATGTGTTATACTTTCTTGATCATGGACTTTCATGGACTAAAATAATTTGTAATAAGTATAGCTTTATATTTGTAATTCGGTTTATGCTTCCTTGTTAGTTCTTGATGTTTTTCTAATTAAAACTTAAAGATCTAAAGTTTTGTTTAAGTTTTGTAAAGCTTAATCTAGGTCCTTCTTGCATGTATGTTTTTCTCTTGTTTCAAAACATGATCCATGTGTGTTTATGTGCTTATTTGACAAGTCCATCTATGATCTAAGTTAATAAATGGAAAAGTAAAATTATTTGGTCTTGCATGTCTATTTTTCTTGTTAAAACCGTGAGCTATATGGTTTTTAAGAAAAGAATTGATAAATAAATTTATGCTTGAACCTGATTAATAATAGATCTAAGATTTTTTTAGTTTTGCATGTTGAGTTTTCTTGCTTAAATGATGATCTATGATGTATTTATGTGATTTCTCCATGAGTAAATATATGATTTAAGTTTAAGGTTGGAATCTTTTATTTTACATGTTGAATTGAAGATGTTCTTGTTGATTTATATGCAAGCATTTTGTGATCCAAGTTTATTAAAGCATGTATGTTGTTTTTAAGAAGTAAAATCATGCTTTTATTTTATGTGTGTCACGGTTTTAAAGAAGAAGTTAAATAAACAATTTTTAAAATGATTTTGAAGTGTAAACATGATTTAGTTTAAGTGTTTGATGTTATGTGTGCAAAATTTTGTAAGAGGCCATTCGGCCGTGATGAATAAAAAAATGAATTCCATGCTTTTTAGTTGATGCATGTAAGAGATAAGACTAGATCTAGTAATTTTAAGTGCATGCATGATATTTTTAGGAGTTTAAAATGTAACCTTAATTTTATTCAAGATTAGATGATGAACTTGAGTTGTTTGTGTGGGTGATGTGCATAAATGATGTGTTTGATGCCTTGATGATTGATTTTGGTGATTGTAGGATTGCAAAAGTTAATAGGACCATGCATTCTTTCATTCTAAGCATTTGGTCATGAGGAAAAAGAATAGGAAATTATATTTGATTATTGTTAAAGTTGCATTTAGGATAAGATTTGAATATGTGTATGAATCTTGATATGATTTGTGATTTAAATTGTTGTTTGATTTAAATTTGTTGAATTTTCCTTTTAATGTTCTCGGTTTTAGTCCTAAAAAGAAAAGAAAATAATTTCATTGCTATATGCTTTTAAGTGTGTATCAATCTTTACAAAAATTCACCTGTATGATTCGGCCTAGTATGCTAATATGGTTAGGAAAAATTATTTTTATGAAATGATCTTTGTAAATGACTATGCCTTTATATGTGTGATTCTATGTGTGTGATGTATATTTGTTTTGATTATCTCGGTTTTGTTAAATAAAAAATAAATAAATTGACTTAATAATTAAGAAGGAATTTTTATGTTTAAATGTGGTTTGTTTTATGAAGTTGTGAATGTTTGAAAAGTGATGAGTTGCCCAGCTAATTGAATGTGATTAGTGTTATGTGAAGTTGTGAATGTTTAATGATGAGTTGTTTGAATGTGTTTTTCTATGTTTGAATTTCTAACTGATTGAAAAATGTTTTACTGAAAATATGATTTAAGAAACTTAAATGGATTTTCTTAAAGTCCTGAATTTTGTTTAATAACTAAAGAATAATGATTCTTATGACCTCAACATTTTAAAGTGGGTTCTCTTCAAGACAAACGAATTTTGTTTTAAAGAAATTAATTTAGAATTGTTTCAAAGTTTTCTTGGAAACCTTTTATTTGATTTGGATTTAATTTGGGAATGTAAGCAATATGTTTTCAAAAAGAAATGATTTCAAAGTATTTTCCAAAAAGACAAATTAATGAATTCGTTAAGACGTTTCTAACGCACGGGGAAAAATGCTATAGTTCGGACGACGGACGCAAAGGAAACAAGGCGGAATTAGTGATCGACGGATCTTGGAAAGCTTTTGCAACCTTCGGTATTGAGGTGAGAGAGGGGCTTCCCTTAAGACGCCGTGGTATTTAGGTAACTTATTAAGAGGTCCAATCATCTCAAAGGTTTGACTCCAATCTCATTTAGCGTAGTGGTGTATGTGATAGCAATGGTTTGATTGTGTGTTTGGCTATCCACCCGAACGACTGAGATTGGTTTATTTATGATGTTATGTTTTCTGATTGATTATGCTTAGATTATTTGATTTCCTTATGATCCGTTTACTGAGTAAGTGATTATGTTGTGATTTGAGAAATATTGTGTGCTGAATAATGTGTTGACAGGAATGAAATTGTAAAAGTAAGAAAATAAGATTGATAGAAAGAAGAGTGATAATGGAATTTGTATAAGTAAGGAATAATGACGAGGAATTGGAATGGGATGGCAAAGAGATGACTTATGGAAGTAAATTGAGATTGAGATGAGTTATGGAAGTGAGTTGAGTTATGGAATTGAGGTGTGGTATGGCTTTTGTTGTTTTTGGTTTTAGTCTGGGACTAGTGTTGAGTTGAGCTTGCTCCTCCATTAGCACCCAGCAAGTTTTATTTTTGGAAAGAGCCTAGTGTTGAGTCGAGCTTGCTCCTCCATTAGCACTCATCCAAAAATATGGTTTTTGAAAATGGTTTTTGGAAAAGTGATTTTTGAAACAGTTTGTGAAAAGATATATTTTTGAGAAGAGTTTTGGAACCAACCTTTTTGGTAAAGTTTTTGAAATGATATTTGAGAAAGCCTTTTTGGAAACAATATTTCTGAGGAAAGTTTTGTGAAAGGATCTTTTTGAGAAAATTTTGTGAAAGAACGTTTTTGAGAAAGTTTGCGAAAAGTTATCTTTGAAAAAGATTTGTGAAAGGAAGTTTTTGTGAAATTATAGTTTTGAAAAAGATTTGCGAGAAGGTATTTTGGAAATGATTTTGAGAAAGTTGATGAATGAGTTTTGTGAAGGTTGATGAACTTTGAGAAAGTGATGAAATGAGAAAAGAAAGAGTGTGATGTGAGATGTTGAAATGAGATGTGATGAATTGGGGAACAGTTGGAACGCTTTAGTGGTCGGGCTTCGTTGAAGGGATGCACCAAGGACGAGCCGACTGTTAGGGTTAAGCCGATAAATAATACCTTAAGAGCCTGAAAACTTTTAAAGACTTAAAAGACATTTACAAACGCGGTGAGGTATGAGTGTCGTATCGAAGTAGTGGAGAGGAAGATACCCCGGAGTATCTGCGGATATTCGGGTTGTGATTGCAATAGGGGAGGGTAAGGACGGTGATACGTCAAGAATCCTTGAGTGCTATTCTAGGCAGAACGAATTCCATATGTGGTACGGGCAGATCGGTCCTATGCTGTGGTAAGTTCTGCACTCGAGACTAGAACAGTACTGTCGCCCCCTATGGCAATTCGAGAACAGTGAGAGGGACTGGAATGGGGCATTTGTGATTGCCGCTGAGAGCGTGCATTGTGTTATTATGATTATGATTTGAGGCAGGGCCTCCTGGTCTGGGACCATTCATGTGTTGTGTGACAGCTGTCGTGCCCGCGTGGTAAAGGTCCTGTACTCCTGTTTGCTTCCGACTAGGTGTGGATGGATGACCGAGGAGATGTGGACGTGAGAGACGTTTTCCTCAATGATGGTTCCTCAAGTCATTGAGTGAACTGAGATGATAAAACTTAATAACTTAAAGATTTGAAAAAGAAAAGCACAGTTGTGGTATTGAGTAATAAATAATTGAGAAGTGATGATAAGACGGTGTTGTGTAATGATGATGATGATTACGTTGTTTATATGTGTTGATTGTTATTTATCCTTTTATCTTAATAATTGCCTATCGTAAATCCACATAGTCGACATTGCATGTTTTGGGTAGCTCACTCTCTCCTATATGTCTGTTTGGTATCGGGAAAATTCTGCTTGGTTTTTAGAGGGAAGGTATCGCTAAGGAGTCTGCTGAGGGTGACACGGATGGCGAGCCGAGGATTTGAAGTACCAAGAATCAGAGTAGTGCAGCAGAAGCGTTAGTGTCGATGACTAGCGGTTAGGTAATCCCCTTTCAAAGTTTTGTATTTCCATTGCATATTACTTAAAATCCTTGCTCTATAGTGCTGTAACCCCAAAAGTTTGTTTTAATATGGAGGCTTTGAAATGAGTAACGGGTCGTGTTTTAAACAGTGTTTTTGAAAACGAGTTTCAAAGCGCGGTGTCTAGTGACGTCTCGATTTAGAACTTGGAAGGTTTATGCAATGTGAGGACATGAGTTTTAAATTGTAACTGTGTTTTGAAAATCCAAGTGTTCTCATCTTGCATAACACTTGTTTTAAAAAAAAAAAAATTACCCAAAATTTCACTACAAAGAGTTGTGGTTTTCAAGTTGCCAAATCGGGGTGTTACAATCAAGGTTATTCAATGGTTTAAATTTCTAAAAAATTAGGATTTATCAAGTTGAATAATAAACAGTAATTTCATAAGAGGAATCTAGGAATTACTATTTTCTGAATTTGTTCTTGATTTGAATGAAAAACATTGATTTATAATAAATGAATGAACATACAATGAAACTGAGTTCCTAACCAAGTTTTCCATTGCAATCCTAGTTTTATTTTATTTTCCTGTAGTTTAGTCATCTTTTTAATTTATTTATTTAATTCTGAATTTGAGCTTTTAATAGATTTTTTTAAATTTTCCTTGGGTAGAAATAGATTAAACAATTCTGAGTTCCTGTGGGAACGATATCTGGTCTTAACCGACTGTATTACTTTTCGATCTAGTATACTTGCTATAGAGTCCAACATACTCTACTCTCTTAGTGTAAGAAGCGTGAAAAAGAAAAAAAATATACATGAACAAAAGTATTTTGAGAAAAAATTCAATTTTTGAGAAATCAATATTTAAACTTAAGGTAAAAAAACTAGATCCTTTGAAAAAACACCTTGCCTTGAGTAATTTAATTTAGAGAGCTTCGAGTAAGAGTTACTTAGAATTCTCCACAAATTTTTTGTCAATATTGCCTCATTAAATTTTCCCAGATTTCTGAACCCAAGTCTTCCACTTTGTTTAGGTTTCCATAACACATTCCATGAAACCGTAATTCTTTTTTATCCCACCAAAAATTCAACATCTTTATCATGACATATATCCTAAGGAAGTTTAAAGCAGCTCATGACGTCAGGAGGAATTTCCTGTGCCATAGATTTGATTAGAATCTCCTTTCTTACTTTCGATAAAAATTTCTTTTTCCAACCCTTTAGTTTCTTCCACATCCGATCTTGGACATCATCAAAGATAATATTCTTAGATTTATCAATAATGGTGGTCAAAACAAGATATTTGGTGTGCAATTCCATAGTCTTTACATCCATCTTGCTGTGGATCATTTCCTGCTTTTTCAAACCCACATTTCAACTAAATGAAAATTTTGATTTATCCATATTAATCTTCCTGATTTTAAGGAACAAAAACACTATGTGATCCATTATCCCTTTCAATCTTGAAGCCAGAATCTTCGTAATGGTTTTATAGGCGACGTAACAAAAACTAATTGGCCTAAGATGTTTCAAGGATGACACTTCCTCAATTTTTCGAATCAAAGTGATTAATGTCTCATTATTCTCTTTAATCCTGGACAGATGCTGAAAGCAGTCTTTAACAAGAGTACACAAGGATGGTTCGATTGTTTCTCATTGATATTGATAAAAAAGACGCTGAAATCCATCCTTCCATGGGACCTTGTAAGCTCCCATGGAAAAGATGGTCCTTTGAACTTCAACATCAAAGACATCTTCACATAACACACGAATCTTGTGAGACCCGCAATTTCCCCTAGTTGAATAAATTAATTTTAAAATTTAATATTCAAATATTTCTCTTCGTATTAAAATAAATGAATTTATTTGATTTATATTTGTATGTATGAAAACTTATATTTTTATAATAAGAGCATAAGAGTGGTAAAATGCTAAGATTTTATTGTAACTTAGGTGAAAATCTAAGTTACGTAATTAATGTGAGGTTTTGATTTTTAATGTTATTTTATTATTTCCTAAGGTGATTTTTATAATGTGATTTTATGAGAATGTTAACTGTATGAATTTCAATCAATACGAAATTGAAACTTATTAGTTTCAAATTTTATAAGCGATAATTGAATTTTATTTGTTTAAATAACAAAGTTTATGAGAACTTTATAAGTGCATAACTTTTTCATGGGTGATCTAAATGAAATGATTTTATAGTCAAAATGATCGTATAAAAATGTAGAATTTGTTTTTATAAGTGTGAGTCATTAAGTCTCTATGTGGTGAAAGTTTTGTATTTTTGAGGATTTTTATGTAAAACCTTAGTATTTTATCATTGTATTAAGTTAAGTTATGGTTTTTAATGCCTCCCTTATTGTACAAGAAATTTTTTTATTTTTTACCCACCTATATGTATGTGCTACGATGGAGAAAATTTCAAATTTTTTCAATGCATGCAAAAAATTATTATTCTAAGTCAAAAAGTAATGATAAAAACAACCACCCACCTTCCATGCAACCAATGGAATTCTTTCTCTTATCTCCTAAGCCTTCCACTCTATCTTCCCAAGGAAAATTCTTTTTCCCCTCCAAATACTCATCATTTTCTTTCACACTCTCATTTCTTTCCCTTTCTAAACTTAAAACAAAAGAAAAGTCATCTCCCCAAAGAAAAAGAAGAAGAAACCATGGGGAGGCTAGGGGAAAGAAGACTTGAGCTTTCCTATCTCTTCTTTCATAAATCCTTACACAAACACATAACTACATTTTCATTCTTAAGAAAAATCAAGTGTTTGAGTTGATATGAAAGTGGTGGTCTTGATGTATGTGATGGGGTAAATTAATTCATACATTATAAATGAGATATTTTCATCAAAAGTTTCACAAGGTCAATGGAGTCAGTTTTATTTTCACCTTGGTGTATTTCTCATGCAGATCAATCCTCAACAAGGTCTTTTTAAGCTTGTCATGTAACATCCCGTTATTTCTAATATCTCTAGCAAAATAATTAAATGATTTAATATGATGTTTTCAATATTTCAGTCTCGGAATAAAATTTTGATTTAATCATTATATTTGAAATACGTTTCGTAATTGAAATAAGTAAAAATTTGTTATCATACGTTTTTCAAAAATAAAGTAGTACTTTTATTTAGTTTAATTAACATTTTGACAGGGAGCTCAAGTGGCAAGCCTTAGATACACTTTTATAAACAGTTTCTTCAGAAAAATATGTTTAACTTAATATTTGAGCGTCCCTGTAAATTTTCATAGTGTTCGGAGGCTATTTTATTTTTAGTTTCTGGACTAGTTTAATATATTACCGGTTTAAGTTATATATAATAATCTTCTACTTCAAAATTTTAAATATTATATATTATCAAGTTTAATATCAAGATTGAGAAAATATATTTAGTTTTGAATTTTGATAATTTTTATTACGCAATAGCTATCCGGAGGGACCGGTAACTTTATTATTTTCTAATTAGTTTTGAGTAATTAAAAATACAATATTGTTTTACTAAAATGTATTTTATGATTTGGATCGTCAAAATTTTAGTTATAACCCAAAATATCTACATGGATTGACCCACAAATAAGAGCACGTTGTTAAAATATATATACTTTCCTAAATCTACCAGCCCCACCGTAACCCAAAAGAAAAAAAATATATATATATAAAACATGTGGCCCGAAGGCCACCACGAGAAACAAAAGCAAGGGCCACAAAACTTAAGTGAAAGAGGAAAAACAATAAGAAGAAGAAAGAAAGTGCTACGGAGAGAGAAAGAAAGGGCGACACAAAGATAGAGCAAAACTTTGGAATTTCAATTTTCTCGGTCCGATTACTCAAGATCCGACCGTTTAATCTCAAATCCTTCTTAGGTATATAATCTCCTCAACTCCCTCTATCCATCCATGTAATTTATTCGACGATCCGTCTATATTTTTATTATCCCTATATTTTCAAATAAATAGATGTTTTGGAAAAAAAAAGTTATATATCTTTATTGTATAATGATATATATTTATTATTTTGACAGAAATGAATTTATTTGATATATATATATATATATATTAATGTTATAATTAGTTTTAACATATGTCCCTATTTAAATCCAGCACGTTATTATTAACCCTGATCCCGGAGCAAGTCGCGAATGTAAAAATGACTCTGCCACTATGACTAGAATTTCCAAGGTAAGGGGAGTCTCTTTTCCACACTTTGGGTTAGGGATAGTTAGGGTGTATAATAGGATTTGAGTTTAATACTTAGACCGGGTTGTGGGTAGCAAAATGGCTTAAATTTAAAGTTGATTTAGGGGTGATTAGTATGTTTATGGTTGATTTTATAGTAATTAAATTGTTTATGTCAAATTCTCTTTTTATTAATATTAAAGTAGGAAGTGAAGAACTCTAGGGAGTTGACTTACATTCAATGTACTCTGAGACATACCTGAGTATGTCGATTGATTTGTGATATTGGTTGATGGTTGTTAAATTGATATGCTCGCTAAGAGTTTTATATGTGATTATTCGAAATGTGACCCTATATGTGAGTAATCGGTCGTGTGTTTATAAACATTGAAAATGGAAATGTGATGTAAAAAGAAACAATAAACTGGAATTTGAAATGAATTTATATATAGATATAACTTGAAATGTTTGCGTGTGAAGAATGTTGGAAATATGTGATTTGTGAAATACTTGGTAAATTATGGTTTGATTTATAAATTAAAGGAATGATTGGGTCCGATAAAAGTGGTGAAAATGAATATTTGATATTACTTGCAATTCTCCGAGTATTTGATAAATGATGTGTATGTTGTGCTTGACTTTTGTGAATGAGTTGTGATATGGAATAAAAGGAATGCAGTGTAGTTGATCCTTGGATGCCCCGGCACACTAGGTGCCCTGCTAGGTGGTGAATTGCCTGCTAGGGCCTAATTGCCTGTCAGGCGAATTGCCCATTAGGTCCTAAATTCCCGTTAGGCGTCGGTGCGCCAATGGATCAATACACTGCATGACCACCTGAAAAAGATAATAAAATGTGAACTGGAATTGTGAAAAATGGATAATTAATGGAAAGGTAATTAATTGCGTTGTCCTAACGGGTGATGCCTAATGGGTGTCTCAGTCCTGACAGGTGTAAAGTCCCTAGCAGGTGCCGAATTGCCTAGCAGGTGCGCTAATTCCTAGTGATGCAAAAATAAAAAGAAAAAGAGAATATGGTTTGTATGTTGTCCTCTGACCGTGAGGAGACATACAATGTATAAGTGGGTTGTTGGCCTCTGACCGTGTGGTGACATACAGTTTTATGAAACATGGAAAGAGAATGAATATGGGAATATATTTAAAAATTGTTAATAAGTGAATGTGATTCATTTTGTTAATCCATGGGTTGATTTAATTATTATCCTTGAGTTTTTATTTTATACCTTTTTACTATCTCTTAATCTACTGTGTTGTGAAAAGGTCTCACTCTTAGTGGTTAACATTTTAGGTGCATAATCAAGGAGCTTGAAGATCAGGGTGCGCAGCGAACAATTTGAAAGAAGGGAATTCCGGTTGAAGTGATGTATATTATGAATGAATTCCCCAATTTGTATTTATGAACTTGTCTTGTATTAAGAAAAATTTTAATTCACCATTTTATTTTCACTAAGTTTGTTAAACTTTTAAATATAAATCGGGGTGTTACATTTATGGTATCAGAGCAGTTCCTTCCTTTCGGCCTGAGGGAAAGTTGTCCCAATCTCGCTGCGAACACTCTCATCTCAAGCTTCTCCTCTAAAGGTGAGACTCATATAAGTGGAAATTTTGATGTTAAAGTGATATTTGAGTAGGTTTGTGTTTGCAAATGGGAAATACTAACAAGTGACAAATTAATAAAATTTTATATGAAAGAGAAAATAGAACGGAATTCTTTGGAACCTAAGCGGATCCCTTAGGGATTCAAAGAAATCGCATATTGTAAGTGTTACCCAATTGCAAACAGAGAGCTTAATTGATGCATGATGATTTTGTTTAAGGGTGAAAATTTCATGTTTTGAGTTAATTGAGAGTCGAAGTTTCTTACACAGGAAATCTTGCTAATCAAAACGAAGTACAGAAAGTTGAACTGGATGGCAAGGGCTACCACCACTGATGTAATGTAGTGTCGGAATTGGCCAATCCGATATTGCATTTATCGGGAGGTGAAGTCGTCGGAATCTAGGAGTTTGTGCACTATCGTGAATTAGTGAATGATTTCTTATGTATAAAACTTTTATGTTAGTTATTTTATTCTTTTTTGCTTTGCTTCTGTATTGTGTATGATTGGTTAGGTGTCTGCTGATTGGTTAGGTGTCTGCTGATTGGTTGGTGTCAAAGTAATTGGACGGAGATTTGATATGGAACTGCATGGATTAAATGAATTATGACCTCGATACTAATGCAATCGAGTGATTAAATTCACGTCGGTTAGACTAGTATCTAAGAGAACGAAAAATAATGTTTAAAAATAAATTAATGATCGGTTCCATAGCTAATCTTGATTTAAGCAACTGTGACACCAAATGTGAAATGAGAATCGAGTACTGATCGATCGGATTTAAACCGCTGAACCATACCAATTTGATTTACGACTATAAAAGAAACTTTTTGCCTAAGTTGGGAAGTGGTTCGAACCCAGTCGAAAGGTTCTCGAATTATATGCTGGAAAGTTTAGCGTTAAAGTAAAAGGACGGAAATTAGAAGTGGAACCATGAAAATAAAAATAACTTATTGACTCGATACTAATCTAACCGAGTGATTTAGTTCACATCGACTAGATTAGGATCCATGAAAAACAACAAAAACATTTGTATTAAATTTGTAGCTGATTCCACAACTAATTTAATTCTGATGACTTTAATACTAAACGAAAGATAAGTATGGAGTTCCTATCGATTGGATTTGAACCCCGAGTATAACTATAAGATTCTATAAATGGAAAGAGGTTTCTTTAATTGAGAAAGGGGTTGGAATTCAATCTAGAGGTTCTCGCATCACTTTAGTCTAGATTCATGGTAGTGAATATATATGCACATATAAAGTCTATGCTTATGTGGGGATGAGTTTAAACTTTTGAAAATATTTTCAAACAATTTTGAAACTAAGAACTTTTCGATTTCCATCCCCATGCTTGGAAGTTCCAAACTATTTTCCACTGAGCATTGACTAAGAGTGTTGTTTTTGGAAATTGTATTCAGGATAAGACTGATTATGTTTGTGTATGTTTGATTGATATATGTGTTTGATATTAATATATGAAAGATGAATTTTTGTTTGATTGCTCGTGATTGGATGTCATGATAAATGCTTATTTGATTATGCGAGTGTTTAAAATGAATTTCAAAAGGTTGCACCGAACCACAATCATTCCAAATGGATCGTGAGGTCGCATAACAAATTTTTAAGAAAATAGTAAGGAGTGCAAGGATTCCTAAGTAATCGAGTAGTGAATTAATTCATTTGTCTTTAACCAAGTCATACGTCGATTAAATAGGAACCCTTCGTATGCGATCCAAAATCAAATCGGAATGAAACTCAGATTTTCAAATTGGAAGTAAAAGGGAATATCATTGTTTCAACTTTTGAAAATGAACTCGACTGAATTTTTCTCAAGTCCAAAGTATATTCCCTTTTCCTTTGAGTTTACCAATTTTGAGTGTACTTTCACTCCTTCATCTAGGATCTTACGAAATTAGATGGAGGTAGTTCTTTATGGTAATATGCACGATTGAAGGTTTTATTGAACTTTTCAAATGAAACTAAATGTTCCTCATCAAGAGAGGAACCGAATTTTTAAAGAATTTTGTTTTGTAAATGTAAAATTGCTTTTCTAAGTGTTTCACTAGTATGAGATTTTCTTCCTAAATTTTAAATCCCCATACCTAGTGATTGTTCAAACCAAGGAGTTTAAAAAGATTGTGTTTGTAGTTAGGTGTCTGTGGGTAACCAGGGTTTTTACATAAATGGAAAACCAAGTTTTGGATTTAGGATATTTGTTTGACTTGGAAGATTTGATATAAACACCCTAAGGTTGACTCATTGTTTCATGTAACATTACAAGCCAAACAGAGCAAGTTAGTGTTTCAAACAAAGCGAATTTAACGTGCTCTGATTGGTTTGACAATTTTACACAATCTTGGGCTAAGTATAAGTGATGTCCCTTTAAATTTTGAGGCCAATCAGAGTTTGTCTACTATTTTTCAGTGAATTTGACATAGGTTCATCCCCGACCATTACAAATCTTTGACAAAGTGGTCGTAGGGTCGAGAATGAACCCAATGAACTCTGATTGATTTGAAAATTTACCATGATGTTCTATTATGTACAGGGACATTATTTTCAAGATTTTCAAAAACATTGGGGTGTTGAATTGATGAAAATGCATTTTTGGTTGCAAGCCATGCAAATCCTATTCCCCGAACCCCTTTTGAAACGATTTTCAAATGTGTGATGATTGTTATGAATGTGTGTGTAGAGGTAGGATTTAACCCTAAGTTATGCAGTGTAGACTTTGACTAGCTTAAGAGGAAGTGTAGTTGAGTCATGATTATATTTGAAGAGTGTGATGTTGTGGAATTATTGTTGTGAATGTTTGAAATCTGAATGATGTTTATATGAATTATGCTTGTGTGAATGATGGATGTGGTTGATTAGGGCCTAGGAATAGGATAAGTGATAGATTTTGGAGTTAGAGTATAATCAATCCTTTAGGGTAATAGTGTTTAGAGCATATTAGTACCCTTTCCAACCTTCGATGTAGAATTCCGAAGGGAAACCAGCTGATCTTAGAAATCATTTCCGATTTCCTTGGGAAGCCAAACTTGATTTTTGAGAGTCCAAGACCCTTTGAGAGTCTTTCTAGTGAGACTCTTGAAAAATTAGCCGCAGGAAGAGTGAACCTTAGAAAACCTGATAAAATCTTAGTCTCGAGATTGACCAAATTAAACCATAGTCGACACTCTTCAACGAGTGCAAGAGTCTAGGGGCGTACTCATGCTGAATGGTATGCCAACTCCAAGTGGGGGAATAGAACCAAAGTGAAGTAAGGCCTACAGCTTAGAAACCTTTTTCCGGGATGGTTCTCCAATTAAGGATTCTGAGCAGAATTTCGGGGACGAAATTCCAATAAGTGGGGGAGAATTGTAACATCCCGTTATTTCTAATATCTCTAGCAAAATAATTAAATGATTTAATATGATGTTTTCAATATTTGAGTCTCGGAATAAAATTCTGATTTCATCATTATATTTGGAATACGTTTCGTAATTGAAATAAGTAAACATTTGTTATCATACGTTTTCCAAAAATAAAGTAGTACTTTTATTTAGTTTAATTAACATTTTGACAGAGAGCTCAAGTGGCAAGCCTTAGAGGCATTTTTATAAACAGTTTCTTCAGAAAAATATGTTTAACTTAATATTTGAGCGTCCCTGTAAATTTTCATATTGTTCGGAGGCTATTTTATTT
Organism: Crotalaria pallida; assembly: GCA_037953625.1. Classification (NCBI taxonomy): domain Eukaryota; kingdom Viridiplantae; phylum Streptophyta; class Magnoliopsida; order Fabales; family Fabaceae; genus Crotalaria; species Crotalaria pallida. The sequence goes on along the minus strand of CM075654.1, from coordinate 104,623,773 downwards.
TTAGCTTCTGGACTAGTTTAATATATTACCTGTTTAAGTTATATATAATAATCTTCTACTTCAAAATTTTAAATATTATATATTATCAAGTTTAATATCAAGATTAAGAAAATATATTTAGTTTTGAATTTTGATAATTTTTATTACGCAATAGCTATCCGGAGGGACCGGTAACTTTATTATTTTCTAATTAGTTTTGAGTAATTAAAAATACAATATTGTTTTACTAAAATGTATTTTATGATTTGGATCGTCAAAATTTTAGTTATAACCCAAAATACCTACATGCATTGACCCACAAATAAGAGCACGTTGTTAAAATATATATACTTTCCTAAATCTACCAGCCCCACCGTAACCCAAAAGAAAAAAAATATATATATATATAAAACATGTGGCCCGAAGGCCACCACGAGAAACAAAAGCAAGGGCCACAAAACTTAAGTGAAAGAGCAAAAACAATAAGAAGAAGAAAGAAAGTGCTACGGAGAGAGAAAGAAAGGGCGACACAGAGATAGAGCAAAACTTTGGAATTTCAATTTTCTCGGTCCGATTACTGAAGATCCGACCATTCAATCTCAAATCCTTCTTAGGTATATAATCTCCTCAACTCCCTCTATCCATCCATGTAATTTATTCGACGATCCGTCTATATTTTTATTATCCCTATATTTTCAAATAAATAGATGTTTTGGAAAAAAAAGTTATATATCTTTATTGTATAATGATATATATTTATTATTTTGACAGAAATGAATTTATTTGATATATATATATATATGTTATAATTAGTTTTAACATATGTCTCTATTTAAATTCAGCACGTTATTATTAACCCTGACCCCGGAGCAAGTCGCGGATGTAAAAATGACTCTGCCACTATGACTAGGATTTCCAAGATAAGGGGAGTCTCTTTTCCACACTTTGGGTTAGGGATAGTTAGGGTGTATAATAGGATTTGAGTTTAATACTTAGACCTGGTTGTGGGTAGCAAAATGGCTTTAATTTAAAGTTGATTTAGGGGTGATTAGTATGTTTATGGTTGATTTTATAGTAATTAAATTGTGTATGTCAAATTCTCTTTTTATTAATATTAAAGTAGGAAGTGAAGAACTCTAGGGAGTTGACTTACATTCAATGTACTCTGAGACATACCTGAGTATGTCGATTGATTTGTGATATTGGTTGATGGTTGTTAAATTGATATGCTCGCTAAGAGTTTTATATGTGATTATTCGAAATGTGACCCTATATGTGAGTAATCGGTGGTGTGTTTATAAACATTAAAAATGGAAATGTGATGTAAAAAGAAACAATAAACTGGAATTTGAAATGAATTTATATATAGATATAACTTGAAATGTTTGCGTGTGAAGAATGTTGGAAATATGTGCTTTGTGAAATACTTGGTAAATTATGGTTTGATTTATAAATTAAAGGAATGATTGGGTCCGATAAAAGTGGTGAAAATGAATATTTGATATTACTTGCAATTCTCCGAGTATTTGATGAATGGTGTGTATGTTGTGCTTGACTTTTGTGAATGAGTTGTGATATGGAATAAAAGGAATGCAGTGTAGTTGATCCTTGGATGCCCCGGCACACTAGGTGCCCTGCTAGGTGGTGAATTGCCTGCTAGGGCCTAATTGCCTGTCAGGCGAATTGCCCATTAGGTCCTAAATTCCCGTTAGGCGTCGGTGCGCCAATGGATCAATACACTGCATGACCACCTGAAAAAGATAATAAAATGTGAACTGGAATTGTGAAAAATGGATAATTAATGGAAAGGTAATTAATTGCGTTGTCCTAACGGGTGATGCCTAATGGGTGTCTCAGTCCTGACAGGTGTAAAGTCCCTAGTAGGTGCCGAATTGCCTAGCAGGTGCGCTAATTCCTAGTGGTGCAAAAATAAAAAGAAAAAGAGAATATGGTTTGTATGTTGTCCTTTGACCATGAGGAGACATACAATGTATAACTGGGTTGTTGGCCTCTGATCGTGAGGTGACATACAGTTTTATGAAACATGGAAAGAGAATGAATATGGGAATATATTTAAAAATTGTTAATAAGTGAATGTGATTCATTTTGTTAATCCATGGCTTGATTTAATTATTATCCTTGAGTTTTTATTATATACCTTTTTATTATCTCTTAATCCACTGTGTTGTGAAAAGGTCTCACCCTTAGTGGTTAACATTTTAGGTGCATAATCAAGGAGCTTGAAGATCAGGGTGCGCAGCGAACAATTCGAAAGAAGGGAATTCCAGTTGAAGTGATGTATATTATGAATGAATTCCCCAATTTGTATTTATGAACTTGTCTTGTATTAAGAAAATTTTTAATTCACCATTTTATTTTCACTAAGTTTGTTAAACTTTTAAATATAAATCGGGGTGTTACATGTAACGTGGTCAAGGGCTTCGAGGCTTTCATTTTCAAACAAAAGGATATGAGGCTCAAAATATTTGTGTTTCCCTTACCCTTCTTATTCCTCCATTTTCTCCTTCTACCTAGTTTTTCCAAACAAATTTTGCACAATTTTCAAATCATCGAGAGGATTTTCTAATGGTTGTAACGTGGTTAAGGGGTGATGATGTGGCTTATGAAAGAATGGATATAAAGGCCCAAAATTGATGTGGAGTTTAATTGAGAATCTTTCTTTGGTGTGGCTCTTAGCGTGGTCTGTGCAAGCATTGTGGATTCCCATCATGCTTCTTGAACTTTTTTTGTATTTTTGCTTTCACTCTTTTGACTTTAGTTTTCTTGGAATATCCGTGAGCTCTTTATTTCTCTTGCTTGCACTCCAACCACGAAAACCTCTTTCTTTACATTTGACTATCATTATTGCTCGGGTAAAAATTGTTTTTGATATTTTGAGAATAAAATTTTCTGTTGGAGCCTAAATGGGGTGAACAATGGATCAAATGTGTTTGGGTTTTAAAAAAGTAATCATCTTTGATATTTGAATAATTGGCAAAAAATTGTTTGAAAAACTACCTACCCCAGGTTATACACATGTTATGGGTTAAATGAAATGATCTCCCTTTCAAAAATGTCAAAGCTCAATGGGGTAACTAGGGGTATCTCCTTAGTGTTTGAGATTTGCAATGAGTGCCTTGTATCATTGAAAGAATATACTTGAGGGTCCACACCATTGATAGGTTTCAATTATTCCTTCCAATTTCAAATTTGAATCAAACATCTCAAGTTAATGCAAGAATCAATTTTTTTAATGATTTTTATTTATTGGAAATGTGGTGAGATTGTTTATTCACATGATCAAACACTAGTAAATGCTTGTTAAAATGATAGGCAATGATAACTTTTCTTTGTTTTTTTTTTTTGCCATAACGAAATGAGTAGTCAATTGTGATCTCTTCATTATTGAGCTTATGTAACCGAGGGTTTGAAGCCTCATTCAAAATGGTTCATTTGTCCCTTCATTCAATCTACCATGTTCTTGAGCTTATTTGATGACTTCAACGTGTCAATGGACCTTGCTTATAATCGAGTCCAAGAAGGTGCTTTGGAGAAATAGTGATGGAACCTAGACTTTTCAAAGAATTTTTTTTAATGAATGATGCACATGAATATGATGATGCAAAATGCATAATGCAGTGCCCCTAGAATCCACAAGATCTTATTTGGGGTGATTGAAATATCTATAGACCACAATCTTATGACATTGTTCTATGTTACAACTAAAATGTAACACTCTAATTTGATAACTTGAAAAATTGTATATATTTTTTAATTTTTGATTGACACAATCCCTACAGCTTTTTCGAAGGTTAAGTAGGTTTTGGTACCTCTTATCCTTTGATAGTGAATGAAGGGGAATTATGACGGACATATTCAAGTTCCAAAGATAGAATGTTAAACAACGTATATTCAATGGTGGCTCTAGACTTATAAAGGTCCCCGGATTGCTCTCACTCTTTAAGGTGATGACCCACCTCGCAAACCATCGACAAGAGCTTGGCTACGCCTCCCAAAATAGGTAGGACGCACCTCCCAAAGGTCGTGCTCACGAGAAATGGTTCCCAATCCGAGTGGTACTTTCACACACTACAAGATACCATACACTTGGTAAGTAGTCAAAGGTAGGGCAAAAGCACCCCTAAACTTAGGGTTTAAATAATAGTACCCAGGTATAAGGTTTTCGTGTGTCAAGATCTGTGTAAAAAAAATATATTTCGGGGGCATACAAAGCCCTTTTTTTATAATAAATAAAACAACAAAAGAAATTACAATAAAGAATAAATAATTAAACAAATATGTAAACAAAAAAAATTTAATTATACAGATATAAACAATTAATTAAAGGCAAACCAATTATAAAAGAAAATAGGTCTATTAAAACAAACCAATCATTTTGGCCTGACTCTCTTATTTGGCTCAGTGTCCCCAGTGGAGTCGCCAGCTGTCGCGGCCAGGGTCCCGGGTTGCCCTCGGGGTCTCGTCTACGAGTGGGGGTCGATTGACCCGATATGGAGTCGCCACCGCATTTTGTTGCTAAAACGCGGAAAAAATAACTATCAATTAAAACGGAAAAAGATTGGTCTCAAACTAGATAGATTCCAAGTTCGGGAGTCGGTTACGAGCCGGGGAAGGTATTAGCACCCCGTTCGCCTATTCGAAAATGGTACCTTTGATTGATTTTAATTAAAAAGACCTAAATAACTGGTTTGCCAAAAAATAATTGTTTTTTATTATTGTGCCTGACAAGGTTGCCCCTGGTCCTACGTACCCTCATAAAATGAGGAATCAAGGCTACGTAGTTCTTATTGTTTTAATTTTATATTTTTTAGAAAAAAAGGTTTGATGCGAAGAGGAACATGCACAAGACCTTATCATTTAGACAAGGAAAAGTGAATTTCCAAAACACAATTTGTTAAGACTTATTTAATAAGATTCATTTAATATTTATAAAGAAAAATATTTTTAATTTCACTATTTATTTGTAATAGTAATTTAAATTAAATTAACGTTTTATTTTATTACTTTAAAAAAAGGAATTTATGCGAAGAGGAAAATACATAAGACCTCGACATTTAGAAGAGGAAAAATAAGTTTCCAAAGCGCAAATTTATAATTAATTAATAAAATTTATTTAATTACTATTTTTAAACGGAATTATGTAATACTCATTTTTGAGTGTGGAGAGGAAATCCTTAAGATTTCACCATTATATAATTTGGGTGAAAAAAATTGGCTTAGCAAAACAGAAACAATTTTTAATATTTGAATTAAACAATTAAAAAAATTTATCAAAATGTATTAAATGTTTTATGTAAAGAAAATTAATATAAGATGGAGAAATAAAATACTCCCTCCGAAATATCAAAAACAAAAAGTAAAAGTAAAAGAAGAACCTATTTATCAAAAAAGAAAAAAAATAAATAAAAGAAGAACCTGGGTGCTCTGATTGCAGCGAAGGGAGAAACAAGTGAAGGATGTGGGGAAGGGAACGAACTCAGATGCCAAAGATAAAAGAACTTCTAATAAAATCGTAGTTATAATTGTATCTTTATAAAAATTGTCTTTGAAGTGAGGGGGAGAGCTCTATTTATAAGAAAAATTAGGTTAAGAAAAATAGGGTTTTTTTAACAGGCTTTAAGAGCCCAGTGGAATATTCCCTGATTTATTCCTCAATCAAATCTTTATAACTTTGTTAAAGATCAATTCTCAATCTTTTAAAATAATAACAAATTTGATGATAATCCTTTTATAAATAAAACAAATCCTTTTAATAATAAAAAAAAATGAATATCATCACAAATACTTATCAAATCTTTTACCAAAAACACATTTTTATCTTTTTTTTTTAATTTCGTTTTTTTTATTTTTTTAAAAAAAAACTTTTTTTTAAAATCTTTTCTTATTTTTTATCTTTTTTTAAAAAAAAAACAAAACAAAACATTTTTTTATTATTTTTTATTTTATTTTGTTTGGGGGGACAAAATTGGATATCTACATCAATATAAGTGTTAAAGAAACAAAATTTGTTGAAAGAAAGGGAGAAGTGGAGGAATACCCCCAAGAAAAAATAAAAGCAATAAGATTTTGTTTAAGTGCTTTTATTTTGATATGTAAATGGTATTTGTCTTTATAATGACTTTATTTGTAAATGATACTTGATCCTTGAACAAAGTTTTGTGTTATGGATGATTTTGAGAAAACATGTGAGAATTTTCAAAGCAAAAATTGAAAATGAGTGCATGCTGTCCAAGATTTTATTTTTGTGAAATAATGGTTTTAAAAAGTGACATTATGCATAGAACTTAAGAGTTTTGGATTGTAGGGCTGCCGACCAGACACGAATTCAAGCCTTATCAAAGGGGTTCTCTAAGGACATTTTCCTCGGATTACTAAGCCTGAACGTCCCTCGCTCGGACTCATGGGCTCCGAGCATACTAAAGGGCCAGGCTCGGACTTGATGGAGCCGAGCCTTACAAACGGTCCTCAACCCATCGGGCTCGGGACTCTAGGGCCAAGACATACCGTCGGCTTGTGGATAGACTCAGTCTCATTTAGGCTTCATATCCCTTCCGCAAATCTCTCCTAGATTCTCGCTAACAGCCTAGACATGAGATCTTCAGTTGATCCTAACCAGATTCTAAGAGCATAATTATCCGACATTATCTCACAGAGTCTTGGTTCAGCACAACTCTGATACAGGGCCCAAACGGCCCATATCAGCCTCCTCTAAACCCTATAAATAGCTCATTACAGCTAGGGTTTCAGGTACGTACTCTCATCCCTAAGTTGACACTCTGCACACACACGTTGACTAGGGAGATCCTGCTTTTCCCAACTGGAATTGCAGAAACACCATAAAGTCATACATTAATACTTGATCCTCTCTTGGGCTCCTGGTTTCCATAATCTTGAGCACTTAGAGGGTTAAGGACATCTAGTGTTCAAGGACACTACATTGGCGTCGTCTGTGGGGAACGAATAACCAGTATTCCCACTTCCACCGCACTCATGGCAAACGACAACGATAACCAAGGACAAAGGGATCTCCGCCATCGCCTTCGTGGGAGGCCACCTAAGAATGCAGGAAACGTAAGGGACAGAATCGCCCCTGGAAGACCTACTGGAGGCAATCGGGCTAGCACTCCACCAGTTCCTCCGGTGGATCAAATGGTTGCTCCCCCAGTGCCTCCGGTTCAGGCTAATGTTCCTCCAGTTCCTCCGGTGGTTCAAGCCACTGTTCTTCCCCTCGTGGAAGGCGGCGGAAGGCGATCCAATCCCCGCACTGTTCCAGATGGCCATGTTTCAGATTGGCATGATACTGCGGACTCTGGACCACATCAATCTCGGAGGGCCCCTGCTGGATCACGAACGGGTGAAAGGTCGGCGAGCCGAGCGTTCCGCTCATCATGATCATTCTCGAGCCGTGAGATCCAACAGGGAAATACCTCATTTGACTAGGGGTCGTTTTGGAACGCTTCAAGGTGGACAACGTTATGAAACAGAGGGTAGATCTTATATGACTACTTCCTCGGCCCGAAGGAGAGAAGAGACAATCATGGAAATCTTGAGAACTCAGACTTCCCTGATTGAGAAACAGAACCAAGCTATCGCCACTCTACAGCAACAGAGCATGGAGAGAATAGCTGAGCAAGGGCCTCACATGGCTCTCGGCAACCCGAACAACCTTCCTCAACCCCCACCCCTCAACCCGAACGTGGTTCCTGAGCATGTTACTAGAGAGCCCCATCCTGGACATCCTTTCACGATTGAGATTATGGCATTTCAGACCCCGCAGACTTATGTGGGCCATCAAAATATCCCTCGGTACACTGGGACAACTGATCCGATGGACCACATTGCAGCTTACGAGTCTTCCATGATGTTTTATGGAGGCGGGGATTTCATGAAGTGCCGAGCTTTCTCAATGACCCTGGGCTCGGCACCTTTGAGGTGGTTCAACTCCCTACCAGCTAATTCGATTCATTCTTGGGCTGAGCTTAGGAGAGCATTCTTGAATCGATACACGGCCAGTATGTCACAGCCGAAGTCAGATCATTCATTAGCTGGAGTCGCACAGAGACCTGACGAGTCTCTACGCAACTACCTAGCTCAGTATCAACAAGAGGCCAGTGGCATATCAGGACTGCAATCTGGAGTATCTGTTCTCTTGCTAACTCAAGGATTGCGGGATGGAGATTTCAAGGATTGTCTAATTGGGGAACCACCAAAGGATATGGCCGAGCTGAGGGAAAGATCTAGGAAGTTTGTCAATCTGGAGGAATTCCACAGAATCAGTACTGCAACTCGGGGAAGAGAGGAACGACAGGAGCAATGACCTCGTCAAAACGATCCTCGTCAAAGTGATCGTTTTCGTGATAGGGGGAGGAAGGACAAGAGAGAAAGAGGAGAAAAACTGCCTCCAAAAGGCAAATATGATGAATATACCCAGCTCACAGTCCCGAGGAGTCAAATCCTTCGTGAGACTATGCATACCGAGATGCGTAACATCACTCGGCCTCCAGCTTTGAGAAGAACTTCTCAAAAGGATAAGACAAAGTATTACGATCATCATGGTGGATGAGGGCATACCACCGATCAGTGTACCCAGCTGAAAGATCTGATTGAGGAAATGGTAAGGGATGGAAAACTTCAACAATATATTGGTGAAGCACTGCGGAAGCGTGCGAAGAGAAGAAGCCATTCCCCGCCTAGATCCGAGCAGAAACAAAAAAACAGAAGCCCTTCACCACCTGCAGGGGGAGCCTCCATCCTACTGTCCGAGCAGGATAAGGGTCGAGAGACTTTCCTGATCAATACTATAGCTGGATGATTTGCAGGTGGAGGGGAAAGAAAAGGAGATCGAAAGAAGTGTGTGGGGCAGGTCCTTTCAGTGGCCAGCCGACCAATCCAGAAGCCCAAAAAGAAAAACATTGTCATCAGCTTCAGTGACGAGGATTTTGCTGATATTATTCAGGACCACAATGATCCAATGGTAGTTACAGCCAGACTCGGTAATTACGAAGTGAAAAGGATTCTCGTCGATCAGGGGAGTTCGGCAGACATCATGTTCTTGGATTTATTCGAGGCCTTGAAGTTGAAAAGATCTGACCTAACACCATTTGAGGGAAGTTTGATTGGCTTTACGGGTCATTCCATTGTTCCCTTAGGCCACATTCATCTCCCAGTGACCATGGGGGGACAACCGTCTGCTCGAACCGAGATGGTGAAGTGGCTAGTTGTCCAAGCACCGTCGGCGTACAACGCCATCCTTGGTCGTACTGCTCTTCAATCATTTGGTGCTGTTGTATCAACCGTTCACCTAGCCATGAAGTTTCCAGGATCTGATGATCAGGTGGTAACGGTACGTTCCGAACAAGAGTTGGCTCGGAAATGTTACAATATCAGCTTGGGCAAACTGAAGCTAGATGATGATGAGAAGATTATGCAAGAAGTTCTCAACAAGGGAAGTTTTAATCTGGCGGATCTTGACGTAAGGGAGGAGGATGAAACTAGGCCAACTCCCCAGGGGGACTTTAAGAAGATAATTCTAGGGACCGATCCACCCCGTTGCGTCAAGATTGGTATTGGCCTTGCTGAGGAAGTTGAAAGAGAACTAACAGAGTTGCTGGTAGAAAACAAAGACTTGTTTGCTTGGACATCGGCAGACATGCCAGGAATCGATCCGAACTTTATCTGCCACAAGTTAAGTGTGTATCCTGGTGCCAAGCCGGTGTGTCAGAAGAAAAGACGGGTCGGAATGGAGAAGGCTCAAGCAACAGAAGAAAAGGTAGCCAAGCTTCTTGAGGCAGGATTTATCAGGGAAATGGTATATACTGATTGGTTGGCTAATCCCGTACTGGTCAAAAAATCCAACGGAAAATGGAGAATGTGCGTGGATTACACAGACTTGAACAAAGTTTTCCCCAAGGATCAATATCCACTTCCCTGCATAGACAAACTCGTAGATAGCTCGGCAGGGTATCAAAGGCTATCCTTCATGGATGCTTATTCGGGGTACAATCAGATCCCTATGTATCCCCTGGATCAGGTGAAGACTTCGTTCGTCACAGAAAATGCTACATATTGTTACAATGTCATGCCGTTCGGGCTTAAGAACGCTGGGGCAACGTACCAACGAATGATGAACAAGGTGTTCGGCCCACTGATTGGACCCAGAATGGAGGTATACATTGACGATATGATTGCAAAAAGCTTGAAGGAAGAAGATAATGCTAAGGATTTAAAGGTCATCTTGGGCAGAATTCGAGAGTTTGATATGAGGTTGAATCCGGAAAAGTGCACGTTTGGGGTCCCTGCTGGGGCATTCCTCGGATTCATGCTCACCGAACGAGGGATCGAAGAAAATCCAGAGAAGTGCCGAGCCATCCTCGAGATGAGGAGTCCATCCGATATCAAGGGAGTACAACAGTTGGCAGGTCGGGTTGCGGCTGTTTCTAGATTCTTATCTCAGTCAGCTCGGAAGGCTCTACCATGGTACCAACTGTTACGGAAGGAGAAGGAAAAGACGTTCGAGTGGAATAAGGCATGCTAAAAGGCCTTCACTGACCTTAAGCAATACTTGGCATACCCTCCAATCTTGTCTAGCCCTGTAAATGGAGAAATTCTATTCCTTTACTTATCAGTGGGTGACTCCGTGGTCAGTTCGGTTCTGGTTCGGGAAGAGTCAGGCAAGGAATCCCCGATTTATTTCGTCAGCCGAGCACTACAGGGACCAGAGCTGAGGTATCAGAAGGTAGAAAAGTTGGCATTATGTTTGGTGATCACGGCCAGAAGATTGCGCTAATACTTCCAGAGCCACCACATCAAGGTCAGAACGGCTCAGCCGATTCGTCAGATACTCCAAAAACCAGACTTGGCAGGCAGAATGGTGACTTGGGCTATTGAACTTTCCGAGTTCGACATCACTTTCGAACCAAGGAAGGCAATGAAATCCCAGGTCTTAGCTGACTTTCTCACCGAGTTTACTGAGCCATTGACGAGCTCAAACTTGGACTGGAACATTTATGTCGATGGGTCGAGCAACAAGCTCGGGGTAGGTGCTGGAATAATCTTGGAGAATTCCGAGGGAATCACTTTGTAATATTCTTTGAAGTTCGGCTTTCCGACTTCGAATAATCAGGCCGAATATGAAGCTGTGATGGCTGGTCTAAGGATGGCAAAAGAAGTAGGGGCCCGAGAAGTGAAGATTTTCAGCGATTCTCAGTTGGTGGTATCGCAAGTAAAAGGTGATTATCAAGCTAAGGAACCCATCCTACAAAAATATTTGGAGAAGGTGAAGTTCCTGTCTTCAGAGTTTGCCAAGGTTGAATTCTGTCACATCCCAAGAGAAAGCAATGGCCGAGCGGACATTCTTTCCAAACTTGCTTCAACAAAGGGTCCGGGAAATAACAAGACGTTGATTCAAGAAATGGTGCATGGACCTAGCATTGTCCTCTCCGTTTCGTGGATCCAAGTTGGACCTCTCCGATCATAATCTACTTGGAACAAGGAACTCTGCCTACTAATCCAGTCGAGGCCAAAAAGCTTGTCAGAAAGGCATCCCAATTTGCTATGAACGATGGAATTCTGTTTCGCCGAGGGGTCAGCGGCCCTATGCTCAGGTGCTTAGACCCCGCCGAAGCAAAGGAGGCATTGGAAGAAGTCCATGGAGGTGTCGGAAGCCATCATGTTGGGGGGAAGTCACTGGAAAAAAAGATTCTAAGGGCAGGATACTACTGGCCGACCCTACAACAGGATGCGATTAGTCATGTGAGAAGATGTGAAAAATGTCAGTTTCACAGTGATGTCTACCAGAAGCCGGCCGAGGAACTCCATTCACTTTTATCTCCCTATCCCTTTTATCAATGGGGAATAGATTTGATTGGCTAGTTCCCCACCGCACCAGGGCAACTCAAATGGGTGATAGTGGCCATCGATTATTTTACCAAGTGGATTGAAGCCGAGCCCCTAGCAACTATCTCGTCGGCCAAGGTGCAGAAGTTTTTTGAGAGACAGGTTGTAGCTCGGTTTGGAGTGCCACAAGTTTTGGTAACCGACAACGAAACTCAATTCGCAGCGAAGGCATTCCAAGACTTAGTCAACGCTTTGAACATTGAACACTATTTTTCCTCGGTCGAGCACCCTCAGACCAATGGACAAGTAGAGTCAGTGAACCGAAGTATCATTCAGGGGATCAAGAAGAGGCTCATCGGAGCAAAGGGAAATTGGTTAGAAAACTTGCATGAAGTGCTTTGGTCGTACCGCACCACCATACAGACTTCGACGGGAGAAACCCCTTATCGTCTTACTTATGGTTGCGACGCTGTCATCCCGATAGAAAGGATCATCCCTTCTTTACGAGCCATACAAAACAGCCGAACCCCCTCAACAACACTTTACTGTGTGAAGACTTAGTTCTATCGGAAGAAGTCAGAGAGTTAGCTGCCGAACGGGAAAGACATGCCAAGCTTATGCAAGCGAAAGGGTATAATCGCTCAGTAGTGCCCAGAGAATTCGAGGTAGGTGACCTCGTCCTTCGAAGAGCTGACATCGGCCTCAAAAATGCTAAGGATGGGAAACTGGCTCAGAATTGGGAAGGTCCATACCGAGTAGCTTCCAAAACAGGAACGGGAGCCTACAAGCTCGAAACTCTCTCGGGTTCCCTCATCAACAACACATGGAACGTGGCAAAACTTAGAACATATTTCAGTTAGAACTTTCTATCTATTTCAATTATGTTTTCAATTGTTTTTGTTTTATTATTTCCCTTGCTGTGTTAGGACTGTTTATTTTTAACGATGGTGTACGCTCGGTGGAACTCCGAGCCCATTGTATTTACTACTTCGAATAAATAAAAGTTCTGTTATTGAATTCATTGTATTTACGTACTTTTCCTCATAACCGATTAGCCACCGTTTATGACGCGAACGATTATAAACAGCTCAAACAAGAGCTTATAACTCGTCAAGTACCTTAAAAGGATTCCCGATTCAAACATGATTTGTTTTAAAAATCATTTATACATCGCGGATAGAGGAACCCACCTCGGCTAAAGTGTTGGAGTTCTGAGGTCTTAACACTTGAATTCTTAACAAAAAGTTCAGAAAGAAGCATAAAATAAAACGGATATCATAAATATTCCAAACCAGTTACAGCAAAAAAGATTTAAACCCATCTATTGGGGAAGATACAAAAGTAAAGAAGCAAAAGGAAAAAGCTACTCGATATCAGATAGTACTACGCTGTCAGGGTCGAACTTCTCATCTTCCTCCTCACCTTCGGCACCCTCGGCCTCTTCTTCCTCGGATTCCTCGGCGAAATGGTCAGGAAGATCATTGCTGCTCATGTCAATAGGAACCCCATTCGCGCCCACAATCTGACCATTCTTGGCAGCAAAGAGGGGGTCGACGCCCTTTGTCACGAGGTTAGGGTTCAGAATGCGAAGTTGCTCGGCTGTGTTAAGGAAGGAATCTTCAACTGCGTGACTCCAGTTGTACAGATTCTCCTGGGCCGCCTTCTTATGCTTAAGAGATTTCACTCTCATCTTGTCCATAGAGGCTCGGAGCCCTGTAACCTCATCCTTAGCATATTCAAGTTGCTCCTGAGCCACAACAGCATCCTCCTTAGTCTTTCTCAAGATTTCCTCGGATTGCCTCAACTTATCCTCGGCCTCTTGAAGAGTTTTTTCGGCTGTTTCTTTATCAGCTTCGGCCTTAGCTTTTGCACCTTCAGATTCCTGCATTCCCTTCTGCAGTCTTTCATTCTCGGCCGCCACTTGATGGCCTCTCGCAAGTGTACGAGAATGGTCAAGTTATAGTATAAAAAGTATCGTATCCACAGATATTTTGTAACTGAATACCAACAAATTATAGACTTGATTATCCAAACCGATTAGGAAGTCCAAGAATAGTGGAATTCAAAAGCAATAAATAATTGTAAATTAAGTTGTGATTGATGGATAGAAGTTCTAAGGATTTGGTTTTAGCCACAATAAACGTAAATAAATAATAATGATTCTTTCCTCTTGTTATGTTTTATTCATTTAGAAGGTGAACAATCCAAAGTTATATATTATCTTCTCTCGAAGTCAAATAACGTATTTAATATGTATAACTTCTACTTTCGTGATAATTATAACATATTAAACCCATTAAGTTTTATGATTGTTCATTGGTTCCTCTTAAAGATTAGATCTACTTTCGTGATCTAATACCTTAAGTTCAATTATAAAGTTCGGATGTCAAAGTTCTCCTTTCGGTACTTCCTTTAACATCTTTTATCTTATAACATTGTTGTCAATAATTATAAGCATTAAGCATAATATAATTGAATCGTAAATGAATAAAGCTAGAATACTAATGAATAGGAGGTATGACCATCCATTAAATTGTTGTCAATTAGGAGGCATGGCCATCCATTGAAATAATAAAAGAAGAGGAGGCATTACCATCCATCAACATAATAAAAATTAGGAGGCATAGCCATCCATCAAAGAGTTGATTTTAGCTTTAATTGTCAAAGGTAGCTTAGCCTTCCAATCCTTTATTAGTCATTCATTTAGTATTTAGCCATAACAAGAGTATGAGAATCAAAATAGCATTATTTACATTTTATTTGGTTAATACTGCATCCTTAGAATAAGGGGGGTTACTCGGCCATAGTTTCGGTATAAATCATAAACATAACTCAAAGAAAGATTAATACAAAAGAGTTTAAAGAGGAATTACAAGTGTGAAAACCTCCAAGCTTAGGATCTTAACTTCAATCCTTAGCCTAAGGCCGCCAATCTTGAAAGCTTTCACTCCCAAGAATCTCACTCAAGAACACTCACAAAAACTCCAAAGAAATTCTCAATCTAAGAATGATGCTTAGAATTTGAGAAGAAAATATGGTGAGAAGTGTATATTCCAAGAGCATAATGTCCTCTAGGATATGGTGTGTGTTTTGAAGCTTGTTTGATGGGGTATTTATAGGGAAAGTTGCAAACAAACTCGGATTGAGTTTGTGAGTTGGAGAAAAGTTGGATGCTGCAACTTGGCCGCTTATTTTGACCCTTTAAACAGCCGAATTTGACAATGGCTATTTCTGATTGAATTGTGTGTTTTTGAATCAGCTTTTTATACACACCAAGTTTGACAAATTTGGAGTTCTGAAGTGAAATTTATGCCCAAAATATCGCTGATATATCAAGGATCATGGTCAGCTAGCATGTTACACATTTAAGGCCGATTTTGACCATGTAAACGGCCGAATTGGATAACGGCTCCTTCTTAAAAGTTGTAGGGAATTCTCTTAGCTTTCCAATGATACTAAATTTGCTTCATTTGGATGATCCTAGCCCGAGTTATACTCTGAAAACTGAGACATGTCAACCAGCCCAAAAGAAACGGGTTAGGAAGCAATAATTCATAACTCTCTAATTAGGCTCAACAACACACATATCTTTCTAAAACCTAAAATTAAGCATGAATGGAGTGTAAATGAACTACATGATACACACCAACTTATGACTAATCAAATTATTTATTTTTATTTTATTTTTTCAATGTTTGCTTTAAGGAACGAAATTTGATATTATTCTTGACAATGTTAAGCAATAATCCAAGCTTTTGAGGAGTAAAACCAATAGAATATCACCCTAATTGAGCACTTATCAAGTGCTTGAAGTTTTTTCCCAAAGCTTTCCACTTGAAGCTGCAAGTAATCCTCCCGATCATCAGCTTCTGATCTTTTCTTCTTCTCCTCTGGGGCTACTCCAGAGTAGATATCGTCACCACGCTGACCGAGGTAATGGAGAATGCTTGCATCTCGTAGGAAGCTCCTCACCAAGGCCGAGCAATTATTTTCCCAGGTGCCTGGGGTCCAGGCACCTATCACTTCAGCGTCCTCAGGAGGAAAGACAGTTGCAGTGAAGGAATCTAACTTCTTCTTACCCCACACCGTTTTGGCAACGGCGTCATCCATACCCTCGGCAACTTGAACCCCCTTGTGAGTCTTACTCATGTTGAACTAGTCGCCAGCCAATCCTTTCCCTTTTTCCACCCGAGTTCTCTTGGAGGGATGCTCAAGAGTACCCTGAGTACTTGGTTGCGCTTCTATGGGAACTGTTTGTTCAGCACTCTTGGTGGCCTGAGGTACCTCGGCAGGGATAGCACGAGGAGTAACAAGAGGACTAGTCGTTGGAGTTGGCTCGGAGGTTTGGCTTTTAGCCGAGGATCCCGAATCTCCTCTCACAGCAGCCAGTTGAGCCATCCTGGCCGATGCAGCTGCACTCTTCTTGGTTTTTGAAGCTTTCTTCCCCATTTTTTCTGCAACAAGAAAATATGCGTTATATCGAGAAAAAAAAATTATATATATATACCCAGCTCGGCTTTCACTTCGGCCCGTGTCCTCTTCAGCAATATTTTTTTGGTATCAATTTGACCATTCTCCTTGAGGTACTCCCAAACTCGGTCGCACAATCGTCTCTCGGCCTTCGTTAAATCAGTTTTGTAATCAAATTGATATAAGGAGGCCCCTCGGTTATAGATACCGTTCGACCAGCTCAAAGGGAACCGAGGTACAACTTTAATTTCCCCTTCTGCCTCAACTTGTTCCATAAACCAGCAAACTTCGGCTCCAGTGTATTCGTATTGAAAGAAGAGCGGTTTAAAGGACTTCCAAGAATCGGTTACTTTTGCAAAAAGGGCATGCTCCCTCCGAGCTTTTAAGGACACCCAAAGCCCATTTGAGTCACCAAACTTGTTCACTTGGGGGGCGTACAACCAAAAGAAAGATCGTAATGTAGCTACTAGACCTTCGGCGTCCCAGAACTGTTGAAACGCCCTTACAAAGGCCCAACCACTTGGATGTAGCTGGCTCGGGGCTATGTTTAAGTGCTTCAGGACTTCTATCTCGAGGGTGGAAAAGGGCATGCGGACTCCGACCTTTGTTGCTATTTCCTCGTAAAAATAAAAAAGCTGTCGGTTTTCCGGTATTTGGAGGCATATCCGGTCGTCTATGCCTGCGTGTCTTAATACGAAGTCCGAGGCATTCCCATCTTCTCTCGGAGATGTGAGAAGTGGACGAAGATGGTTCAAGCTGTTAGCTGTTAGCAATGAGGGCCTTGTTCCAAGAACTTCCCGATCAAAGATAGCATCATATTGTGCGTGGTTCGGAGGTAGGGGATACTCTTCAGGATGAGTTTCACATCTGCGCTCCACCATATCTGGGGAAAAAGTGAAAGGCTCGGCATTAGTATTCTTGATAGCAGATGTTTTAATTCTAAAACTAAGGCCGAGCCTAGAACCTTTTCCCCCCTCCCTCACAGATTCTCCAGAAGATTCTTCCCCCCTGGGCTCGGGACTAGTCCTAATCTGGGCTCGACGCTCGGCAAACCTATAAGCCAACAACCACCTATTTTCCTCTACGGGATTTGAAGGATATTCTATGGTTAATGGTTTTGCTTCAGGTGACTCGTTGGTTCCATGACCGAAAGGGGCGGTAGAAGGACCTATTGCATCATTAATGCCAGAAATCCCAGAAATCCCAGAATCCCCAGAATACCCAGAAGAGTTTAAATCGCTGTCACTAGAAGGCTCCTCACCTAATCTCCTACAGAGGTCATGGTATATTTTCTTCCAATCTCTCCAACTACTCATTATTAGGAAACCTAAACCACCCAACCACTTACCCAGAACAACTAAATACTCCCAAATTTCTGCAAAACCCGTAAAACGCAAACCCTCTTAAAAAAGAGAAAAATAACAGAAAAACCAGAATTAGGAATGAGTTATTCGATTTGGAATAAGAAGTTACCTGCTTTGTTTGCGGTTGCTGATTCCCGGAAAAAGTGGTGGCAACTGATGATAGTAGAAGAACGGAGGAGAATGGAGAGAATGAGTAAGGAGTAGTGGAGGATTAGTGTTTAGAAACGAGAAAATGAGAAGAGATTCTGATTCCTGAGAGTTAGAAGTGAGGGAGTGACGGAAGGGAGAATGAAAGTAAAGAAACCCTCAAAACCCTTCGGTTTCCCCCATGGTATACGTATGGGCCTGAGTGGATTAAAAGCCCATTACCCCACTCAACCACACGCATGATGAGACGTGGCAGTTACCAAAAAGGCACTTTTCAAATTTCAAAATTTGAAATGATTTGGCACAACTTACAAGGGAACGCGCCGTACCTAGAGAACCCAAAACGTCACCTCGAAACAGGCAGCATACTTACAGTCGTTGCGAGACATCTGGAAAGGTCAACCCTAAACACTTGCTACCTCGTCACAGACTTCCCAAAGTCTTACGAGCTGGGGGGCTTGTAGGGTCTGCCGACCAGACACGAATTCAAGCCTTATCAAAGGGGTTCTCTAAGGACATTTCCCTCGGATTACTAAGCCTGAACGTCCCTCGCTCGGACTCATGGGCTCCGAGCATACTAAAGGACCAGGCTCGGACTTGATGGAGTCGAGCCTTACAAACGGTCCTCAACCCATCGGGCTCGGGACTCTAGGGCCGAGATATACCGTCGGCTTGTGGATAGACTCAGTCTCATTCAGGCTTCATATCCCTTCCGCAAATCTCTCCTAGATTCTCGCTAACAGCCTAGACATGAGATCTTTAGTTGATCCTAACCAGATTCTAAGAGCATAATTATCCGACATTATCTCACAGTGTCCTGGTTCAGCACAACTCTGATACAGGGCCCAAACGGCCCATATCAGCCTCCTCTAAACCCTATAAATAGCTCATTACAGCTAGGGTTTTAGGTACATACTCTCATCCCTAAGTTGACACTCTGCACACACACGTTGACTAGGGAGATCCTGCTTTTCCCAACTAGAATTGCAGAAACACCATAAAGTCATACATTAATACTTGATCCTCTCTTGGGCTCCTGGTTTCCATAATCTTGAGCACTTAGAGGGTTAAGGACATCTAGTGTTCAAGGACACTACATGGATAATATAACTTATATATGAATGAGACTTGATTTTAACGCTTAAAGAGTAACTTTCTTTCATAAATTATAATGCTATCCAAAAATAATAAAAGGGTTTTTAATACCAAAAATACTTCGCTTGATATTGGAAGAAAAGATTTTTGAGAGTCTATTTGATAAATTAAGTGTTTGAGTTAATTTTATATGAGAATAAGTGTTTTGATATAATGTTGTCCAAGAATTTTTCTAAGTGATTATACATTCTGGTTTTCATCCTCATTTGGTCTCATTTCAGACTTAGGCTCTTGCATTCTTCATTTCAACTCAAGAAGAACCAAGAAGAACAAAATCTACTCTCATTTCCTCTCCTCAAAATCGTGAACATCATCATCATCTAAGACTAGAATTTCTTCTCCTTTCAAATTCATACACTCTTATTCATTCTCATCCTCAACCATGCTAAGCTCTTCACAAATCAAAAGACCAAAAATCCTTCCTTTTCCACCCATCAAAAACCAATTTCACTAAGGGGTTAGAACACAATTTATGTTCTAACTTCAAAAGGCCTAAACACTTAGCTTTCAAACATTCAAGGAAATTTTTCACTTTAGGTTCTCTCACACTCATTTCCATTTCAAAGGATTTTCAATTTCTCTAAGCTTTCAAGGAAGTAAGTGCATGGTTCTTATTTTCCATTTAAGACACTTTTTATTTTTACATGCATGACTATATTAGTTTTTGAAAATCAATGTTATTATGTTCTTGCATCTCTTCACATTCATAAGGTTCATAAGCTATCATATTATTATTTTTAAGGCATAGATCTTCATGCATGTTGATGAAAATAAACATATTTCCTGCATTTATCTTCTCTTGGCCGAATTTGACGAAATGAAGGGCTAAAGGATTTATTTTCATGAATGTTCATGAAATAATGAACAAATGTCCTCATGATGCCTTGATCTAACTATTTCCTAGTGAAAAGAAATTTTTAAAGATCATGCCCTATGATTTCTTCCGTTGGCTGAATTAATTAGGCACTAAGCTTTGATCATGCCCTAAATCCATGTTGATAAAAAGAATTGCTCTAATTATCTTTGGTAAAAGTTTATGGACTTGCTCAAGTAAAGATTTAATTAAAAATCCTTTTATTAGCCTTTGTAAAATACTTGGTGTTTATTTGCAATTAGTAAAAACCTTACCTTTATCATTTCATGAAAATAAAGTAAGGGTGTAATTAAAAATCTTTCGCAAAGCTTTTATAAAATAACTTGGTGTTCATTTGGGTTAATATAAAAACTTTTGTAGAATGATTTGTGTCATCATTTTCTATTATACCGAAATACCATAATTATTAGAGTAAGCGGAAAATAGAGACCTTGACTTGATAACTCACATTTAATACTGGTGAAGAAAATATAAACTTAACTATATATTTATGATCATCATAAAAAGAGTCATCAACATCAGAGTCAAAGTCGAGATAGCAGGTTTATACAAAATACAAGTCCATAATATAAGACCACCTCACTGAGATTTCTCAAAATATGTACAATATGTATATAGAGCAAAATATGAAATCCCAGAAGTGGTCCAGTGATCCTCCTCCATAGCATGATCTCCAAGTCTCCAGCAGCTGCTCCACCCGTCCCACATCCTAACCATCTATACTATGCATCACCTGGTGGATCCCCAACTCCCCACTGGCTCCCAGTGGAGTACTCGACTGGCTCATCCTCGCTCTCACCCTCTTCCGGATCCTCCTCTACCTCCTCTGACTGAGTGGGTGCCCCACCACTGGGCACTGGGTCAGCTGAGGGAGTCCCATGAACCGGACTCATCGGACGAGGTATAGGAGTCTCCTCTCGAACCACTCGAGAAGCAGAAGGGTGAGATCTAGTAGCAGCTCGAAAACGAAAGGAATGAAAACGACGAGCAGGTCGAGTCGGGGGTGGTCCATGATAAGTATAGAAAGGGGGTACATGCAAAGTATAGATAATAGGGATGCGAAACCTACGAGGACGGACACGAGCCAAAGGGTTGGGGTGATATAGAGTCACCTCCACCTCACCCTCATAGGTGGCTCGATGGTCCTCGTAGTACCACACTCCACTAGGGAGCGGGCGCATCTCGATGCAAGCTAGATAGCGTGCCATCACCTAACATGGGCAATAAGGGGTAAGCACATAATCCACATAATCGAATAAGAATAAATAAGCATGTAACAATATATGTTGCAAACATCCAATGCAAGTACACATGTAAATGAATGAGTGCTTTCCAATTGTAACATTTCCATTAATTATGAGTAATGATGCATGTCTCCCAAATCCATTGTCCATTGAATGTTCATTCCAATAATTCGCATACATGACCAACATGTATTGTGGAACTGCTCGGACAGTGTGCACACAACGTCACCAAGACGTAACAACATTCCCAAATGCTGCCCACATTACCAAAATGTGTCATCGAGCCACTGCTCGGATAGGGTGCACACAACGTCACCAAGACGTAACAGCATTCCCAAATGCTGCCCACATTACCAAAATGTGTCATCGAGCCAGTTACCACCGAATTATCCCCAACCTTACACCATGCATGTATGCACATAAAATTATATACACAAGATTAACCAATAATCTTATTATGTGCATCCAATATTATTCCTTCAGTGAGTTAGACTGTTGTTAATATTTTTACCAATCCTTTTATTGGAACATGAAACCTTTTCCCATGAGCATAATTGATCTTAATCGATGTTCTATTGGTATATTAAAAGAAAGTTAATTTTTCTGTCTCAGGTCCAAAATACTCGAGTGAACCTATGAATACTCGAGTGTTCCTCAGTTTTATGAAAATACTCGAGTGTTCCTCACATTACTCGAGTGTTCATTCATTTTTCCAGAAATACTTTGAAAATTCATTAGAATACTCGAGTGTTCTCCATGAAACTTGAGTGTTCTTAAGGTTTCCCAGAAATTCATTAAAAATTCCCAGAATACTCGAGTGTTCTATATGAGTACTCGAGTGTTCTTGAGGTTTCCCAGAAATTCATTAAAAATTCCCAGAATACTCGAGTGTTCTATATGAGTACTCGAGTGTTCTTGAGTTTCCCAGAAAATCCAATTTCCAAAATAGGCCAAATACTCGAGTATTACCCATAATACTCGAGTGTTTGCAGACAGACAACACAGAAAAATGAGTTTTAACATACCAATTTCGATTATAGTCCAATCCAGTCCAAACCAAAGATCAACATAGCTCACTTTACACATTTTAAACATGTTCCAACACAGAATTAACAACATCTAACACTGAACCACAGATTATCCATAATTATGCATAAAAATGCAATTTCCACAACTTAACATACCAAATCCAATTTTACATATATCCATTCCATTTTCAGCATTAGTACACCTTGCATGTGACCAAATACACATGTCCAAATATTCATTTAAGTCCAGAAAGGCCTCCAAGCCTCAATCCTATTTCAAACTATGCCCATAGAGCCATTTGATGACTCATATCCTAATTCCACAAGATTTAAACTTATTCTAGTGAATTAGAAGCTTCACCCTTACCTTAAATTCGTGAATCAACTCTGAAATTGCAGAGAAATTGGCTAAAGATGCTCAACCCCCAAAATCCTTTGCATGCAGCCATAGTTTGAACAGAGCACCAAAACCAGAGGATTTAACATGCAACAATCGATTTTAAAAATTAGGGAAAGAGGTTAGGAGTTGTTCTCTGCAACTTAATCTAGAGGTATAAACGAATTTGAGATTCAGGGAACTCATTAACTTACCAAAATCCGAGCTCCAAGTAGGCTTCCAGACCTCAGGAACTTGGTTTGGCAGCAACAATCCCTCTCCTTTCGATCCTCGATTCTCCTTCCACACAGCACCTTAACTCACGATTTTTATATGTTTGTAAAGCTCGAGATGTGAGCTTTACAATGGTGTATCACTCTCATTTTAACTCTCAAACACGATTGAGGAATCAAACCACGAAATTAGAAACCCTAAGCCAAGATTTTCAGAGTGAATCAACCAAATCCTCCTTCTTCAACAATCTAGGGCTTAAATACTCGTTTCCCTTCATCATGCAGCTCGACACGAAGGTCCTTGACGTGTTCTCATGGCGATTTCGTGTCACTCAAAGGAATTCGTTGTGGGTTGACTCATCAACCGCACTAACGAGTTCTCCACTGACTCGATTACTCGAGTATTTCCAGAAATACTCGAGTATTTTGGTCAGTTTTTCAAAAATATTTATTTTAATGTCCTTCCCTCCAAAGTCTTCCTAATATTGCTTCCAGGTCCTCTTCCAGGGACTTATATGCAAAAACCTTATTTTTACATATTATTTGTTTGCTGCAATATTTTTCTACTTTCGCAATTACTCTTACTAACTCATAATAATCTTAATTTATTTAATGAAACATAATTATGATTAAGAAAATAATTTGAAAATATATTTTCATAAATCATAATCACATTACATCAGGAGGCGAAAATTTGGGGTGTTACAGCTTGTCTCCCAAGAAAGCTGAAGCCCTTCTTCGTAATCTAGAAACACTTCGTGCAAGAATTGAAGGCATGATCCAGGAGAAGGAGAAGACCGATTCTAGAGGCAGTGATAAATTGAATGAAGTGTAGGAACCCATAGAAGTAACAAAGCAACCATCGGTTTGGGATAAATTTGATATTTCTAAATTGAGAAACGCAGGAGAGAAATTGACTTTTGTTGAACCGGATCTTAGGGATGGGATGGCTATAGCGAGAATTGATCCAGGAGATGTAGAAGAAGAGATGAAATTTTGGCAAAATTCTTTAACATGTTATGTTCTTGGAGCCAAACCACCATTCTCAGTAATGAGTGGTTATATTAAGAAGGTCTGGGGACACTTGGGCATTGATAAGGTATTGATGACAAATGATGGCACTATGGTAGTTAGATTTACAACTACTGAAGCAAGGAATGAGGTCCTTGATATTGGTATCTACCATTTTGACAAGAAGCCTTTGATTTTAGGACCCTGGACAGGCAGAACGGGCACAAAAAATCATATGGATAGGTTCCCTGTTTGGATTCAGTTTCCGAATTTGAGTCCTAAATTTTGGGGTCAAAATTCTATAAGTAGAATTGCAAGCCTGGTTGGGACACCTATTATGGTTGATAAAGTGACAAAGGAACGCAACAGAATCAACTTTGCTCGTGTTTTTGTTGAGGTGAATCCTGCTCAACTACCTGATGAGGTATTCTTTGTGGATGAGCATGGCAATGTAGTAAATCAGAGGGTCATTTATGAATGGAAGCCAGTTTTGTGCTCAACTTGTGACATGTATGGTCATGATGCGAAGATGTGTAGAAAGCATGTTAAGAAACAATGGGTGGAGAAGAAAAGGCCAACAAAGGAGGACATTGAGAAGATTGATGGTGCACTTAGAGCTGATGATGAGGAGGCTCTAGAGACGGTTGTTGCTGATTCTAATAATGTTGTTGTTGGTTGTACTCCTAATAAGGGTACTGTGGTTGGAGTCTCTCTATCTGAATCAGGGGATCATGATGGTGATAGCAATTCTGATGCTATCAATAGGGGTATTGAGGCTAAGGTGAATGATAATAAGGGGCTAGTCACTTCTGAGAATCAGGACAGAGAAGAAGATCAAGAATGGACACCTGTGGTAACAGGGAGTAAGGTTCAAGCCAAGGCTAAACAAGGGAAGATTCCAGGGAAGGGTGTGTTGACAATTATTCAGGCCTCTAAGGCCAATGGATAACATCCTAACTTGGAATATTAGAGGGTTTAATAACCCTCAAAAGCATAGGGAATTGAGAACCTTATGCAATGAGAATAATGTAGGTTTATTGGCAATTCTAGAAAATAAGCTTAGAGCTAATTCATATCAATTCACTATTGAGAGGTTTGCACCAGGCTGGGAGTATGAAATAAATATTGAAGATCATCCTATAGGCAGGGTTTGTGTGCTTTGGAAGGCTGACATGTTCAAGGTTCAGGTTCTACAAACATCAAGCCAAATGATTCATTGTGAGATTGGTTTGACTCACAATCCTCAAAGATTCTTTTTAACTTTTGTGTATGCTGCTAATGATTTGCTAATAAGGAAAGATCTTTGGAATGACCTCAGGATTATTCACAATTCTATGTCTGATCCATGGTTGATATCAGGAGATTTTAATTGTTGCCTTGGTGAGTCTGAGAAATTAGGTGGCTTACAGGTGGATTGGGAGGCAGTGGAGGATCTTAGTAGCTGTATTAATGATTGTGGCCTTCAGGATATGAACTACTTTGGTAATTTCTATACATGGTGCAATAAGCAATCAGGTGCTGATCGAATATATTGCAAACTGGATAGGAATTTGGTGAACTGGAATTGGATTGAGACTTGGCCTCAGATGGAAACTCATTTTATGAACAGTAATGTGTCTGATCATTGCCCTGCTCTTATTAGAGATCCTCATCATCAGACTCATAAGGGTGGGGGTTTTAAATTCCTTAACATGTGCACTCAGTCTGCTGAGTTCATTAATATAGTGAGGAATATTTGGGAGACTGAAATTTCAGGGCATGCCATGTTCAGGGTCATGACTAAACTTCAGCTTTTGAAGGAACCTCTTAAGGACTTGAATAGAAAAGAATTCTCCAGAATTGATGTTAGAGAGAAGAACCTTAGAAGGGCTCTAGATGAAGTACAGACAAGATTGAGGAATGATCCAGAAAATGTTATCATTCAGAGGGATGAGAAGGAGGCTTATATGCAGTATACAAAGGCTCTTAATGCTAGCATTTCTTATTTGAGACAGAAGGCCAAGGACAATTGGATTAAAGATGGGGACCAGAACACAGGCTACTTTCACAAATCAATCAAGATGAGGCAGTATAGGAACATAATTCTAAGAGTGGTCAACAATGATGGTCAGATGGTTGTGGGTCAGGAAGGAATCATGAATACTTTTATGCAATTCTATAGTGATCTCTTTCAGAACAAACCTACAGATTGGAGTATGGCAGAGATTATTAAGCAGCATGGGAGGACTCTTGGAACAGAAGAACAAATAGACCTTCTCAGGCCTTTCACAATGGATGAAATTAAGCAGCGTATGTGGTCAATTGATAAAGACAGGTCACCTGGACCTGATGGGTTTGGGGCTGGTTTTTTCCAAGCTGCTTGGGAGGTTGTTGGTCCAGAATGTTGTGAAGCTGTGGAGGAGTTTTTTCTAACAGGTAAGCTTTTGAAATCATGGAACTCCACCTCTTTGGTACTGATTCCAAAAAATAGTAATCCTATGTCTGCTAAAGATTATAGGCCAATAGCCTGCTGTAATACATTATATAAATGTATATCTAAGCTATTGTGTATGAGGTTAAAAAAGATCTTGCCTGATTTGGTTAGCAATAATCAAGCAGCTTTTGTTGAAGGAAGGAGC
The DNA here is from genome assembly GCA_037953625.1 of Crotalaria pallida. Taxonomy (NCBI): domain Eukaryota; kingdom Viridiplantae; phylum Streptophyta; class Magnoliopsida; order Fabales; family Fabaceae; genus Crotalaria; species Crotalaria pallida. Next base: position 104,597,418 of record CM075654.1, on the reverse strand, counting down.
ATAATTCACAATATTCTAGTTACACAGGACTTATTAAGATTGTACAGGAGGAAGAATAGTTCAGTTAGATGCATGATGAAAATTGATTTAATGAAGGCTTATGATTCTCTGAATTGGAGCTTCATTAGGAGTATGCTAGAGGCAATGAATTTTCCTAGGAAATTCATTGAATGGATTATGATATGTATAAATACAGCCTCTTTCAATATAATTGTGAATGGTCAATGCTCTAAAAAGTTCAGAAGTAACAGTGGAATCAGGCAAGGGGATCCAATATCTACTCTAATTTTTGTATTGGCTATGGAGGTCTTATCAAGAAGGCTATTAGCAGCAACTCAAGATAGGGATTTTAGATTCCATCCTATGTGCAAATCTCTAAATCTGGTCAGTTTGATGTTTGCTGATGATTTGATGCTTTTTTGTAAAGGGCATCCTAAGAGTGTTGCAATTCTTATGACAGCTCTACATGAATTCTCTAAGAACTCTGGTATGTATGCAAGTGAAGAGAAATCACAGGTGTTTATGGCTGGCATTAAGGAAGTCAGAAAGGAGCAGATTCTTAATGTAACTGGATTCAGACTTGGTGCTTTTCCATTCAAATACTTAGGGATTCCTTTGTCTGCTAGAAAGTGGTCTATTTCTACATGCCACTCTTTGGTAGATAAAGTGACAAAGAGATTGCAATATTGGCAGACTAGAAATCTCTCATTTCAGAGTAAGTGTGTCCTAATCAACTCTGTCCTATTGTCTCTACACACTTATTGGGCTTCAGTTTTCATTATACCTAAGAGAGTCCTTCGTGATGTTGATAGAATCTGTAGAAATTTTCTGTGGAATACGAATCGAGCAGTTCCAGTTGGTTGGGATAAGGTTTGCAGGGAGAAAAAATTTGGTGGTCTTGGTTTTAAGAATACGATTGTGCGGAACAAGGCTGCATTAGGTAAGCAAATTTGGCACATAGCATCTAAGGCTTATATTCTTTGGGTAAAATGGGTTAATACTATTTATCTAAAAGGAGATAGCATTTGGTCTTTTAATCTAGTGTCAGACCATGGGTGGCACATGAGGCAGCTGATCAAGATTAGGGACAGAATACAAATTGGATTTAGGAATGGTAATTGGCTTCATAGCCCTGATGGCCATTATACCATCCAATCGGGTTACAATTTGCTAATGGGGCAGCAAGAGGTCTTCAAACTTCATCGAGAAGTTTGGAATAGAACCTCAATTCAGAAGCACAATTTCATTTTCTGGCTAGCTATACTAGATAGGCTTAAGACAAAGGAGAGGATTAGCAGATTTACTGACCTTGATTCCATTCTATGTCCTCTCTGCAACATGCACATTGAAACCAGGGACCATCTCTTTTTCAAATGCGGTTGGAGTAAGCAACTTCTGGATTTGCTTGCTAACTGGATGTGTCTAACTTCGGTGTACTATAGATTCAGCAATTGGAGCCGTTGGCTGAAGCATGGAACGAAGATAGCAGTGGAGAAGCGACTTCGTTGTGCTCTAATGGCAGCTGCAGTGTATCAAGTTTGGATGGAAAGGAATAGGCGTGTGTTTTCCCAGCATCATCAGTCACCTTATCAGATCTTCAAGGACACTATTCGTGCATTATCTCTACGAATAGCTGTGGTGCATCCTAGATTTAGTGAATGGAAAAATAGGACATTAGTTAATAGAATTTTAGTTGAGATTTAATTCTTTCCAGTATTTTATGGTACTTTGTTTTTAGATATTTTTTTCCTTTTAATTACCTAAGAACCCTTCCTAGAAGGTGGCTTAGGATTTAAAGGGATTGGATTTGTTGTGTATTTTGTGAGTTTGGTAATAAATTATTTATTTTTACCAAAAAAAAAAACAATCCCATGGTTCCATGTTTTACATGCTGCAACTAATGAGTTAGGTATGAATTGGATATGAATGATATGATATTGTAATAAATAACTTGTCTTGATTTGGATTATGAATTGGATGAGGTGCAAATTATGTCTTAATAAATTAATGCTTGCAACAAGTCTATAACTATGTAAAGAAGGTGTCATGTTGATTAATAATGAATAAGAATGAGACTTAAAGTGAATTGAAATGGAAAGGTGTAGAATTCTGCTATAAGGTTTGCAGTTCTGCATAAACTAACCGGTTAGTGGCATCCGTAACCGGTTAGTGTCTGACAGAATGCATCAATTGATTGTGTTTGGTATAACAACCATGGAGGGTAGTTGTTACTTACACTAGGACTGATGATTGAACTAGTAATTGGGAGTAAATAAGTTAGTAAAAGAGGGAATTGGATATGGGGTGATAATGAGTTTTAATTGGAAATTAAGTTAATGAACTTAGAACTTGAAAGAACTAGGCCATGTTAAGTGATGTTAAATGTCATAGAAGTATATCACTAAGTCTTTTTCTTTACAAGTTTAAAATGTTTTGGAAGAGAAAGATTAGATCTAATTGTTAATCCCTTAATTGATTGGTCATTTAGTGTCTCATCTTAATAGAAATGAATGAAGTTTAATAACCTGAGCACAATGAACAGTTAAGCAAGTCTTTTGTTCACGAATTTGGGATTCTATGAAGAAGAATGAATTAATGTTAGATTAAACTTTACATTTGCTTTATGACTTGAAGATGTCTTGAACCTAAATTAGTAGGATTTATGTCCAAGGTTAATATAATTAAGATCATACTCTAGCAATGCCTTAAAAACATACCTTAGATGTTGCATAAAGAGTTAGAAATAAATATGTTGAAGCTTGAAATGAATTGGACATAGAATCTCTATTATTCAATCTCTGACTGCAGGATCTAACCGGTTAGGAGTTCTTGTAACCGGTTAGAGACTAACAACATGTGTTAAATAACCAAGTTTAGTATAGTAATCAGGAAGCATAGGAATAGCAAAGGTCTTAACTAATAATTGAACTTATAATTTAGAGTAAGTAAGTTAATGAATAATGGTAATTGTTATAATATAATAATAAGACTTGCTTGATATTGTAATGATAAATTTAGGATTTACGAAGTAGGTTTTTAATATGGCTAAAGCTTTAATAACCTTAGAGTCATGGTTTAGGCCTTGCATAAGTGTAAAAGGAGATTAGAAAAAGGTTAGAAATGTTTGAAGGAGGAATATAAATGGGTTTACTCTCAGGTCTGTTCCCTCTAACCGGTTAGTAAGTGATGGTAACCGGTTAGGATCTGAGAGAAGGAAATACTGGATAAGGTTTACTTTGAGGATACTGACATGTGATTAATAAATATGAATTGTGTAGGATGATGAGTAAGGGTTTAGGAAGACAAGATTTTAGTCTAGTACTATTCAAGAAAGGATTTGTGTTTAATTAAATAAAGAATCATTATTTTTATGTGAACCTTAATATGGGTGGTTTAGAAATGTTTAAGAATTGAATGGGTAATAATTTCTTGGCTCGATATGAATGATACTTGGATTTGTTTATGATGCTTGAATAGGATTAATGATTTATGTTCTGAGTATTTTAAGTATCTGGTAGAGTACTGCCAAGAATGCTGATGAGAATAATAAAAGAAATAAAATATGGAATTCTATATGGCATTATCATGCATGGTGTGGAATGAATTCGCTTCATGATGGTTGCAAGGCCATGCGAGGTTAGCTTCCGATGAATGAAGTATGAGATTTCTCCGATCACGATTTGGGACACTAGCATAGGATAGAATAAAGGATGCCATGGCACAGGATGCTATGAAGGCTAGCTCCCAAACAATCGGAATGACTATGATATGGATTTCGCTCAGGTTCAATGGATAAGGTAGATATCTGGCCCAGGTTAACAGAAAAGAAGGTCGAGTCTACCGAACCGTGATGCATGAATGAGGAGTAGGCCTGCATCATACCACCTAAATATATAATAATATGATTGTAAACAATGGATTGAGCATGTGTACTTGCATTATGACTGTGTGTGAATGTTTGTTCTTGAACCAATCCTTAATCTGCTTATGCGATATGACAAGTGACATACTCTCATCTGCCATGTCTGTGTATGTCGTAGGTTCTTTCGAAGGACAGGACTAAAGCCACTCCTGTTGGAGTGAGAGTTCATAGAAGAGAACAGCCAGGATGACGCCTCGTTATCCGAATCCTTTTGCACAAGGATTGAGTTGTGAAGACCAATGCTCTGGGTGTAAACTGGGGTTTTGTGATTTTGTATAAGTATATTATTTTACACCCAGACTAATTTGTGAAAGAAATATTATTCGAAGAAAAAGCATTTTAGTATTCACACTCTGTTAAGAAAAGTTTTTGTTAATCACATTTTCAATTACCTTAAAAAAAATTTGGGATGTTACATAATCCACATGCATGTATAAAAAAATGATTCTAAGAGAAAGCTATATGGTGGTCGAATTTCACATGTAATAGTATAAGATTATTTTTAGTTCCCTTGATGTTTAGAAATGTTTAAATGATTATGGTGTAGTAGCCTTAAAAAGTGGTTTTGAGAAAATGATTATGGAATTTTTGTTATGAATTTTTGGACTATAGATTATCATTTTAAAAAGTGAATTAGTTGTTGTCCTAAATTTAGTTTAGCCTCTGAAATGTTTAAAAGAGTTGGTTTACGGTTTATGTTGGTTGATTTTGTAACGACCTAAATTTCTTAACTTGAATTAGGTGTGTACTTAAGTTCTGAAGAATTGAGTTGTGAATAGTTGGCTGAACTTAAATGGTGTATGATGTGGCAATAGTTTGATCAAGAATTATAAATTATATATAAGTGCCTTAATAGCAAGAATTAGAGCGCGTCCTCTGTATCGTGAGCTTAGTTAAGTGTTTGATGAGAAGATGCCAAACATAGGTGGAATACTGAAGAAGGGAGCAAACATTAGATGGTAGAAGTTTCATTTCGATCGAGCACTGTAAGGCTTAGGAAACAAATTAGGTGGTGAGGCGTCGAGTATAATCCAACCACTGAATTACGTCGCGAGCGTTAATAATTGTGGATTTAGGGAGGGTCATCACAAGTCATAGGAGTAAGAACGGAAATTCAAAGGGGTGAGTCGAGATCCAATTGTAAGAACTTTCGGGTTTTTATGTTTTAGTAATTGTTTGATTGGTACTAGGAAGAACATGATTTTATGTTGGGGAAGGTGTTTTGATGTTATACGTGTTTGATTTAGTGTTAGGAAGGGTTAGGAATCCTTAAATCGGGCCGAAAATGCGAAAATCGGGATTTCGGAGTGAACCGGTGCGCCTAGGCACGAGCCGGGGCGCCCAGACGCACCAGTGCACCATATCTTAGTGCTCACAGACGCACCAGCGCCCAGGCGCACAAAATTACGCAACACCAGAAATGTCCAACGCGCACCAGAACCTTCCAGAAAAGTTGGTGCGCCCAGGTGCACCAGACATGAGGAAAAAGACGCACCAGCCTCCTGCCCACTGCACCAACCAGCACCAACTTCCAAATTCCATGCACCAAGGCTAGTTTTTATGCACCAACAAGCTTGGATACCCCCAAATCCAACCTCTACACCATAAATTAGCAATAATACTCATCTTTCCATTGGTTCCAACCCTTGATTTCATTACTTCTCCATCTTCTTTCTCAATATCTTGTTCTCCCTCCTTTTCTATGACACTAACTGTTATTTATCTTTGGAGATAACCAACAACCAAGCAACAAGGAGTCTAAAACTTTGAAGTAAGTATAGATAAGCTAGGGTAAAGCTTTGGATTTGGATCTTCTGCTCCCTTGAGGTAAGGGAGGAACTCTTTTCTTCTAGAATAGGAATTAGGTTTAGGAATTACTAAATGCTTATTGAATATTATAAATTGAACCCAAGGATAGTTTATTCTGCCCTGCCACATACCTGTTTGTGTGGAATAAATATTAAAATGCTTGATTGAGATTATGAACTCATAACTTTAACCGAGTGAAATCGAGTGTTGCCATGATGTTCGATGAAATGCCTGAATGAATGTTTGGTATGGTCATACTACAAATACATATGAAAGAATTACTTTATAATTATGTAATGAAAGATAGGTTATTATACCTATATAAATTCTAAGATTATGACTTGTATGATGATTGATGGATAGAGTATAGAGTTAATAAATGTAAATATAATTACTAACGAAAGACATAAAGACTATGGTGAATGAAGGGAAAGATGTTTGAAGATCAAATTTTATCTAAGAATAAAATAAATAAAGATTTAAGGAACCACAATCATAGTCGTAATATTAAAGAGTGTGTTTTAATGTGGCTTGTAAAACATATGTAATAAAAGAAATAAACGGATAAATCTTATAGTTGCTTAACAAGTATAGAGGAGCATAATAACGATTTATAAATTAATAATGTGATTTACTGTTGTGGCTAATTTACTCAATTTCATTTCTTAATTTCTATTCTATTATGAAAAGATGTTCACTCCCTTGTGGTTTAATATTTTAGGTGAAGCTTGGAGGAGCAAAGAACCAGAGTTTCATGATGATGAAGGTCGATAGAAAAGAGCTCATTCCAATCATTGTTGATTCCATGTTGTAAATCCCAAAATTCTAAAACGAAAAATTTGTAATATAAATCTTTTATTTAATGATAATGATATTACATTTTCTTTTATTAAATTGGGATGTTACAATATGGTATCAAAGCGGTTCTTTCCTTTCGGCCTGGGGAAATGGTCCCGACTCCGTTGTGAAACTCCTGTTCTAAGCTCTTTGTATTCACAAGGAGTGAGATATATAATGAAATAAGTGATAGATTGGTGAGTAAATGGAAGACAAAAGGATATAGCACTGAGAAGAATATAAAAGCAGTTAGTCAATACTAAGGGGATTTAATGAAAGAAAAGATTTTGCCACCAAGAGAGAAGAAAGAAAAGAGTATGTCATCGAGAAAGAAAAGACAGATGAGAGTCATGAAACCTACTTGGCATGGTCGGGGGTGCCGCCGATGAATGCGTAGCTGACCAATGCCAAGCTAGGGGGCCATGGAAACTATGATGCTTTATTGATTTGGCTGGGGGTGCTGTTAGATCCAGTGAGAAGGTTTTGATAATGACAAAGGTTTTGAACAAACTACAAATGTTTTGATCAAGCTCAAGTTATGTGAAGCTCACCAAAGTTCAACAAACAACAAATGATGAAGAGAGAGCAAGCTCATGAAGATTCAATTTGTGTATAATTGTAATATCTTTAGTTTGAGTCTTTTATTTTGATGAGTTTGGGTAGAGTCATTAGAGGGTAGTGAATCTCTATCAAGTGCATGATTATATCATAATTTGAGTATTCACTTAACCTAAAATCAACAGGTGGCTTAGAGGTTTGAAAGGAAAGGTTTAGATTTGAGAAAACAAGTTTTTAGAAGTGCTTTACAGTGGCTAATCGATTAATGAGTTGAGATAATCGATTAACACACATCTTACAGTGGTTAATCGATTAAGGCCATTTGTTAATCGATTAACACATGCAAAACTGGTTTTTAAAATACGTTTTTCACCTCTCAAAATGAGTTTTTAAGTTTCCTATCTTTTGGGTATTCTATATCAACCTTTTCCTAATCATTAGAACAAACTAACATCATTTTCATATCAATTTTACAAAGATCAAAGCCACACTATTCTCTCTCACTTCTCATAGATCAAAGCTTTCACTTTTATATTCTTTGGTCAAGAATCTTTGAATCTCTTATGTTGATATTTTCATTGTTCTTGAAAGAGATTCATAGGATTGTTATTGTTTTCATTTGAGTTGTAATCATTGCAAAGAAGGCAAGATATCTACAACAAAGGAAGACTTGGTGGTTGTTCATCAAGCAAAATCGTCTTGGAAGTCTTGTTGTGTTGACAAGCAAATTTGGAAGTCTTGTTGTGAGGAATCAACAAGCAAGTGGAAGACTTGTTGTGGGGATATCAACAAGCAAGGGAAGAGGTTAGATTAGATTTCAATAGGGTTGCAAGACAAGAGTGTGGTATCTCTTGGAGGCTATCAAGAAGGGAGTCTTGAGAGGCATTTACTTGTAATTTGAGAATTCTAATTCCTTAGTGAAGAATCTCTCTTGGTTGAAAAGGGGACTGGATGTAGCTCACGGTGATTGTGAGTGAACCAGGATAAATCATTGTGCAGTATCTCTATTCCCTTATCTCTTTCATTTCATATGTTCTTGGTTGAAAACCTAGAAAAGATTGATTTTTCATAATTGAATGAATTAACTTTTAATTGTGCAAATTGAATTGGGAAAATCATTTTCATAACCTAGGTAATCAATAAGAATATCGGTGCTAATCATTTTCGCTTAATCTCTGATCATATGTATTAATTGATTGATTTTCGTATTCGATTGAAAAGTGATTTTTCAGTTTTAACAGTGATTAATTGATTAACTGAAGGTGTTAATCGATTAACCAAAAGTTAGCTTTCAGGCACTAATCGATTAATTGGTCAGCTTAATCGATAACTTGTGTTTTTCAAGGGTTAATCGATTAAGGGCTGAAACATTTTGTAAAAATCATTTGTTTTAATTGTTTCGATTCATTTCTTTCAAAAATCTTTCAAGGTTTCTTAAACACCTATTCAACCCCCCCTTCTAGGTGTTCTCCTAGTGTTCCTTAGTCATTTCATCCACCGATTTTAGTTTTTACAATTGGTATCAGAGCTCGGTCGAAAGACACGAGCATAGTGCTTTTTCGTAAAGATCCTTGAGGAAACTACAAATGGGTTCTACAAATCCCTTTGGTGGTGAAGGTGCTTCCATAAGTCGCCCTCCTATGTTTGGTGGAGAGGGTTATGCTTATTGGAAAGTTAGAATGAGAATTTTTATAGAAGCTATAGACATGAACATTTGGGAAGCCATTGAGAATGGTCCTCATATTCCCTCAACTCAAGTAGAAGGTGTATCTCAACTAACCCCCAAAGATAAGTGGACCGATGATGATAAAAAGAAAATTCAATATGATTTAAAAGCTAAGAATATCATCACCTCCGCTCTATCTTATGATGAGTTCTTTAGAGTCTCCCAATGTCATAATGCAAAACAAATGTGGGACACCTTGCAAGTCACACATGAAGGCACTAGTGAAGTTCGGCGTGCTAGATTAAATTCTTTGATGCATGAATATGAATTGTTTCGTATGTTGCCTAATGAATCTATATGTATTATGCAAAAGCGCTTTACTCATATTATTAATCATCTCATTGCTCTTGGAAAAACTTTCATGAATTGTGAACTTGTTAACAAAGTTTTAAGATGTCTAAGTAGGGAATGGCAACCTAAAGTTACCGCAATTGTTGAATCAAAGGACATGGACACCATGGACTTAGAAACACTTTTCGGAAAGCTTCAAGAACATGAAATGGAGCTTAGATGTTTGCATATGCATGAAGAGTCGGATAAGAACAAAGAAAGAAAAGGAATTGCTCTTAAAGGCATAAGTTCTTATAAAAAGGAAGAGAGTTCCGATGATGATAGTGAAGATTCTGATTCGGACATTGATGAAGAGGAGATGAAACTTCTACTAAGAAAGTTTGATAAGCTTCTAAGGAGAAAAGGAAGGTTGAACAAAGACAAAAGAAAAGACAAGAATTCCCCACACTACAAGACCAAGAAACAAAAGAAGTAGTAGTTTTCCATGAATGCAGAAAACCCGGTCATATCAAGTACTCATGTTCAAAGTATCTCAAAAAGATGGAGAAAGAAAAGAAACATCCAAAGCATAAAAAGGCATACATTGTTTGGGATGATGAAGAAGAAAAGAAAAGCACATCAAGTAGTTCTTCGGATGATGAAGAAGTCGCTACTCTCAACTTTATAGCTTTAATAGATGAAGACGAAAGTTCAAATGATGAATCAAGTGAACAAAGCGAGGATAGCGATGTAAGTGATACTAAATCAGAAATTTCTTCTAAATATGAAACGTTATATAATGCTTATGAAGAAATGCATGAACAATTTAAGAAACTAGCTTTGAAAAACATTTAAAGGAAGAAGCTCATTTTGAAACATCAACAAGAGATTTTAGAACTTCAAAAACAAGTTGATGAGCTTAATCTTCAAAATGAAACTCTTGATCTCATTTATGCTAGTTCTTCTTGTGATTGTGCTAGTAGATTGAATGTTGTGGTTGATTGTGAGAATTGCAAGTTGCTTAAAAATGAAAATGCTATTTTGAAAAATAAGCTTGCAAGTTTCACAAATGGTGATATTAGATTGCGCACATTGTTAAATTTTCAAAGAGAAAATTCAAACAAGTTTGGTTTGGGTTATACTAATGCTAAGAGTAAGTCTCATAGAAATGTTGTTGATTTTTATAAGGTTGATTTTTCAAATGCACCAACATGTTTCTATTGTGGCACTCATGGATATACTTCAAATGTGTGTTATATTAAAGTGCATGGTATACCTAAAGGAAATTTTGTTTGGGTTAAGAAGGGTGAAAGTCCCTTAACTAACTAAAATGGATCCAAGACTATTTGGATACCAAAATTCAAAGCATGATTGTTTTGTAGGTATGATTGAAGAGAAAAAGAGCTTACAAGTGTTATTCATTCATTTGCTTCTTCAAGTCTCAAGAGAATGTCCTACAAATTGGTAAAATTTATGTTGTTGGATTTTAACAATTGGTATCATCAAATTGGTGTTGAAGATTCACAAGTATTATCATGTCATATTTTCTACAATTGATATCATTGTGTGATCATTAGATGTTTATCATGCTATTGTGGTTATTGTGATATTTCTTTAAAATTGATATCTTACTTTGTTAAGTGATGTGATGACTTTTTAGTTCCAATTGGTATCATATTTCATTGTCATATTTCTTTCCAATTGGTATCACATTTCAAAGTATAGTTCTTTAGTTTTACATTTTGGTATCATTAATTAATTGGTATCAATGTTGTGAATAAATGGTTCTTATTTCTCTTATTTTGGCCTAAGTTTTTATTGTCATATTACTTTTTGATAATGCCAAAAGGGGGAGAAGAGGTTGTTTTGTTGTTTTTATATAGGTTGAGCAAAGTTGTTGAAGATAGGGGGAGAATAATCAAGCTTTACTCAATTGGATTTCAAATGTCAAAAGCATTTATTGAGGGGGAGCAAGAGTCTCACCAAGTGATCAAATGGTTCAAGCATCAACAACTTCAAACAACTTCAAAACATGTTTGTCATTTTCAAAAAGGGGGAGATTGTTAGATCCAGTGAGAAGGTTTTGATAATGACAAAGGTTTTGAACAAGCTACTGAGGAAACCGCAATTGGTGGTTGAAACAACTAAGGAATCCTAGGAACACACCTAGAAGGGGGGGTTGAATAGGTGTAAAAGAAACCTTGAAAGATTTTCGAAAGAAATGAATCGAAACAATTAAAACAAATGATTTTTGCAAAATTTACAGCATTTAATCGATTAAACTGAGATTTACTCGATTAAGCCTGAAAGTTCAAATTGTCTTAATCGATTAAATGAACACTTAATCGATTAAATCTGACAGAAAACAGAAAAATCAATTTTTTCAATCGCATACAAAAATCAATCAATCAACACGTAAGATCAGAGATTCAGCGAAAACAATTAACACCTATATTCTTATTGATTACCTAGGTTATGAAAATGATTTTCCCAAGTTAATTTGAACAATAAAGATTCAATTCAATCAATTATGAAAAATCACTCTTTTCTAGGTTTTCAACCAAGAACACAATGAATTGACTTGAAAGTAAAGAGTTAAGGGTTTAGAGATACGACACAGTGATTTATACTGGTTCACTTTCATCCGCTTGAAAGCTACATCCAGTCCCCTCTTCAACCAAGAGAGATTCTTCACTATGAGGAATTAGAGTTCTCAAATTACAAGTAAATGCCTCACAAGACTCCCTTCTTGCTAGCCTACAAGAGATACTCCACACCCTTGCCTTGTAATCCTATTGATCTTCTCTCTAATCTAACCTCTACCCCTTGTTGATAATTGACACAACAAGTCTTCAATTGCTTGATGATAATCCACACACCAAGGCTTCACTTTGCTTGATTCACAACCAAGACTTTCTTCTTCTCCAATGAGATTTGCTTGATGATAATCGACACACCAAGTCTTCTTTGTTGTTGTAGTTGGCTTGCCTTCTTGCAAAGATTACAACTCAATGAATACACATGACACTCCTATGAATCTCAATCAATAGCTATGACAATTCACAATAAGAGATTCAAAGGTTCTTGATCAAAGAATATGAAAATATGAAAGCTTTGATCTTTGAAATTGAGAGAGACTAGAGTGGCTTTATTCTTGTAAAATTGATTATGAAAGTGATGTATATCAATCACAAAGGTTAGGAATAGGTTTATATAGAATACCCAAAAGTTGTAGCACTCGAAAACTGATTTTGAGAAGTGAAAATCGTATTTTAAAAAATCAGATCTGCAGTATTTAATCGATTAAATTTCAGCTTAATCGAGTATTAATCGATTAAATTATGACTTAATCGAGTAAATCCATACTGCACATTTTAGAAACTTGTTTTCTCAAAACTAAACCTTTCCTTTCAAACCTTTAAGCCACCTATTGATTCTAGGTTAAGTGAAAACTCAAATTATGATTTAATCATGACTTATGAAAGAGATTCACTACCCTCTAAATAAACTACCCAAATAAAATACCTAAGAAGCTTGAGAGGCAAAAGATAAAACAATTACAATTACACTCAAACTAAGTCTTCGTGAGCTTGCTTTCTCTCTTCTTCATTTGATGTTTGTTGTTGCTTGTTGAACTTGAACTTGATCAACACATGATAGCTTGTTCAAAACACTTTGTCATTATCAAAACATTCATCATGGAACTTACAATCTCCCCCTTTTTGAAAATGACAAACCATGTTTTGAATTTGATTGAAGTTGTTGATGCTTTAACAATTTGATCACTTGGTGAGAAACTTGCTCCCCCTAAATCAATGCATTTGATATTTGAAATCCAATTGATAGAAGCTTGATTCTCCCCCTATCTTCAACAACTTAGCTAAACCTACATTTTGAAATCCAATTGATAGAAGCTTGATTCTCCCCCTATCTTCAACAACTTAGCTCAACCTACATAAAAAAACAACAAAACAACCTTTCTCCACAAAAACATATCATTTCTCCCATTTTTCAAAACATACCATTTCTCCCCCTTTGGCATTATCAAAAAGTAATATATATACCAATTGAAATATAAAATACTAAGCCAAAATAGAGAAATTCACATTTATTTCTTCAAAGTAATATATACCATTATCAATTGAAATATAACAAGTACTATACTTTGAAATGTGATACCAATTGGCAAGAAAATATAACAATGAATTATGAACCAATAGAAATACCAAGAAGTCATAATACCAATTGAGATATCATCAATGTAAAGAAATATCACAACAATAATAGCATGATAATCATCTAATCATCAAAATTAGTAGCATTGAGTGATCAATATCAATTATACCAATTGAACTTTAGAAAAGTAATACTATTTGAGAACAATTCAATTATACCAATTAAGAAGACTAAACAATTGTAAATATTCAACAATATCATTTTACCACTTTGTAGGACATTCACTTGAGATGCAAATGTAATACCAATTGAAGATGCAAATGTATGAATAACATTTGTAAGCCCTTTGCTCTTCAATCATACCTACAAAACAATCATGCTTTGCTTTTTGGTATCCAAATGGTTTTGGATCCATTTTTGTTAGTGTAGGGACTTTCACCCTTTTTCATCCAAACAAAATCTCCTTTAGGTATACCATGCACTTTAATATAACACACATTTGAAGTATGTCCATGAGTACCACAATAGAAACATGTTGGTGCATTTGAGAAATCAACTTTAGAAAGATCAACAACATTTCTATGAGAATTACTCTTAGCATTAGTATAACCCAAACCAAACTTGTTTGAATTTTCTCTTTGAAAATTTAACAATGTGCGCAATCTAATATCACCTTTTGTGAAACTTGCAAGCTTATTTTTCAAAATAGCATTCTCATCTTTGAGCAACTTGCAATTCTCACAATCAACCACAATATTCACTCTACTAGAAAAATCACAAGAATAACTAGCATATATAAGATCAAGAGTTTCATTTTCAAGATTAAGCTCATCAACTTGTTTTCGAAGTTCTAAAATCTCTTTTTGATGTTTCAAAATGAGCTTCTTTCTTTCAATGTTTTTCAAAGCTAGTTTTTCAAGTTGTTCATGCATTTCTTCATAAGCATTATATAACAATTCATATTTAGAAGAAATTTCGGATTTAGTATGACTTACATCGCTTTCCTCGCTTTGATAACTTGACTCATCATTTGAACTTTGTTCTTCATCTACTAGAGTTATCAAATTGAGACAAGCGGCTTCTTCATTATCCAAAGAACTACTCGATGTGCTTTTCTTGTTATCTTCATTACTATCCCAAACTATGTATGCTCTTTTAGATTTAGAATTTTTCTTGTCTTTCTCCTTCTTCTTGAGATACCTAGAGCATGAATACTTGAGATGACCGGGCTTTCCGCATTCATGGAAAACTACTCCATCTTTTGTAGTCTTGGTCTTGTAGTGTGGGGAATCCTTCTCTTTACCTTTGCCTTTGTTCAACCTTCCTTTTCTCCTTAGAAAGTTGTCAAACTTCCTTAGTAAAAGTTTCATTTCTTTTTCATCAACATCCGAATCGAAATCTTCACTATCATCATCATCGGAACTCTCTTTCTTCTTGTATGATCTATTGACTTTAAGATCAAGTCCCTTTATTTCTTTTTTCTTATCCGACTCTCCATTGATACTTAATCGTCCAAGCTCCATTTCATGTTCTTGAAGCTTTCCTAAAAGTGTTGCTAGATCCATAGAATCCAAGTTTTTAGATTCAACATTAGCCGTTACTTTTGGTTGCCAATTCCTGACTAAACATCTCAACACTTTGTTAGAAAGTTCACCTTGTAAGAAAGTCTTACCAAGAGCAAGTAAATGGTTAATAATATGAGTAAAACGCTTTTGCATATCATTAATAGATTCATTTAGAAGCATTTGAAACAATTCATAATCACGCATTAAAGCATTCAATCTAGCTCTCCTAACCTCACTAGTTCCTTCATGAGTCACTTGTAAAGTATCCCACATTTCCTTAGCACTAGCACATTGAGAAACTCTAAAGAACTCATCATAAGATAAAGCGGAGGTAATGATATTCTTTGCTTTAAAATCATATTGAACTTTCTTTCTATCATCATCCTTCCACTTATCCTCGGGGATTAAATGAACTACGCCTTCAACTAAACTAGAGGGGATATGAGGACCTTTTTCAACTACTTTCCAAATTTCACTATCTATGGCTTGGATAAAGATTTTCATTCTAACTTTCCAATAAGCATAGCCTTCTCTGGCAAACAATGGAGGACGATTTATTGAATAACCTTCACCACCAAAGGGATTCGTAGAACCCATTGCGATTTTCTTAAAGGATCTTTACGAAAAAGCTCTTATGCTCGTGTCTTTCGACTGAGCTCTGATACCAATTGAGGAAACCACAATTGGTGGTTGAAACAACTAAGGAACCCTAGGAACACACCTAGAAGGGGGGGTTGAATAGGTGTAAAAGAAACCTTGAAAGATTTTCGAAAGAAATGAATCGAAACAATTAAAACAAATGATTTTTGCAAAATTTACAGCATTTAATCGATTAAACTTAGATTTACTCGATTAAGCCTGAAAGTTCAAATTGTCTTAATCGATTAAATGAACACTTAATCGATTAAATCTGACAGAAAACAGAAAAATCAATTTTTCAATCGCATACGAAAATCAATCAATCAACACGTAAGATCAGAGGTTCAGCGAAAACAATTAACACCTATATTCTTATTGATTACCTAGGTTATGAAAATGATTTTCCCAAGTTAATTTGAACAATAAAGATTCAATTCAATCAATTATGAAAATCACTCTTTTCTAGGTTTTCAACCAAGAACACAATCAATGACTTGAATGTAAAGAGTAAAGGGTTTAGAGATACGACACAGTGATTTATCCTGGTTCACTTTCATCCGCTTGAAAGCTACATCCAGTCCCCTCTTCAACCAAGAGAGATTCTTCACTATGAGGAATTAGATTTCTCAAATTACAAGTAAATGCCTCACAAGACTCCCTTCTTGCTAGCCTACAAGAGATACCACACCCTTGCCTTGTAATCCTATTGATCTTCTCTCTAATCTAACCTCTACCCCTTGTTGATAATCGACACAACAAGTCTTCAATTGCTTGATGATAATCCACACACCAAGGCTTCACTTTGCTTGATTCACAACCAAGACTTTCTTCTTCTCCAATGAGATTTGCTTGATGATAATCGACACACCAAGTCTTCTTTGTTGTTGTAGTTGGCTTGCCTTCTTGCAAAGATTACAACTCAATGAATACACATGACACTCCTATGAATCTCAATCAATAGCTATGACAATTCACAATAAGAGATTCAAAGGTTCTTGATCAAAGAATATGAAAATATGAAAGCTTTGATCTTTGAAATTGAGAGAGAATAGAGTGGCTTGATTCTTGTAAAATTGATTATGAAAGTGATGTATATCAATCACAAAGGTTAGGAATAGGTTTATATAGAATACCCAAAAGTTGTAGCACTCGAAAACTGATTTTGAGAAGTGAAAATCGTATTTTAAAAAATCAGATCTGCAGTATTTAATCGATTAAATTTCAGCTTAATCGAGTATTAATCGATTAAATTATGACTTAATCGAGTAAATCCATACTGCACATTTTAGAAACTTGTTTTCTCAAAACTAAACCTTTCCTTTCAAACCTTTAAGCCACCTATTGATTCTAGGTTAAGTGAAAACTCAAATTATGATTTAATCATGACTTATGAAAGAGATTCACTACCCTCTAAATAAACTACCCAAATAAAATACCTAAGAAGCTTGAGAGGCAAAAGATAAAACAATTACAATTACACTCAAACTAAGTCTTCATGAGCTTGCTTTCTCTCTTCTTCATTTGATGTTTGTTGTTGCTTGTTGAACTTGAACTTGATCAACACATGATAGCTTGTTCAAAACACTTTGTCATTATCAAAACATTCATCATGGAACTTACAATCTCCCCCTTTTTGAAAATGACAAACCATGTTTTGAATTTGATTGAAGTTGTTGATGCTTTAACAATTTGATCACTTGGTGAGAAACTTGCTCCCCCTCAATCAATGCATTTGATATTTGAAATCCAATTGATAGAAGCTTGATTCTCCCCCTATCTTCAACAACTTAGCTCAACCTACATAAAAACAACAAAACAACCTTTCTCCCAAAAACATATCATTTCTCCCATGTTTCAAAACATACCATTTCTCCCCCTTTGGCATTATCAAAAAATAATATATATACCAATTGAAATATAAAATACTAAGCCAAAATAGAGAAATTCACATTTATTTCTTCAAAGTAATATATACCATTATCAATTGAAATATAACAAGTACTATACTTTGAAATGTGATACCAATTGGCAAGAAAATATAACAATGAATTATGAACCAATAGAAATACTAAGAAGTCATAATACCAATTGAGATATTATCAATGTAAAGAAATATCACAACAATAATAGCATGATAATCATCTAATCATCAAAATTAGTAGCATTGAGTGATCAATATCAATTATACCAATTGAACTTTAGAAAAGTAATACTATTTGAGAACAATTCAATTATACCAATTAAGAAGACTAAACAATTGTAAATATTCAACAATATCATTTTACCACTTTGTAGGACATTCACTTGAGATGCAAATGTAATACCAATTGAAGATGCAAATGTATGAATAACATTTGTAAGCCCTTTGCTCTTCAATCATACCTACAAAAAAATCATGCTTTGCTTTTTGGTATCCAAATGGTTTTGGATCCATTTTTGTTAGTGTAGGGACTTTCACCCTTTTTCATCCAAACAAAATCTCTTTTAGGTATACCATGCACTTTAATATAACACACATTTGAAGTATGTCCATGAGTACCACAATAGAAACATGTTGGTGCATTTGAGAAATCAACTTTAGAAAAATCAACAACATTTCTATGAGAATTACTCTTAGCATTAGTATAACCCAAACCAAACTTGTTTGAATTTTCTCTTTGAAAATTTAACAATGTGCGCAATCTAATATCACAAGTGGTGAAACTTGCAAGCTTATTTTTCAAAATAGCATTTTCATCTTTAAGCAACTTGCAATTCTCACAATCAACCACAATATTCACTCTACTAGCACAATCACAAGAAGAACTAGCATATATAAGATCAAGAGTTTCATTTTCAAGATTAAGCTCATCAACTTGTTTTTCAAGTTCTAAAATCTCTTTTTGATGTTTCAAAATGAGCTTCTTTCTTTCAATGTTTTTCAAAGCTAGTTTTAAAGTTGTTCATGCATTTCTTCATAAGCATTATATAACAATTCATATTTAGAAGAAATTTCGGATTTAGTATGACTTACATCGCTATCCTCGCTTTGTTCACTTGATTCATCATTTGAAATTTGTTCTTCATCATCTACTAGAGTTATCAAGTTGAGACAAGCGGCTTCTTCATTATCCGATGAACTACTCGATGTGCTTTTCTTGTTATCTTCATCACTATCCCAAACTATGTATGCTCTTTTAGATTTAGAATTTTTCTTGTCTTTCTCCTTCTTCTTGAGATACCTAAAGCATGAGTACTTAAAATGACCGGGCTTTCCGCATTCATGGGAAACTACTCCATCTTTTGTAGTCTTGGTCTTGTAGTGTGGGGAATCCTTCTCTTTACCTTTGTCTTTGTTCAACCTTCCTTTTCTCCTTAGAAACTTGTCAAACTTCCTTAGTAAAAGTTTCATTTCTTTTTCATCAACATCCGAATCAGAATCTTCACTATCATCATCATCATCATCGGAACTCTCTTTCTTCTTGTATGATCTATTGACTTTAAGAGCAAGTCCCTTTCTTCCTTTGTTCTTATCCGACTCTTCATTGATACTTAATCGTCCAAGCTCCATTTCATGTTCTTGAAGCTTTCCGAAAAGTGTTGCTAGATCCATAGCATCCAAATTCTTAGATTCAACAATAGCCGTTACTTTTGGTTGCCAATTCCTGTGTAAACATCTCAACACTTTGTTAGAAAGTTCACCTTGTAAGAAAGTCTTACCAAGAGCAAGTAAATGGTTAATAATATGAGTAAAACGCTTTTGCATATCATTAATAGATTCATTTGGAAGCATTTGAAACAATTCATAATCACGCATTAAAGCATTCAATCTAGCTCTCCTAACCTCACTAGTTCCTTCATGAGTCACTTGTAAAGTGTCCAACATTTCCTTAGCACTAGAACATTGAGAAACTCTAAAGAACTCGTCATAGGATAAAGCGGAGGTAATGATATTCTTTGCTTTATAATCATATTGAACTTTCTTTCTATCATCATCCTTCCACTTATCCTCGGGGATTAAATGTACTACGCCTTCAACTAAACTAGAGGGGATATGAGGACCTTTTTCAACTACTTTCCAAATTTCACTATCTATGGCTTGGATAAATATTTTCATTCTAACTTTCCAATAAGCATAGCCTTCTCCGGCAAACAATGGAGGACGATTTTTTGAATAACCTTCACCACCAAAGGGATTCGTAGAACCCATTGCGATTTTCTTAAAGGATCTTTACGAAAAAGCTCTTATGCTCGTGTCTTTCGACCGAGCTCTGATACCAATTGAGGAAACCGCAATTGGTGGTTGAAACAACTAAGGAACACTAGGAACACACCTAGAAGGGGGGGTTGAATAGGTGTAAAAGAAACCTTGAAAGATTTTCGAAAGAAATGAATCGAAACAATTAAAACAAATGATTTTTGCAAAATTTACAGCATTTAATCGATTAAACTGAGATTTACTCGATTAAGCCTGAAAGTTCAAATTGTCTTAATCGATTAAATGAACACTTAATCGATTAAATCTGACAGAAAACAGAAAAATCAATTTTTCAATCGCATACGAAAATCAATCAATCAACACGTAAGATCAGAGATTCAGCGAAAACAATTAACACCTATATTCTTATTGATTACCTAGGTTATCCTTGGTTATGAAAATGATTTTCCCAAGTTAATTTGAACAATAAAGATTCAATTCAATCAATTATGAAAAATCACTCTTTTCTAGGTTTTCAACCAAGAACACAATGAATTGACTTGAAAGTAATGAGTTAAGGGTTTAGAGATACGACACAGTGATTTATCCTGGTTCACTTTCATCCGCTTGAAAGCTACATCCAGTCCCCTCTTCAACCAAGAGAGATTCTTCACTATGAGGAATTAGAGTTCTCAAATTACAAGTAAATGCCACACAAGACTCCCTTCTTGCTAGCCTACAAGAGATACTCCACACCCTTGCCTTGTAATCCTATTGATCTTCTCTCTAATCTAACCTCTACCCCTTGTTGATAATCGACACAACAAGTCTTCAATTGCTTGATGATAATCCACACACCAAGGCTTCACTTTGCTTGATTCACAACCAAGACTTTCTTCTTCTTCAATGAGATTTGCTTGATGATAATCGACACACCAAGGCTTCTTTGTTGTTGTAGATGGCTTGCCTTTTTGCAAAGATTACAACACAATAGAAAACACAATGACACTCCTATGAATCTCATTCAATAGCTATGACAAATCACAATAAGAGATTCAAAGGTTCTTGATCAAAGAATATGAAAATATGAAAGCTTTGAGCTTTGAAATTGAGAGAGAATAGAGTGGCTTGATTCTTGTAAAATTGATTATGAAAGTGATGTATATCAATCACAAAGGTTAGGAATAGGTTTATGTAGAATACCCAAAAGTTGTAGCACTCGAAAACTGATTTTGAGAAGTGAAAATCGTATTTTAAAAAATCAGATCTGCAGTATTTAATCGATTAAATTTCAGCTTAATCGAGTATTAATCGATTAAATTATGACTTAATCGATTAAATCCATACTGCACATTTTAGAAACTTGTTTTCTCAAAACTAAACCTTTCCTTTCAAACCTTTAAGCCACCTATTGATTCTAGGTTAAGTGAAAACTCAAATTATGATTTAATCATGACTTATGAAAGAGATTCACTACCCTCTAAATAAACTACCCAAATAAAAGACCTAAGAAGCTTGAGAGGCAAAAGATAAAACAATTACAATTACACTCAAACTAAGTCTTCATGAGCTTGCTTTCTCTCTTCTTCATTTGATGTTTGTTGTTGCTTGTTGAACTTGAACTTGATCAACACATGATAGCTTGTTCAAAACACTTTGTCATTATCAAAACCATGGAACTTACAGCTACAAATGTTTTGATCAAGCTCAAGTTATGTGAAGCTCACCAAAGTTCAACAAACAACAAATGACGAAGAGAGATCAAGCTCATGAAGATTCAATTTGTGTATAATTGTAATATCTTTAGTTTGAGTCTTTTATTTTGATGAATTTGGGTAGAGTCATTAGAGGGTAGTGAATCTCTATCAAGTGCATGATTATATCATAATTTGAGTATTCACTTAACCTAAAATCAATAGGTGGCTTAGAGGTTTGAAAGAAAAGGTTTAGATTTGAGAAAACAAGTTTTTAGAAGTGTTTTACAGTGGCTAATCGATTAATGGGTTGAGTTAATCGATTAACACACATCTTATAGTGGTTAATCGATTAAGGCCATGTGTTAATCGATTAACACTTGCAAAACTGGTTTTTAAAATACGTTTTTTACCTCTCAAAATGAGTTTTTAAGTTTCCTATCTTTTGGGTATTCTATATAAACCTTTTCCTAATCATTAGAACAAACTAACATCATTTTCATATCAATTTTACAAAGATCAAATCCACACTATTCTCTCTCACTTCTCATAGATCAAAGCTTTCACTTTTGATATTCTTTGGTCAAGAATCTTTGAATCTTTTATGTTGGTATTTTCATTGTTCTTGAAAGAGATTCATAGGATTGTTATTGTTTTCATTTGAGTTGTAATCATTGCAAAGAAGGCAAGCTATCTACAACAAAGGAAGACTTGGTGGTTGTTCATCAAGCAAAATCGACTTGGAAGTCTTGTTGTGTTGACAAGCAAATTTGGAAGTCTTGTTGTGAGGAATAAACAAGCAAGTGGAAGACTTGTTGTGGGGATATCAACAAGCAAGGGAAGAGGTTAGATTAGATTTCAATAGGATTGCAAGACAAGAGTGTGGTATCTCTTGGAGGAAAAAATGATTAATCGATTAATCGATTGAAAAGTGATTTTTTTCAGTTTTAACAGTGATTAATCGATTAACTGAAGGTGTTAATCGATTAACCAAAAGTCAGCTTTCAGGCTCTAATCGATTAATTGGTCAGCTTAATCGATTAACTTGTGTTTTTCAAGGGTTAATCGATTAACAACATAGCTTAATCGATTAAGGGCTGAAACATTTTGTAAAAAAACATTTGTTTTAATTGTTTCAATTCATTTCTTTCGAAAATCTTTCAAAGTTTCTTAAACACCTATTCAACCCCCCTTCTAGGTGTTCTCCTAGTGTTCCTTAGTTATTTCACCCACCGATTGTAGTTTTTACAGGTGCCGGCAGAGAATGCGTAGCCGACCGATATCAAGACAGAGATTCATGGAATGGTATTGTTTGTATGAGACGAATGAGAGTGAAACATGGAAAGGGAAAAAGAAAAGATGGATTGAATGTTGCTTGGTACATAATGAATACATTCAAGTAATTGGAAAGGAAATAAACATTTAATGATTTAGTTTTTGTTACTTTCCAAATTTTATCTTTATACAAATTCAACTCCGTAAATCAAATTGGAAAAGAATGAGATTAGAAAAAGGATGAGTTTTGAAACCAATTTCCTTTCCAATGGTTATGATGCTGAAGTATGTTAGAAGAGTATTATATTCTCAAAGGGATTTGAATAAGAAAAATGATGATTTTGGAAATTATAAAGATTTATGTGTTGAGCAAAGAAAGATGATTTAAGTCCCTTTGAGAATCAATTACATTATGCACCACAACATGAATAATAAGAGAATACTAAGGCCAAAGAAAAGGAAAACTCTTACAAACGAAAAAGGCATACTTTCAAATCAATGTTTAATTCAAAACAATGGTTTGTTTTAAAACTTAAAGAGTTGAACAATGAGTTTTCCTTTTCAATGACCTTAGTAAGATAATCTATTTAGATAGAATACATTCTCAAGTTAACTTATTATGTGATGTGAATGAATTTTTGAAATAACATAACTTAGAGATTTATCAATTGATTTGGAAGCCCAACAAATTACACACTATTTAAGAAAATATGGGAAAGTGAAATTCTAAATCAAATGAATCATCCAATTTAAAGAAGTTATGAATTAAATGGAATCTAATTGAGAATGTAATCTGTCATACTTAGAAGAAGCGAATATCACAGATGGAGTCATAAGGGGGACGGTGAGGAAGTTGGAGAAGTAATGACGCGAAGGTTCAATTGGACTGAAGGACGTTTCGTGAAGGTCCAGTGAACCGAAGGTTGTGAGTGATGTGACTAGGTTGTGCTAATGAAACAATCGCGGAAATTGTTGTTGGGTGGAACTTTGATCTCCTAGGAGGGCATGGATTGGCCACCCATGTCGGGGGATTGGTTCTGCATTAACCACGATAATTCTATCGGTCACAGAGTCACTTCGGGACCGGTTGAGGGTGGTTCCCTGCTATAGCCAACTTGGGCCTTCAACCCAAGTTGTACTGGACTAAGAAAGAGAAAAGTGGCCAGTACCGTGCAAGTAGTGGTAGAGGGACACTTACTCCCGATTATGGCTTTCCCTGGAGTGGAGGGTGAAGTGAAGAAATTGAGTGAGTTGTGAATGAAAAAGATAGATGGATGTCTCATACAAGAATACAGAAAATGAGAAAAGAGAAGAAGAAAGAAAGAGAAAAGAAAAAGAAAAGAGAATGAGCCCGAATGTGGGGCGAGAAATGAAATGAGAAAAAGAGAGAATTGTTTGCAAATAGAAAGTATTGCAAAAGTCAAGAAAATGTTTGAAAAAGAATGATTTTGGCACCGGAAACCTAGAAGAGCTCACTAGGAATTCGGTGCGAGGGAAAAAGGAAATACTTACCCATTTGCAAATAATTTACTTGGTAGCAAAAGAATGAATAAATCAACAAAAAAGAGTTTTAAATTAAACGTTCTGGGAACGTATTATTGTGCTCTAGGAGTACACTGGTGTATGGATGGACGTCCGAGATTGATTAGTAATGGAGGCCTCAGGATGTGAGATAGGAAAGTGCCACTTACACTGAAAGAGAATAAAATAAAATGGTGAGTGCTCATATGTATATGCATATCTATTTGCCAAATTGTTTACTTGGGAATGTTAGAGCTTTATTCTCATTTGATTAATTGTACTCTAAGCTATAGATTATTACCTTTCCCCAATATCATTATAAATCCTAATAATCCCTAAGCTTAAAGAGTAGAAAATGACTCCTCCTTACCTGAGAGGAAGAGGAGACTTGGTTGATGTTCTAAGACTCTTGAATCTACTCCCAACCTTCTTGGTTTTCAACTTATTTGAGAGATTCCCCTTTGGTTTGGAGGAGAGAGGGATATTTGAGTAGAGAGAGACAGGATATAGAAGAAAAGGAAGAAGAAGAAGGTGAGTGTATATTTGAGAGATTTTGAGTAGGATTTATGGGGATGAGACTTAGGATTTGTGAGAAGATGGGTGGAGATGAGTTATTGGTGGTTTGAGGTGAGTTGGGGGTGGAAATGGTGCGTATGGTGTGTGGCTGGTGCGAATTTATGCACCGGGGCGCTCCTGGGCGCACCAGCCCAGGCGCTGGGGCGCCCACCGCCCTACTGATGAATCAGACAAGCACGAAGTGTGCTTGAGCGTGCCACAGTTGCGCTTGGCCGCATGTTTTTTCGCTAGAGAGAGATTTTGCTCGCTTGAGCGAGACTCAGAGCTCTAAATTAAATTCCGCCGTTGGATATGAAGATAAGGATCTTACGAAGCTCGTCTTCAAATTTGAGCAAGATCCAACGATTAACGAATCAATAATAGCACAATCTTTGATGATGTTTTTGTAAAAAAAAAATTATATTGCTTTAATTACTTTTACTTATTTTAACAATTCCTAATACCTCCCAAACACCTAACTGAACATACAAAACTTTAGAAAAACATTTCAAACATTCCAATCAAGTTTTCGCATCAAGTAGTATCAAAATAAAACTCGAACTACAAACATGTATTCAAAGAAAGCCCTAAGTATTACGGTCCTAGACTCTACTTAACACCAAAACAAACACACGCATCATTAGAAAACATTCCAAGCATCTCAATTATGTTTTCATAACATGAGACACAAAATATATTAAAACACGAATTTCTTACTCCACATCAGACAAAGTCCTATGCTTTATTAAAACCTAACACCTCGCAAACCGTTCACTAGCACATGATAAAAGAAAGGTTCTCCGCTATTTTATATACTCATCACATACCTAGTATTTCCTAATCATACAACATATATATGGTACACACATAATTCACACGCAACATGTTCGCATATATATTTAAAAATAAATTCATGCTTCAAATTCCAATGTATATTCATACGTGTGTGTTTGTTAAGAACAATAGGGTGTTACGGGGTACGCCTAGGTACATACTGGGTACGTACCCGAACAAAAAAAAATTAAAAAAAAAATTGGGTATATGAATAAGTACGCCTGGGTGCTTGAATTGGGCTTCAATTTCTTCAATTATCTTTTAATCTTTTCGCATTTTAACCCTAAAAAATACTCTCAAGTCTCAAATTTCTTTCTCCTCTCGTCGGCTTGTTCCCCCGTCCCTCATTGTGCTTGATGCCATCGCTCGTTGTGCTTGACCCCCTCCACCCCTCGCGGTGCCCCTTATTATGCTTCTCATCCTTTATCAGTTTGGTGTCTCCCTCTAAACTGTCTCCCCTGTCTTTGTTTTGTTCCCTCATTAATTGTTACTTCAGTTTTTCAAGTTCTATAAAACTCTTATTTTGTTTTGATTTTTTGTTTACACCAAGTGTTTAAATTAGTTTAGGAATTCAACCTCCTTTTTTTTCTAGGCTTAAATATCAAAATGGTCCCTAAAAAAGTGACTTTTTTTAAAATTGGTCCCTATAAAAAAATCTTTTGATTTTGGTCCCTACATTTACAAAACGTTTTGGTTTTGGTCCCTCTTGTTAAATTTTGGTCCTCGTAATTATGTTGGTAGTTTGTTTTGGTCCCTATATTATTAGATTTGATAGGTTTTGGTCCCTCTGTTATTAAATTTTATAGGTTTTGACCCCTCTACTATCACGATTTTTGAATTGATTGTTTGATATAATAGTTGTTTTTTTTACCCTTGGGAATTAATGCAAAAATACCATTCTTAATTGATCATAGAATAATGTAATACATTACATTTTCAGCATTTTCCATCCACGTCTAACAAGAGAGACCAAAACGAAAACGTTTTGTAAATGCAGGGACCATAACCAAAACGTTTTATAAATGGAGGGACCAAAACCAAAACTTTTTTTTTACAAGGGCCAATTTAAAAAATGTCAATATTTATAAAGACCATGTTGGTATTTAAGCCTTTTTTTCTATTATGCACCACTTTTTTTTTCATATTTTATGCTATTTTTGGATGTTTTTAATTTTTTATTAGTTGTTACAAAGTGCAAACATTGCAAGTTGTGTGGTATGGAATTATTAATTCATATGTATTTCAACTTGTTGATTGTATTTTTATTTTTTCAATTTTCAATTTTTTAAATTTATATATAATTGTATTAATAAAATAAATATATATAATAACGAACCCGTACCCATACATTAGTTTTTTAAAAAATGTCGTACCCGTACCCGTAATCAGGTATTGGTAGTGTACCCGTAGTCATGCAAACGCATACTAAGTTCCTTTTAAGCAATTTATGGCATACCATTTGTTTTTCCGGAAGCATAGGAAAATGAATAAAATGGCAGCAGCACATACAACAACAGAAACGAGGATGTTATCCTTAACAGAAATTTGCGAAGGTTTGGGAACCAAAATTTTCTGGCAAAAGTGCAAAAGATTCTACACGGCTATGTTTCTGTACATAAAGATGGAACAAGTAATGTACTATACATTTTTTCTAAATTATTTCTTTTCCCTAACTTTTGTTTTGGCTTCTAATTTAATTTGTATGTACGTGGTAATCTTCAAATTGCCAGTGTCCCTTCAGAGACTTGGGTCTCATCTAATGAATCTGGGGTTTGAGATTTGGGTTTGATCATAATTCTATTATATCCATAACCAAGAGAACTTCCACTTGCTTCACACAACTGCAAAAATATGAAGAAAAAAAAAAAAACATCCATACATTCAGACATCAACTACATAAGTTACACAAGAACTGCATGATTTCGTGTGTTCAAAAATTGACACGCACCTCTGAGAGCTCACCCAGATGGCGGGATCTGAATTCATTTATAGTTGCTGCAATCTCTGACGTGGGAAGCTTTGCCTGAAAAGGAAATGCTTAAAAAACTAATGATCATCCATCTCCATGCGCTAAAGCATTGTGTCAACATTTCATAAGCTAGTAAAATATATCATGAGAATATCTTTAAATGTCAGATTCTAAGAAGATCTAAATTAAACATATGAAATTTTCATTTCATTTTCTCTTTCATATTTTTTTTTATATATATGTTAAGAACATTAAATGGTCTTTCATATTTTCTCATAAGATTTTCCCATAAAGATAGGACTACACCAAGGGTCAAGTTTGAGCCCCTACCTCTTTACACTGGTCTTGGATGTGCTTACTGAGCATGTCCAAGAACCAGTGCCCAAATGCATGCTCTTTGCAGATGATATTGTTCTTATTGGGGATACTAGAGAGGAATTAAATGGAAAGATTGAAATGTAGAGACAAGCTTTAGAAGGGTCTGGTTTCCGGATCAGTCGAAGCAAGACAGAGTATATGAAGTGTAATTTTGGCAAGAGGCACATAGACCCTACCTGGAAGGTGAAGGTTGGAGAGCATGTCTTAGCACAAGTCCCAACGTTTAAGTACCTGGGATCTATCTTACAACAGGATGCAGAAATAGAAGGGGATGTAAATCATAGGATTCAAGCAGGGTGGATGAAATGGAGGAGTGCCTCAGGAGTGTTATGTGATAAGAAGGTACCACTTAAACTCAAAGAAAAATTCTACCGCACTGCTGTAAGACCGGCGATGCTATATGGGGCGGAGTGTTGGGCGGCAAAGGGCACAAAAGAGAATAAACTTCATGTAGCTGAGATGAGGATGCTGAGGTGGATGAGTGGGCATACCAGACAAGATCGGATTAGAAATGAGTATATTCGAGAAAAAGTTGGGGTGGCCCCTATTGTTGAAAAGATGGTTGAATCCGTCTTCAGTGGTTTGGGCATGTGTGGAGGAGACCGGTGGAAGCCCCGGTTAGGAGGGTAGACCAAATGGAGGATACTATAAGGGCTAGAGGAAGAGGAAGACCTAGAAAAACTATAGGTGAAACAATTAAGAAGGATATGACAATCAATGCCTTATCAAAAAATATGATATATGATAGGTCTTTATGGCGTCATCTGATCCATGTAGCCGACCCCACCTAGTGGGACAAAGGCTTAGTTGTTGTTGTATATGTTAAGAACATTTAGTGTTGCCACCGAGACATGAACAAATATTACTGCGCAGTAAAGCGCAAAGCTGTGCTCAAACTACTTCTAATAAAAGTAGACCAAGACTAGAGTAAATTATTTTATATGAAGTTAAATGAACAATAACTAAGCTAGAAAAGATTCATTCACTACACGAAATGACCATAATCATTCATCTCAATTAATTGCCGGTATTAAAAATATCATGAGATTTTTCAAGATATTTTCCATTGGGATAGTCAAAGAAAATTGATTTACCTGAGCAAGCACAGCAGCTGCTAGTTGAAGACTTGGTTCCAAGGTCTCTGGGACAACCTGCAAGTAATTGACAACAGAGTGATCAAATACACAAATTTTAGAGCAAGAATTTCACAAAAAGCTAGTTTCCTTTCAATTTTGCTAAAAACCAACAACACTCTTCATACTGTTTCAAAAGTATGCCATAAGGTAATAAAAATGGAAATAATAGGATAGATATATATTACAGCAGTAGCTCCAGCCTTTTCTAAATTCAATCCATGATCTACATCATGAGCACGAACAAAAGTCTTCACATTTGGGAAGTACTTGCTCAGAGCCCAAACTGTTCTATAATTTGCACCAGGTGTATCTAGAGTTATTGCTGCAGCACATGCCCTTTCAGCCCCAATCTTATGTAGGACCTAGTCATGCATTACAAAAGAAAAAAACGTCAGAACAAGTAAGTGAGCAGAAGATCGGAAATCATGTGCGCTACCTCTCTACTACCGGCATCTCCAAAGTATACAGGAAGATCCAGTGCTCTTCCAACTGCCACTCTATCACTGAAGAGATTAGCATATTAAGAAAATAGGTTAGTTCATCATCTGCTCTTTCCTATAAAAAATTGCACACAAAATGTATTGTAGTTCATGCATAACTGTATATCCTTAAAAAAAAAATTAATTGTTAGAATTCTTGTAATTATTATATATAATATATATATATATATATATATATATATATATATATATATATATATTTCACATAAATTAGTGTTAGAATCTGCTAGATTGATTTAGAATTATTTATTTTGATCCTTGTAATTATGGCACTATGCCTGTATAAAGGAACCTTCGCTAAGTAGTTGCAACACATGGATTATATCATATGTCTCTCTTTTCTTTCATCATAACATGATATCAGAGCTAGAACCTAACTTCTTTCCGGTTGTCATGGGCCATGTGTTACCCTTTCGTTATAGGTCAAAAATAACCCTACGCCTCGTATGACAAACTTCGTTGGAAGGGACGTGTTGGATGTCCCACATCGCTTATCAAATACTTGTTGGGCTACTCTTTTAATTGTCAATTCGTTTTGAGATGGAACTTTAACATGGTATTAGAGTGCCATCACATTAGTCATTCAACTCAAGATCTTGATTGAAAAATCTCATTCACTAAAAATTTTGTCTTTCGACAAGAACGAAGTTCGGGACGGATAATTGGCAATGGATGTGAATCAAATGTCCTCTATCAGCTTTTGGCTCTCAACAAGGTCATCCACGTCTTGCCAAGCTACAAAAGTTAGTACTGAGTCTCTCCAGGTTATCTAGTTTACCTTGTGACTTGTAAGTCATGTCAACTTGCAAAACATACTCGTAGTTCATATCCAACTAGATTCTATAGTCCACCCAGATGTTTAGGGTCCTAGTCTCATTGTCTCCACTTTCGGGTCTAGATATTTTGTAAATTTTATTGATGACTATTCACGTTGCACTTGGTTATTTTTAATGCAAAACCAATCCAAGTTGTTTTCAATTTTTCAAACCTTTTATAATGAACTTAACTCAATTTGGTGTCCTAACTCGCACTTTACATAGTGAAAAATACCCGTGAATACTTGTCACAGCCTTTTCAAAATTTTATGCCATCTAATGGAATTCTGAACCAAACATTTTGTGCTTATACCCCTAAACATAATGGAGTTGTTGAACACAAAAATCGACACCTTATTGAAACAGCTCAGGCACCATTAGTACATGGGCATGTTCCTTTAAGTTTTTAAGGCGATGCCTTTCTCACAGTTTATTACCTAATTAGTCAGATGCTCTCCTCTTTTATTAATAACCAAGTCCCTTGCTCTATGTTGTTTCTCAAAGAACCGCTTCATTCTCTAGAACCTCATGTCTTTGGGTCTACATGTTTTGTATACAATTTTACTTCGGGTCAAGATAAACTTTCTACCTGCTCTCTTAAGGATCTCTTTTTAGGTTAAACAAGTTCTTAAAAGGGTTATCAGTGTTATTCTAACGAACTAAGCCGATGTATGGTCTTTGCTGATGTTATCTTCTTTTAGTTGATCCCATACTATAGGTCTCCTTCCTCAACTCCTGAGACTGTATTTGAGTCGGTCTCTGCGGTGTTACCCTACCATTAATTCCAATCACAATTGAGTTGCCTCCACCTCAGACCCCACACGTGCAAGAATCCATCATTGACAATCGCTTTTGAGGTCATATCTATGTACATCGAGTGCCCCAACCAATGGCAGCAACTGATAGAGACCCTATGGACTCTCCATATCCATCTCTAGCACTACCTCCTGAACCTAATCTTCCTATTGCCATCAGAAAAGGTATGGGTATACTCGAAACCTATCTCCTCATTATGTTGCCTTGAGTTATCACCGTCTATCCTCTTTGCATTAAGCTTTCCTTTCTTCCTTGTCTTATTTGTCCCTTCCTAAATATGTAGGTGATGCATATCCCATCCTAGGTGGAGAGACGCTATTATTGATGAGATGTGTGCACTTTAGAGCAGTGGTACTCGGGAATTGGTTCCTCTTCCTCTAGGGAAGTCTGCTGAAGGTTATAGATGGGTCTTCACATTCAAGGTGGGTCCTGATGACAAGGTCGATCACCTTAAGGCTAGATTTGTTGCCAAGAGATATACCCAGGTTTCTTATTAGATATTGATTATGTACTGTAGCTTAGTGTAGGTATTAGCTTATAGCTGCCAGCTTACCTGTCATAAGTCTTAACTTATATATTGGCTCCTACTATATATAAATTCTAAGGAAAGCCTCTCTTGTTTCTTGTAACTAACTCAGTTTCATAACAGAAATTTCAGTTTTCTGTTTTTGTTCTCTCCTCATTTCTCTCTCTCTCTCTCTCTCTGTTCGATTCTCTCTCTTCTCTCACTTCTCAGATTCTAACATGGTATCAAAGCAAAAGCTATGTTAAGCTTAGATATCAAGCCTTTTATTAGAATGGAGGATGTCCCTGTGATGATATGTCATCAACATAGCATAAGACAAACAGTTTATGAGAGGGACTGTTGTGAGCAAACTATGAATGATCACACCTCCACTTCTTGAAACTAAGCGACAATGTGCCAGCCAACTTTTCAAACCAAGCTCTGTGGGAAGGGGCTTGCTTGAGGCCATAAATAGTTTTGTTTAATTTGCAAGACAGAGAATTATCACCATGCATGAACCTTTCTGGTTGTTGGATATAAACTGCGTGCTCTAAAACCCCATTTAGGAAGGCATTGTTGACATCAATTTGCTGCACATCCCAATGATATGAGAGCAAGAGTTAGAACAACTGTCGCAATAACAGGTTTAACTACAGAAGCAAAAGTTTCTGTGACATCAGGGTTTTCTTTGACCCTGAAAACCCACTTGCAACCAATAGCTTGTCCATCATGTGGCAAAGGAGCCAAAGTCCAAGTTTCATTTATCATTAATGCTTGACACTCTTCCTCCATTGCTGATTTTCAGCTAGAAATAGTGAGAGCAACCTTAGCTGATTTAGGCTCATTCTTAGCAACATGCACACTGGGAACAGATGGAATGGTATCAGACTTTGATCTTGCGGTCATAGGGTGAATATTAGTAGGTTGCTGAACAGAGGATGATTGAGTAGAAGAAAGAGATATAGTAGTGGGGGCTGTGGTAAAGTAGAGGTTTCACTATTAGTAGGGGATAACTGAGAAGTGAAATCAGAATTGTCTGGTGATGAGGCAGGGGAAGAAATAGGAACAGAAGAAGACTTAGATGACTGAGAAGATTGTTGTAAAACAGTGAGAGAAGTAGGAATAGAAGATGATGAAGAAGTTGAGGAAGACAGACTTTTGAAAAGGAAAAGAGTATTCATCAAAAACAACATTCCGAGAAACATACATTCTCTCCGATAATGACAGACATTTATAACCCGTGACTTGGAGAATAGCCTAGAAAAGTGTATTCAGAAGATCCAGGTTGCAATTTGTTTTTGACACAAGGTCTAAGACAAGGGTAACAGGAACAACCAAACACTTTAAGGAAATTATAGTCAAAATTAGCTTTAAAAAGCAGTGTAAGGTACATTACCCTGAATAGATGAACTTGGCAGTCTATTTATTAGGTAGACAGCACTAACTAATAAAGGCATGATCCCAATAGACTATAGGAAGAAAGGCTTGGGCTAACATGGTTAGTCTCATTTCAATCATAAGACTATGTTTCCTTTCTATCACAATAAGTGTGAGGACAGATTACTCTGAGGGATACCATTAATTGTTAGAAAATTTGTAAAGGACCTAAACTCACCCCCCTCCCCCTTAATCTGTTTGACCAGATTTAATGTTGGTAGTGTAGAAAATAGCATATTTATCACGTGTATATGTATATATTTAGTAAATCAGGACTGTGTCATAGATTGATTAGCTATATCATTAGGATTAAATACCTATTAATGTATTGCCCAAGTGTAATCATTCTATATGCTATAAATATCGAATGTGTGGTCTACTCTAGACACACAACATATTATTCTCAATCTCTATTATTCTATATGGTATCAGATAGGTTCGATCCTCTACTGGTTTCAGATACTATATGTCCATTGTTGATGCTTGTACTAGGTATACTTGGTTATTCCTGTTGAAGCAAAAGTCTGAAGCAATGCAATCATTTAAACACTTTCTCTCTTACGTTCAAAACCAGTTTTGTAAATCCATTAAGTCTGTCCAAACAGATTGAGGGGTTGAGTTTAGACCCTTTGAAAACTTTCTAACCTGACTTGGTATCACTCATGGGAGATTCTATGATGGGGAGTTCGAGTTTTTATTTGTGATGGAGATTGTGAATAGTAAAGGTAAAAGAGGTAAATTATGACTTTGTTCTTTTAACCCTATATTGTATTAATTTTGCAAACAAGTCCTATTGTAAAAAAGCTTAAAATCAATTTAATTCCTCTGCTCTGCTGGAATCGATCATATCTGCTTCATCAGGTTCGGTCCTTATCACTCCTTGGCATCAGATCTGCTTGGGGTGGTGGTGTAAGGAGAAGATGATATGGATCTTGGGAGAACCACACGACAAAAGCTAGCTTTTGTAGTGGGAGAGCCCAAGTCCTTATAAACCCCACATTAGAATTCATTACTTTCAATGTGGGACTCCAAGTAGAATTCATTACATTCTCTTGCAATTGTGATTGTAACATTCCACCACCCTCCAAAGCCCAGGCACCATGCGGGCTGGCTTTGCACTAGCCTCTTTGACTAGTCCCGGGCGAACACTGCTTTTGTGGTGTGGTTCTCCCAATATCCATATCAGAAGAATCCAGCAGCGGTGGAAGGTAAATGGAAGAACGTGAACCGGGTTCAGGGCACATGCTCATGCTGGCAGATGAAGGGCTCAAACTTGTCTTCTTGGTACCGCTTCTTGCGGTGGCGGACACGGTGGTGCCACCACATGTGGTGCTCTTCCAGAACACACGGGAAATAACACATCCATCATTAAAAAAAATTTAAAAAAAGGCACATTTTAATTTTTCATCACCATATATGTTTATATGTTTATATACTATTTGGATAATTAAAATAATTTTTACTCTCTTCATTTTATATTTTGTTTAATTAATTAAACAAATTATTTTATAATATACTATTAAATTATTAAAATTAAAAAAATTTGAAGTTAGAAAATCCAAATTCGAAGATATAATATAAATATGAAATTATAAAAAATAGGATTTTATTAACCGATGTCTTATCAGAAGACATGATTTATGATAGGCCTTTATGGTGTCGTTTGAACCATGTAGCCGACCCCACTTAGCGGGACAAAGGCTTAGATGTTGTTGTTGTTATTAACCGATGCCTTATTTTTGTTCAAGATATTAATGTTGGAAAAAAATCATAATTGTGCCATTTTTTAATATCACAAGAAATATAAAAAACTATATTTTTCTATTAGTTTTTAATATTTTTGACTTCTTAACAACTGAATCAACTCATCAAGGTCACTTATTAGTATTTGTCTAAAAAACTATACTCCATCCATTCCTTATTATTTGTCCTTTGTTGGAGAAATTTTTTGTTCATTTAATCAGTCTTTTTGAGGATTTAAACAGTGTAATAAATGTTGTTTTTCATGTTTACATCTATTTAATAGATCTTGATTTATGTAAGTAGTGAAGAAAAATTAATGACTATAGAAAAAGAAAGACTATTGTGAGAAAAAACATAATTAATATATTGAAAATATAACTAATGATTAAATTTCTTAAAAGATATGTTCTGTTTGAAACAAGACAAATAAATAAATAATTTAAACTTTTAAGAAGTGCCTTCAAGAATATTTTTTATAAAAATTCCCTTCAGAATTTACGGATAATACTGCATTAACACATTTGCACAAGACATATTTTAATTCATTAAAGGCACCCTTGGTTTGAAGGACAATACTGCAAAAGTACTTTTTGAACAACCAAACCAATACATCAGGTGGCACGCTTTCTTTTTCAGCTATTCATTCCATTTTGTTCAAAATCAATGGCTGATATTCAAAGATAAGAAGTTAGAGCATCACAAAAGAAAACTTATATGCTTCATTAAAGAGGTTGCCATCAATCATAGGGTGATTTGTCCTCAAACTCATCATCAAAATGGGGTTATTGAGAGAAAACATAGTTGAAATGGGTTTAACTATGATGGCCCAAGCTTCTTTGCCCACAGAATTTTGGGACCATGCCTTTATTAGTGTTGTTTACCTCATAAATAGGTTACCTAGTGTCTCTGTTCAGGGTGCTGTACCTTACACTTCACTCTTCAAATCTGTACCTGATTATAAGTTCCTTAAGGTGTGTGGTTGCACTTGTTATCCTTGTTTAAGACTTTATACAAAGAATAAGCTTCAGCCTAGGTCTTCTCTATGCACTTTCCTGGGGTATTCACCTAGTCACAGGGGTTATAAATGTTTGTCTTCATCTAGGAGAATGTATGTTTCTAAAGATGTGGTGTTTGACGAGTTTTCTTTTCCCTATCAGAAGGTCGTATCTCCTATCTCTACTTCTTCGTCTTCTCCTACTGTTCCTACACCTCTTACAGTTCTTCAACAGTCTTCACCCTCTACTTCTCCTTCTCCCACTGTTCCTGAATCAGTTTCTACTTCAGCCTCTGTTTCAGCACCTTCTCCTTCTCCCTCTCCTGACTCTACTTCTCCTTCTCCCTCTCCTGACTCTACTTCTCTGCCTTCTACAGCATCTTCAACAATTTCTCCTTCTTCTCAGTCCAGTCCTGTTCAGCAGCCTCACAACACTCATCCTATGATTACTAGGTCAAAATCTGGTACCGTTCCTCCTGTTCCCAGAGTGCTTATGGCTAATGCTGAACCAAAATCAGCAATGGTTGCTCTCACTATTCCTAGCTGGAAGTTGGCCATGGACGAAGAGTATCAGGCCTTGATGAGAAATAACACATGGACTTTGGTTTCTTTACCTGAGAATAGGCAAGCAATTAGTTGTAAGTGGGTTTACAGGATTAAAGAAAATCCTGATGGCTCTATAAACAAATATAATGCTCATTTGGTTGCAAAAGGGTTTTCACCAAAGGCAAGGTTTTGACTACACTGAGACTTTCTCTCCTGAAGTAAAACTTGTCACAGTCAGAGTTGTCCTCACTCTTGCTTTCACTCACCATTGGGATGTTCAACAAATTGATGTTAATAATGCCTTTCTAAATGGTGTTTTGGAAGAGGAAGCGAATATGCAACAACCAGAGGGTTTTCAGCAAGGTGATAAGTCCCTGGTCTGCAAGCTGAATAATGCAATTTATGGGCTTAAACAGGCTCCGAAAGCCTGGTTTGATAAGCTAGCTGGGACACTATTTTCTCTTGGCTTCAGAAAATGTAGATGTGATCACTCCTTGTTCATTCAAAACCGTTCCTCTCACAAATTATTTGTGCTATGCTATGTTGATGATATAATCATCACTGGAACTTCTCCTTCTCTGATCAGAGAGCTGATTTCTAGACTGAACCTAGCTTTTGCCCTCAAGGACCTTGGCTCCTAAGACTACTTTCTGGGCATAGAGATTAAGAGGCTTTCTACACGGGAGTTCTTACTTACTCAGTCTAAATATATTAAAGAGCCTACTCCTATGATTGGGGGTCTGAAATTGTCCAAGCAAGGCAGCAACTACATAGAGAATGCTACATTGTATAGATCTCTTGCTGAAGCACTTCAGTATGTGACTACCACAAGGCCAGAGATCTGCTTCAGTGTCAACAAACTCTATCAGTTCTGTCTCAGCCTCAAGAGCAACATTGGAATGCTTTGAAGAGGGTTCTCAGGTATCTCAGTGGCACTGTTGACAAGGGACTGCTGCTGAAACCTACATCTGTTCATAGGCCCCTAAGTCTTTTTGCTTATTGTGATGCTGACTGGGCATCTGATCCAGATGACCGCAAATCAACATCAGGCTCTTGCATTTACCTAGGTTCTAACCTTGTTTCTTGGTGGTCAAAGAAGCAAGAATGGGTAGCTAGGTCCACTGCAGAGGCCGAGTACAGGAGCCTTGCAAACACGGCTGGTGAACTTATGTGTATTCAAAGCTTACTACTCTCTGAATTGGGTCATAATGCTGCTATTCCAGTCATATATGTGATAATCTTATTACAGTGATGCTGTCTAGGAACCCTGTTCTGCATTCTAGAACAAAACATATAGAGTTGGATCTGTTTTGGGTGAGGGAAAAGGTACGGCACAAGAAACTTATTGTTGAGCATGTGCCAGGTGATTATCAGGTTGCTGATATCATAACAAAGCCACTCTCAAACTCCAGATTCAGTATTCTCGGAGACAAGCTTAATGTGACTGACAGATTTCAAGTTGCAAGTCAACTGAAACCTCTATTGGGATGCTGTCCTTTGCCTCTACTCAAGAATGAACCTCCCTCAAGTCTGGTTTCTAAGGGGGACTATTAGAATAGATACAGTACTAGCCTAGTTTGTCTTCTAAGGGGGACTAATAGATGTAAATAAGTATAGTGTAGCCTAGCTTAGTTTAGCTTAGCTTTAAGTATGTGCTATCAGCTTATAAGCTGACAGCTCGCTGTAATTTTTATTGTGCTTGCCAACACTTCTATAAATAGAAGGTTGGGCTTCATTTGTAACTAACTCGTTTTCTAAT
The DNA here is from genome assembly GCA_037953625.1 of Crotalaria pallida. Classification (NCBI taxonomy): domain Eukaryota; kingdom Viridiplantae; phylum Streptophyta; class Magnoliopsida; order Fabales; family Fabaceae; genus Crotalaria; species Crotalaria pallida. The sequence continues at coordinate 104,559,262 of CM075654.1, read as the reverse complement.
CAATAACAGAATTTCAGTTTCAGTTTTCTGTTCTCTCTCTTCTTTCTCTTCTCTCTCTATCTTCAGTTTCTAACACTAGCTTGTGCAGTCGGACCTAATTTCCAAAAATAAAAATAAAAAATCCAACCATTTCACTGTACTACCAGCCCTAATCTCTCTATACCCCACCACAGCGCGCTTCCTTCCGCGGTGTGCCCCAATCGACCAGCACAGAGGCTGCCAGTAACCCCACAACCGCCGCTGCCACCATTCTTGCTACCACACGTGCCTTCACACGCTTTCCTTCTCAGCGCGTGAGCTTCACGCGCTTGCTGTTTCCGGTGACCTTATCCATAGTCCATACTGTTCGCTGCCCCGTTTCAGCATTGCTTATGATCCCCCGCCGCTGCCGCAGTCACTTTCACCAATGTCCCGCTCATTCCCTGTGATAAACTCACTGGGTCAGCCAACTATGCCACTTGGGCAGCCGCTGTCCAACTTTGGTTCACAGGACAGGGAAGCAAGGAACACCTTCTCAAGCAACTCAAGGACATACCTTCAAAAGACCAAGCTCATTGAAAACAAATTGATGCCTCTTTAGTGAACAAATTGATGCCTCTTGATGCTAAACTGCAGGTTCAGTATCGTGCCTTCCAAACATGCTATGAGGTTTGGAACAAAGCCAAAAAGGTGTATTCCAATTATGTTAACCGTCTCTACACCATCGTTTCAAATCTCGTTCATATGAAGAAGGATGACATGGATGGAAACATAACTGGGTAAGCTTGATAGTTTCGCTGCTGAATTTGAAGCTCTTATGCCTTTCACTGATAATGCAGAGAAGCACACGGAGCAAAGTAGCAAGTTAAATATGGTTCTTGCCTTGGCTGGCCTTCTACCCGAGCTTGATTCTGTGCGCAATTAGATATTATCCAGCCCTTCAGTACCTTCTTATGATGTTGTTAGTGAACAATTGTTGCGCCTTTCTCAGTCTATTGATTTGCCCCTCTCTGTCTATGTGGACTGTGGACTCTACAACACTTATCACTAACTCAACTCATCATGGGGGTTGAGGGGGTGGTCGTGGTGGCAACCGTCCTCGTCCACGATGCACCTATTGCCACTGGTATGGTCATGTTGAGACAGAATGCCGACCTAAGGCTCGCCAACAGCACCAGTCAACCCATATAGCCCAGACCAGCTCTCATATTCCACCAGAGGGGGTCACAGTTTCAGCTACTAAGTACAATGAATATATTCAACTTAAAGCTGCCATGCAATCCTCTGCTCCAGTGGCTTCAGTTGCTCATCCGGGTAATCCTGTAGCTTTTGTCTCTCAATCTTCCTCTTTTGGCCCGTGGATTCTTGATTCTGGTGTATCGGATCATATGTCTAGTAACAAACCTTTGTTCACCCTTTTGTCCTATATGGACAACGTAACTTCTGTTACTCTCGCTGATGGTTCCCAAACAAGAGTTGAGGGTATTGGTCACACCAATCCTCTTCCCTCACTATCTTTGGAGTCTGTCCTTTATGTTCCTGGCTGCCCTTTTAATCTCATCTCTATTAGCAAACTTACTCGTACACTACCAACCAGCAATGGTTGCTCTAGGTGAAAGACTTGGGATTTGGGAGTGTGCTCCTTCCAGGTCTCAGGTTCAAAACCTACTGGAACCAAACATTGCTGGCCATGGGCATACAGAGCAAAGCTCTGGCTTCAATTGGGCCCCCCGCAATGCCCGGTGGGATTGGTCTCCCAAGATTAGTTAGTCCAGTGGGCTGGATTACCTGAGTTATCAAAAAAAAAAAAAAAAAAACACTCGTACACTACCTTATTCTATCATATCTGTTGACAATTCTACTTGGATTCAGGATCGATGGACTAGACGGATGATTGGAGCAGGTCATGAGGGTTCTTCCTCAATCCTCTTGCCCTCACACACCGCAACAAAATGGTGTTGCAAAGCACAAGAATCGTCACTCAGTTGAAATAGCTTGGACAGTGCTTCATCACAGTCATGTTCCACTTCGTTTTTGGGGTGATGCTATCATTACTTCATGCTATTTGATCAATCACATGCCCTCTAGTGTGCTCAACAACCAGATACCTCACTCCTTGTTGTTTCCCAAGGAACATCTATACGCTCTGCCACTCGGAGTCTTTGGATGCACATGTTTTGTACATGATCTCACCCCTGGCAAAGACAAGCTAGGGACTAAATCTCACAAATGTCTATTCCTGAGGTACTCCAATTGCAGAAAGGCTACCGATGGTATTCTCCTGCCTTGCAGCGTTACATTACATCAGCTGATGTCACGTTCTTTGAGACTCGTTCCTTCTTCCCATCCTCTGATTCTTTACCATATGGCTTCCTGTTTCCAGAGCAAGGTTCATCACCAACAATTGCTCCTACACCTGTAACCATTCCGCCATTCCTCATTTATCATCGGCGACCTCGTCCTTCACAAGCACCACAACCAGTATAAACTGAACAACCTCCCATTGATACTTGTGATTCCCCAGACTCACCGCCGTCTCCATCGGACTCTCCAACTCCGCCGTCTGACTCCGAACTTCCAATTACCTTACGTAAAGGCTTCAGGTCCACTCGTAACTCTAATCCTAAATATACTTGTGCCCTTTCTTCTCATCCATTATCTTCCAAATATTATGCATTTATTTCCTCTTTGGATTCTGTATCTATTCCAGGATGGCGACAAGCTATGACAATGAGATGACAACCATGCACACTAATGGCACTTGGGACCTTGTTCCTTTACCTCCATGGAAGACCACTGTTGGTTGTAGATGGGTTTATACTGTAAAGGTTGGACCTGATGGTAGCATTGATCAGTTGAAGGCTCGTCTTGTGGCTAATGGCTACACCCAAATATTTGGCTTGGACTATGATGACACTTTCTCTCTGGTGGCCAAACTCACCTTGATCAAGCTGCTCCTTGCCCTTGCTGCTATCCACCATTGGCCTCTTCATCAGCTTGATATCAAAAATGCATTTTCACATGGTGAGCAGGACAAAGAGGTCTACATGGATCAAACTCCAGAGGATTCTCCTAACTTCGTATGTCGTATTTTCTCGTGTGTGGTTCAGTTGATTCAGTCCAACTCTCCAACAATTTGGCATGACGAGATGTGCTGCTGATCATTTTGTGTTCTTTCTCCATTCATCTCCTACTGCTAGCATTTTTCTGATAGTGTATGTTGATGACATCATTATCACAGGAAATTATCATACTGGCATTTTCCATCGCAAACATCTTTCTAGTCAATTTCAAACTAAAGACATGGGTCCTCTTAAATATTTTTTAGGTATTGACGTTTCTCACTGTGCTTCTGGCTTTATTCTTAATCAACGAAAATATGCTTTGGACATTCTTGACGAAATAGGCGTGCTAGAATGCAAACCTTGTGGTACTCCTATGGATCCCAATGTTAAGCTGGTCCCGGGTCGGGGGGAGCCATTGAAAGACCCGAGCCAATATCGACGCTTGGTCGATAGACTAAATTACCATACAGTAACTAAACCTGATATTACTTTTGCTGCAAGTGTCGTAAGTCAGTTCATGACTGCCCCTTGTGATGCTCATTGGGTTGCTGTAATCCGTATCCTCAGGTATATTAAAAATGCACCTGGTAAAGGGTTAGTTTATGCGGATAAAGGCATTACTAAGATTGTGAGCTATTCAGATGCTGATTGGGCAAGATCTCCATTTGATAGAAGATCCACATCGGGCTATTGTGTTCTTATAGGAGGGAACTTAATCTCATGGCGAAGTAAGAAATGGAGAGTTGTAGCCTAATCCAGTGCAGAGGCTGAATACTGTGCTATGGCAATCACAGCTAGTGAATTGACATGGCTTCAACAATTACTTCTCAAACTCAAGATAGGAGATGTCAAGGAGATGAAGTTGATTTGTGATAACCAGGCTGCTTTCCACATTGCCTCTAATCTGGTCTTCCATGAGAGAACCAAGCACATAGAGATCGACTGTAACTCTGTTGGAGAAAAAGTCCTTGCAGGTGAAATTTCAACTGACTTTGTCTATTCCAATGATCAACATGCTGACATGCTCACCAAACCCCTCGAAGGGTCAAGGATTGAATATATATGTAACAAGCTTGGTGCATAGCTTGAGGGGGAGTGTAGAAAATAGCATATTTATCACATGTATATATTTAGTAAATCAGGACTGTATCATAGATTGATTAGCTATATCATTAGGATTAATTACCTATTAATGTATTACCTAATTATAATCATTCTCTATGCTATAAATATCAGATCTGTGGTCTGCTCTAGACACACAACATAGTATTCTCAACCTCTTATTCTATAGGTACAAAGCTTGTTGACACTATAGCTAATTTCTGGCCTTGTAGTGGTCACATATTGTAGGGCACCAGCAAGAGATCGATATTCAGATGCATTTTCAATGTAGTTGCTGCCCTGTTTTGACAGTTTTAAACCAGAGACCATAGGAGTAGGTTGACCCTTCATATAATCCAAATGAGACTTTGCTAACAAGTCTTTGATGTATTTAGATTGAGTGAGCAAAAACTCTCCAGTAGGCAGCCGCTTGATTTCAATGCCAAGAAAATAGTCAAGAGACCCTAGTTCTTTTAGAGCAAAAGCAAGATTCAGCCGAGAAATTAGGTCCTTTATCATAGAAGAAGAAGTACCAGTAATGATTATATCATCAACATAGCAAAGCACAAAGAGTTTGTGAGAGGAACTGGTTTGAATAAACAAGGAGTGATCACACCTACACTTCCTGAACCCAAGAGAAAACAGAGTGCCAGCAAGTTTATCAAACCAAGCCCTAGGAGCCTGAAATTAGCTATAGTGTCAACAAGCTTTGTCAATTTCTGTCTCAGCCTCAAGAACAGCATTGGAAAGCTTTAAAAAGGGTGCTAAGGTATCTCAGTGGTACAGTTGACAAAGGGCTGCTTCTTAAACCTACTTCTATTCACAAACCCCTGAGTTTATTTGCCTATTGTGATGCTGATTGGGCATCTGATCCGGATGACAGAAAATCAACATCAGGCTCTTGTGTTTATCTTGGCTCTAATCTTGTCTCTTGGTGGTCCAAGAAACAAGAATGGATTGCTAGATCCACTGCTGAAGCTGAGTATAGAAGTATGGCCACTACTGCTGGTGAAGTGATGTGGCTTCAAAGCCTACTCTCTGAATTGGGTTATAATACAGTCACTCCTGTCATCTATTGTGACAATCTCAGCACTGTAATGCTGTCCAGGAATCCAGTTCTTCATTCCAGGACAAAGCATATCGAACTGGATTTGTTTTGGGTAAGGGAGAAGGTACTGCACAAGAAACTTGTTGTTGAGCATGTACCAGGTGATCATCAAGTTGCTGATATCCTCACCAAGCCTCTCTCACATTCTAGGTTCAGTATTCTAAGGGATAAGTTGAATGTTACTGACAGATTTCAGATTGCTAATCAACAACAACCTTTGCTTGGATTCTGTCCTGTGCCTCTTCTTCAACATCAGCCTCCTTGAACATCAGTTTCTAAGGGGGAATATTAGAGTATTTGTAATACTAGCCTAGTTGGCATTCTAAGGGGGACTATTAGAGTATATAGCTTAGTTAGCTTAATGTATCTTAAATTGTATTGTGTGTACAGCTGTCAACTTAAATGACAGCTGTCACCTTAAGTTAGTTATTCCCTTTCAACCAACACTTCTATAAATAGAAGTGTTGAGTTCATTTGTAGTTGACTGATTCTAATGAAAATAACTGAATTAGTTTCAGATTCTCTTTCTCTCTCTTCTCTCTCTCTCTGATTCTAACAGTGCTGAAGCGGAGTATCGAGCCACGGCCTATGTTGTGGGTGAGCTCATGTGGTTGAAAAAGCAACTCACAGAACTCCGATTTGGGAAGATTAAGAGGATGTTGCTCATTTGAGATAATCAAGCTGCAATTTGCCTCTAATCCAGTGTTTAACAAGAGGACCAAACACATTGAGGTTGAGGGTCATTATATTAGAGAGAAGGTCATATCTGTAGACATCACCACAAGCTTCGTCAACTTTGATGATCAATTGACAAATGTTTTCACTAAGCCATTGAGAGGTACTCGGATATATTATATATGCTGCAAGCTTGGAGCATACAACCTATATGCTCCAGCTTGAGGGGGAGTGTTAGAATCCTTGTAATTATTATACATATCACATCATATGTTGTAATTAGTGTTAAAATCTGCTGGCTTGGTTTAGAATGATTTATTTTGAACCTTGTAATTATGGCACTATGCCTATATAAAGGAAACTCCATTATGTAGTTGCAACACAAGCATTACATCATATGTCTCTCTTTTCTCTCGTCTTAACATTAGAAAAGAATACAGATAAACTTTATCATCCCATCCTAGTCACTAGTTACCAGCAAGCCAACATCAGCGAACAAGAAACCAACTTTTGTGGTGCTTCATTAGAGCAGAGAGAAGAACACAAGCGATCCAACTACTTTGAAGGAAAATAAAACACCACCGCAGACATCAAATTTACCATCATCCAGGTGACTTATACTTAAGTATCTCTTTTTTTTTATTTTTTTGTTTCCCATTTGGGAGGCAGAATTAAGAAATAACAAATAATACACATGTAGTTTTTTTTTTCAGCACAAATAGCATACATTAAGCTTATAAACCAATTAATAGATATTAAACCATCCATCGAAGACAAACTATTGCAAAAAAAGGATAATAGTTTCAATTAACATGTTACCTTCTCACATCTAGTGCAACAAAAGGAATAAGTCGCTCAGAAAGAAGTTGGGCAATGATCTGAAAATAACACAAAGGTTAACTCATACACTTAAATCCACTATTTAAAATCACTAATTAGACTGAAAAAGTGGGAACTTACCTGGCCAACTCGTCCAAATCCACAAATAATGATATGATCTTGCAGATCATCTGTCTGTAAAAGATGTCAGCTATCAATTTTTCACTTCAACTCCAAATAAAAAATAGAGTGAAAACCGAATTTGGTATCATGATTAAATCAATTTAATCTATTTATATTTTCAAAAAACAAAAGAAAAAAGAAACAAAATGAAGTAATAGCAAAGTCAGAATTAGACTTCTAGACATGGAATTGAGGTACCAAATCAGTTTCACAAATTGAAGGGTTCATGAACTTAATTAACCAGACCTTATTTCTAGAAACTAAAGAAAAATTTATCCAATCTGAAATAAATTTTATGTACCACTAAGTACTAACCAACAGCAGATGCATCTTAACTTTGTTCTATTGGGATCTATCGATATAGTTTTAGGAATTTCACCAGCAAACTAAGGTTAAGGTAATTTAACTATCTTTATCAAAGGATGAGTCAACAAGTCCTTGAGACCATGATATGAGAAGAATGTCAGTATGAAGGACAACTGACAACTCTTAATATTTTTTTGTACTGCCTAAAGTCTACAGCTGCATTGCAACAGCACAAGATTTTTAATCTGTATGAAACACAGCACACAATCTGCTGATCTGTAAGAAAGATGGTGTTCATCACCAGTAAGAGAGCCCCAACTGGCACTGTTAAGGAGGCTCAGCGCACGAGACTGTTTCCAAGATTTGAACCCATGACCGCCAGGTCACACAAGGCAGCAAACTTACTCTTGCACGGAGGTTCACCCTCCCCCAGCTGATACTGTTAAAGCTAAATATTCATAACCATTTGAAATTAATAAAATTACATGTCGGAAACGCATGAAAGAGATTTTACCTCACTTTCTACAGGTAACAAACTCCGAACATCATGTTGCTCAAAACGGGAAGCAATCAGCTGCCCCCCTGCAGCTAGCCATGGTGTGATTGCCATTGAAATACCCACAACAAGAAACAGCAAAGAGGACAACTTGGAAGACATTATTCCCTGCCAAAGATTAGCAAAAAATAGTTGTTTTGTTAGCATATTTTATTTTACAGAAAAGAAAAATACGTAGCAGCTATTGATACACCATGGTATGTTTTGTATATCTCAACTCACAAGAATGATCAATCATCAAAAGTTAAAAGGTAGCACAAAATAAAATATAAAAAGAAAACATCATCTAAATAAGAATCATCCTAGCAAATCTCCACGATCTCTCCAATACCCATTTATTAAACGGACTTGAGCAGAATGATTTATTTTACATGAATATAAAGACCTAGAGTAAACCTTTACTTGTAAAACATACAACTGGTAGGAACACAGTTTCCAAGGTCCAAAACCTGATTAACAGCTTCGCCAAAAGCCACAAATGCAAATTCACCTCCAGGAGCAAGAAGAAGGCCAACTCTTACGGCAGAAATGAGGGAAATCCCAAAGATTCTACCAATCAAAGAAACCAAGATGGTCTTGCCACATATTAAGAGTCCCAGTGTCCCTGTGATGACTGGGAAATTTGAAACAAGAAGTTTTGGATCGATTGACATTCCAACCTGAAAGTCACCAGGAAATACTTGATCATTAACCCATAGGCAACAATAGTTCATTGTAAGAATTCCAAGAAAAATTCACAATGCAGTCAAGATTTTCTAATCAATGTAACATAATGGTTAGCATCTTCTAGATCAATAAAAAATCAAATTGTTGCTAGTACAAGGCCTTTGTTTTAAACAAAGTTTACTTACCTTTTACAATAGCATGTAGGAACCAACTATCCCAAATGCTTAAGCTGTTGGTGTTGGGTGAAGCCAAATGAATGGTATTATATTATCTAACAAGGTATAATGGGCTTGTGCATAGTCCATGCTTCAAGATCTATGTATATTAAATCAAAAGGATTTTTATAGATAGTAAGTGAGGGTGAGGATGGCAATTTGTGAGACTTTGCAACAACACATGCTGAGCAGAAAACAGAATGCTCTTTATTCTCTTTATTGATATTGCAAGAAACATTACAAGATTGTAATACAGTCTTTACAACTCCATCACTAGGATGACCTAGTCTACTATGCCACAGTGAATATCTACTAGTGGCAGCCTGAGCATTATTTACAAAACAGGAAAAACTAGAACTAGAACTAGGTAGTGACATATTACAATGAAGAGATAGAGTGGAAGGAACATCAGACTTGGACTCTGGCTTGAGAATGTCATGAAAAACATAAAAAGGCCATCATCACCAACTCACCGGATCCTAACTTATACTACTCAACTATAATAACAATATAACTACATAATGTTACTACTCTAATATTCCCCCTAGAAACTAGCAGCTCCTCAAATGAGAAAACATTTTACATAATGTTACTACTCTAATAGTTAATCCCCTGTTCCCATTCTCCTATAAATAGGAGATATCATTATTGTAATCATTTGCTTCCTTTCTAATAGCAGAAAGTTGGTATTCACTATCTCTCTTCTCTCAATTTCTAATAGAGTGTATGGTATATTTCCTTGAACTAATTGACCATGGAGTCTAATGAGATACACTACACTTAGAAATGCATGATCCCGGTATTTAGCAAGAAGAGATGATTGTGCTAAGCAAGCTAAGCCCATTTCAACAATATGTTTGTGCTTTCTCTCCACCACACCATTCTGATGATGAGTGTCTGAGCAAATAACCCTATGAGTAATACTCATACTGAAAAGAAGATTAGTGAAAAGCCCGAATCCCCCACCCCTATCATATTGTACAAATTTAATAGTAGAATGAAACTGTACTTTAACATGAGTAAGGAATTGATTAAAAAGAGTGAGGGACTCAGATTTTTGTTTTAACAAAAAGATCCAGGAATATTTTGTACAAGAATCTGCTAAAGACATGTTATACCCAATGGATGAAAGAATAAGGGCTAGACCCCGCAAATAAATGTAAACTAGGTCAAAAGGGTTTTTATATACAGTGAGAGAAGGACGTGAAGGTAATCTGTGTGATTTAGCTATAGCAGAAGAAGCAGAACAAAAGGCTAAAACGCTCATTTGGTCTCTTACCTTATTTTTCACTATCATATTGATCCCACACAATTTTTTGGTATCATATTGGTCTCTCACGTTTCTTTTCACCATCAAATTGGTCCCTAGGTCACTATTCATCCTAAATATCAGAATCATATTGGTCCACATTTGCATCGCTGGAGAGAGAAATGACATGTGTGAGAATCATATTGGTCCACGTAAGATGAAAAGTGACTTAGGGACCAAATTGATAGTGAAAAGAAACATGAGGGACCAATATGAGACCAAAAAAACATGAGGGACAAATTTGATAGCAAAAAATAAGGTTAAGGACCAAATGAGTAGTTTAACCCGGAACAAAACACACTTGAATTTTTATTATTGAATGCAATATTACAAAGATTCAACACATGCTTTACAACCCCTTCATTAGAGTGACCTAGCCTACAATGCCACAAGCTGTAAGAATTCAAGGCACTTTGTACATTATATGCAAAATAGGGAATGATGTGAGTATTTTGTGAAATATTACAATGAGAAATACTGGTCATTGAAGACTTAGAGTTTGAAGGCTTGAGTAGGTCTTGGAAGACTTGAAGTCCATCATGTCCAAGAGTCCTTTCAAGAAGGATAGTGTTGTGGATCTGAGATTTCACAAAACAACAATTTGGATAAAACTAAAAATAGGCAGAAATATCTTGTGCAAATTTACTGACACTTGCTAGATTTTTAGTGATATTAGGAACTACTAGGAGATTTGATAAAAGCTAGAGTGGTGTTTGGATCCGTAAGTGAGGGAAAAATAGTAAAACCTGTACCAGTAATTGACCTATGCCATTGCCCATGTAAATTTGATCAAAATCATTTAGACATGATCTATTCATGATGTTGCTTGGTTAGCTGTCACATGATGGGTTGCACCTGTCTGGATACCAAAGATGATAGTTGTAAGCCTATAGTTCCATCAACATAGATTGAGGTTGAGTTCTTCTGGATGAGCCATAGTACTTTGAGCCCTGAGAAGCACTTTGTTGTTGTGGAAAAAAAAAATAGGTGCAATAAAGGAAGACCATGGCGCAAGTCCAAGAATAGAGGGCACTGCTGGGGTTCTATAGTGAGTCATAACATGCTAATTTTGTATAGTCTTCAAAGTCAATCAAGGCATAAAACTGAGGTTGCATAGGCTGCATAGAGTGAAATTGTTGGTGCTGATTTCTCATGATAAGATCAAATCTATGCCAACATTGCATGGCTTCATGACCTGGTTTTCCACACAAGTGGTACTTAACAGAAGGCCTAGAATTCCTGCCTTTACCATTTCTATTCTACCACTGTGATATATGATTAGAAGCAATTGGAGTTGACTAGAATGGTGAGTGCCACAAACTATAGGTTAAGTAGTATAAAAGAAGAACAAATCAGAGGTTGAGGATTTGAAACTGATAAGGAAAAGCCATATTGGAACCAGTAGTGCCAACGTTATGCATCAAATTAGGGTTTGGTGGTGCATACACGGTCAATTGAAATAGAGAATTAGAAAATTGGTGCTGAGGATTAGAAACCTTAGATTGTGCCAGATTGACAGAAAATTGTCAATCACAACAAGGTGAAGAAATTCCGAATAGGCTACATGAGCAAGTAATGATGCTTCTAATGCACCAATAGTAACTGGATCATTACGAATGCGAATCGAAGTAACAAAGGATTCGTATTGAGAAGGTAATCCTTCTAGAATCAAAGGAACATATTCCTTTTGTGTAACTGTTTCACCAAGAGAGGCAAGTGAAAACATCAAAGCTTTGATTGTGAAAAGTAATCAGAAATTGTTTGCGATCCTTTCTTCGTTGTTCGCAACAATAGGCTTAGATCTTGAATCAGCGAGTTGAAGAAGGATCGCATCCCAAATTTGATATGATTATCTGCACCCCAGGACTTGCGATTGAACATTTTCAGAGAAGGACTGTAGCAGCCAAGAGGCTAAGTGTTGACCTTCTTTCTCCCAAGCTAGATAGCTAGGGTTTACACGATCAAATTCTCTGTCTTCTTTAGTGAGAAACGAGGAGGAATTTGAGGATTTTCCATGAACCTCTCGAGTTTGTGCGAAACAATTACTGCTTCCAAACAAGAGTTTTTGTCAGATAGCTTCGCAGAGATTGAGTGAGAGAACGTAATCAGAGAAGACGAAACAGTTCGAAGAGGTTCCTCGAGCTGTCATTGCCCCCAATGTCTTCCTTCCTCTAGTATTGCTTTGAAATGTTAATGAACTCCATTGCCGATTCTGGGATGTGGTTGATGGCTAGGTGATGGTGTTTGAAATGTCGTTTTGTGGGTGGTGGAGGAGGAAAGAGAGGTGGCAGCGGAGCTAGGAAGACGGTTTTTGGGCAGATGAAATGCAACTAGCCTTGAGGGTGTGTTAGAATCTGAGATTCAGAGAAGAAAGAGAGAGAAAGAGAGAATCAGAAAATTCAGTTGTATTACAAAATGAATCAGTTAGTTACAAATGAGAGCATCCCTTTCTATTTATAGAAGGAATCTCAGCTAACTAACTCTAACTAACTTATGTTATAATGACAGCTGTCAGCACATGAGCTGACAGCTTATAAGCTAAAGCTAAGCTACTATATACAAACTAATATAGTATCTAATATTCCCCCTTATAAGCTAGACTATCCCATTAGATATTCTCTAATAGCTCCCTGTGAAAACTCAGCCAGGAGAGTCTGTATAGTTGGTAGCTTCTTTTAACCGAGGTATAGGAAAAGAACCAAGAATAGATTTGTGATCTTGAGCAGCTAGCACTTGGAACTTGTCAGTGACATTCAGTTTGCTTTTCAGAAGGCTGAATCTGGCATGTGAAAGTGCTTTGGTGAGAATGTCAGCAACTTGTTGTTCCCCAAGTACATGTTCAACAATTAAACGCTTACTAAGAACCTTTTCTCTGACCCAAAACAAGTCCAACTCAATGTGTTTGGTTCGAGAGTGATGAACAGGATTCTTAGACAGCATTACTGTACTTAGATTGTCACAGTATATGACAGGAGTATTAGTATTATAACCAAGTTCACTCAATAGGCTTTGAATCCACATCAATTCACCAGCAGTATTTGCCAAGCTCCTGTACTCTGCTTCAGCAGTGGAACGAGCTACCATTCTTGCTTCTTAGACCACCAAGATACTAGGTTTGACCCCAAATAAACACAGGAACCAGAGGTGGATTTCCTATCATCTGGGTCTGAAGCCCAATCTGCATCACTGTATGCAAACAAATTCAGAGGAGATTGAATAGATGTTGGCTTGAGCAGTAAACCTTGGTCTGCAGTACCACTGAGATACCTGAGAACTCTCTTTAGTGCTTTCCAATGATCCTCAAGATGATGGGCCAGAAACTGACAAAGTTTATTTACACTATAGCATATCTCAGGTCTGGTTGTTGTTACATATTGTAATGCACCTGCCAAGGACCTGTATAAGGAGGGATCTGCTAAGTAGTTACTACCCTCTTTTGTCAGTTTTAGACTACCAACCATAGGTGTGGGCTGACTCTTCATATCTTGAAGATGTGATCTTTCCAAAAGATCTCTGATATATTTGGTCTGAGTGAGCAGAAAATCACCTGAGGCAAGTCGTTTGATCTCAATACCAAGAAAGTAATCTAAGGCTCCAAGATCTTTTAGTGCAAAGGCTATATTTAGTTTAGAGATAAGGTCCTTGATAAGAGTAGGAGAGGTACCGGTAATAATGATGTCATCTACATAGCAAAGTACAAATATTTTGTGAGAGGAAGTATTGTGAATGAAAAGTGAATGATCACATCTGCATTCTCTGGAAAATTGTGTTTGGACATAATAGAGAAAGTGCTTGAAAGACTGCAAAGCATCAGATTTTTGATGCAGTAAAAACAGCCAAGTGTATCTAGTGCAAGAGTCAACAATAGACATGTAATATTTATTTGAAACCAGTGGAGGACACTACAGGTGTTGGTCCCCATAAATCAATATACACCAAATCAAAAGGATTTTGATAAACTGTAAAGGATGGACTGGAAGGCAATTTATGTGACTTAGCAACAGCACATGCTTCACAAAACAAAGTATCAGTTTTATTAGAATTGTAAGGAACATTACATGATTGAAGGACAGCTTTTACAACACTATCACTAGCATGTCCTAACCTACTATGCCACAATGAGTACCTAGAAGTGGCTGTGGATCCATTGCAAACTGAACTAGAAGTAGAAACACTTTTATTTTCAGAGTTAGGAACACTTTGATTGTCAGAAAACACATTATTACAAGCTGGAACAGCATCAGAAACAACTCTGGAATCTCCAGAATCAGTAGAAAACTTAGATTTTGGCTGAGGCTTGAGAATATCATGAAACCGATAAAGCCCATCAGCACCAAGTGTGCCTTCAAGCAGGATAGTATGAGATTCTTGAGATTTCACAAAGCAACAATCAGCATGAAATTCAAAATAGACAGAATTGTCTTTGGCAAATCTACTTACACTAACTAGATTCTTAGTTATAGAGGGTACAAGTAAAAGGTTTTTAAGATGAAGAACAGTATTAGGAGAAGTAGGAGATTGAAAAGAACTAGTACCAATTCCTTTTAATGGTATACCTGACCCATTACCCATGTAAATCTGATCTTGTCCAGGAAGACAGGTCTTAGAGCCAGTAATATTTGAAGGATCAGAAGTCAAATGATGAGTAGCCCCAGAATCTGGATACCAAAGCTGAGAATTATAAGCAAGAGGTTCCATTAGCATGGCATGAGGCTGAGGCCTTAGGCTTTGTTTGGTTTGAGGGATTTTGGGGGAAGAGAGTTTGGGGGAGAAGAAAATAGAGAGAAAATAGGGTTTTCTCTTGTTTGGTTAAGGAGAGAAAATGAGGGAGGAGAGAAAAATGGGTGGGACCCAGTCAAAAAAATTCTCTCGTCAAATAAAGAGATTTTGGAGAGAAAAGTGTTGAGTGGACTACATCACATAGAAAAAGACAAAATAAACCCTACTCCCTCTTCTAACTCTCATTTTCAAAGATTTTTATTTTTATTTTTTTTTTATAATTTGGAATTAGAATTTTTATTATGTAGTAAATAATCAAAGAGAGAAAAAATATACTGAAGTAAAAAAAATAATATTTGAATTAGAATTTTTATTAGGCTTATTTATGTCAGGTGCCCCTGTAGTTTGCACCTATTTTGTCAGACGCCCTTTAACTTTATTTTTCAACAAATATACCTCTATAGTTTGCTCCGGTGAGCCATATACCCCTGCATGCCATTTCCGGCCAGTGGTACTGACATGGACCGCCGGAGTCAGCAAGTGGTAAAAATAGGAGCCCTTGAAGTTTGGGTCTTTTTTGTCAGATACCTCTATATATAACTTCAAAAATTCATATCTTTTAAACCGTAAGTCCAAAAATTACAAATTTTATGTTAAAACGATCGTATTGAAATATAGAATTTTAATATGTAATTATTTTACTTTTATGGATAGTTTTATAAAAAATTGTTTTTTGGGCAATTTTCTATACGAATTTTGAATTTATGAATTATTAAAAATAATTTTTGAATTGGATTGAATTAGTTTTTATTGTAGTTTGAGGAACATAAAAATCATGAGTTTTGACTATGTCAGTCTCCGATGATTTTAAATTTAGTTTTTTTTATAGCTTTTTTTTATAGTTTTTTACAATTTATTTTTAAAAGCCAAAACTCATGATTTTTATGATCCTCAAACTATAATAAAAACTAGTGTAATCCAATTAATAAATTATTTTTAATAATTCATAAATTCAAAATTCGTATAGAAAATTGCCCAAAAAACAATTTTTTACAAAACTATCCATAAAAATAAAATAATTACATTTTAAAATTCTATATTTCAATACGATCGTTTTGACATAAAATTTGTAATTTTTGGACTTACGGTTTAAAATATATGAATTTTTGAAGTTATATATAGGGGTATCTGACAAAAAAGACTCAAACTACAAGGGCTCATATTTTTACCACTTGCTGACTCCGGCGGTCCACGTCAACACCGGTGGCCGGAAATGGCATGCAGGGGTATATGGCTCACCGGAGCAAACTGTAGGGGTATATTTGTTGAAAAATAAAGTTAAAGGGCGTCTGACAAAATAGGTGCAAACTACAGGGGCACCTGACATAAATAAGCCTTTTTATTATTTAGAAAATAATTGAAGTAAAAAAATATTTGGTTGTGTTTGATATTGAGAAAGAAAAATATATATTTATTTTGTTATGTAAGATAAGGGTACATTTGTCTTTTAGCAAGTTTATTGTTTTCTCTCTTCCCACTTTTCTCTCCAACCAAACAAAACGAGAGAAAACTCAATTTTTCTCTCTCTCATTTCTTCTCATTTTCTCTCATACCAAACAACCACAAAATCTACTCATTTTCTCTTCATAATCTCTTTTCCCTATTTCTCTCTTCTCTTTCTCTCTCTTCCCATTTTCTCTCCGATAACCAAACAAAGTGTTAGAGCTGGAAAAGTAGGTTGAGGTGTCCAAGAACTTGGTCCAGGACCTAGAATTGAAGGTGCTGCAGGCCTAGAAGGATACTGTGCAAAAGGAATCCAAGGCTGCAGGGGCTGCATTTGCATTTGCTGAAAAGGCATGTAGATAGGAGTAGGTGCCACTGTAGGACCTGTAGGCTGACCCTTCCGAGACTTATAGTTGTTAGGCTGAGATTTGGAAGAATTTCCACTAGTGTTTGAGGACATAACGATATCCATCCTATGCCAGCATTGTAGTGCTTCATGACCATGCTTATCACACAGCTGACACTTTACACGACCTTTTCCAGTTTTACACCTGTTGGATTTGGATTTGTTTCCACTTGCTCTCTGTCTAGAAGCAATTTGATCATAGTCAGGTGAATCACTACTATCATTGTCAGATTCGAAGGGGTTTGTAGACTTTGAAGAAGGTTTGGGAGGAGCAGTAGGAGGAACAGCAACACTGTTAGAAGATTGTGTGTAACCAACACTAGAAGAAGGTGCAGCAGTATACTGAACTTGTTGAGGAAAGGAAAAAGTAGCAGGGTTTTGATAATACATCATACCCTGAGGATTCTGCTGAATAGGTATTTGCTGAGGAGGCTGAGAAGTAGTCACTTGAGGAGGACCTTGAGCAAGATGGACAGAAAAGGCATCATTCGCAACTGGATGAATGTGTTCCAAATAAGCTTCTTGAGTGACTAAAAGTGCTTCAAGAGGACCTAGTGTGACTGGACCATCACGGATCAAAAAAGAAGTCACAAAGGCCTCATATTCTGAAGGCAAACCATCAAGCACAACACGAATCTGCTCCCTTTGGGATACAGTTTCACCTACAGCAGACAAAGAGAATACCAAGGCCTTAATTCTGGCCACAAATTCAGTAATAGACTGATTCCCTTTCTTAGATGATCTCAATTCAGAGTAGAGCATTTGGCTTCTGGCTTTAATCAGAGTACTGAAATAGGTGTGTAATTCATCCCAAATCTGATAGGAATGAACACATCCTAAAACCCTAGCCTGTACTTTTTCTGAAAGGGATTGTAATAACCAGGAAGCAAGGTGTTGATCTTGTTCTTCCCAGTTCAGATATGCAGGATTCACTCTATCAAAATCCTGATCAGCATCAGTAACATACTTTGGCGGAATTTGCGGACTCACCACGAATCTCTGAAGGCGATGAGAAGCAATAACAGCTTCAACTTGCTGCTTCCAAACAAAGTAGTTCTCTCTGAAAGCTTTGCAGAGACAGAATGAGAAAATGTCACCGGAGTAAAAACCGAATTTAACGGTTGCGGTGGAGAAGATGGAGCGGAAGCCATGAAAGTTAGAGAAGAGGATCGAAACTTAGAGAAAGTGAGAAGAAGAAATGCAGAATCGGAAAATCGCGAGGAGTGAGAAGATGAAAACTACAATTGCAGTCGCAATCCAAGGAGAGAGAAAATGAGCGATTCTCAATCACGATGCTGTGATGAGATCACAATCGCAAGAGAGGAAGTGCGATTCTGAGAAGAAGTGCGATTCTGATGATCGCAGTCGAATAACAAGGCTTGAGCACAATCGCGATTCAGAAGCACAATCGCAGAGGGAGAAGAAAAACGAACAAGCTCACTCTCGTTGCTGCAGTGTTCTCACGAAGAAGAGAAGCTCTGGATACCATGTTAGAATCTGAGATTCAGAGAAGAAAGAGAGAGAGAGAGAATCAGAAAATTCAGTTGTATTACAAAATGAATCAGTTAGTTACAAATGAGAGCATTCCTTTCTATTTATAGAAGGAATCTCAGCTAACTAACTCTAACTAACTTAAGTTATAATGACAGCTGTCAGCACATGAGCTGACAGCTTATAAGCTAAAGCTAAGCTACTATATACAAACTAATATAGTATCTAATAGGGTGAAGTTGTCATTTCAATAGTATTGAGAAGGAGGAGCATCAGAAACATAAACCCAAATGGACCATTAAAGAGGTAGCGTTGTAACTTTATCTTTTTGTAGAGTTCTGGTGGAGGATATCTTATCATCCTCTTTTTTCCTAATGAACATCTTTTTCTATCAATTAAAAAAAAAAATAAAATTTAAGACCAGGGAAAATTCTTACAAAAACGTATTTTCCTGTTCTCCTGTTTGTCAATCAATAGTCCACTAGCAACACTTATACTGTATCCATTCCAGACTAGCCATAAGAAATACTCTACTTAATTCACAATGGCATCATTCGATCCATGAAGCCAATCCCACCCATTGAAAGAATGCTTTATTGCTGTTGTTGTTCTCCACTTCTCCTTCTCTAACATAATTTAGCATGTATCCTACCAACCTACTAACCCTTTATCTACTTGTAAGGGCACCAGTTACAAATCAGTACCCCCCCCCCCCCCCCCCCCCACACACACACACACACACACCAGTTTCCTTTCCAGCTACATCTCTAATGAAAGATTTCTCAAGTGACCATTTTGTTACTTTTGAAGATTTTCTAGGAATAGTTCACATACAAGTAATTGACTAGAAGGTTAACCAACAAGACAAATATATATTTATTTGTGGTATGACCAAATAAAACAATAAAATTAATAAATCACTAAATAACGAAATTCAGCACCTACCGTCATAAAGAAGAGCCCCAATAAGAGGCCACGATATGGAGCAATATCAGATTCAACCTGTAAGGAAAATTCAGTTTCTGCCAGTAGTAAACCTGCCAAAAATGCTCCCAATGCCATAGATAGTCCTGCCTGTTGTAAGAAAAGGAAAATAAAACAAGAGATCAGGTTAATGGTCATAAATAATATGAGGTATATTTATATATGTAATATTTTAAGTTATTCATTTATTTTCAATATTAGAATACTATTCTAGTAATATGAAGCATGTAAAAATATAAAAGTTGCTTTTGCCCAAAAAATAATAGAATATTTCTGACGATATTTATGGGAATAAATTAATTTAGAATATAAGAATTAAAAGAGACAATGTAGCTAGCAAAACTGAAGCTAATTGTTGACTGATGAAATTGTTATTTGACATGTTGAACATTAACTGAATTAATTAGTGGTGACTTCTTCCATAAGTGCCATTTTTTTCAACCTTTAATATTAGGTTTCCTCAACAATGATTCAGATTCTATGATTAGCAATCAAATAAGTTTATTATAAGAATAACCAATCTCACCGCAATACAAAAGAAGCGCTAGCGGCATAGTGGTTTAAAAGTTGGCACATGGAGTGACACAAAGTGAGTCACCTCATAAATGGTCACCATTTAGGAGACCAATTTCTACCTTCCAGCCGTGGGAGTGGTTCACAGTTGAACCTGTTCAACTGGTCAGGCCTGTCTGGCCTTTAAAACAATGCTTAAAGCTAATACTCAAAACATGGCTGGCCTTTTTTCCCAAAATATCCTAATCAACATAATCTTGTTAAAATCATGAAAAATCATTTATACAAAAAAAAAAAAAAAAAAAACCCACAAACATTGGAATTCACTCTTCAATCAATCAAAAACCCAAAGAGCGGATAAAAGGACAAGCAATAGGACAGCCGCCTACCCTGGCTGTAAGAAGACTAGTCCCAAGAATAACAAGTAGTGTATTGGCAGAGAATATTTCTGCATTTTGATTTTCTGCAACCTGCTTGTATATTGGTCGAAGGAGCTGTACAGACAAAAAAGAAACTCAGTACTATAAAACAAAATCAGCATGTGCAGTATGAAACATAATTAACATGAGATTTACATAATACTAAAATGCCTTCCTGTGGAAAATATTTTTTCTGATATTTTATCAAGTAGAGAAATGGAAGCATCAAGTATCCAGATTTGGACTGCATATTAGTCATTTGAATTAGAAATCATAATGATACGAGATCCACACATCATTCTGAATACCACTTACCAATCGTCCGCCTGCAATTATGGCAGTGATGGCAACTGCTGCCTTAACAGCTGCCAGTCCAAGAGCTTCAGCAATGGCTTGAAAACCAACCTGAAAACAGATATTGGTATTTCCCACAAGAACATCAAAGGCAGCAACAGTGGATTATACAGTGTGGCAAAAACAATGATGACAACCACATAATCAAGGTCAAGTCCACTGCTTTGATTCATGCACTTACAAGAATTGACTTTAAGAAGACAAAAATAGAAGTGTGTCTTGGGCCTTTTCAATGAATATATACTATGAAATAATATAAAATTACATTATTCATGAATTGCAAGTCATATAAATAATGATTAATTCCGACATTAAGGTCCAGGCCAGTAGAAAGGGAATAATCATTCACATAGAATATTGACAAGGTAATGTTGAAATCTTTGCCTTCCACTTAACATTCTCATGTTTCTTTCTGAGCGTCAAACTACATGTTTCGTGTCATTAATTGTTTCAGGCTTCAAGGAGTGTATGCATGTTAATGTTCTAAATCTCATGACTACAATATTGACTAAATATCAAAAATAGGCATTTTAAGACAGGGAGCAAGAAAATTATTACCCCTCCTTTGGAAGAGTTAGGTGAAATAAGAGGTATGAGTATTAGCAAGACCACGACAGCCAAATCCTGAATAGAAGAAACACGTAGTAAAAGTCAATTTGGGAAAAATACATGAAAGGCAGTTAAGAGCTAATAATAAGAAATTAATGTCAAATGGAAAATTGACATAACAACAAATGACCAGATAGATCAAGCAAAGACAAAGAGGACGGCTGTTGAAGATTTCTGTGGACTAACACAGTAAAATGCACAAGAGGCAAACAAATAGATGCGAGCAGCCATCTGCCCCAACATTCAAGCACAGTTTTTAGTTTCACAGTTTAATACTTGCTCATTAGGAAGATGCTTGTTTAGTATGCATGTAAAACGCTAGATGGAACAATTTATATGCTCACCTTTCATATCTTACCACTAAAGGACATCATGTTTAGCTATTCCAGAAGGTTCAGGCAACAGTATGGGAGATTGACTCAGGATAAGTGTAAGTGTGTAACACTCACTAGATAGTTCAGCCAAGGATATATCTGAAAAATTATATTCTCTCTACACTCTTGCACATCGTTTGACAACAAATTTCTTTCAATATCTAGATAGGTGGGTAAGGTACAAACTAACCTGAAAAAGTAAAACAGAAAATGTAGCTCGTCCATGTCGGGATGTGCTCTCACCTCTCTCCTGCAACACCTGCCAAACAGGTTTAATGAAATTATAGCAGCATGAACACTTATCATAAATAAAAGAAAAAGAAATTGAAAAAACTCAAACTTGTATGTGATACGAACCACCAATCTGTCATGTGGCAGATTTGGTTATTTGCATGGTTGACAGTTATTAGGATGTGGTAGTATTAGTTATTTGGGGGCAAACATGATGTAGTCAATTATTAGGAGTTAAATGGCTATTAGGAGCAGTTATTTTTATATTATATAATGTGTTTTGCAATGGTAGGCAGTCATTTATGTTGTTGTTTGGAGAGTTTGGGACAGATTCTCTGTAGGAGACTCAGTCTCTGGGACAGCAATCCATTGCTGTGTAGTGTGTAGTAGGAGACTTTGATCTCTAGGGCAGCAAGTTTTTTGTATAATGTATAATGTGTAATTTCTATTTCTATCATAAAAGTGTTGATCTCGAATCTGGAGTTCTATCAATTGGTCCGACCTGCCGGATCATTAAGTAAGGCCTAATCATCGGAAAGCAATGGCTAAGATGGAGATTCCTGTGTTTGATGATGGAGACGATGCTTACTGGTGGATGCTTAACATTGAACGATATACCTCGATGCCAAGGGAACACCTGAGAAGCAGCAGTTGATGGAGGTTGTTATTGCTATGAATGGATGGGCCCTCATCTGGTGGACGTGGTGGAATGCCCGAAATCTAGGTGCAATTTGGTTGAAATTTCAGCTTGCACTGGCAATTTAAGCTAGAGTACAGAGATGTTCGTCCACTAACCGAAGAAGGTAAAGACTGAAGAACCTGAAATACTGGTGATTAGGGAAGATTTAGAGCTGTTGTATGGATCAATGGAGATCAACGATATGGCAAAAAAGTCACGTAAGCAAATTGATACACCACAGGGGACAACAAATGATACTAAGTCTAGAGAGGAAGTTCACAAAATGCAGAGGGATAAACAAGAGAGTCGTAAGGTGACTCTAGGCTACGACAATCACCCTTTGGGTAGTGACGAAGAGGTGAACGAGGAGGAGAGAATCCTCTCTAAGGGAACTGCAATGGCAGAGAGTGTGTGGAAGGATTGCTCAAAGAGGCAAATCTACCACGCTTGATGGTGCTCCTAAAAAAGCTGGACTTTGATTTGTCCTCTGAAGCGTATATGGTAGTTGAGTTCGGTGTCTCACATATGGTGAACCACCGGAGCCTCCAGACCCATGTCATTGTACGATGGTCATCCAAACAGTTGCAATGAAGGTGCAAAGAGGAATGACAACTGAAGATACAACCCAAGAGGAGGAGTCTATACTCTATCCTAAATAGTCAATTTCCAATATTCAGCCTTAAGGACAAGGATGATTTCCCAGGGGCCGGAAATGATAGTGTTAGAATAAGAGAGAGAGAGGGGGAAAAATGAATTCTGTTATTGATTGAATTAGTTAGTTACAAATGAGAGCACACCTATCTATTTATAGTAGGAGCCTAAACTAACTTAAGTTACATGACAGCTGTCAGCTTACTGAAAACTAAGCTAATATTTACAGTATCTAACATTCCCCCTTATAAACTAAGCTGTCCTATTAGATATTCTCTAATAGTCCCCCTTGAAAACTTAGCCAGCAGAATCTGTGTAAGCTGGACTGGTGCCATCTGCTGTTGCATCAACTGCTGTTGCATCTGCTCTTAGTCTAGGTAGAGGGAAAGAGCCAAGTACAGACTTGTGTTGTTGAGCAGGCACTAACACTTGAAACTTATCGGTAACATTCAGTTTTCCCTTTAGAAGACTGAATCTAGTATTAGAGAGTGCTTTTGTAAGAATATCTGCAACTTGCTGCTCACCAGGAACATGTTCAACAATTAACCTTTTGCTAAGAACCTTTTCTCTAACCCAAAATAAGTCCATCTCAATATGTTTGGTTCTAGAGTGAAGGACAGGGTTTTTGGTGAGGTGGGAATTTCTCGACCTGGGAATTTCAGTTTCGCATGTTTGTTATGGGGAAAGAATTATGGGGTCATATAGATGGCAGTGATGCTGCTCCAAAGGAGACGGAGGTGTCTCAATTAGCTCAGTGGAAGGTCAAAGATGCTAGAATCATAAGCTGGATTTTAGCATCTGTTGATCCTCAATTTGTTTTGATTTTGAGGCCATACAAGACAGCTAAGAGCATGTGGGAATACTTGAAGAAAGTCTACAACCATAATAACTCAGCTCGACGATTTCAGTTGGAGTCCGATATTGTTGCCTATATGCAGGGAGACCTTTCCATTCAGGATTATTATTCTGGATTTCACAACCTATGGGAGGAGTTTACCGACATCATTTATGCAGATGTGTCGGAAGATTCTCTTGTTGTTGTCCAGAAGATCCATGAACAAAGCAAAAGAGACCAGTTCCTAATGAAGCTACGGACTGAGTTTGAAGCTGTCTGTTCGAGCCTGATGAATCGTACACCTCCTCCCTCCTTAGATTTGTGTTTTGGGGAGCTGCTGCGAGAGGAACAACGTGTGAATACTCAGGCCAGTTATCAAACTCAAGTACCAAATAATGCGATGGCATATGTAGTCCAAGGGAAAGGGAAAGGAAGAGACACGAGGAAGGTTCAATGTTTCAGCTGCAAGGAATTTGGACATATTGCTGCACACTGTGGGAAGAAATTATGCAATTACTGCAAGAAAACAGGACATATTATCAAGGAATGTCCCATTCGGCCTCAGAACCGTCAGGCGTACCAGGCAGTAGTTGGTCCTTCTAACCCCACAGTGGCTGAACCTTCGACTGTTACTCATGAAATGGTACAACAAATGATCTTATCTGCTTTTTCAGCCTTGGGACTTAAAGGTAATGATTCCACTTTACCTTCATCATGATTTGTGGATTCAGGTGACACAAATCATATGACTAAGTCCTCTAAAATGCTTAGCAATTTACGGACATATCAAGGATCCTCGTGCATTGAGACTGCTAATGGTAGTCAATTACCTATCCAATCTATTGGTGATATCAATTCCACATTCAAAAATGTTCTTGTATCACCTACACTCTCTACTAGCCTAATTTCAGTACGTCAGTTGGTTGACAATAATTGTGACGTCCGTTTTTCTCGTAATGGTTGTCTTGTGCAGGATCAAACCTGCCTATGTGGTGTATGCTGCATAGGTGGAATCCTGCCTATGCGGTGTATGCTGCATAGCCGGTCCTAAGCCCGGATAAAAGGTGAAGGTTGTGTTAGGCCTCGACAGCCAACGTAAAAATTTTGTCGAATCTATGATATGGATCAACGATGTTATAAGGTTAATGCTAGGTCGTTGCCCGGAAGCAACGCGATGTATGGCTCGAGTACATTGTCAAATGAGCAAGGGCCGCTGCATCGCCGCCTGGATGCAGTGAAAAATAAGCAAGGGTTCCCGCATTTTGGTGAACGGGTGCGGGTAAAGAAGTTAGTTCACGACACTAGGATTCGGTTTGGAACATGGAATATAGGCACACTTACCGGTAAATCAATGGAAGTAGTGGACACCATGATTAGGAGAAGGATCAATTTTATGTGCCTACAAGAAACCAAGTGGGTTGGGGAAAAAGCAAAGGAATTAGACTCTTTGGGTTTCAAGCTTTGGTACACCGGTAAGATTAGAGCGAGAAATGGGGTGGGCATCACATATAGCCAATACTTGTTTTAAAAAGCGGGAGGAACACCTTATCACATATAGGAGTGGGTCAACGCGCTCTCAAATTGATTTCTTCCTTATGAGGAAACCAGACAGAAAGCTTTGCATGGATTGCAAAGTTATACCTGGAGAGAGCTTGACTACCCAACACCGAGTCTTGGTTATGGATGTAAGGGTTAAGAGAAGGATGGAAAGAAAAATACAAGAAAAGGTTCCAAGAATCAGGTGGTGGAAATTGAAGGGGGAAAAACGATTCCAACAAAGGGTCTTAGAGGAAGGACGTTGGAATGGAGAAGGAAGCGCAAATGAAATGTGGGAGGTTATGGCCAAAGGGATTAGGAAGATTGCAAAGGAGACACTCGGTGAATCAAGAGGTTATGGACCAAAGGGCAAGGAATCATGGTGGTGGGATGCAAGGGTGCAAGATAAGGTAAAGGAGAAAAAGGAATGCTTCAAAACTTGGTCCTTGAATAGAAATGCAGAGAGTTGGGATAAATATAAAGCAGCTAGGCAAGAGACCAATAAAGCGGTGAGCGAAGCAAGAGGTAGAGCGTTTGATGGGCTATACCAATCTCTAGGCACTAAGGAAGGGGAAAAAAGTATTTATAGGATTGCTAAACTTAGGGAAAGGAGGACGAGAGACCTAGATCAAGTGAGGTGCATTAAGGATGGAGATGGCAAAGTCTTGGTCGCAGATTTGGATGTAAAAGAAAGATGGAAGAGTTACTTTCACAACCTTTTCAATGAAGGTCATGAAAGTTCACATCATGATCAGATAGTCACTAGAGAAGGGGACCAAAATCATACCTTTTACCGTAGAATTAGGGAGACTGAGGTAAAAGAGGCATTGAGAAGGATGGATAATGGTAAAGCGGTTGGTCCGGATAGTATCCCCATTGAGGTATGGAAAACCTTGGGAGAGAGGGGCATCAGTTGGCTCACCAAGTTGTTTAATGAGATCTTAAGATCCAAGAAGATGCCGAACGAGTGGAGGAGGAGCACTTTAATCCCTATCTACAAGAACAAAGGTGACATACAGGATTGTGCGAATTATAGAGGGATTAAGCTTATGAGTCATACCATGAAACTTTGGGAAAGGGTGATAGAGCGAAGATTGAGACAGGAGACTCATGTTACTGAGAATCAATTTGGCTTCATGCCGGGGAGATCAACTATGGAGGCAATATACTTACTGCGCCGGTTGATGGAGGAATACCGGAGGCAACAAAAGGATCTGCATATGGTTTTTATTGATCTGGAGAAAGCTTATGATAGAGTGCCTAGAGAGGTACTATGGAGGGCTCTCGAGAAGAAAGGGGTGCGTGTTGCCTATATTAGAGCCATTAAGGATATGTATGACGGGGTCAAGACGAGCGTGAGGACACAAAGTGGGATTTCAGAGGATTTTTCCATCTCGATAGGTCTACACTAAGGGTCAAGTTTGAGCCCCTACCTCTTTACATTGGTCTTGGATGTGCTTACGGAACATGTCCAAGAACCAGTGCCCAAATGCATGCTCTTTGCGGATGATATTGTGCTTATTGGGGATACTAGAGAGGAAATAAATGGGAAGATTGAAATGTGGAGACAAGCTTTAGAAGGGTCTGGATTCCGGATAAGTCGAAGCAAGACAGAGTATATGGAGTGTAATTTTAGCAAGAGGCTCGTGGGCCTTACTCGGGAGGTGAAGGTTGGAGAGCATGTCTTAGCACAAGTCCCGAAGTTTAAGTATCTTGGTTCTATCTTACAGCAGGATGCAGAAATAGAAGGGGATGTAAATCATAGGATTCAAGCAGGGTGGATGAAATGGAGGAGTGCCTCGGGCGTGTTATGTGATAAGAAGGTACCACTTAAACTTAAAGGAAGTTCTACCGCACTGCTGTAAGACCGGCGATGTTATATGGGACAGAGTGTTGGGCAGCAAAGGGCACACAAGAGAATAAACTTCATGTTGCAGAGATGAGGATGTTGCGGTGGATGAGTGGGCATACCAGACAAGATCGGATTAGAAATGAGTATATTCGAGAAAAAGTTGGGGTTGCTCCTATTGTTGAAAAAATGGTTGAATCTCGTCTTAGGTGGTTTGGGCATGTGTGGAGGAGACCGGTGGAAGCCCCGGTTAGGAGGGTAGACCAAATGGAGGGTACTACAAGGGCTAGAGGAAGAGGAAGACCTAGAAAAACTATAGGCGAAACAATTGAGAAGGATATGGCAATCAATGCCTTATCAAAAGACATGATTTATGATAGGCCTTTATGGCGTCGTTTGATCCATGTAGCCGACCCCACCTAGTGGGACAAAGCAGTGTTATCGAAATCGTACGATTCACGATTCGAATCGTACGATTCGATACGATTCGTATGCAAAACGAAACGCATCGGTGCTATGAATCGAGAAGAGTCCAGAATCGACGATTCTCATGTTTGAATCGTACGATTCGGAACGAATCGTGAATCGCATGAAGAAAACGATTCACAAAGAGGGGGTCTGAAACGGGTTTCTTGACAGCAAGTGGGTAAACCCCGACCCGACACGGTTTAAACCTGACGTTTCAGGTTTTTTTTAGCCCCACCTTGGTCAAAACAACAAATAATGAATGACATTAAATGCATATTGATTGAAAACGGTTTTCAATGGCTGCTAAATTGCTGATTGCAATTTTCATGGGATGCATTCTTATATAGGGATAAGAAACGTGCAGCCACTCTCTCCTCATTCAAATTTGATTTCCTAGACAATTGTGGCCAATTATAATTGATTGATTATTTCCTATTTAAACCAAATAATGGCTGATGATTTCTTCAATCAGTTTTCATTCCCTTCTTTCTCTATTCCTTCTCAAAAAGGTGCAGGTGCAGCCACTCCCTCTTCTCTGCTCTTTCATTTTGCAGAGTGCAGACCGTGCTTCGTTTTGCAAAGTGCAGACCCTGTTTCAGCCACCCTGCTTCTCTGCTCACTTCTCTTTCATTCTTTCTCTGCTCACTTATCTTTCTTATGCTAAATAGATGATGCACATGCACTACTTATGCTAAATTATGAGAGCAGTGATACTGACACTGTTTAATGCTTATGATTTATGAATTTTGGGATGTTTTTTCTTAATATATAATGCATATAAGCATAATATATCATTCAATTGCTATATTATAAGTTATTTCTTATATGTTCATGAATCCTACGATTCGATACGATATACGATTTTACGATTCAAAATTTAGCCTAGCGATTCACGATTTGAATCGCGATTTGACAACACTGGGACAAAGGCTTAGTTGTTGTTGTTGGGTGTCTTGTGCAGGATCAGGTGTCGGGGAAGATACTCGCGAAGGGGCATGTTAGATGTAGTTAGTTATGTAAAGAGTAGATTAGCTTTGTACAGCTGTCGGCTTATAAGCTGACAGCTTAGCTTTGTAACTTAAGCTGATTCTAATCCTCTATAAATAGAAGGGAATGACTCCGCTCTTGTAACTAACTTTCCTATTCTGAAATAGATTTCAGTTTCAGATTCTCTCTCCTCTCTCTCTTACATACTTTCAGATTCTAATATGGTATCAAGAGCTTTTTCTTGCGCACTATAGCTCCTTCTTCATCATCGCGATTCTTCTCTCCACCAGTTTCAGCATCGCGTTTCTTCTCTCAGCTTGCTCTTTTCCATCGAGTATTCAGCATCACGATTTCTTCTTTCAACTCACTCTTCTCCATTGAGTTTCTTCTTTCTTCATTGTGATTCCTCTTCTCAACTGCGATTGAGGAATTAGGGTTTGCGATTCTGGTTCCTGATCCTGGTGTTCTCTGATCTTATTGCCTTCAAGTTCGAGATTTCTGGTGTTCAAGTTCTCCATTGAATTTTTCGATCCTCTTCATGGCTTCCGCATCTGATCCTCAAAATCCTGCACCATTGCGTGTTGTGTTTACTTCAGTTACCTTTTCGCACTCAATTTGTGCAAAGCTCGCTGACAAAAACTACTTAGTATGGAAGCAACAGGTGGAAGCTGTTATTGCTTCACATCGGCTTCAACGTTTTGTGGTGAGTCCTATTATCCCTGCTAAGTACATAGCTGCTGATGATGATATTGAGTTTGATCGTATTAATCCTGATTATCTAAATTGGGAAGAACAAGATCAACACATAGCCTCTTGGTTATTACAATCACTTTCTGAACCAGTTCAAGCTAGGGTTCTAGGGTGTGTTCATGCATTTCAGATTTCGGAGGAACTTCATAACTATTTTAGTTCCCTAACCAAGGCTAGAAGCCAAATGCTTGAATCTGAGATGCGTACCTCTAAGAAAGGCACCCAAAGTGTTACTGAATTTGTTGCTAGAATAAAAGCTTTAGCTTATTCTCTAGCTGCAGTAGGGGAACCTGTTTCACAAAAGGAACAGGTAAGGATTATTTTGGAAGGATTACCTTCTGAATATGAAGCCTTTGTTACTACACTTCTAGTCAGAGAAACTCCAGTAAATGTTGGTGCTCTGGAGTCTCTACTTGTGGCTCATGAGGCCTATCTTGAAAGGATTCACCCAGTGGTGAATGATGCATTCTCTGTGCATCTTGCTCATGGTCAGTTTCAGCAACCTTCTCAGACTCAGTTTCAGCAACCTTCTCAGCCTCAGTTTCAGCAAGTTTCTCAGGGCATAGCTTCTCAGGGCATGCTGCCTTATCAACCTTCTCCTATTTTTCCTGGTCTTCCTTCTCAATATTATGATCAGCATTCTGTGGCTCCTGCTCCATCCTCGGCTAGTGTTGGTTTTGCTTCTCCTGTTCCTGCTCAGTCTTCAGCTGCTACAAAACCTCCCAAGTCAACTAATCCCTTTGAATCTGACTCTGATAGTAGTGGTTCTCCTGTTCATGATCAGTCTGGTGCAAAACAAAGAGCAAATTCTACATCCTCTAAGTCAGGCTATAAGGGTAAATCTGGTGGAAAAGGGAGAGTTAGGTGTCAGCTTTGTGACAAGCCTGGCCATGAGGCTCTCAAATGCTGGAACAGAGTTGATATTGTTATCGCCTCAAACAGTGACAGTGACAAATCCCCTACCTCAAAGTCTAACAAAGGTCAACAGAATCAGCAAAATGTTGCACTTCCACAGTTCCAATTTCCTGCTCCATATTTTCCTTTTCAGCAACCACTGCACTATCCACCTATGATGTTTCAGCAGTTTGCTCCACGGCCTATGGTTGCAGCACCCTCCATACTAGGTCCGGGTCCTACTTGGCCTCCACAACCAGTATATTCAGCTGTCAGACCCCCTCCTCAGGCTATGCTCTTGGAACCTCAAGCCTACAACTCACAGTTGTGGTACCCTGATTCTGGTGCTACACATCACCTGACAGCCGATCCTGCAAATCTTACTCAGTCCAGGGCTCCTCTCTCAGGTCAAGATCAAATTCTCATGGGCAATGGGTCTGGTATACCAATAACTGGAATTGGTACCAACATATTAACAAATTCCCTTTCTCCTTTATATCTTAAAAATCTTCTTTTAGTCCCTTCAATAACTAAGAATCTAGTTAGTGTGAGTCGTTTTGCCAAAGATAATAATGTCTAGTTTGAATTTCATCCTAACTGTTGCTTTGTGAAATGTCAGGGCAATCATTCTATACTTCTTGAAGGCACACTTGGTGCTGATGGGCTTTACAGTTTTCCTGGCATACTTCAATCCTAGTCCCATCCTTTAAGTTCTTCTCTCACAGACATATCTTCCACTACAAATACAGTATCTAGTATTTTACATAATGTTGTACCTAGTTCCACTGTTTCTAATTCATGTTCTGTTCATAGTGTTACTTCAGCTACTAGCTGTTACTCTATATGGCACAATAGGCTTGGCCATTCTCATGAGGGAATTGTAAAAGATGTTCTCAAATCATGTAATATTTCCTTAAATATAAATAAAGACTCTAATGTTTTTTGTTCCGCATGTGCTATTGCCAAGTCTCATCGATTACCATCATCCCCTTCCCTACATGTTTATAAATCTCCTTTTGATCTAGTGTATATTGATCTTTGGGGTCCTGCTCCAAAGACTTCATCTACAGGTTTTAAATACTATATGTCTATAGTAGACTCCTGCACTAGGTTCACTTGGCTATTTCTTTTAAAACAGAAGTCTGAGGCACTGCAAACATTTCAGCATTTTAAAATAGAAGTCTGAGGCACTGCAAACATTTCAGCATTTTCAGCAGTATGTCCATACTCAATTTTCTGTTTCTATCAAATCTATGCAAACAGATTGGGGGGGTGAATTCAGACCTTTTACAAAAATGCTTGAGTCTTAGGGCATTGTTCATAGAGTTATCTATCCACACACTCATCACCAAAATGGTGTCATAGAAAGGAAGCACAGACACATAGTTGAGATGAGGCTTACTATGCTAGCTCATGCTTCTCTTCCTACTTATTACTGGGATCATGCATTTATAAGTGCTATTTATCTCATAAACAGGCTGCCAAGTGCATCTATTGGTGGGAAAATTCCTTATTCTGTTTTGTTTAAGGATCAGCCTGATTATCACTTTCTCAAGGTTTTTGGGTGTATATGCTATCCTTGTCTTAGGCCTTATGTCAAGAATAAGCTTCAGCCTAGGTCAGTAAAATGTATCTTCTTAGGCTATTCACCTAGTCATAAAGGTTATAAATGCCTCTGTCCTACTTCAGGCCGAATGTATATCTCTAAGGATGTCATTTTTTATGAAACTTCATTTCTCACATCCTCTGTTGATTCTAAGCCTTCTCACACTACTACCTCTCCTAGTATTCCCACTCAACTCACTGTGTTACAATCTCCTGGTTTATCACCTATTCCTACTCCTGTATCTAGTGTTTCTGATCAGTCTCCTTATCCTCATACTGTCAGTTCTGATCAGTCTCCTAGTCAACAACCTTCATTGGCTCCTTCTTCTTCTTCTTTACCTCCCACAGCTTCTCCTACAATTTCTATCTCAAATAACTCCACTTCTACTTCTTCTTCTCCATCTCCTACTTCTGTTCCAACTAATACCCATCCCATGATAACAAGATCAAAGGCTAGTAATATTGCAGGATCTCCCAGTGTTTATACTGCTCATACTGAACCTGCTTCAGTCAAGATTGCCCTCAGTATTCCTAGTTGGAAGTCTACTATGGAAGAAGAATATCAAGCTTTAATCCGAAATGGCACTTGGACTCTTGTTCCATTACCTAAAGGGAGAAAAGCTATTGGTTGCAAATGGGTTTGGAGAATTAAAGAGAATCCTGATGGTACCATTAACAAGTTTAAGGCTCGGGTAGTGGCTAAGGGTTATCATCAGAAACATGGTTTTGATTACAGTGAAACTTTTTCCCCTATTGTCAAACCAGTCACTGTTCGGGTTGTTTTTACTCTTGCATTGACCTATGGCTGGGATATTCAGCAAATAGATGTTAACAATGCCTTTTTTAATGGAGTTCTAGAAGAGGAGGTGTACATGCAACAACCAGAAGGGTTCCAGCATGCTGACCGTACTCTTGTTTGCAAGTTACATAAAGCCATCTATGGTTTAAAACAAGCTCCTAGAGCTTGGTTTGATAAACTGGCTGGCACTTTACTATCCTTTGGTTTCAGGAAGTGTAGATGTGACCATTCTCTCTTCATTCATGCTACCTCAACTCAAACTTTTTGTTCTATGCTATGATTATGATATCATCATCACAGGAAATTCACCAAATCTGATTCAGGAGTTAATTGGCAAACTGAATCTTGCTTTTGCTCTCAAAGACATTGGGTCTCTTGACTATTTTCTAGGTATTGAAATAAAAAAGCTACCTACTGGGGAATTGTTACTTACTCAATCCAAGTACATTAAGGATCTTCTTGAAAGATCTCACTAAGAGGATATGAAAAGCCGGCCATGTGTTGGCGGTCTTAAACTAACAAAGCAGGGCAGCAATTACATGGTTGATCCTTCTTTGTACAGATCTCTAGCTGGTGCACTGCAGTATGTCACCACAACCAGACCAGAAATTTGCTACAGTGTTAACAAGTTATGTCCGTTTCTTTCTCAGCCTTTAGAAGAGCACTGGAAAGCACTGAAAAGAGTGTTGAGATATCTCAGAGGTACTTTAGATCAAGGTCTACTACTCAAACCTACATCTATGCACAGTCCACTAAATCTGTTTGCCTATAGTGATGTTGATTGGGCAATAGATCCTGATGACAGAAAGTCCACTTCAGGATCTTGTGTTTACTTGGGTTCAAACCTTATCTCCTGGTGGTCAAAGAAGCAAGAATGGGTAGCAAGATCTACAGCTGAGGCAGAGTACCGAAGCTTGGCTAACACTGCAGGGGAACTTATGTGGGTTCAAAGTTTGTTGAGTGAGCTTGGCTACAATACTAACATCCCTGTTATATACTGTGACAATTTAAGCACAGTAATGCTCACTAAAAATCCTGTTCTTCATTCAAGAACAAAACACATTGAACTAGATTTGTTTTGGGTAAGAGAAAAGGTTTTGCACAAGAAGCTAATTGTTGAGCATGTTCCTGGAGAACAGCAGGTGGCAGATATCCTCACCAAACCTCTTTCTACTACTAGATTTTCTCTCCTCAGAGGCAAACTGAATGTGACAGACAAGTTTCAAGTTGCTTCTCAGCACAAATCTATTTTAGGATATTTTCCTCCACCTAGATTGAAAGAAGATTCTTCTGTGGAGATTCCTCTAGCTAAATGGTTCATGTGTATGTTTAGTTTCAGGGAGGAATGTTGGGTATACATTGTATATAGCCTAGCATAGATTCAGGGGGGAATGTTAGATGTAGTTAGTTTATGTAAAGAGTAGATTAGCTTTGTACAGCTGACAGCTTAGCTTTGTAACTTAAGCTAATTCTAATCTTTATAAATAGAAGGGAATGACTCAGCTCTTGTAACTAACTTTCCTATTCTGAAATAGATTTCAGTTTTCAGATTCTCTCTCCTCTCTCTCTCTCTTCTCTCTCTCTCTTACATACTTTCAGATTCTAATAGGGCCTAAAGTTGGACGACTGTTTCCTCTGCAATTTTCCATCACTCCTTATATTTCCATGGCTTGTACTGTTGTAGCCAATAAAAATAAAATATGGCACAAACCTTTGGGTCATCCTAACAGTATTGTTTTATCTCATTTAATAAATTCTGGTCTGTTAGGTAATAAAGTTCAGTTTTCATCTCATATATCTCTTGATTGTTCAACATGCAAATTGGGTAAAAGTAAAACTCTTCAATTTGCATCTCATGGGCATTGTGCTGAAAACTGTTTTGACTTGATTCACAGTGATGTATGGGGCATTTCTCCAATCATATCCCATGCTTATTATAAATACTTTGTTACCTTTATTGATGATTATAGCAGATATACTTGGGTTTATTTTCTTCGTTCTAAGTCTGAGGTTTATTCTGTCTTTCAGTGGTTTGTAGCCTATGTTGAAACCCAATTTTCTGTGAAAATTAAGGTATTCATGTCTGACTCGGAAGGGGAATATATGTCTCATGCTTTTCATAACTTCCTTCACCAAAAGGGCATTATTTCCCAGCGTTCCTGCCCTTATACACCTCAGCAAAATGGTGTGGCAGAAAGGAAGAATGGCCATCTTTTAGACGTCGTTCGTACACTTTTGCTTGAGTCATCCGATCCACCAAAGTTTTGGGTAGAGGCGTTATCTACAGCAGTTTACCTAATTAATAGGTTTCCTTCTAGTGTTTTAAATTTTGAAACTCCATACTATCGCCTACACCATGAGCATGCTAATTATCTTGACATGCATACATTTGGTTGTGTTTGCTTTGTTCATTTACCACCTCATGAACGCAACAAATTGTCTGCACAATCTGTTAGATGTGCTTTTTTGGGTTATAGTGTTCCTCACAAAGGTTATGTGTGTTATGATGCATGTTCCAACAAATTTCGTATTTCTCGAAATGTTGTTTTCTTGGAAAATCAATTTTTCTTTCCCAGGAATGTTGAATCTCTCCCAACTAAGTCATTTCTTCCAACTTTTGGAGTATTGCCTCCTGTTCCTATGTGGTACAAGCCAGGATTTGTGTATCAATGAAGGCAGAGAGCTTTGCCCCTTCCCGAGACAGCCCCGCCATCTGTTCCACAACATTCTAGCGAAGATTTGCATGCTGACCCAACTCAGACATGTGATACTACCATTCAACAGTATCAGAATATAGAGTTCAGATTCGGGTACTATCCGGCGACACTCTTCCCGAATTTCTAGGCCGCCTGATAGATATGGATATTCTCATAAATCACTTCATGCTACTTTATCATCTGTTCTCATTCCTAGAAGCTATTTTGAGGCAGTTAAGCAAGAATGTTGGAAGAAGGCAATGGAGGAAGAAATTCAGGCTTTAAAGGACAACCATACTTGGGATGTTGTTCCATGTCCTGAGAACGGGAAGGCCATTGGGTGCAAGTGGGTATATTCAATCAAGCTACGCTCTGATGGGACCTTGGATAGGTATAAGGCACAGCTGGTTGCTCTTGGTAACAATCAAGAGTATGGGGTGGACTATCAGGAGACACTTGCTCCAGTAGCCAAGATGACTACGATTAGGACTATCATCTCCATAGCAGCTTCACAAGATTGGTCACTTCACCAAATGGACGTCAAAAATGCTTTTCTTCAAGGTGATCTTAAGGAGGAGGTTTACATGACACTATCTCGTGGCATAACTTCCACCTCTTCCTCGGATGTCTGTAAATTGAGGCGTTCACTTTATGGACTAAAACAGGCTTCAAGAACCTGGTTTGACAAATTTCGCTCAACCATGCTTCAGCTTTCCTTCCAGCAAAGCAAGTATGATTCTTCATTATTTTTTTACAAGTCCTCAATTGGTGTTGTTTTGCTCCTCCTTTATGTTGATGACATTGTCATAACTGGAACAGACTACACCTTGATTAGCCATCTCAAGCAGCAACTTCAGCTCTCATTTCATACGAAGGATCTCGGTCCCCTCACTTATTTTCTAGGTTTGGAAGTTCATACTGATCGGTCTGGTATTTTCTTGCATCAACACAAATACACACATAATCTAATTATGTTAGCTGGTTTTAAGGATTCTACTCCTGTGGATACTCCCTTAGAAGTAAACACTAAGTATCGGAGTTTAGAAGGGGAGCTTCTATCTGATCCAACAATGTTTCGTCAGCTTGTTGGTAGTTTGAACTAATTAACTATTACTAGACTAGATATTTCCTTTGCTGTCCAGCAAGTTAGCCAATTCATGCAAACACCTCGGCATCTGCATCTAGTCGTTGTTTGTCGCATCATCTGTTACCTCCTTGGAACATCAAACCGAGGATTATTATTTCCAACTGGATCCCCTCTACAACTCAATGCATATAGTGACGCAGACTGGGCTGGATGTCTGGACACCAGAAAATCTGTCACAGGTTGGTGCATATTCCTTGGCAATTCTCTGATTTCCTGGAAAAGTAAGAAGCAAGATCGTGTCTCTAAGTCCACTACTGAATCTGAATATCGGGCAATGTCTTTAACATGTTCCGAAATCACATGGCTTCATGGTCTTCTAGGTGAACTAGGTTTTCACCAATCAGGTCCCACTCCCCTTCACGCCGATAACACAAGTGCGATCCAAATTGCAACGAATCCGGTTTTTCATGAGCGTACAAAACACATTGAGATGGATTGTCATTCCATTCGGGAGGATGTCGGTAATCGTGTTATCACTCTTCCTTATATTTCCACTACCCTTCAGTTAGCTGATCTTTTTATCAAGGCCATGACACGACAACGACATCAATTTCTTGTTGGCAAATTGATGCTTCTTGATCATCCCGCATCAATTTGAGGGGGGATATCAGCAGAAGATTCTGCTCTGAATATTTGGGTGGATTGCAACAGCATATCCAAATATTCTCAGCTGAATATCAGGGACTGAAATCATATCAGTTCCAAATATTCTGAGCTGAATATTAGGGATTGAAATCATATCAATCATAATTGTATTCCTTATTTAGCTTAGCAGCAATATTTGTATAGTCATTATTTTAGTATAGTACGAATCTTGTAAAGAGCTGAAAATCAGCAATATAGTGATACATATTCATCTATTTAATGAGAGAACCTGAGAAGAGAGGGCAGATAGTCCAATTTAGTCATTTTGACAAGGTTTAGTCTGCCAATGAGATCTTTTATTAAGGTAGGTGAGGTACCAGTGATGATAATATCATCAACATAGCACAAAACAAACAGTCTATGAGATGAAGTGTTGTGAACAAAAAGAGAATGATCACATCTACACTTTCTAAACCCAAGAGACAAGAGTGTGCCAGCCAGCTTCTCAAACCAGGCCCTAGGTGCTTGTTTTAGACCATAAAAAGCTTTATTAAGCTTGCAGACCTGAGAACTATCTCCAGAATGAAACCCTTCTGGTTGTTGCATGTACACCTCTTCTTCAAGATCACCATTTAAGAAGGCATTATTTACATCTATCTGCCGTATGTCCCACTCATGAGTGAGAGCAAGAGTGAGAACAACTCTAATTGTTACAGGCTTAACCACTGGAGAGAAGGTTTCACTGTAATCATACCCACGTCTCTGATGAAACCCCTTAGCCACTACACGAGCTTTAAACTTGTTGAGTGTGCCATCATGATTTTCTTTTACTCTCCAAACTCACTTGCACCCTATAGCTTTCTTTCCTTTTGGTAGAGCAACCAAAGTCCAGGTCTTATTTCTGATTAAGGCTTGATATTCCTCTTCCATAGCACGTTTCCGGTGAGGAATAGTGAGAGCAATCTTTGCTGTAGCAGGCTCAGTATAAGTATTGTTTGCTGTTGCAGATTTAGTTTGAGCTGTATAGGCCCTTGGAATTCCTAAAATGGTACCAGCTTTGGATCTTGTAACCATAGGGTGAACGTTAACAGGAACAGAAACAGAAACATTTGAGGAAGAATTATCTGAACTAAGAGAAATAGTAGGAGATGCTGTAGAAGGTAAAGAAGAAGTGGTGGTAGAAATGGGAGAAACAGTGGTGTTAGCATCATTATTCTGTGGAACAGAGGAAGGAGATGCTGCATGACTAGAAGAAGAAGAAGAAGAAGAGGATAAAATAGGTGAAGGAACATTAGTATCTGTGATAGGTTGATTTAACACAGTAAGATGAGTGGGAATGGGAGTTGATGAAGTAGAAGAATTTGCTGGTGAAGTAGTAACAGGAAAAGAACTTTCATCAAACACAACATCTTTTGAAATATACATTCTACCATTTGAAGCAAGACACTTATAACCTCTATGACTAGGTGAGTAACATAAGAAAGTGCACTTGGTAGACCTAGGCTGTAGTTTATTGTGAGTATAAGGTCTAAGACAAGGGTAACAGGTGCAACCAAAAACTCTAAGAAAACCATAATCAGGTTCAAAGTTAAAAAGAGCAGTATATGGAACTTTTCCTTCAATAGAAGAACTAGGCAACCTGTTAATAAGATAGACAGCACTTCTGAAAGCATGATCCCAATAGGATGTAGGTAAGGAAGCATGAGCAAGCATTGCAAGTCCCATTTCTACCATGTGTCTGTGCTTTCTCTCAATGACACCATTTTGATGGTGTGTGTGGACAGATAACTCTGTGTATAATGCCTTGAGACTCGAGAAATTTTGTAAATGTTCTAATACAGAGGAAGGTGTGTGTGTGGAGTTGAGGTTTGTGAGAAAGGTTTTACGGGTAGGTGAGAAATTTTTAAAGGATAAGAAATTTGATAGTGGGTAAAGTGGTTGTTGGGTGCATGTTCTAATTCCCTTTCTAAGGGCAATTGGTAGGTCTAGAGTTTGGTCCACCTGTGTTTCTAGATTTTCAGAAACAAACTCATTAGAATTATTGGAGTTTATAGGATTCGAAGGTGTTACCTCATGCAATGATGATGGGTTGGATTCTTGGACATTGCCAGATTCTAGAATGGCCTTTTCTCTCCTTGAATATACCAGATTTTTCCCAAATTTTCCACCATTAGGTTCAGGTACCACTATTGGTTCAAGTGTTGATTCAGGTACAGGTCCTGCTATTGATTCAGGAGCAGGTCTACTCTCAATTTCAGGGACAGCAATGCCATTTGTCCCAATTTCAGGTCCAAATGTCATATTTGGAAACATGAGTCTCATCTTCCTCTCTTACATTCTCCCCCTGAAGATGAGGCTGCTTGAAGTAGCGCTCTTGTTCGTTGAAGGTGACATCTCTTGACACATAGAATCTTTTTGATGGAGGATGAAAACATTTGTATCCCTTTTGTGTGGTAGAATATCCTAAGAATACACATTTGACAGCCCTAGGGTCCAATTTTCCCCTTTCATTAC
The DNA here is from genome assembly GCA_037953625.1 of Crotalaria pallida. Taxonomy (NCBI): domain Eukaryota; kingdom Viridiplantae; phylum Streptophyta; class Magnoliopsida; order Fabales; family Fabaceae; genus Crotalaria; species Crotalaria pallida. Next base: position 104,519,682 of record CM075654.1, on the reverse strand, counting down.
TATGAATATGTACAAAGGATACACACCCAAATATTCTAGGTTGGAGTGTATTTGTAGGATCCGAGTAAGGGTAGAATGAGGATAAGACTTCCGTGGGACTTTTTTAGTCTAAGATTTTAGTGGGTAACCTATTGATTAGATAGGTTGTAGTAAGAAGGGCTTCCCCTCAAAATCTCTTAGGAACATGGTTTTGAAAAAGTAGAGCTCTAGTTTGATCTAATAGGTGCCCATTTTTCCTTTCTGCAATCTCATTCTGTTGGGGTGTGTTCACACATGAGGACTCATGGATTATCCCTTCCTTTTGGCAAAAAGAATTTAGTACAAGGTTAAAGTAGTCCTTGGCATTATCAGACCTAATTCTTTTGATACCGACCCTGTTAAAATATCTAGAAAGATCTAAGTAATATTTTACATATCATGGAAATGATTGTGATTGATTCTATCATTATAGGTAATCAAGTTAGGATCAATTATGTCATTATGAGTAATTATATTAGGATTCTATTTGTCTTTTGCTATTGGCCTATAAATAGGACCAATCCTTTGTACTTTTGAATAACTTTAAGTAATATCAAATTAATATCATTGTTATATTATTTTGATTCTCTATCCTCTCTTTCTTCTTCCTTAACCTAAAACCTTCCAATTCAATATGGTATCAGAGCGGTATCATCCTCCATGACTTGTCCTGTCACTATTCCGCTGCTGAGTTCTCGAAAAATCTGGAACTCCGATTTGTCAACTCATCACCTTTGCCGTGGCATCCTCTCGGCATTCTTGTCTCCACTTTCTTATGACGTTTACTACCATCAGCCGTTGTTCAAGCCATTGTTCCAGCTGCTACTTCATCTTCTTGCTCCCCTAAGCCTTCTCTATCCGTATATGTTCTCACATCCCTCACAAGACCATTGTGTTGTCACCTTGACTTACCCAAATCTTTTGGATCTCATGATGTTTGGCTCTGCTTTAGTGCTTGCTTCTTCTTTCCACTATCAGTCACGCTATTCTTCTCCTACTAATTGATCATATATGATCATATCATGGCTATTACCATTGATGCTCATTCCGGTGGTGCTTCCTATCCCACTAATGGATCATGCCAGTGGCTATTCCCACCGACGATCATTTCGGTGGCGCCTTCTCACCCGCTGATGAATCATATTAGTGGTGCTTTCTCTTCCCTCCGATGGTCATTCCAATGGTGCCTAATCTCCCATTGATAAATCATATATTAGTAAGGACTCGTTTTCCCGTCGACAATCATTCCGATGGTGACTTGTATTGGTAATGACTCACAGCAGCCCCGTCTATCTCCTAGATGCCAACCTTAATTTCAAATTCAAATATTTTGGGTGCCAAGGAAAATATTTCTATAATATCATGTAACAAGCTTAAGCTTAGTAAGCTTTAGCTTGAGGGAGAGTGTTAAAATATCTAGAAAGATCTAAGTAATATTTTACATATCATGGAAATGATTGTGATTGATTCTATCATTATAGGTAATCAAGTTAGGATCAATTATGTCATTATGAGTAATTATATTAGGATTCTATTTGTCTTTTGCTATTGGCCTATAAATAGGACCAATCCTTTGTACTTTTGAATAACTTTAAGTAATATCAAATTAATATCATTGTTATATTATTTTGATTCTCTATCCTCTCTTTCTTCTTCCTTAACCTAAAACCTTCCAATTCAATAGACCCCAAATTGATTTTTAATCATTGAGACAAACTGAAAAAACACGGAGCTAACTTCAGATTTTTGTTTTAATAAAAACACCCAAGTCACCCGGGTACAATCATCTATGAAGGTTAAAAACCATTTAGCACCTGAGATATTAGGAACATAAGCAGGACCTGAGATATTAGGAACATAAGCAGGACCCCATACATCAGTGTGAACAAGAAAAAAGAGAAAGGACTTATCTTGTTGCTAATGGGAAAAGGTACACGCTTGTGTTTAGCAAGCTCACACACCTCACAATGGAGACTCTCCACATTTAAATTTTTAAACAAGGAAGGGAAAAGCACTTTTATAACTCTAAATGAAGGGTGTCCTAGCCGGCAATGGTATAGTTGAGCTTTCTCTTTGTTGGTCATGGTGGATTCAGATATGAGAGATTGGCTCTTGGTAGGCAGATTAGGATCCTCCATGTAGTATAGGTCATTCCATTCTCTAGCATGTCCAATCGTCCTCCCCGAGTTCTTGTCCTGCAGTATACAAGAGTTACTATGAAATACAGCATTACATGAGAGATCTTTTGTGAGTTTTTGTATAGAAATCAGATTGGTGGACAGTTTAGGGACATGAAGAACATTTTTTAATGTTATGGATGGGCTTATTTGCACCTCTCCTTGTCCTGCTGCAGTTATAAGGGTTTCATCTGCTGTAGAAATTTTCTTGTTGCTAGGACATGGGGAAATATGTGGAGAAGTATTTGGGTAGAGGGGTCATATGGTCAGTGGCTCCAGAGTCTAATATCCAGTAATGTGTAAATGGTGTATCTGAAACATTAAGCCCAAAAGAAAGTGGAAACTTACCAGAATATGTTAAGGAGCATGTACTTGTGGGCTTCTCCAATTTACTAAGGAAGGATCTTACACGTTCTATCTCTTGATGATTCAGCTGGACAGATTCTTCACTTTGTCCATTAGCAACGTGTGCTTGCCCTCGACCTCCTTTTTTTGGAGGGCCTCCTTTCAGCCCCTATTCTCGGCTTGGGGGTTTTCCATGTAATTTCCAGCACTTCTCCTTTGTGTGACGCGGCTTTTTATAGTGGGTACACCAGACCTCCTCATATTTTTTCTCCATATTGGGAACCCAACTTTTCCTCTGGTTGGCAACCATGATTGTTCCTCCTTCAGCTACCATTGCAGAGCTTTCAGCGGTTGAGGTCTCTAGCATCAGTCCTCTCCTGCTTTCTTCACTCCAAATAATGGCTACCACTTCATTAGCCCTGGGACTTTCTCTTTTCCCAGGATTTGGATTCGGACCTGGTCATATTCAAGATTCAGACCTACCAAAAAATCATAGACTCTATCTTGTTCAATATACTTCTTTAGGATTGCTGAGTCTTCTGAACGCTTTGCTTTTATAACTCGATAGTGGTCCAATTCCATCCATAGAGACTTGAGTTGATTGGCATATTCTGTAACTGATTTATTTCCTTGTTTGGCAGCCACGGTTTTCACCTTTACATCATAAATTTGAGCAGCATCCTTGGCCTTAGAATAAGTTTGTTCTACTACCTCCCAAATTTCTTTTGCTGATTTAAGGAACATGCAAGTATCACCGATTTCTGGGACCATTGAATTCCACAGCCACGCCATGATCATGGAGTCTTCTTCGTCCCATGATTTGAACTTGGAATCTGTTTCACCAGGTGCATTATCAGTCAAGTGACTGACCTTTCCTTTTCCTTTCAAGATGGTCCTAATAAGTTGAGACCATTTGAGATAATTCTTCCGTCTAACCGATAAGCAGAATGAACACATTCTGCAATTCTCCAGCAGCTTGGGGTCTATCCCCAGTTCCCAGAACAGATTCCTTGACCTCAGCCATGACCAGGTGCGATCAAGGTAGAGAGAGTTGCGCTGCAATGAAGGCTGCTACAAGGCTTAAAGGTAGTGCAGCAATGAAGACTGCAACTTAGGTTTACTGGAAAGGTCAGAGACTCCCAAGGATCGGAAGCTCTGATACCATCTCAAATTTGGAAGAAATAATATTCTTTCTTATACTTCAACTTATATTCTTCAGCTTACAATGGTAACCTATTTATAATAATTAGAAAAGCATATAATTGAAATAAACTAAGCAAAAGTAAAAAAAAACAAAACAAAGTGGGGTGGTTGGGACAGAGTGGATTGGTTGGAGCATGGGTTGGTGGTGCTTTCTTTGCTGGCTGTGGCTCACCTAATAATAGTAAGATACAAAATATAAAACTTCCTAAAATATACAAATACAATCACTGTTTTGACAGTAATAGTCTGTGTTCCTTTATTAGATGAGCGCAAATCAGATTCAAGCATCTGACTGCGTGCTTTAGTGAGGGAACTAAAATAGTTATGAAGTTCATCCCAAACTTGATAGGCATGAACACACCCTAGAACCCTAGCCTAAACAGGTTCAGAAAGGGACTGTAATAACCAAGATACAATGTGTTGATCTTGTTCTTCCCAATTCAAATAGTTAGGGTTTACTCTATCAAATTCAATATCACCATCTATAAGATATTTTGCAGGAATTTGTGGACTAACTACAAAACGTTGAAGTCTGTGCGAAGCAATCATAGCTTCAACTTGCTATTTCCACACTAGATAGTTCTTATCTGTGAGTTTAGCAGAAATAGAGTGAGAGAAGGTAACAGGAGTGAATACCGAATTTAAAGGTGTTGGAGCGGAAGCCATTGAAGAAAAATGGAGGATCGGAAAAGAAGAGGATTGAAGCGCACAAAGCCAGAAGAATCACATAATCAAAATCTCGAAAAGCAATCGCACTAGAGAAGGGAGATCACAATTGAAAAACCCTAGCGCAGCTGAGAAGAGAGAAATCCAGAGAAGATGAAGCACAATCGCAAGTGAGAAGAAGCAATTTCAGAATCGCAATCACAGATGTTGCTAAGAATGATGAAGCAATCACACCAGGGAAGAAGGAAGCACAATCGCAAGTGAGAATAGGAGATGCAGAATCGCAAGTGAGAAGAGAAAGCTTTGGTGCGCAAAAAATGCTCTTAATACCATGTTAGAATAAGAGAGAGAGAGAGGGAAAAATGAATTCTGTTATTGATTGAATTAGTTAGTTACAAATGAGAGCACACCTATCTATTTATAGTAGGAGCCTCAACTAACTTAAGTTATATGACAGCTGTCAGCTTATATAAGCTGACAGTTGATAATACTGAAAACTAAGCTAATGTATACAGTATCTAACAAATAGGAACCACCTATCTGTCACGTGGCAGATTTGGTTAATTACGTGATTTAGACAGTTATTAGGATGTGGAAGTATTAGTTTTGGGCTCTGAAGCATGGATACACCGTTTTAGGAGTCGTACACGTACCGGGTACTTTTTTGGTACGGGTACGGCTTGGGTACGCCTGGGTACATATTTGGGTACGTCGGGCTACGCGGTGGGTACGGTACCCACCAATTGGGTACGGCACAACACCACTAAAATTGAAAAATTTTACTTTTTTTTTCTTTTTTTTTAATTATCAGCCTTAGACATCTTAATCTTATCCTAGGGTTGAGTTTTGAAGCAAACCCTCTCTGCCTCCTCTCTATCTCTCGAAGCACCCTCTCTGCCTCCTCTCTCTATCTCTATTGTCAGTTGTCGTTCGCTCGCCGGGCTGCTCGCTGCTCGCTCGTTGTCATTGTCGTGCTGCTCGAACCCGTCGTCGTGCTGCTCGCTGCTGTCGCCGCCGTGCTGCTCGAACCCGTCATACTCATGTTACAGAGATAAAAATACTTCTACTCTGTTACTTATTTTTCTAATGAGATTTGCTACATCTTGGAAAGTTATGATTTCATTTGCTGCATCAAATGAGATTTGCTGCATCTTGTAATTTTTCAATTTTTTTTTCATAGTATCATACTGATTTCGTAAGCTTGTTATTTTTTTCATAGTATCATACAGTTATTTTTTCAGTTTATTTTTTCATAGTATAATACTGATTTGCTGCATCTTTAATTGACTGATTGAGTAAGCTTGTTCTTTAAATATGGTAATGTTGTTAGTAACTAGTAAGCTAACTCTATTTGGAAAATCTTTAATTTTTAAGTGTTTATTATTAATTTGAACTTAATGTTTTTTTTTTTTACATCAAAATAATTTTTAAGTGTTTATTATTAATTTTAACTTTTTTTTTTACCTTACGGATTTTATTTTTTCCATTTTTTTTTAAATTTAAATATAATTATATTAATAAAATAAATTATTAAATATATATATAAACGTACCCGTACCCTAGTTTTTTAGAAATTGTTGTACATCGTACCCGTACCGGATACCGGTACCCTCTATTATTAATCGCGGCGGGATCGCGTGGGATCCCGGTATCGCATCCCAGATTCCGTCGTCTGCGGGATGGGAAACGTCATCGCGTCTCGGTTTGTCGTCACGGCAGTCGCGCCTGCGATCGCAGGTCGGGTTCGCGTCCCGCGGCGGGTCATCGCACTGCGATCTCTCTGGGATGAAGAAGATGAAGGGCGAAATTTCAATTTTGCCCTTCATTTTAAACTTGTTTTAATTTTTTTTTTTTTGGATTCTTTGGTCATTTGGCCAAACCCTAATTTTACACGTTAAAAACTGAACTGGGCCAACAAAGCAGGCCCAACCATGAGATAAAATACATTAAAACCCATTCCTTTTGTCAGCTCTGTTGGGGACCATGAGATAAAATACATACATTAAAATTAAAACCCATTCCCCTTCATAAAAAAAAAAAAAAAAAAAAATTAAAACCCATTCCTTTTGTCAGCTCTGGTGGTGCCCCTTCTCATTCCTCATTCCTCCTTTTGGCGCCTATTTCACGTTGCCTTCTCTACTCTTCTTCTTCTTACTCTTTTTCTTTTTCATTTTTCTCTCGTCAGTTCTTCTGCCTTCTCCTCTACTCTTCTTCTTTCTTCTTTTTTTTTTTTTCGTTTTTCTCTTCTCCATCAATATTCCTTTTCATTTTTCTTCTTCTCCTCCTTATCCCATCTTTATTTTTCTCTTCCCCAACCAGTCATGACTTCACCTCAGCCGCCCCCTTCTCATCCTCCTCCATCTCAGCCTCAACCAGTAGCCCCTACGAATAATTCTTCCTCTGCTCCTGCAACGGTGAAACCTACAGGGTCTAACCTTGACATGGCAGCATTCAAAAAACCAGAGTGATGCTGGTGCTGCACCCTCTACACTACTTATCAAAGGAAGGGTAAGGTAAAGGTGGTTGAAGATGCACAAGAGGAAGAAGAAGAAATGTCTGAATGGGAAACAGATGTGGAGCAAGAGGGAGAGGAAGAAATATATAAATCAAGCAGTGAAGATGAGTCGGATGAGAAAGAGGAATTTGGAAATGGGATTGGGGATAGTGACTCCAATTAAGAAAATCACTAGTATTTGTAGTTTTTTTTATACTATTGGTCTAAGATAGTAATTAGTATGTCTTATTTTTAAGACTCAGATAGGCTTAACTACTACTTATTTGACTTATATTAGCTTATATATTAGATTTGAGTTATGCCATTCATTTTGAGTAATTGAGTTTATGCTTTATGTTTTAAATTTTGTGTATTTTTCTCTGTTTTAGCACTTATATGTCTAAAATATTTTGCTTCCTAAACATACCTATCCCGGCCATCCCGGTATCCGCTATCCAGCTATCCCGCTATCCCGTTTTTGGGGTTGAGTGGGATGGACTGGGAAATGGGATTAACTACAGAGCCGGTACCATACCCGTACTCATGCAACCCAGGTTTTGGGGGCAAATTAGATGTAGTCAATTATTAGGAGTTAAGTGCAAGAGCAGTTATTTTTATTATATGAATTAATAGTCACATAGGTCCCCGAAACATACTGGAGGAATCAGTTAGATCCCTGAAAGATTAGTGTAATCTTTTAAACCCCCAAAGATCATTTTGGAATCAGTTAGGTCCCTAAAAGATTTGTGGAATCTCTTAAACCCCCCAAGGATCAATTTGGCATCACATTAGTCTCCCCACGAGGGACCTAACGAAATCCTATGTGGCACATTAAATGCTTTGTTGGCCCAAACATGGCACCTTCTTAACAGTCCAACATGGCATTGGGGCCAACAAAGCATTTAACGTACAACGTAGGATTCCGTTAGGTCTCTCCTGACGAAATTGGATAGGGGGACTGACGTGACGCCAAATTGATCTTTGGAGAGGTTAAGAGATTTCACAAATCTTTCAGGGACCTAACTGATTCACGGATATCTTTCAGGGATCTATGTGACTATTAACTCTTTATTATACAATGTGTTGTGCAATGATAGGCAGTCATTTATGTTGTCATATGGAGAGTTTGGGACAGAGAATTCTCTGTAGGAGACTTAGTCTCTGGGATAGCAAGTCATTGTTATATTGTGTGTGTAGTAGGAGACTTTGATCTCTGGGGCACAAGTTTATTGTTGTACAGTGTGTAATTTTTGTTTCTATCAATAAAAGTGTTCATTTCAAATCTATTGTTCTATCAGTCTGCATGCATTGAACTCGGATGAGTTCATTTCAACAAGGAATATCTGAAACACCCAAAATAACCTTTTATAATTAATGCTGTACAAAAAGGTGGATATTATTACTCAATACTTAATCAGAACGTAGATGACATAGAAACTTAAAGCTGAGTAGTTAAATTGACTAGAGTGGGTGAAAGTATATACAACATCAGAGATTCAATTCAAGCGCCTCAAAATGAAAAAGTTAAAAGCAGCATCCCCAGGTTATTTTTCTGCAGTACAACATATGCAAGCTACAACAAGAAGTATCCAAAATAACTTTCTTGTTGTTCAGAAAGGTGGTTATTACTTAAAGAAATAGTAACTTAAAGCAGAGTCGTTAAATTGATTAATTTCTGGAAGTATATCACAATGTCAGAGATTCAAGCCCTCAAAATGCAAAATTTAAAAGCACACAGTTCATGTTACTTACCTGTAGAACAACAGCAGTGGATGATAGTGCCAGGCCATTTCCAATGACAATGGCAGCAGGGCCAGGTAGGCCGCAAATATAATGGGCCACCAAGCCAACAACAACAGCGGTCGCCAAAACCTGCATATATTCATACATGCTAATGATTATCGGCAAATACATAACCAGAGTATAACAAAAATAGTGAACTGTAATAACGTGAATGGAAGATGGGATTTCCCAATCACCTGTGCAGAGCCTAATCCAAAGACATATTTCTTCATTGAACTAAGCCTTTCCACGGAGAGCTAAAACATTAAATCAGCTCAGAGCTTCAGTTTAACTTTTCTGATTATAGCAATGATCAAAGTTAAGGTAGAAAAAATGATATAGGAAACTCCACCTCTAGGCCAATATTGAATAAAAGGAAAACCACTCCAAATTCAGCTATTGCTTTTGTCCCATGAACATGCCGAATGATGGAGAGACCATAAGGCCCAATCAAGATACCAGCAGCCAAGTAGCCTAGAACAGGACTTCCTAAACATTGTTGCAGATAGAAGGCAAAGCATCAGCACAACATTACGTTACTGTCAGACAACCAGTTTTTAGTATGCATATCTTTTTAAAGAGAATTTAACATGTACAGATAGCAGTTAGATGTTTCTTATGAAAGCGCTTCTATTGAAATTATAGAACTTGCCTTAAACATTAGTTTCATTGATTTAACTTTTTTTTTCATACAACAGTTTCATCGGTTTGCCATAGCCAAGCTAACAAATTGTGACCAATAAAAAGAACTATTAGCTAAATAGAGCACATATAATCTTAATAATCTATGCACAATAGTTTCATTTAACCAAAATATATGGAGTTCGGTGCCTAATGGCATTCCAAATAAAAACATCAAGACAAATAAAATCATTATACTTTGACAGGCTATGTTCAATTGGACACTAACAAGACATGGTAAAATTGGTAACCGAGTTACCTCCAGGGATTTTTTGAAATATTGGCACAAATATGACACTTGCTAGTAGTAACCACAGCATGTCAAAGAGAGAGGCTTCTTCTTCATTCACCTGGGATAAATATCATAACAGTCAGATAAATTTAGAAAATTAAGCATAAGACTAAAGGGGAAAGAATGGAGAGGAACAAACCTCTTGATGAGGCAATGACGCAATAATTTTCTTAATTTTCTTAGGGAGTTTCTTAAGTTGTCTAACCAGAGGCATTGCACTAGAGGAAACTTCTTCAACACTGGTCACAATAACATCTGGTTGTTGAAGCAGCTGTGCACTCCTCTCTGCTCGATTGGCATAGAAGGCGAACCTACAATAAAAATCCACCACTTGTTGACTAATGGATAAAATCTTCATATTAAACCCTTGCACCTAAGTTAACATAGCAAGAAGGCACAATATAGTTTCCACTTAAAACTTACAGAACAACTCAAATAAAGGTGACCGTATCAAGGCAAAAATCACTGTCCAAATTCCAAAGGGTAGGAATATAATTTCAAAATCAATTTTTGAACAAGCCAGCTAATATCTTCCTAATGTTCCGTGTGCATTGAGTACTATATGTATTATATGCTAGCCACTTGATGTATACATTCTTCATTACTTTTAGAAGGACTGAAATAAAAGCAACAGGAACAAAGTAACAAGAAGTAGAACCAAGGTCATACACACCCTGCTCCCATCAACAGTAACCCAAGAACCAATTTGGGTAACTGCTTCTGTGCAGATAAGACAAGGCCCTGGAAAACTGATGCTGGAGAGAACTCAGCCCCATCTTCAGTAGAAGAAAAGAAAGATGCAGAAAAGAACCGAGAAGATTTCTTCAGCAATGCCTTGGGAGCCAAAGGAGAACTATCTCTAGTCACGTCTTTCTGGGTTTCTGGCTTTTTTGTTTGAACTGCATTCTCACTATCACTCAAATAATCAGCCTGTGTTGTGTCATCCAAATTTTGACCGGTTTTATCTGATATTGTTTCAGTTGCTAACTTGGCAAGTAAAGATCCATCATCAATCGGAAAATCTAAATCTCTTTCAACAGTGACATCACCAGAAGAACCTTGAGCTGCTTTGTCCACCCCGGGAACATCTTGTACTTGAATTGTTTCTAAGGTATCAGCATTAGAATTAGAAACAGACTTGTCCGCTCGCTGTAAGGCAATCTCTGCATCATTTACACGTTGTGTAGCCTCAAGTTCAAAGGCAACAGCTTGCTCAGCCAAAAGCATTATGTTTGTAACATCCTCCTCAGCTTTTACTGCATTCAGTTGTGCCTTTTCAGCAATTTCTTGCAATCTCTCCACTTCCTTCTGCAAGTCCTCCTTTCTATTTTGCAAGCGCCTCAGGTCTTCCTCACAAGTGGTAAGTTTTGTCTGGCATTCGTTGGCATCTTCTTGAGCAACCAAAAGTGCCTTCTCGTGTTCCGTTATGTCATTATCAGTATCACCATTGCTCTCGTTGGAACTTTGAGCCGAATCACGCACTTCTTTTGCAGCCTCTAAAGCTTCTAAGGCTACTTGAAGCCTTGCCTTGGCTAACGAAAGAGAAATATTTGCGTTATGGACAGCTTCTTTGGCAATTTGTTCTTCGCTGGAAATTTCTCGGATGGTGTCAATGGTAGAATTAACATCATTCCAAGCACTTTCCGCTTCATCATGCAAAGAAATGGCAGCCTCCGATATTTTTCTAACCTTTTCCTCGAACATGGTACTATTCACTCGTGCAACTTCTAGCTCTTTCAAAGCCTTTTGCAATACTTCTTGCAGTTCCTCGACACTTTGTTCCTCTACTCCTCTTTCACGCCCTCCTTCTTTCCCCCCTCCTTCATCTTCCAAAGGTGCATCCAACTCAGCATCGGAAACAGACCCCAACCCGGAGTCCTCACCCGAACCTTCCACATAATCAACACTCCGGCCATTTCCATCGACATATGCCAAAGAATCACTACCCTGGCACTTTGACCAAATCACCCTAGACCCCAAAAAAAGGATATTCTTATTCTTACAATACAAACTCCTCATGGAATTCGAAACTTTAAGCACACCAACAGAAACACCACCACTAATTCTGTTCTTCCCACTAAATCGCAACTTCGAAACACTCGTCGAAAAGCATCTCCCATTGAAATCAAAATGACCTAATGATCTGTTACTCGTCCCTACTACACCTCCATGTAACAACATTCTTGACTGGGGTAAGCTATAAGCCATGTCCATATTCAATATTTCTCAATCTTTCACAGCTCAACAATACTCACAGAACAACATTCAATTTACATGCACTAATTAACCAGCAACTCCTCACATAAAAACCTGAGCCAAAACAAGAAAAATCAGAAAATTTGAATACATACAACACAATATTTTCGCATTGATCGAAATTAAAAAAAAAAAAAAAACAACTCACTCGATGACGCGATGCAAGAAGAGAGTGAGGAATTTGATCGTGAAGAAGACAAGACAGAGTGGGAGTCGAAAAATGAGAAGGAAGATTCAATGGCGGAAAATGAGAACGAATCGGCGAGTTCTTCGAAGCTCAGCTTCGCTTTTTATATTACACAATTTTTTCTTGCCTGAAAACGGGTCATGTAGAGGGAAATTTTATAACAATTTTTTTTTTTCTAAATTGTTCATTTATCTTAATTTTTTATTATTAAATTGTTTTTTCACTTTTTTTTATCAGACTGTGAATTATATTTGTTAATTAATATTATATGGAATTCATTTTCATTGTTGGGGAGAAAAATGAGATGTGTCTATGTCATATTATTTAATTCGAGATAAACAATTACTCAAAGATCAAATTGATAAGAAAATGAAATATGAAAAACCAATATCATATAAAAATGTGATATAGAAACCAATATCATATAAAAACAAAGGAAAGCTAGCTCAAGTGATGCTATCTTGCCAATTTGAGAACTTGAGAATGTGACTGAAGCTAAGAAGTCTCAGGTTCAATTCCCAATTAACACACCCCGCTAAAAGAGGCATAAGAACACGACCTCGTTACTAGCCATAGAGTACATACCAAAAAATAAATAAAAAGGTGATATAGCCCAATTTGATAACGAAAAATAAAGTTTCAAAAAAGATAACGAAAAATAAGATAAAGACCAAATGAAAGATAAAGAATAAAAAAATAGCACAAATATAAGTTTTATAAATAGTTTGTATTTATCTTACTAGCGAAAAACTATCTCTTTGTTTGAGTTTATAAGTTACTTCATATTAGGGTTTTAACTTTTATTACAAATAGGACTCACATTATAGTCTAAACTTTGTCACAAGAAGAAGTGAAATGCAATCTTATCTTTCTTCTCTCTTCTCCCTCATTCTCTCATTTCTTCTTATCTTTTCTCTTATTCTCATTAACCACATTATTGTTGGAGAAAAGAGAGATGAAGATAGTTGTGTCGTGAGTATGAATTAGACTCCCTTTTACAATGGATTTGGCTTGTTTCTCTTGTAAATTTAGGATTTTTTGTATAGTTTTTAGGAAGTTATGTAATTTAGAATTCCTTGAACGTTTTGATCCGTTTTGTGTATGTTTCAGGTACTTTCGGAGCTTAATTGAAGAAAATAATTATGGAGCTGAAAAGAGGATGAAAGATCTTGAAAATGGCGCAAGAACAGAGCGAAACGGAGTCGGAAGTAGGCTGGCACACTCAGGCGTGGAATCCCCACGCCCAGGCGCTCGACCCCCGGTCAGCAGGCACAGAATCAGACCTGTGCGCCCAGGCGCGTAGTGTTTGGCGCCCAGGCGCGCGAGCGACGCAGAAGCCCAATTGGGCTAATTTCTGATTAGTTTTGCTTCCTATCAATTAGGATTTCATTTAAGCTTTTAAATATAGGTTTTAGAACTAGGTTAGGCAGCTTTTAGAGAGGGAGATTACATAATTTTAGAGAGTTTTAGAAGAGGAGAAGATCAAGGATTGGAAGATCCAAGGCTTTTCCATGGTAATCATGTATTCTTCTATTGCTTTTATTCTTATTTTCATGATGTGTAACTAAAACCCTCGTGTTAGGAATTGGTGAATTTGTATGGATTAGTTTATTGATTTCATGAATTGATGTTTTTCCGTTTCTAAATCAAGTGTTTGATTGCATTTTCACTATTATGCATAGAAGTAGCTAATCTATATTTTGGATATCTAATTCTTCAATTGGGAGAATAGGAATTAGAATAGGCCTTCAATCAAACAATATAATTATTTAACTCGTAATGATACTTTTGGGTAATTATATAACTTGTCATAAATTAACTGTTCTTAATAATGGTTATTTAAAGGTTTAATTACTTAAGGGATTAAGTGTTATCAAAATGAATAATAAACAGTAATTGCATAAGAGGAATCTAGTAATTACTAATTTAGGATTTGTTCTTGATTTAGGGAAAAACAGAGATTCAACTTACTAATTGAGTAGATGATTAAGGCACTTAGGATGTGTTTTTGTGGCCTTCAACTTATTTTAATTGATAATGTTCTCTTAGTTGCCCATTTTGAGCCTAATGAGATATTATGATTTTTCCTTGGTACCCATCATCTATTGAAATATTTTTGTGAGTACCTTGGAAATTTTGAATGAGCAATTGAGAGGAATGATTAAAAAAAAGAATAGAGTAGATGAAAAAAATGAAAAGAAAAGAAGTATGAACTTGATTGTGAGTGTGAGTCCTCTTTGTATTCATTGCTCATTCATGATTTTAGAGGGAAATTTGTTTTTGCATTTTAGCCCTTAGTTTTATCTTTTCTTTCTTTTATCTCACCTTACACTTTTAGTCATGGTCTCATTACAACCAAATTAAGACCTTTTGATTTTTGCATGTATTCAATAATTTCAGTGGAGATTTGGGTCTATGGTCAAGCATATGGTAACATATTGTCATTGTATAAACTTGAGTGAATTGTTATAACCCTAAATACACATGAGAGATACACACTGTGAGGTTGAGAGTGTTCACTAATCATTGGTTCTTTTGGAGTTTGTTTCTCTAACCAGGTTTTGATTGTATGAATTGCTTGTGAAAATAAGTGTCTGAGTCAGTGAGTCGAAGTCCTAGATTAGGTGTGTACATTTTGATTTAGGAATTAGTCTTGTGTTCTAGAGTTTTTATTTTACTTTTGCCTGGGACATGCAAAATACTAAGTTTTGGGGAGTGATTTAGGTCTAATATATGATGTTTTGAGTATGAATTAAACTCCCTTTTACTATGGATTTGACTTGTTTCTCTTGTAAATTTAGGACTTTTTGTATAATTTTTAGGAAGTTAGGTAATTTAGAATTCCTTGAACGTTTTGATCCTTTTTGTGTATGTTTCACGTTCTTTCGGAGCTTAATTGAAGAAAATAATTATGGAGCTGAAAAGAGGATGAAAGGATCTTGAAAATGGCGCAAGAATGAAGCGAAACGAAGTCGGAAGTAGGCTGGCACGCCCAGGCGCGGAATCCCCACGCCCAGGCGCGTGACCCTTGGTCAGCAGACACAAAATCAGACATGTGCGCCCAGGCGTGTGGTCCTGGGCGCCTAGGCGCGCGAGCGACGCAAAATCCCAATTGGGCTGATTTTGATCAGTTTTGCTTCCTATCAATTAGGATTTCGTTTTAGGTTTTAAATATAGGTTTTAGAACTAGGTTGGGCAGCTTTTAGAGAGGGAGATTACATAATTTTAGAGAGTTTTAGATGAGGAGAATATCAAGGATTGGAAGATCCAAGGCTTTTCCATGGTAATCATGTATTATTATAATGCTTTTGTTCTTATTTTCATGATGTGTAACTAAAACCCTCGTGTTAGGAATTGGTGAATTTGTATGGATTAGTTTATTGATTTCATGAATTGATGTTTTTCCGTTTCTAAATCAAGTGTTTGATTGCATTTTCACTATTATGCATAGAAGTAGCTAATCTATATTTTGGATATCTAATTCTTCAATTGGGAGAATAGGAATTAGAATAGGCCTTCAATCAAACAATATAATTATTTAACTCGTAATGATACTTTTGGGTAATTATATAACTTGTCATAAATTAACTGTTCTTAATAATGGTTATTTAAAGGTTTAATTACTTAAGGGATTAAGTGTTATCAAAATGAATAATAAACAGTAATTGCATAAGAGGAATCTAGTAATTACTAATTTAGGATTTGTTCTTGATTTAGGGAAAAACAGAGATTCATAATAAATAAACAACGCCTACAATGAAACCATGTTCCTAACATCTTTCTCAAATCGCTCAACACTTTTTATTTAATTTCTGTTTTTAAATTATTTTCTGTATTTAATTTATTTCAAATCAATCTTAATTAATTAGTTACAAACTTATAGATTTTGCTTTTAACTACTCTTTGGTGAAAATTAATTGAACAATTTGCAATCCCTGATGGACGATATCTAGTCTTATTGACTATATTACTTGGTGACCCGGTACTTGCCGGTAGTCCAATAAGTTTTTGGCGCCGTTGCCGGGGATTGAAATTCGTTTCAATTAGTTTTCGGGACTTAGCATTAGTTTTAGGTGAAATTTATTTTTTTAGTTAGTTTCTTGTCTCAACAGGTGCTGCATAATTTTTCTTTTGTTTTTGTGTTGTGTAGGAATTTTTATCAATTTAAGTGCAAAGAAGAGAAAAATTTAGCACTAGAAAAGGGGAAAGAACAACTTTGAAGATGGCTGGAGGGGAAGGACCTCACGGATCCTCTCCGCCTCCTCCTCCCAGGAAGACTTTGGCGGAATATGCAACCGTGGACCCGGACTTCCTTGCTTCTAGCATAGTCCGGCCAGCCATCACTGCAACTGCATTCGCAATCGATCCACAGTACATCCACCTCATCACGCAGGATCAGTTCAGTGGTGCACCGCATCAAGACCCCAGGGATCATATCGCCAACTTCCTGGGCATGCTCCGATTCTTCAAGATCGAGGGTGCTACGGACGAGGCCATCAGAATGAGGATGTTCCCTCTCTCGCTGAGGGGTGAGGCACTAACGTGGGTGAACAACCAAGCATCAGGGAGTCTTTCCAGCTGGAAAATACTTGTCTCCAAATTCATGGAAAAGTTTCTTCCAGCTGGGAAGCAAGCGAAGCTGAGGCAAGATGTTCACTCATTCATGCAAGAGGACGATGAGCCGTTGCATGAAGCTTGGTAGTGCTACAACCAGCTTCTGAGGAAGTGCCCAACATATATGCAAGACTGGCAGCAGATTCAGTCGTTCTATAATGGGCTCAACCGATTCAATCAAAGCATGATTGATGCAGCAGCTGGTGGATCGCTGATGAAGAAGACTGTTGAAGAGGCGAAGGAAGTCACTGCAAACATGGCATTCAGCAGCAACCAGGGACTAAGGACTCATGTGGAGCAAAGCGTCTTGAAGAGTTATGATCTGGACTCTAGTCAAGCCAAGATCTTAATCGAGCAGAACAAGCAGATGCAACAGCAGATTGCTGAATTGATGAAGCAGATGAGCCAGATCAGTATGTCAGTTACATCTACCACTATGAGGTGCGACTTTTGTGGGGGAGGTCACCGGAATGGTGATTGTGCTTTTGAAGTCAGAAAGGGTCCAACCACCATTGAGGAGCAAGCTAATTTTGTGGGTGGTGGAGTACCTAAAAATAACATGTACTCCAATATCTACAATCCGGGGCAAATCAGTCAGTCTCACACCTCATGGTACAGCCCAACACCCAATCCATCGCCGCCACAAAAGCAGGGCTGGGAGAAGGCACTTGAAGCAATGGCTACCACAACCAATACCTTCATGGCAGAGGCTAGGGTGAATTTCGCCAATCAGCAAGTCAGCATTCGCAACTTGGAGGTGCAAGTGGCTCAAATAAACTATCAGATATCACATATCGCAACTTACACCAAGGAGAAGTGCATGGCGGTCACCCTTCGAAGTGGCAAGTCGTATGAGTAGCCACAAAAAAAAGGTGATGCAACTGAGCCTGAAAGGAAGGATGAGCGGCCAAAGCAACCAAGTGGAGAAGGCTCAACTGCAATGCAACAGACGCAGGATGCACCTGCGGATCCCGAGAAAGAGAAAGACACCCAAACCAGCACCACTACCTCCAAGGATTCCATATCCTCAAAGGTTGAAGAAAGAGGAAGACCAGAAGCAATTCAGCAAATTTTTGGAGATGCTACGGAAGGTGCAGATCAACATCCCGTTTGTAGAGGCACTCTCACAAATGCCTCTGTATGCGAGATTCATGAAGGGGTTGTTGACAAGGAAGAAGCGGATGCTCACTGACGAGACGTTCCTGATAGCAAAAAAGTGCAACAGCATCATCAAATCCAACCTTCCACCAAAGCTGAAGGATTCAGGTAGCTTCACCATTTTAGTTAGCATAAGCAAGGAGTACTCATGTAACGCTCTCTATGACTTAGGAGCTAGTGTTAATAGTATGCCATTGTCTGTGTGTAAAGCATTAAACTTAGGAGAGGTTAAGCCTACCCCGACATTACTTCAGTTAGCTGATAGAACCACCCTCCGCCCATATGGAGTGGTGGAAGATATTCTGGTAAAGGTGAAAGATTTTATCCTGCCCTTAGATTTCATGGTCTTAGATATAGAAGAGGATGAAAATATTCCTCTAATTTTTGGAAGGTCATTCTTGGCCACAACATGGGCAGTGTTTGATGTGCCTAGGGGAGAAGTAATTCTCCGAGTGAATGGTGAGCAAACTACTCTTAAAATTTTTGAAAAACCACCAATCACCACGGAGAACTTCGCCCCACTAATGTGCATTCAGCACTCCAATGGAGTGAGTGTTGAGAAGAGGCTGAATAGCAAGGTGCCACCCTTGAAGGGATCTTGGCAACCACCCTAACCTCCGAAAGGAGGTGACCTGTGAGGCTCATGACGTTAAACAAGCGCTAGTTGGGAGGCAACCCAATGTTAGGTAGTTTCCCTTAGGTTTTATTTTTTTTGGTAATTAGTTATTAGTTAGTTTTTGTTTTTATTTTTATTTTTATTAAAAAAAATTAGAAGTAAGGTCCAGCCACGCCCAGGCGTGGTGCACTTCACGCCCAGGCGTGACAGTAGAGTTTAACATTCCAGTTTGGGGGTGTGACCCATGTGCTCCCATTAGTTCCCAACATGTCACCCCAGACCCAGTACTTCGCAAAAATATTGTCCTATTTTCTAGGTAGTTTTTAATTTTTATTTTGTAGTTTAGGTTAGATTAGTTTGCTTGTGGACAAGCCAACCTCTAAGTTTGAGGGTGTGGACAAAATAAAAATTTTCAAATCTGAATTTTTATCCCATATTTAGTGTTGATTTGTGTTTTTGGTATGAGTAGGTAATTATTCTAGACTTAGGACTGTTTTTCTGATGATAGGTGTAAATATTTAGTTTAGGTTTAGACTCATTGATTTTTGACACTAATTGATTGAGTTGTGAATATTTTTGAAATCTGGTTATTTTGACAAACTTTTTGAGAATTCGTGATTAGTGAACTGACCTTTAGCCTAGTGAGATTTTGAGCCTAAACACTGAGAGGTATGGTTTGTTGAGATATTTTTGATTTGAAACCCCTATTTCTTTCATTAGTGTGTTCACTTTGGCTTTGTGTTCTAGAATTTGACCGGTGACCATTTTGAGATTGATATTTGTTTGCATGCATTAAGATTATTAAGGCACTTAGGATGTATTTTTGTGGCCTTCAACTGATTTGTATTGATAATGTTCCCTTAGTTGCCCATTTTGAGCCTAATGAGATATTATGATTTTTCTTTGGTACCCATCATCTATTGAAATATTTTTGTGAGTACCTTGGAAATTTTGAATGAGCAATTGAGAGGAATGATTAAAAAAAAGAGAATGAATGATACAAAGTGTTGTAAGTCTACTTCTCTTCCATTTAAAAAAAGAATGAAAAAGAAAAAATAAATAAAGAGAAAAAGGAAGAGAGTAGATGAAAAAAATGAAAAGAAAAGAAGTATGAACTTGATTGTGAGTGTGAGTCCTCTTTGTATTCATTTCTTATTCATGATTTTAGAGGGAAATTTGTTTTTGCATTTTAGCCCTTAGTTTTATCCTTTGTTTCTTTTATCCCACCTTAAACTTTTAGCCATTGTAACACCCCAAATTTTCTCTTCCTGATGTAATACAATTGTGATTTATGAAAGATTATTTTATAATTTCTTTCTTAACCATAATTATATTTCATAAATAAATTAAGTTTAGTATGAGTTAGTATTAGTAATTGCGAAAGTAGAAAAATATTGGAGCAAGAAGGTAATATGTAAAAATAAGGTTTTTACATATTAGTCCCTGGAAGAGGACCTAGAAGCAATATTAGGAAGACTTTGGAGGGAAGGGCATTAAAATAAATATTTTTGAAAAACTGACCAGAATACTCGAGTATTTCTGGAAATACTCGAGTAATCGAGTCAGTGGAGAACTCGTTAGTGCGGTTGATGAGTCAACCCACAACGAATCTCGTTTGTTGACACGAAGTCCACTTCAACCAAGCTTCATTGATGTCGTGTCGTCATGCATGAAGGTTTAATTCGTGTATAAATACTCAGTAATGGACGAAGATCAACCATTTTGGTTGATTCACTCTGAAAACCTTGGCTTAGGGTTTCTAATTTCGTGGTTTGATTCCTCGATCGTGTTTGAGAGTTAAAACGAGAGTGATACACCATTGTAAAGCTCACATCTCGAGCTTTACAAACATATAAAAATCGTGAGTTAAGGTGCTGTGTGGAAGGAGAATCGAGGATCGAAAGGAGAGGGATTGTTGCTGCCAAACCAAGTTCCTGAGGTCTGGAAGCCTACTTGGAGCTCAGATTTTGGTAAGTTAATGAGTTCCCTGAATCTCAAATTCATTTATACCTCTAGATTAAGTTGCAGAGAACAACTCCTAACCTCTTTCCCTAATTTTCAAAACGATTTTGCATGTTAAATCCTCTGGTTTTGGTGCTCTGTTCAAACTGTGGCTGCATGTAAAGGATTTTTGGGTTTGAGCATCTCCAGCCAATTTCTCTGCAATTTCAGAGTTGAATCACGAATTTGAGGTAAGGGTGAAGCTTTTAATTCACTAGAATAAGGGTATATTGTGTGGAATTAGGATGGGAGTCAATGAATGACTCTATGGGCATAGTTTGAAATAGGATTGAGGCTTGGAGGCCCTTCTGGACTTAACTGAGAGTTTGGACATGTTTATTTGGTCACATGCAAGGTGTACCAATGCTGAGAATGGAATGGATATATTTAGAATTGGAATTGGTATGTTAAGTTGTGGAAAAATGCATTTTTATGCATAATTATTGATAATCTGTGATTCAGTGTTAAATGTTGTTAATTCTGTGTTGGAACATGTTTAAAATGTGTAATGTAAGCTATATTGATCTTTGGTTTGGACTCGAATGGACTATAATCGAAATTGGTGTGTTAAAACTTGATTTTAGTGCTGTCTGTCTGCAAACACTCGAGTATTATGGGTAATACTCGAGTATTTTGCCTGTTTTGGGAAATCAATTTTCTGGAAAACTCAAGAACACTCTAGTATTCATATAGAACACTCGAGTATTTTGGAAATTTTTAATGTATATTTCTGGAAATGAAAGAACACTCAAGTCTTGCCTGGAACACTTGAGTACATGGTTGAATCTTTGTAAATTTAGTTCTGGAAATAAAGAACACTCGAGTACCAGGAGGAACACTCGAGTACTTTGATAAATCAAGAAAACACTCGAGTCTGGAGAAGTTTACTCGAGTATAATTGGATCAGGACAGAAACACAATTTTACTTTTAACATACCTAATGGGATATCGATTAAGATCAATTATGCTTATGGGAAAAAGTGTCATGTTCCAATAAAAGGACTGGGAAATTATTAACAACAGTTTAACCTACTGAAGGAATAATATTGGATGCACATAATAAGATTATTGGTTAATCTTGGTGTATAATTTTTATGTGCATACATGCATGGTGCAAGGTTGGGGATAATTCGGTGGTAACTGGCTCGATGACACATTTTGGTAATGTGGGCAGCATTTGGGAATGCTGTTACGTCTTGGTGACGTTGTGTGCACACTATCCGAGCAGTTCCACAATACATGTTGGTCATGTATGCGAATTATTGGAATGAACGTTCAATGGACAATGGAACTGGGATACATGCATCATTACTCATAATTAATGGTATTAATATAAATGGAATACATTCATCTGCATTTACCTTTGCATTGGATATTTGTAACTGGCTATTGTTACATGTTTTATTTATTCTTATTCGATTATGTGAATTATGTGCTTACCCCTTATTGCCCATGTTAGGTGATGGCACGCTATCTAGCTTGCATCGAGTTGCGCCCGCTCCCTAGCGGAGTGTGGTACTACGAGGACCATCGAGCCACATTTGAGGGTGAGGTGGAGGTGACTTTGTATCACCCCAACCCTTTGGCTAGTGTCCGTCCTCGTAGGTTTCGCATCCCTATTGTCTATACTTTGCATGTACCCCCTTTCTATACTTATCATGGACCACCCCCGACTCGACCTGCTCGTCGCTTCCACTCTTTCCGTTTTCGTTCTGCTACTAGATCTCACCCCTCTGCTTCTCGAGTGATTCGAGAGGAGACTCCTATACCTAGTCCGATGAGTCCGGTTCATGGGACACCCTCAGCGGACCCAGTGCCCAGTGGTGGGATACCCACTCAGTCGGAGGAGGTAGAGGAGGACCCGGAGGAGGGCGATGGTGAGGACGAGCCAGTCGAGCACTCCACTAGGAGCCAGTGGGGAGTTGGGGATCCACCAGATGATGCATAGTATAGATGATTAGGATGTGGGACGGGTGGAGCAGCTGCCGGAAACTTTGGAGATCATGCTATGGAGGAGGATCACTGGACCACCATTGGAGATTTCACATTTTGCTCTACATATATATTGTACATATTTTTGAGGGATCTCAGTGAGGTGGTCTTATCTTTAGTTTATATTATGGACTTGTATTTTCGTAACACCTGCTATCTCGACTTTGACTTGGTTGTATGTGACTTTTATGGATGATGATATATATATACCTACTCTTTTCCTATAAATAGTTTATGAATGTGAATTATCAAGTCAAGGTCACTATTTCCGCTTACTCTGGTAATTACGGTATTCTGCTATAATAAGAAATGTTTTCATATATGATTCTGGAAAGATTTTTAATGACCACAAATAAACACCAAGTTATTCTATAAGAGCTTTACGAAAGAATTTTTAATTATATCTCTACTCGAGCAAGTCCATATACCCTATTCTAATATGGAAGAGAGTATTTCTTTATAATAAAGTAGTAGAATTAAGAAGGAGTGTGACAGCCATGGCCTCATTACAACCAAATTAAGACCTTTTGATTTTTTCATGTATTCAATAATTTCAGTGGAGATTTGGGTCTATGGTCAAGCATATGGTAACATATTGTCAATGTATAAACTTGAGTGAATTGTTATAACCCTTAATACACATGAGAGATACACACTGTGAGGTTGAGAGTGTTCACTAATCATTGGTTCTTTTGGAGTTTGTTTCTCTAACCATGTTTTGATTGTATGAATTGCTTGTGAAAATAAGTGTCTGAGTCAGTGAGTCGAAGTCCTAGATTAGGTGTGTACATTTTGATTTAGGAATTAGTCTTGTGTTCTAGAGTTTTTATTTTACTTTTGCCTGGGACATGCAAAATACTAAGTTTTGGGGAGTGATTTAGGTCTAATATATGATGTTTTGAGTATGAATTAAACTCCCTTTTACTATGGATTTGACTTGTTTCTCTTGTAAATTTAGGACTTTTTGTATAATTTTTAGGAAGTTAGGTAATTTAGAATTCCTTGAACGTTTTGATCCTTTTTGTGTATGTTTCACGTTCTTTCGGAGCTTAATTGAAGAAAATAATTATGAAGCTGAAAAGAGGATGAAAGGATCTTGAAAATGGCGCAAGAACGAAGCGAAACGAAGTCGGAAGTAGGCTGGCACGCCCAGGCGCGGAATCCCCACGCCCAGGCGCGTGACCCTCGGTCAGCAGGCACAAAATCAGACATGTGCGCCCAGGCGTGTGGTCCTGGGCGCCCAGGCGCGCGAGCGACGCAAAAGCCCAATTGGGCTGATTTTGATCAGTTTTGCTTCCTATCAATTAGGATTTCGTTTTAGGTTTTAAATATAGGTTTTAGAACTAGGTTGGGCAGCTTTTAGAGAGGGAGATTACATAATTTTAGAGAGTTTTAGATGAGGAGAATACCAAGGATTGGAAGATCCAAGACTTTTCCATGGTAATCATGTATTATTATAATGCTTTTGTTCTTATTTTCATGATGTGTAACTAAAACCCTCGTGTTAGAAATTGGTGAATTTGTATGGATTAGTTTATTGATTTCATGAATTGATGTTTTTCCGTTTCTAAATCAAGTGTTTGATTGCATTTTCACTATTATGCATAGAAGTAGCTAATCTATATTTTGGATATCTAATTCTTCAATTGGGAGAATAGGAATTAGAATAGGCCTTCAATCAAACAATATAATTATTTAACTCGTAATGATACTTTTGGGTAATTATATAACTTGTCATAAATTAACTGTTCTTAATAATGGTTATTCAGTGGTTTAATTACTTAAGGGATTAAGTGTAACACCCTCACAAATAATTAATTAAATTGATGTTTTAATAAAAATGGTACTTGAAAATTTCTTTTTAAATTAAAATACTTAAGAATATTTTTCCGGAAAAACGGACAGGCTGTGTTTCGAACTTTACCAAAATTTCCAACTTTGTACCTGCTTAACCTGTCCAGACCAGCGTACTTTTAAATCATAAAACGTTTAGCTATTAACCAGAAACAGACTCTAATGCCCCAAATATCTCAAATAGGGGCGTACCACTCATACATAACTTTAAATTACAAAATAATAGTTTTTAACATAATTAAAACTATAGTCCACTCATAAAATAATAAACGGACAGTCCACGTAGTGGAGGTTCAACCTACTCGGCCAGTAACTATGAAAGCTCCAAGCTTAGTACCTGAAAAATGGTTGTAAGGGTGAGCTTTACACCTTAAGTAGAAAGTAGCTTCTAACTAGACATAACGACCTACTAAGACAAACACATTTAGCACGTAACACATATTTTCAATCATCAAGCCAAGCATGCATCACACACAAACAAGAGTTCCCTTAGCCACTCTTAACCCTTATCCTTTGCTCTTTTATCTTTTTCATGTGTTGTTGATTCTCTTTTCTCTCACTCACACCCTATTATCTTTCAATCCTGCCTTCTCTCTTTATTTCTTTCTTTTATATTTTTCTTGTTTTCTTCTCTTTCTTTCTTGTACTCTTTCTTTCTTTTTATTAATTTGGCTACAGGGTCTCACGACCAGGCCCACCGACCTAACCTGCACCAAAATATTCTTTATTCAATTCCTTTCATTTAGCTGGTCACAGGGTCTAACGACCAGGCCCAACGACCTAACCTGCACCAGAAAACTCTTTACTATCTATCCACAGGGTCTAACGACCAGATTCATATAACCTAACCTATGTCACAGGGTCTCACGACCAGATCTTTCGACTTAACCTGCGCCATAGGGTCTCACGACCAGATCATACTATCTAACCTGCGTTGCCACAGGGTCTTACGACCAGATCCCATGATCTAACCTGCGCCGGCCCATTCTTTTATTAGTCTTTTATCAATTGGCCACAGGGTCTCACGACCAGGTCCTCCCGACCTAACCTGTGACAAGTATCCTTTTACTATTCTCATCCTCATTCCGTTTATCTTATTTATTTATTCTTTTCATTTATTACCTTTTCTCTTCTTTAGTTTCTTTATAATTATCCTTTTCTCTCTTGACTTTCATTAGTAACTTGTCATCTCATTCGTCATTCAACACACATTTATCATACAAGCATACACAACAATTTTCACACTTTACATTTTCAATTCCCTAAGTTTATGCCATGACGTTTTTAACTCTTTCTATTCCTTAGTTCTCATTCTAGTTTACATCTCATACATACATACTTTCTTTTATTTATTTTTTGTTCATTATGCGATACACATTTAGCACACAAACATCACAATTCAACCACTTATATGATTCACATATATCTCTTTAAATCAACCAGACATACAAAACAATAATCACTTATAATCATTCACAATTAACAAAACAATAATCACTTATAATCATTCACAATTAACAGCCAGAGTTCCTGTTCTCCAAATAAACATACATGATAACATATAGCACTTAGCCTGTATATTAAATCACAAATATCAATTTATGGTTCATTTCATTTATTTTCTTACTTTATATTTAATCTAAATTAATTACCCAAATAATCAGTCACAAGCATACCCACCTATTCTTAGCCAGTATTATATACTAATCAGAAAATACTCTCTAAAGCAAGGTAAAGAACCCCTTACCTCAGGGTTCTATTAGAACCTGGCTTTCGACTCGGTGAGGCGATCCCGTTGCGGCTTACGTTGAACTAGTCCAAATCCACCAGCGGCAAGTACGGCTTATACGACCGGGGTCGGTTTGACTCCTCGACTATGTTGGTGATGGCGGTTTGGATCGAACCCGCAACCGTGGCCGATGACGATAACAACGTCGGTTCGGTTCGAACCCTCCTTGGTTAAAGACACCGCAAGAACCAAATGCGGCGTTGGTGGCTTCGGTTCGCACAGACCACGGAAGGAGAGTGGCTGAACAACAGGGGATAGTGGCGGTGTCGTGAGTCGTGGCTGTTTGTGGATAAGAGAGAGGGGGACGGCTTCACGCCTTGAGAGAGAAAAAGAAGTCACGTTCCGGTTCACTTCAAGCAGTGGCGGCACGACTGAGGGAGCAGCAAAGACTGCGAGGGGCGGCGGCACGAGATCGGTGGCACAAGAGGAAGGGTGATTCGCGACTGAAGGGAGAAGGGACACACGTGGCGGTGGTTGCTGCAGCTTCACCCACGACGGCGATTCCAGGGAGAGGAGACGGCGACGGGGCTGGCTGCTTGCTCGTGGCGGTTGGCTTCGGCAATTTGCAGAGGGAGGGAGTCACGATTCGCGACCCACAGCGAGAGAGAGCAATCGCGAGCAGGAGAGGGAGAGCGTGAGATGGAGAGAGAGAGAGAGAGAGAGAGAGAGAGAGAAGGACGCACGGTGCTGGCTCGCCGGTTGGGTGGCGCCGACAGTGGCCGTGAGAGGAAACATCGGAGGAGAGAGGGAAGAAGAGAGTTCAGTGGAGAGAGAGAGAGACTTAGGGCCAGCTATGGAGAAGAAGATGGGGGGGGGTGTTCGAACCCCTTCAATTTTTTTTCTTTATTTTTTTAATTTATTTATTATTATTATTATTATTATTATTACTACTACTAATATTACTATTATTATCTATTTATTTATTTTTAATCCAAAGAAATACCTACAATAAATTTTAAATCATCAAATGAACACACATAAAAAAAATCATAGAGTTAGAAGTTTGGAAATATTAAACATAAAATAATATTGAATATGTCAAAAACAAGTAACATATAAAAATGTATTTTTCCATATAGGGTAATTACTCTAAATGAGTTTACTTTAAGGTATATAAATAAAATAGTCAAATAGAAATAATATAAGATACTTTATGAAAATACCAACACTTTAATAAATATATATATATATATATATGTATATAAGAATTTATCATTAATTTGATCAAAATAAAAATTTATAATACAAAAGAAAATCAGGATGTTACATTAAGTGTTATCAAATTGAATAATAAACAGTAATTGCATAAGAGGAATCTAGTAATTACTAATTTAGGATTTGTTCTTGATTTAAGGAAAAACAGAGATTCATAATAAATAAACAACGCCTACAATGAAACCATGTTCCTAACATCTGTTGCTCGCCGTTGCTGCCATGGAGGCCGTCGTTGCTAAGGACAACATCTGCCGCCTCTTCGCTGTGTGTGCCTGGCTGTGGGTTCAAACCAAACCGTCGCCGGTGGAGTTGTTGCGGTGCATCAATACGTTGCATCAATACCGTGGCCGTTCTCGCCACCGACGTCGGTCGTGGATGTCGTGCCGCCATGAAGGAGTGGGTGCTGTTACTGTGATTTGGATTGAATCGGGTCTGAACCGAACCGGTCTTGATCTCTTTGCTGCCTCAAAAGCCTAATCGAAGGGTAAATCCCTAATACCTTTTAATTTCTCTATAATAATAATAATACTACTAATTTTAGTGTTATTGGTAATAATTGTGAAGTGTTAAATTGTTCTAGAATGTTGTTGCTTTGGAAGAATAAATGGTGTTGTAGTTTAATATTGATTTTAATTATACTGTTATTCATAATGATTTCAATTGGTTATTTTGATTTGGGATAATATCGGATTAAATATTATGTCGAATGATGAGTTTTAAAAGTATTTTCGTTAAATGCGTTGGGTTCCTAAGTAATTGGGTTGTGGGTTAGTGGGGTGGAATTGTCCCTGAACTAACAATAAACCAATTAAATAGGAATCCGATATATATTCGACATACGTTAATTCGGTTTAAATGCTTGAACTTTAATTTTGAATTGAAGGGAAGTGTAATTGCCTGAACGTTAGAAATGTGACTTTTACTTATTTTGAATCAAGGACATTTCCTTTTAATTCGGAATTGATAATGTCAAGTAACATTAGCATTTGATTTTTTTGTGAGTTATTATCAAAGTTATGTGAATTTGATTTGTTTTGATGGATTATATTAGTTTTGAAAGTTAAAGTGTTTTCAATAAGGAACTGTACTATTTTATCGAGAACGCGATGGTTCTAAGTTTAAATTTCTATTCGACTTCGATTTATGAACTATATTCAAATGATCCCTTGATTTGTTAAAAACATGATATATTGTTACTTATCAGTTTTGGTGATTTCGAAGGAGTTTGCTTTGATTCCCAAAGATAAACCCCTTATTACTTAAAGTTTGAAAGTATTCGTTTTAAATACAATTTTAACGCACTATCACATTTACTATTAGTTTACTAATTGATTTTTATGATTAGGTTTTGAGAACATCGAGCGGTTCCTTGTTAACACTTTGTTAGTTTATATTGCATATAATAGGAAGAATATACCTTCATAACGTTATGAATCAAACAAGCAATCCAATATTGATATTAATATAGTGTAAATAAAAAGGATTAAATGATTGTTGTTTGTCACGTTGAGTAAGACTTTGTGCATTAAATTGATTATATGATTTGTATGGTATGTTAAGACAATGAAGGAGCTTTAGAACCTGTCGCCGCGCGAAAGCAATGAACTCGGATACTTCTAGATGTTACTGTACAAAAAGAAACATGTCTACGAAAAGACAAGGTAAGAGAGTTGCCTTACCTTAATTTAGGCTGTGATTTCTAGGTTGTTTATAGTGATGACTAGGAATAGAAAAGATTAGTTATTAGAATAAACGATAGGGTAGTTGAGGTTGACAATAAGCTAAGAATGAAGACATAGAACATGAATCCACACGAATGATTGAATATATGCGTTGTATGATGATTGTTTGTAATGTGTGGAATTAAAATATAAATGTTAATAATGAGTTAAGTAAGAAAATGAGGATAATGAAACCACTTACATGTTGTGAATGTATGTGTTGGATAATGATGTTTAAGAAGTTGTGGTTAGTAAACTAATTAGGAAAATAAGGAAAAAGAAACTATCTGGATGTGTGTGAATATATGGGTAAATGATTTGTATGTTGAAATGTTTGAGGGATAGGGAATTTGAAATGAACCTAAGGTATATATATAGTAATGAGAAGCATAAATTAAGGAGTGTCTTGTGATGTATGTGTATGTGATGTACGGATGAATAATAGATAATGGAAATAATGTTAAGGAACGTAGAATGATAATAAGATGTGTAAACAAGAATTGGAATCAAGTTAATAATTAAGAAGATAGAAAAGGGAATAAGAATTTGTAACATGGAAATGACTAAGAATGTGTGTCAATGTTTGGATTGTTTGTAAACCCTCAATGGGATAAAACGAAAGCGATAATAAGTTTTTAACAAAAGGAAGGAGAGAGGAGAATAATTAAGAGAAATTAAAAGTAAAGGAAAGAGGATAAGTAATAGAAACACAAAGAAGAGAAAAGATAAATAATTAAGGAAAAAGAAAGAGAATATGAAGCAAAGTAAAAGAAGAAAAGACTAAATGAGAAAAAGGAAGAAAACTCAACTCGGACGGCCCATGTTCTCCGAGGATATAGAAACAAAACCCTGACGGCCCATGTGCTCGGGGGAATAAAGATATAAGAGAAAAAGAACAAAGAAACCGAAATAAAACTTAAAGAGAAAAGAAAGAGTAAAATCGGCAGACGACCCATGTTCTCTATCGAAGCGCAACCTGGACGGCCCATGTGCTATGGGGATTACTAGCGTAACTCGGACGGCCCATGTGCTCCCAGGATAATTAAAATGATTATCGGCGGACGGCCCATGTGCTCTGTCAAAGCGTAACTCGGACGACCCATGTGCTCTGAGGACCCGGACGACCCATGTGCTCTGGGGATTACTAGCGCAAACTCGGATGGCCCATGTGCTCCGAGGATGATTGAACTCAACCTGGACGACCCATAAAACGTAACTCAGATGGCCCATGTGCTCCGAGAACAACTAATCTCAACCTGGACGGCCCGTGTGCTCCAGGACTGGGAAAGAAAAGAAAAGTAAAGAAAGAAATGAAATGTAAGACTGAAAGAAAAGAGAAGGAATAACCTGGACGACCCATGTGCTCCAGGGATAAGAAATTAAATGAAAGAAATGAGGAAAAAGGAATTGAGAGTCAAGAATGATAAAAAGAGTAAAAGAGTTAATTAATAAGGGAATGAAACTGGACATATGAATGAATTGAATGTATGAATGTGTATGATTGTTATGAGCTAATAACAGGGTTAGGCTTAGTTTATTACTATGACTTCTTAGAAGTTATTTCCTAAGTTCTGTGTAATGCTACCCTTCTTGCTATTTTTCCTACAGGTACAGAAGGAGCATGCACAAGTCTTGGCCGAGCAGGAGCACACTCCACGTGGTAGAGTGTAACATAGCCATGAGCGGACTAATATTTATTATATAAAATGTTACTTTGGAAATGCAAAATATGTATTAGTATATGACTTGAACTTGTATTAATCGGGCGTTAGGGTTAACCCAGTTATAGCATTATTATGTTTTATGCTTTAAATTACTCTGGTCTGAACTGGTACAAATAGGAAATTTTGGGAAAGTCCGAAAAATAGAGGAAACTCTGCCGGATTTTCGTCGAAATTTTCAAGTACCGTTTTTTTTAATAAATTTTAAATTAACTAAATTAAAAGTGAGGGTGTTACACGTCTGGGGCGTTTCGATGCAACAATTTTTTAGTGCTTCTTCCCGCTCGGGCGTGCGCTCGGGCGTGAGCAATCAGATATTTTTACTCATTTTTCCAGTCTCCAAACTGCTATGTCTGCTTTGTTACCCGCCAGATCTTACTCAAATTTTAAAGCAAGCTTTTCTATTTTTCCTACTTCATATCCAACGGTGGAATTTGCGTTTGGAGTTGTAGAACTTCTATTCCTAAATTTCTAATCTTATTATTACTTTGTTTATTCTTGGGATTAAAATTCGGGATGTTACAAACTATATCCTATAAAGTGGAGTTCCCTTGGACTTTATAGAATTTTATTAGTTGAAACCCCCACAACACGCAATAACATTAAACACTTGTGAGATTCTGCGATATAATTTTTGACAACAAACAATAATTATTGTTATCGATTTTTTAAGCCTAACCAAACCTTGGGTTGCAAATGAGTGTCTTAGAAAGATTGCCCAATTCTTTCATAGAAGTTGACTTTATACTTCTCACTCATTGAAATAGATACATCAAGTGCGTCTCTATAGCACCACCCGATTTAACGAGCTATATATCTTTTATAACTTTAGCAGATACATCAAGTGCGTCTCTATAGCACCACCCGATTTAACGAGCTATGTATTCCAAATTTTATTAATAGGTACATCAAGTGCCAATTATTAAAGCACTACCCAAACACTAGGGCTATGTATCTATTACATCAAGCATTACCATGTGTCATGGGGATGAGCATGTAATGCATTTGAGTACTCATGTGGCTTCATTTGATCCATGGGTATCCACCACATTTTCCTCCTCTCAGGGCGTAAGGCCCATCCCCCTCGACGAGTTCAGGACAACTTTCCTAGGTAATCCCTTGGTTAAGGGATCAACTAAATTCTTTTCACTCTTTACATAATCAAGAGTAGTTACATCATTTTCTATTAACTGCCTAACACTACCATGTCTAACACGTACGTGTCTCTTCTTTCCATTGTAAGTGTTATTATTTGTAACTCCAATCGCTGCTTGAGAGTAACAATGCAGTGAAACTGGTGTAGCTCTCCCCCACAAAGGTATGTTTGCATGAGACTCCTAAGCCATTCAGCTTCTTATCCTGCCAACTCCAAAGCTATGAATTCTGATTCCATAGTTGAGCGTGTTAGGAAATAGGATGCGACAAACGCAGCGGAAAAATAAAAAAAATTAATCCTATTTCCATCCAGGATCCATGTGAAATCATGATTTGAGATAGGGAATAAAATTACCTTTTGCAGGGAAGAGGAGACCAACTAATCTTATCACGAACGCTTCGTCAATCACGAGCACATCAATGTGTTGTGCCTCTATTGGTATCCACACGAACAAATTCCCAATTGGAGTCACGTCTCTCTTCTCAATGCTAGTAGAGAAGAGAGAGTATGTGTATCACTCACTCTATGATATGATGGCTAGGGTTGCCGTTCTGTGTCTCACACACCTGCCTCCCCTAAAGCTAATAATATTATATTTATAATATTATCAGACCAACTGGTTGGGCTTTTAGGAGATAAATTTGGATTCTATCTTATATGTAGAAGATAAAATCAAATTTATATCTTATACATAAAGATAAAACGAATCATATCTTAATCATATCAGAAAGATTTAATTTTATAAAAATACAACTATTGTATTTTTATCAAATGTGATATCTCCAATTTTATCTGCTCTTAGTGTGTGACCCTATAGGTTCCTGTAACGTTGGCAGTAATGTTAAAATCACATTTTAACTTTACAAGCAATGAGCGGTATCTAGCAACACATCATTGCTACCCAAGTGACAGGAATGTCTGTGATTTGACTAAACCTTTTACTGTGACCAATGAACATGTGTAAATTTAATCCCTTTGTCCAAATATCATAGTTACACTCATGGCATGGAACGTGTCACCCATGAATAATGTAACCTATGGTTTCTTGATCCCTGAGTAGACGCGTCTAAACAAGTCTCGTCAATATCTCATATTGACTGTCTTGAGTATGACCATACATTTCACCGTCTCACTCAATCAAGGGGCCCAGAGATATAATTCCTATTGATAAGGAAGGACAAATCCCATCTACGTCACTCACATCCCTCTACATGATTTGTCATATACCCGACTACAACCGTTATGATCACCTGGTTAAAGATGACGTTTGATTGCGTGAAAGCATATAATTCCTCATGTTGGAAACCGTAGCGACTTCAGGTCGAAGGACCATGTACACCATTGTCACTATGAGAATCGCTTATGACACTCACTCAATAACCCATGTAGCATTCTCATGGCGGGTCAATCCAGTACACAATTGTCCCAATGTGTACTTACGTGAAGACTTGATATCCCATATCCATGACCGGTGAGATACAGTCATCAGTCTGCCACATACTAGTCTCGATGTATTATAGTTGTCCTTATTAACTATAATACTCGACTAGGGAATCTTTAAGGATAATTATCAATCAATAAGATCTTACTATCAAGTCATGTACTTGATATTCTTATGACATTGAACTTATAATCCTAAGGACTTTATTACATCTATTTTAATTAAACAATTAAAGCATAAATATAATAAATGAAATGCCTCATGATTATTAATAGTAATAATCCATAAACATGAAATAAGTACAAGTAAAAGAGAAAATACGATTGCCTCTAGGGCACACTCCAACAGAGCGTGCTATACAAGTTTGTTTAACTGATTTCCAAGAAACGGCTCCTCCACCTAAGGTAAACATAAAACCACTAGTGGAACTCACCTCATCATTGTCAGATATCCAGTTTGCATCACAACATCCTTCTAAAATAGTAGGAAACTTGGTAAAATGCAAACTCCAATCAATAGTTCCTTTTAAATATTTTAAAAGACGTCGTAAGGCAATCCAATGATCTCCTCTAGGATTATGAGTGTAACGACCCAATCTACTAACAACATATGCAATATCAGGTCTAGTACAGTTCATAAGAAACATCAAACTCCCAATAATTCTTGCATATTCAGATTGAGACACACTTATATCACTAGAATTTTTCTTTAAATGAAAACTAAAATCAAATGGAGTTCTTACAGGCGTAACATCAAAACTGTTGAATTTCTTTAATATTTTTTCAACATAATGAGATTGATTTGGAGAAATTCAATTTTCAGTTCTATTGATCTTGATTCCAAGAATCACATTAGCTTCTCCTAGTCTTTCATCTCAAACTTTGAACTCAAAAATCTTTTGGTTTCATTTATCACGTCTAAATGTGTATCAAAAACTAGCATATCATCTACATATAAGCATATTAAGACGCATTCAGAGTCAAACATATTTGGATACACACATGTATCACAACCATATTCCAGCAAGACATTATTAAATTTTTCATACCACTATTTAGGTGCTTGCTTCAAACCATACAAAGATTTTTTGAGTTTACAAACCGGATTTTCCTTCCCAGGCAAAACACAACCCTCAGGTTGTTCCATATAAATTTCTTCATCTAAATCGCCATTTAAAAATGCAGTTTTTACATACATTTGATGTATAATCAAATTTTGTATGGCAGCCAAAGCAATTAAAGCACGCACAGTCGAAATTCCAGTGACTGGTGAATAAGTATCAAAATAATCTCCACCTTTATTTTGAGTAAAACCTCTAATCACCAGTCTAGCTTTGAACTTTTGTATGGAGCCATCAGGTCTCATTTTTCTTTTAAAAATCCATTTACTAACAATGAGTTTACAACCTTTGGGCAGCTCCACCAACTCCCAAGTATGATCACTCAAAATAGAATGTAATTCACTTTTTATAGCATCTTTCCAGAAACTAGAGTCTACTGATTTTATCGCTTCAGAATAAGTTTTGGGATCTTCTTCTAAGATATAAGCAAAAACAATTTCTTTTGATAGAAGATCAACATCAAAATTTTCAGTTAAGAAAGCAGTGATAAAATCAGGACCAAAACTAGTTTCTGTTCTTTATCTCTTACTCCTTCTAGGTTCATCTGTCACAACATTTCTATTAGTAATAATTGAACTAGAAGCATGCATAACAGGAGAAACTCTCAAGTCTAAAGATGCGTCAGATGTACCTTGGGGAGTAGAACTACCAGATTGAGAAATCAATTTTTGTTTATAAGGGAATATACCTTCAAAGAATTCAGTATCCCTAGATTCTGTGACTGAACGATCACTAAGAGGCAAAAATCTGTAAGCAGCACTGTAGCGACCTGATTTCCTTAACTTGATAATTATAATTATGTGTGTACTTAATTTATGTGGAATTGAGGTGTAAGTGATTTTAGACGATTTAAATTGTGTTGCAATTGTTCGATCAAGACTTATAAGGTGTATTTAAGTACTGAATTGCGATAATTAGAGCATGTCTTCTGTATCGTGAACTTAGTCGAGTATTAGAGTAGAGGACGCCAAGGCTAGATTCAGAACTTGAGATGTTAGTAAGTGATAGACACGAAGAATTTCACTAAAATTGTGTGTTGTGAGGATTATGCGGTAAATTAAGTGTTTGAGGCGTTAAATGTTACCCGACCATTTGACCCCGCCTTGAATGTTAAAAAGTTGTAGATCAAGAAATTAGAGAATTGCCATAAATCATGTAAGAAAGAACGAGAGTTCAATGGGATGATTCAGGAAATTCATTTAAAAGAATGTTTGATTTTCGTACTTTAGTGATCGTGAGTTCGATGTAATAAAAATATGATTTTGTGTTTGAAAATATATTTTTATGTTATATGTGTTTGATTTAGTGTTAGGGAGGGTTTAGAACCCTTGAATCGGGCTAAAAATGTGAAAAATCGGAGTTTCGGGATAAACCGGTGCGCCCAGGCACGAGCCGGTGCACTTGCACCAATTTCTGGTGTCAACAGACACATTAGACGGGCTCAGGCACGAGGCGTTGGCTCTCAAGCGTGCGCCAGAAAGTTCCACACCATTCCAGAAGATTCTGCACCACTCTGGTGCACCAGATGCGCGCTCAGACGCGCTGACGCAGAACTGACGCACCAAATGTGGCGTTGCGCGCTCAGGCGCGCTCGCTGCTATAAAAATGCACCAGCCCGCACCAGACTCAAAAAGGACGCACCAACCCTTGCATCAGCCGCACCAACCCTTGCATCAGCCGCACCAACACGCATCAAAATCCTAATTTCATGCACCAATAAACCAAGATACATTCAAATCCAATCCCTACATCATAGGTTAGCAAAAATAATCATCATCCCATTGATTCATACCTTTGATTTGACAACTTATCTATTTATACTCTATCCTAATCTTGTTCCCCATCCTTTTAAATGACACCAATTCCTCCATGTCTTTGGAGATAACCATCAGCCAAGCCAAAAGGAGCCTAAAGCTTGGAAGGAGGCATGGGTAAAATAAGGGAAGACATAGGAGTGGGGTTTTTCTGCTCCCTTAAGGTAAGGGAGAAACTCTTTTCTTTTAGAATGGGGATTAGGTTTTGGAATTAGTAAAAAATTGTTAGTATGTTATAGATTAATAAATAAGTAACACCCTAGGGTAGTTGATTCTGCTTCACCACATACCTGTGTATGTGGATTAAGCTCTAATAAGCTTGATTGTGGTTCTAAAACTTGTATTTCTACAAAGGAAAATTTAATGTAGCTATGATGTTTGATGAAATGCCTGTATGAATACGAAATGTTATTATGTGGCATAAAAACATCTATGAAATGGTAATTTTATAATTAAATTATAAATTATTAGTACATTATGCTTAAAGACCCGCATATTGAATTATTGATAGATTGTATTATTGATAATAGTATAGTATAACTACAAATGAATATTATAAAGTTATATTGAATGATTAGAAAGTATGTTTGGAATTGAATTATAGTTAAGAATATAATAAATGAAAATTGAACTAATAATAGCGACCACCATGATGCTAAGGATAGTGGAACTTGAAGAAATAAAAGAAATAGAAACATGAATACTTTAAATTTATTAAGAAATATATATATATATATATATATATATATGAATTAATGACTTACTGATTTAATAATATGATTTTGAGATATGCATCATTTACTACTTTCAATTCTTAATTCTTATTCTATTATGAAAAGGTGTTCACTCCCTTGTGGTTTAACATTTTAGGTAAAGCTTGGAGGAGCGAAGAACCATAGTTTCATGATGGTGAAGGCTGAAAGAAACAACTCGATCCAATCATTGTTGGTTTCCATGTTGTAAATCCCAAAGTTTTCTTAAAATTGTAATTGATGATGAACTTTTTATTTAAAGATAATGAAAATACACTTTTTATTTTAAGTTGGGATGTTACAATATGGTATGAGAGCGATTCTTTCCTTCTGGGCTGGGGAAATGGCCCCAATTCCGTTGTGAAACTCCTGTTCCAAGCTCTCCTTGCTCACAAGGAGTGAGATATATGATATGATAAGTAACTAATTGTTATGGTCAAGGAAGTCAAAAGGATATAGCACCAAAGGAAAAACAAAAATTGTTAGTCAATACTAAGGGAATTGAATGAAAAGTAGGTTGCCACCAAGAGAAAAGAAGTGAGAACCATGAAGCCTACATGGCATGGTCGGTGGTGCCGCCTCGAATGCGTAGCCGGCTAGTGTGTTGCACAGAGTCGGGGTCCGCCGATGAATGCGTAGCTGACCAATGCCAAGCTAGGGGGCCACTCATGTTGCTTACTTGATTTGGTCGGGGCCCATCAGAGAATGCGTAGCTGACCAATATCAAGCTAGAGATTCATGGAATGGTATTGTTTGTATGAGACAAATGAGAGTGAAATATGGAGGGAAAAAGGAAAGATGGATCTAATGTTGAATGGTGCATAATGAATACATTCAAGTCATTGGAAAGGAAATAAATATTTTATTATGATTTAGTTTATTTTTACTTTTCAAAATTTTATTTCTATATAAATTCAACTTAGTAAATCAAATTGGAAGTGAATGAGAATAGAAAAGGGATGAGTTTTTTTGAAACCGATTTCCTTTCCAAGGGCTATAATATTGAAATTGTGTTAGAAAATATATTACATTCTCAATGGGACTTGAATGTAGAGAAAGATGACTTGAAGATACAAAGATTGATTTGTAAAGAAAAGAAAGATGATTTAAGTCCCTTTGAGAATCTATTACATTATGCACCACAACATGAATAAAAGGTAAACACTAAGGCCGATGAAAAGGAAAACCTTTACAAATAAGTACTTTTGAATCAAATCATATATTTTCTTTAAGACAATTAATTGTTTTCAAAAGTTTAGTGGTTGATAATTAGTTTTCCTTTTCAATGACCTTGATAAGATAATCTATGTAGATAGAGTACATTCTCAAAATATCTTGCTATGTGATATGAATGGATTTTTAGCTTAACAATTCAGAGATGACTCAATTGACTTGGAACTCAGCAAATGGTGCACAATTTATGAAAGAATTGAGGAGAAAAGAATCAAAGTAATAAATGAGATTCTAAGTCAATTGAGCAATCCAATTGAAAGGAGTTATAAGTTAAAGTTAAATCCAATTGAGAATGTAACCTGTCATACATAGAAGAAGCGAATATCATATATGGAGCCATAAGGTGGACGATGAAGAAGTTGGGGAGGACATGACGTGAAGGTTCTTAGGAACCAACGGACGTGAGTGGTATGTGATTAGGAGTTGTCGTAAGTGGAACTTCGATCTCCTAGGTGGACACGGACTGGCCACCCGTGTCAGGGCATTGGTTCCGCGTTAACTACGATAATTCTATTGATAACAGAGTCACTTCGGGACCGGTTGAGGGTGGTTCCCTGCTATAGCCAACTTGGGCCTTCAACCCAAGTTGTACTGGATCGAGAAAGAGAAAGAGTGGTCAGTACCGTACAAGCAGTGGTAGAGGGACACTTACTCCCGGTTATGTCTTTCCCTGGAGTGGAGGGTGAAGTAAGGTATCAAATGAAAAAGAGTGATGAATGTTTCATACAACAATATTGGAAATGAGAAAAGTGAAAATGAAAGCCCAAAATGGGGCAAGAGAAAAAGAAAGAAAGAGAAAAGAAAAAGAAAAGAGAATGAGCCCGAAAGTGGGGCAAGAGATGAAATGAGAAAAGAAAATTGTTTGAAAAAGGAAAACATTAGAAAAGCTAAAAATGTGTTTGAAAAAGGATGATGTTGCACCGGAAACCTAGGAGAGCTCTCTAGGGGTTCGGTGCGAGAGAAAAAGAGAATGCTTGCCAATTGCAAATAATTTACTTGGTGGTCAGAAAATGAAAGAATGAAAAGAGTTTATGGAAGTTGGAAAGAAAAGA
Source organism: Crotalaria pallida (assembly GCA_037953625.1). NCBI lineage: Eukaryota > Viridiplantae > Streptophyta > Magnoliopsida > Fabales > Fabaceae > Crotalaria > Crotalaria pallida. The sequence goes on along the minus strand of CM075654.1, from coordinate 104,480,332 downwards.
AAAACCCTTAATATTGAACTAACAAGAAGTGAAGATGAATGATATTTATATGAGTTTTGAAATAATAAGTTGTTGGTACAAAGTGTGAAGATTTAATCTAGATAGTAATGATTATTACCACTAATTGAATGTAAGATTGGGACTGATCACCCCGATACTTACATTTAATGGGAGGTGATATCATCAAAATCTAGAGGTTTGAGCACCTTGTATGAAAGAATGAACGATTTTCTTGTGCTAAATGGTGCTAGCGCTTTTGACCCTTTGTATTCTTTGATATTTGTTACTTGTTATTTGTAAAGAATTGCATGAAATTGAAATAATAAGAATGGCGTCAAAATAAATAGAAGAGGAATTAGCTAAGAACTCATGAAAAAGTAAAATAGGGATTGCTAAGATATGCTAGATTAGTGTCCAAGAGATTAAATAAAATTTGTATGATCCAGAAGTGAAAATTCTAATTGGTTCCATAACTAATTTCAATTCAAAATGATTTTAATATTAAATAGGAAAAAACATATGAGTATAATACCTATTGAATGAACTTAAACCCACCGAAACATATTTTCTAAACTTAAGTAAGAAAATTGAAACCAGGAAAATGAGTTTAAGTTAAATTGAAGGATTATAGAAGTATGCATTGTTTGCATTAAAATTTATGCGAACAGGAAGCACGAATATTGGTTTAAAATCAATCGAGTGATTATAATAAAATGAAAATGGATACTCAACTGAATGAATAAGAAGTTGTTTAAGATAAATTCTCGATAAATTCTTATCGGACAATCTGATTATGGGACAATCAATAAAACTGATTAGGAATGTCAAAATTTGAATGAAATATTGATTTATAGTAAAATTGAATGTATGTTGATTGAGTATGAATGAATATATGACAATCCTAGATTTTATATGTGATTGTTTGATTAATATTTCATAGATGTTGTGGTGAATTTGAGTATATGACAATGATGAAATGACTGTTATGAATGAAAACATGACATTATAAATTGCATATTAAGAATATGTAGAAAGTTTTATATTCAATTTCTCAGTTCGGAATTAAAAATGAAAACTTAATTCATGGATGTATGCATAAAATTTGATTGATAAATTGCCAAAGTAATTCCTTTACATGCACGGACTAATCATATGGTTGATTGTTGGATAAGTGTTTGCTACAAAGAATAGGATTGAAATGAATTATATGATAAATTAATGATCTATAATAAATAGTTAATATAAATTTTTAGGAAGGTTTGAATTAATATAAAGAAGGGGAATATGGTGATATTGATGATGAATTGGGAATGAATAAATTTGATGGGATGGTAAGATGATCTAAATGCTAAGCATTGAGATTGATTGTGGTGCCACACATTCTTTTATTTCTATTGATTGCATGAAAAGGTTACGACTGTCCTGTGTAGAAATGCCTTACAAACTTTCAGTGTCAACTCCTACAAATTCTTTTGTAATCACATCCCAAATGTGTCTGAATTGTTCTCTTCGAGTGTTGGATCGAGAATTCAAGGTGAATCTGATTTGTTTGCCGTTGACTCGGTTAGACATCATTCTTGGCTTGGATTGGATCTCTCACCACCATGTCTTGATTGATTGTAATCAGAAAGCTTTTATTTTTAGTGACTCTTCTTTAACTGCCATGGATGTTAATGAAGTGACAGATGTGAGTCCGATTCCAGTTGTCTGTGAGTTTCTAGAAGTCTTTCCTACAGATATGCCCGGATTACCGCCAAACAGGGAAGTGGAGTTTGACATCGATCTTATTCCTGGTACAAGTCCAATTTCCATAGCACTGTACCGAATGGCACCTCCTGAGTTAGAAGAGCTGAAGAAGCAGTTGGAAGAGTTATTGGCTAAAGAGTTGATCGGGCCTAGTGTATCCCTAGGGGAGCACCGATCCTATTCGTCAAGAAAAAGGACGGTAGTCTTCGGATTTGCACCGATTACAGGCGATTGAATGCTGTGACAGTGAAGAACAAGTACCCACTCCCTCGCATTATTGATTTGCTGGATCAGTTGAAGGGAGCATCAGTGTTTTCTAAGATCGATCTCCGATCTGGGTACCATCAAATCCGTATCCGAGAAGAGGATATTCCCAAGACCGCATTCAGGACAGGTTATGGTCATTTTGAATATGTTGTAATGCCTTTTGGTTTGACAAATGCGCCTGCAATATTCATGGACAACATGAATAGAATCTTCCGGCCTTGCTTGGATTCTTTTGTAATAGTGTTCATTGATGACATCCTAATCTATTCGAAGAGTCCAAGTGAGCATGAAGAGCATTTGAGAACGGTGGTGCAGATTCTCAAAGACAAGCAGTTGTATGCAAAACTTTCTAAGTGTAGCTTCTGGTTGAATGAAGTCCACTTCCTAGGTCATGTAATTTCTGAACAAGGAGTTGTTGTTGATCCTTCTAAGGTGGAATCAGTATTGAAGTGGGAGAGACCCACGACAGTGACAAAAATTAGAAGTTTTCTTGGCATGGCGGGTTATTATCGGAGATTCATTGAAGGGTTTTCCAAATTAGCTCTTCCACTAACTGAGGAAATCGCAATTGGTGGTTGGAGAGACAAAGGAACCCTAGGAATACACCTAGAAGGGGGGGTTGAATAGGTGTTTAAGCTACCTTGAAAGATTTTCGAACGAAACAAATCTAAACAATCAAAACAAATGATTTTTACAAATTCTACAGTACTTAATCGATTAAGCAAGTCGTGTACTCGAGTAGTACTCGATTAAGCTTGAACTTAATCGATTAAATATGACAGAAAACAGAAAAAATCAATTTTCATTCGAATACGAAAATCAATCAATTCACATGCAAGATCAGAGATTCAGCGGAAATGATTAACACCTATATTCTTATTGATTAACCTAGTTATGAAAATGATTTTCCCTTTATCAATTTGAACAATCAAAGATTCAATTCAATCAATTATGAAAATCAATCTTTCTAGGTTTTCAATCAAGAACGCAATCAAATGACTTGAATATAAAGAGTAAGAGTTTAGAGATACGACACAGTGATTTATCCTGGTTCACTTTCATCCACTTGAAAGCTACATCCAGTCCCCTCTTCAACCAAGAGAGATTCTTCACTATGAGGAATTAGAGTTCTCAAATTACAAGTGATTGCCTCACAAGACTCCCTTCTTGCTAGCCTACAAGAGATAACCGACACCCTTGCCTTGTAATCCTATTGATCTTCTCTCTAATCTAACCTCTACCCCTTGTTGATAATCGACACAACAAGTCTTCAATTGCTTGATGATAATCCACACACCAAGGCTTCACTTGCTTGATTCACAACCAAGACTTCTTCTTCTTCTTCAATAAGAATGCACTTGCTTGATGATAAAATCGACACACCAAGACTTCTTGTTTGTTGTAGTGGCTTGCCTTCTTGCAAAGATTACAACACAATAGAAAACACAAAACAATCCTATGAATCTCAATCAAGAGTTATGACAATTCACCATAAGAGATTCAAAGGTTCTTGATCAAAGAATATGAAAATATAAGAACTTTGATCTTTATAAAATGAGAGAGAATAGAGTGGCTTGATTCTTTGTAAAACTTGTATGAAAATGATTCTTACTTATCACAAATAATAGGAAAAGGTTTATATAGAATACCCAAAAGTTGTAGCACTTGAAAACTGATTTTGAGAAGTGAAAAACGTATTTTAAAAATCAGTTCAGCAGTACTTAATCGATTAAGCAAGTCGTGTACTCGAGTAGTACTCGATTAAGTTATCACTTAATCGATTAAGTTGGTACTGTACATGTTCAAAACTTGTTTTCTCAAAATCCAACCTTTCCTTTAAAACCTTTAAGCCACCTATTGATTCTAGGTTAAGTGAAAACTCAAATTATGATTTAATCATGACTTATGAATGAGATTCACTACCCTCTATAATAATCTACCCAAATAAAAAACCTATGAAGCTTGAGAGGCAAAAGATAAAAGAAATACAAATACACTCAAACTTAGGTCTTCATGAGCTTGCTTTCTCTCTTCTTTATTTGATGTTTGTTGTTGCTTGTTAAGCTTGAAACTTGATCAACACTTGTAGCTTGTTCAAAAACACTTTGTCATTATCAAAACATTCATCATGTTCATCATGGAACTAACAATCTCCCCCTTTTTGAAAATGACAATCCATGTTTTGAAATCATTTGAAGTTGTTGATGCTTGAAAAATTTGATCACTTGAGAAGACTCTTTCTCCCTCTCAATCAATGCTATAACACTTGAATCCAATTGAGATAGAAGCTTGATTCTCCCCCTATCTTCAACAACTTAGCTCAACCTACATAAAAACAACAAAACAACCTTTCTCCAAATATAATATCATATCATATTTCTCCCATGTTTTGAAAACATACCATTTCTCCCTCTTTGAGAAACATTTCATTCAATTCAAAACATAATATTTCTCCCCCTTTGGCATTATCAAAAAGTAATATATACCAATTGAAATATAACATCTAAGCCAAGGTAAGAAATCAATGATCATTTCTTCACAACATTGATACCAATTGAACAAATACAATAGAGCTATACTTTGAAATGTGATATCAATTGGTAAGAGAATATAACAATGAAATATAATACCAATTGAGAACTAAAAAGATCATAATATCACTTAACAAAGAAGATATCAATTGTAAAGAAATATCAATAATCACAAAAACATGATAATCAACTAATAATCTCTCAATGATACAAATTGAATTAACTAAACATTTAGAAAAGTAATATCAATTGAGAAGATACCAATTGAGATAATATATCAATATCAAATATTACCACTTTGTAGGACATTCACTTAAGATGAAAGTATGATACCAATTGAAGATGTGAATATAGACATTCATAGTTGAGACCAATTGAGAACATGTGTCATTCATTTGCATCTTCAATCAAACCTACAAAACAATCATGCTTTGCTTTTTGGTATCCAAATGGTTTTGGATCCATTTTTGTTAGTGTAGGGACTTTCACCCTTTTTCATCCAAACAAAATTTCCTTTAGGTATACCATGCACTTTAACATAACACACATTTGAAGTATGTCCATGAGTACCACAATAGAAACATGTTGGAGGATTTGAAAAATCAACTTTAGAAAAATCAACAACATTTCTATGAGATTTACTCTTAGCATTAGTATAACCCAAACCAAACTTGTTTGAATTTTCTCTTTGAAAATTTAACAATGTGCGCAATCTAATATCACAAGTGGTGAAACTTGCAAGCTTATTTTTCAAAATAGCATTTTCATCCTTGAGCAACTTGCAATTCTCACAATCAACCACAACATTCAATCTACTAGCACAATCACAAGAAGAACTAGCATAGATAAGATCAAGAGTTTCATTTTCAAGATTAAGCTCATCAACTTGTTTTTGAAGATCTAAAATCTCTTTTTGATGTTTCAAAATGAGCTTCTTTCTTTCAATGTTTTTCAAAGCTAGTTTTTCAAGTTGTTCATACATTTCTTCATAAGCATTATGTAACAATTCATATTTAGAAGAAATTTCGGATTTAGATTCACTTACATTGCTATCCTCGCTTTGATAACTTGATTCATCATTTGAATTTTGTTCTTCATCATCTACTAGAGTTATCAAGTTGAGACAAGCAACTTCTTCATCATCCGATGAACTACTCGATGTGCTTTTCTTGTTATCTTCATCACTATCCCAAACTATGTATGCTCTTTTAGATTTAGAATTTTTTCTGTCTTTCTCCTTCTTCTTGAGATACCTAGAGCATGAATACTTGAGATGACCGGGTTTTCCACATTCATGGCAAACTACACCTTCTTTTGATGTCTTGGTCTTGTAGTGTGGGGAATCCTTCTCTTTACTTTTGTCCTTGTTCAACCTTCCTTTTCTCCTTAGAAACATGTCAAACTCTTTTAACAAAAGTTTCATGTCTTTTTCATCAACATCGGAATCGGAATCTTCACTATCATCATCATCGGAACTATCTTTCTTTTTATATGCACTTTTGACTCTAAGAGCAAGTCCTTTCCTTGATTTGTTCTTATCCGACTCTTCATTGATACTTAATCGTCCAAGCTCCATTTCATGTTCTTGAAGCTTTCCGAAAAGTGTTGCTAGATCCATAGCATCCAAATTTTTAGATTCAACAATAGCCGTTACTTTTGGTTGCCAATTCCTGTCTAAACATCTCAACACTTTGTTAGAAAGTTCACCTTGAAGAAAAGTTTTACCAAGAGCAAGTAAATGATTTATAATATGAGTAAAACGCTTTTGCATATCATTTATAGATTCATTTGGAAGCATATGAAACAATTCATAATCACGCATTAAAGCATTCAATCTAGCTCTCCTAACCTCACTAGTTCCTTCATGAGTCACTTGTAAAGTGTCCCACATTTCTTTAGCACTAGAACATTGAGAAACTCTAAAGAACTCGTCATAGGATAAAGCGGATGTAATGATATTCTTTGCTTTATAATCATATTGTACTTTCTTTCTATCATCATCCTTCCACTTATCCTCGGGGATCAATTGTTCTACACCTTCAACTAAACTAGAGGGGATATGAGGACCTTTTTCAACTACTTTCCAAATTTCACTATCTATGGCTTGGATAAAGATTTTCATTCTAACTTTCCAATATGCATAGCCTTCTCCGGCAAACAATGGAGGACGACTTATTGAAGCACCTTCACCACCAAAGGGATTCGTAGAACCCATTGCGATTTTCTTAAAGGATCTTTACGAAAAAGCTCTTATGCTCGTGTCTTTCGACCGAGCTCTGATACCAAATGAGGAAATCGCAATTGGTGGTTGGAGAGACAAAGGAACCCTAGGAATACACCTAGAAGGGGGGGTTGAATAGGTGTTTAAGCTACCTTGAAAGATTTTCGAACGAAACAAATCTAAACAATCAAAACAAATGATTTTTACAAATTCTACAGTACTTAATCGATTAAGCAAGTCGTGTACTCGAGTAGTACTCGATTAAGCTTGAACTTAATCGATTAAATATGACAGAAAACAGAAAAAATCAATTTTCATTCGAATACGAAAATCAATCAATTCACATGCAAGATCAGAGATTCAGCGGAAATGATTAACACCTATATTCTTATTGATTAACCTAGTTATGAAAATGATTTTCCCTTTATCAATTTGAACAATCAAAGATTCAATTCAATCAATTATGAAAATCAATCTTTCTAGGTTTTCAATCAAGAACGCAATCAAATGACTTGAATATAAAGAGTAAGAGTTTAGAGATACGACACAGTGATTTATCCTGGTTCACTTTCATCCACTTGAAAGCTACATCCAGTCCCCTCTTCAACCAAGAGAGATTCTTCACTATGAGGAATTAGAGTTCTCAAATTACAAGTGATTGCCTCACAAGACTCCCTTCTTGCTAGCCTACAAGAGATAACCGACACCCTTGCCTTGTAATCCTATTGATCTTCTCTCTAATCTAACCTCTACCCCTTGTTGATAATCGACACAACAAGTCTTCAATTGCTTGATGATAATCCACACACCAAGGCTTCACTTGCTTGATTCACAACCAAGACTTCTTCTTCTTCTTCAATAAGAATGCACTTGCTTGATGATAAAATCGACACACCAAGACTTCTTGTTTGTTGTAGTGGCTTGCCTTCTTGCAAAGATTACAACACAATAGAAAACACAAAACAATCCTATGAATCTCAATCAAGAGTTATGACAATTCACCATAAGAGATTCAAAGGTTCTTGATCAAAGAATATGAAAATATAAGAACTTTGATCTTTAGAAAATGAGAGAGAATAGAGTGGCTTGATTCTTTGTAAAACTTGTATGAAAATGATTCTTACTTATCACAAATAATAGGAAAAGGTTTATATAGAATACCCAAAAGTTGTAGCACTTGAAAACTGATTTTGAGAAGTGAAAAACGTATTTTAAAAATCAGTTCAGCAGTACTTAATCGATTAAGCAAGTCGTGTACTCGAGTAGTACTCGATTAAGTTATCACTTAATCGATTAAGTTGGTACTGTACATGTTCAAAACTTGTTTTCTCAAAATCCAACCTTTCCTTTAAAACCTTTAAGCCACCTATTGATTCTAGGTTAAGTGAAAACTCAAATTATGATTTAATCATGACTTATGAATGAGATTCACTACCCTCTATAATAATCTACCCAAATAAAAAACCTATGAAGCTTGAGAGGCAAAAGATAAAAGAAATACAAATACACTCAAACTTAGGTCTTCATGAGCTTGCTTTCTCTCTTCTTTATTTGATGTTTGTTGTTGCTTGTTAAGCTTGAAACTTGATCAACACTTGTAGCTTGTTCAAAAACACTTTGTCATTATCAAAACATTCATCATGTTCATCATGGAACTAACACTAACCATGCTCACTAGAAAAGAGGTTCCTTATCAGTGGTCGCAGCAGTGTGAGCATAGTTTCCAAGAGCTAAAGAAAAGGTTGACTAGCTCTCCGGTTCTGATTCTGTCGGATCCGACCCAATCCTTCGATGTGTATTGTGATGCTTCGAAACAAGGATTAGGTTGTGTGTTAATGCAGCAGGGTAAGGTGATAGCTTATGCTTCCCCAGCAACTCCGACAACATGAACAGAACTATCCCACTCATGATCTTGAATTGGCAGTTGTTGTTTTCGCTCTAAAAATCTAGAGACACTATATATGGTACTAAGTTTGAAGTCTTCAATGATCATAAGAGTCTCAAATACCTCTTTGATCAAAAGGAGCTTAATATGAGACAACGAAGATGGATGGAATTCCTCAAAGATTATGACTTCAATCTCCAATATCATCCTGGCAAAGCTAATGTTGTGGCTGATGCACTAAGTCGTAAGACTTTGCATGTTAGTAATTTGATGGTGAAGGAGATGAAATTGATGCAGGAATTCAACAACCTCAATCTAGGAATGCAAGTGAAAGAGAAAAGCATTGTCCTGGGAATGTTGCAAATATCAAATGAGTTTGTGGATTTGATTAAAGACAGACAAGCTGATGATGAAGACCTGTTGAAACAGTTAGAAAGGGTAACTGAAGGGGTGGAGTGTGACGACCCAACTTTTATTATCTTAACTAGTATTCTTTTAATCCGAAAATGTGACCATTTTTTTTCTTTTTCAAAATAAGTTACGTCATCACTATTTCAAATCTTGTGGAAGAAATTGCAATCATCGTATAGGAAGATAACAAGCTTCATATTATATTGTCATGGTTCAAAAGAGGTTACAACTTTCATTACATAAGCTTGAACTGAAAGAGCTAAGAAGTTAAACATATCTAAACTTAGTTAGAACTCTAGGCCATTACACTATATCACAATATCTTACAACAAAATGTATAATAACCTAGAGCATATGGTTAGCAACTCCAAAACATAAAGCAGGAAAAGGAAAATAAACCTGATGGGTTATGTCATACACATCTCATTAGCAAGAATTCAACTTTAGTCGTCAGTTCCCCACCGACTCCCAGTTGAATTCTCCATGGGATCCTCATCCACCATCTGGTTATCATCTTCCACTGGGTCCTCATACTCAATGGGGTCCTCCTCCTCTTCCTCGTCCTCCTCATGTGCCGGTTCAGCAGGCACATAAACCGGAGTCCTTGATCAGACTCTAGGGGAAGGACTAGGGTGAGTGGGGACTTCAAAAACAACTCTTTCAGTTGAGGATGAAGGACTCCGTGGAAGAGTGCGCCTTGTAAAACGTCTTGGTGGCGGTGGAGAGGTTCTATGGCGAAAAAAAAAATTCGGTGGAATGTGCATAATATACACCATTCGGATTCTTGTCCTTCGGGGGCACATTCGGGACCAAGGGTTAGGATGACGGAAGGTAATCTCCAAGTCACCCTCGAACGTGGCCCGATGCTCTTCAAAGTTCCACTCCCCATTAGGGAGTGGTCTCATCTCCACGCACAACATGTTCCGTGCCATATCTTACACACAAGGGATTAGGAGTGAGTCATAGCTAAACGCAATAACAAATGAGCATAACAGGGGCTAAAAATAACATACACATATCATCATTTAGCAAAAAGAATTCAAGTACATATGCTCAAACCATTTTAACATTCATTCAGTTTCATTAGTGTCATGATGCATGCCTACTGCTCATCCATGCATCACGGTTCGATAGACTCAACCTTCTTTTTTGTGAACCGAGGCCAGATATCTACCTTATCCATTGAACCGGAGCGAAATCCATATCATGGTCAATCCGATTGATTGGGAGCTAGCCTTCATAGCATCCTGTGCCATGGCATTCCTTTTCTCTATCCTATGCTAGTGTCCCAGATCGAAATCGGAGCAATCTCCTCCACCATGCATGATAATGCCATATAGAATTCCATATTTTATTTCTTTCATTATTTTCAACAGCATTCTTGGCAGTACTTTGCCGGATACTTCAATACTCAGAACATTTCCAATTCCTTAACCTTCCTTTAATATTTTCAGAAAAAGGCCATCAGCGGCATAGCCACTTTGTGATGGTTTTAGAATTAGTATTCGGACGTTATTGTTTAGTTTGAGTTATTATTATTCCATTGTGACACCACTAATGGGTTACTTATCAACCAAATGGATATAATTTCCATCGGGACTCCCATAAGGTAAATTGTCAACCAAATGGATATAAAACTTCCGTTGGGACTCCTGTGGAAAAATCATCAACCATTGAATAGAAATTCCAGTAGGACTCCTCCAAGATAATTATCAACCAAATGGAATTAAGCTATGCCATTGGGTGAAATCCTCATAGCGGTCTTTAGAATTTAACAATAATCTTGATAAAAAGTATTAATTTTTGATAAATAGAGAAAAAAAGTGTTTCCTTCAATTTTCTTCAATCCACTCGACTAGTTCATGAACCACTCGAGTAGTTCATCCAAAAATACTCGAGTCTTTATAGAAATACTCGAGTCGTTCAGCAATTTTCCAGAATACTCGAGTCTTGCTAGAAACACTTGAGTCTTTTTGCTGCATCTGCACCAGTTTTTTTCATTTTTAGCACCAATTCATGATTTTTGCTTGATTCTTCCATTTCTATGCAAAACAGAAGTTCAAACACATAAATTAAACATGTTACAAGTATTAAACACAACCAAAACAACAGAAAACAGAATCAAACCACAGACTTGTACAAAACATTGAAATTGTCCATTTTAACATATGAAATTCGTTTCTACTCGATTTTAAATTCGTCCAACAATTTAGTGAGCATTATTAAGTCCATTTAAACTTGTTTGAACATTAAAACCATGGGTTTCTGACCTCCAAGTCAGTTTCCCAATTCAAGTTGCATCCCAATTGAACCTTTAATTGTTCCTACATTTCTAGCTTTTTTTTAACTCATTCTAGCATTTAGATAACTCCTCCCATACCTTAATAATGCTAAATAAAGTATGGATTGAAGAAGAAAGAGTCTGAATCGAATTCCTTGATACTGCACCAGTGCAAAAGAGTTGCACTAGCTAACTTTGGCCACAAATTTCAGTATGAATAAGACATGAAAATGAACGAAACAAGTTAGCATAAGCAACTAAGAAATGCTAACTTTAATCAGAGACAAATTTGGAATCAAGAGGGTTCCTGGATTTACGAAACCAATTCGAGAAAGAAGGGTGGTTGACACTGAATTGTGCTCTGCTTTCACAGCTTTGAATACTCAACTTTTAGAGCTTGGAACTTGATCTACAGGAAGTGTTTTTCGATGGGACTGAGTTCTATTTCAAGATTGGAAAAAGAACTTTGCTTTGTGTTTTGGTTTCACAGGAATTGGGTGAGAATTGAAGGAGAACAGAAGGATCAAAGATTGCACCAGTGGGAAATTGAGCAGAAATTCGGGTTTGAGGGGTTTCAATGCGTTTCTAGCTTCCCCACATGCCTATTTATAGTGTTAGATTACCTTACCACGAAGTATGATTGAGCTCTGGGCTTGGAACTAGATGAGAATGAGCTGTTGGCTTAAAATTGTGTCGAAACTGACTTTTATTTTTTTGCAGAACTGCTCGATCTACTCGAGTCTTTCCCAAAAGACTCGAGTCTTTCCACTAAAAATTCAAATTTTCCTAAGTACTGGTTAGAACACTCGAGTCTTTCCAGATGCACTCGAGTCTTTTGACAAAATTTCATGAAATTCATTATTTTATTCAATATAATAATAATATTCTTTAAAATATTTTATTCATTTTATTTATTTGAAAGTATTGGATCTTACATCCTCCCCCACTTAACAGAATTTCGTCCCCGAAATTCCGGTTTACACTAAAAGATGAGGGTACTCATCTTTCATTCTAGATTCTAATTCCCGCGTTGATTTAGACATCCCATTCTGTCCCCAAAGAACTCGCACTAACGTTATCTTTTTTCCTCGCAACTTCTTGATTCGCCGATCTTCTATTCGCTTTGGTCCAGTTTCAAATGTGAGATTCTCTTTAAACGGTACTACATCCTGTTGCAATTGGATGATCGAAGATGGGTCTTGGACGAATTTGCGAAGCTGAGAGACGTGAAAAATATCATGGAGATTGGACAAGAATGGCGGCAACGCGATCTGATAGGCGACATGACTTATTCGCTTCAAAATCTGGTACGGGCCAATGAACTTTGGAGTCAACTTCTTTGGTTTCAAAACTCTTCCAATACCGGTTGTTGGCACCACACGCATGAAAACGTGATCTCCTTCTTGGAACTCAAGCTTGGATCTTCGTTGGTTGGCGTAACTCTTATGACGACTTTCCGCAGTCTTCATCTTCTCCTGAATAATTTTAACCTTCTCGGTCGTTTCTTGCACTAACTCAGGTCCTGTAACATCCCAGATTTTTAACCCCTGATTAATAAAAGGATAATTATAAAGCTTATTTATAATTAATCATTTTTATTCTTGATTTCAAAGTAATTTGTTATGAATGATAATATTAGAGAGTTTTAATATGGGAAAATAAATATTTTTCTCATTAATCCCTATTTGGGGACCTTGAAGTAATTTTAGAAAGATTTTGGAGGGAAAGAAAATAAAATTATTATTTTTCAAAAACTGGTCAAAATACTCGAGTATTTTTGGGAGTACTCGAGTATTTTGGTCAGAGTTGACGAGTTAGTGCGTTTGGTGAGTCACCACCACCGAGTCACCGCCGTTTGACACGAAATCAGTCCTTTAACACATCCAAGGCTTTCGTGTCGAGCTGCATGAGCTCCATGAATGACTATTTAAGCCTCTGGTTGATGAATCAACAATCCATTTGCCCAATTTCGTGTAGAATCCGAGTGTTAGGGTTTCTGAATTGATTCAATCGATTCTCTCTCTCTGTGTTGATTCGAACCACAAATCATACACTAATACGAAGCTCACATCTAGAGCTTTGTATAGACACCAAGATTGTGAGCTGAGAGTGAGTAGTTTGGAAGAATCGAAGCTTGGAAGTGGAGTCCGTTTGCTGTCTCAGGTTTCCTGGAGCTTACTTTGGAGCTCGATTTTGGTAAGCTCAGGCAACCTCTCCATGTTAATCTTGTCTCTTTAGTTAGTACAAATTGTAGAGAGTATATGGAAACTAATTTCCCCAATTTTTATGTCTGTTTTATGCATCAACCAATTCATTCTTGGTGCTCTGCTGAAACTGCTCTGTTTCAGTGTGGAGTTTTGGGGAATCCAGCTTAGAAGCTAAGTTTTGGTTAAGTCTCTGTTGACTCACGTCTAAGAGGTAAGGGGGAAGCTCTCTATTCACTAGATAGAGTTTAAATTGCATGCATTTGATTAGAGAGCCACCACGAGGCTCTAAGGGCTTAGTTTGAATAGGGAAATTGATTTGGAGACCAACCTGTGTTCTAAAGCTGTTCTGAGCAAGTTCTATATGTTGTATGTGAGCTATATGCAAGTTTTTTTCATGCCAAAAGTGTTTGGAACTGAATTTGGTATGCTAAGTTGTTGAAAATGTGTTTTGTGCATAATTGTTGCTCAGGTTTGATTCAGTGTAATAAGCTGTGGTTTCTGTGTAGGAACATGTTTAATATGTATAATGTAAGCTCTGTTGATCATTGGATTGGATTAGAATTGGCTAGAATTGGAAATGGTATGTTAAAATGCAAATTACAGTGTTATCTGTCTGAAAACACTCGAGTAGTGGGGATGATACTCGAGTATTTCGACCAAAACTGAAATATGAATTTCTGGAAAATGAAGAACACTCGAGTATCATTAAGAACACTCGAGTAATTTGGTAAAAAATGAAGAACACTCGAGTATCATGAAGAACACTTGAGTACTTTGGTAAAATCTGAAGAACACTCGAGTAACTAAGTAGAACACTCGAGTATTTTGGTGAAAACTGAAACATGAATTTCTGGAAAATGAAGAACACTCGAGTAGTTTTACCTAGAATACTAGAAATACCATTTTCAATTATGAACCATTTGGTCAATACTTAAACGACAATAATCCAAGCGATCTAAGACTTAAAAGAAATTGATGATATGGTTATTCCATTTGGATGACGGGACGTTGCTCGGGTGGCACGTTATAACGTTGCTCGGGTGGCACGTTATATCAATTGAGGTAGACCAATCAGTTTCTTTAAGTTAAGAGCTTGAGTGCCAGATTGCTTATTCATGTTAGGGTGACATGAGGAGGACCTCTGGAAACACTAAAAGTTGCTACTAGCTCGATGACACATTAAGGTGGACAATGTGGGCAGTATGTGGTATACTGTTAATTTGATGTTTCAACGGTGTGATGCACACAAGTGGTAAGGTTTACGTTTTGGCGACGTGACGTTCATCAGACATGGTGACGTTGTTTATCACCTCTGTTGTGTATCACAAGTGATAAGGTTTACGTCCTTAGGCGATGTGACGTTCATCAGATGTGGTGACGTTTTTTATCACACCCGTTGTTTGTTGAGAAGGGTGTGATGCACACAAGTGATAAGGTTTACGTTTTGGCGACGTGACGTTCATCAGACATGGTGACGTTGTTTATCACCTCTATTGTGTATCCCAAGTGATAAGGTTTACGTCCTTAGGCGACGTGACGTTCATCAGATGTGGTGACGTTTTTTATCACACCCATTGTATATTGAGAAGTGATAGGTTTACGTCCTTGGGCGACGTGACGTTCACCAGGTAGTGTGACGTTTTTATCACCTCCGAGCTAGTACGCCATACGTTTTGGTAACGTATTCGTGATTTGGAAATACATTGTTGAATTTGGATTGGTGTCCGTGAGGACATTAGAGGGAGAATCTCAGAAAAATAAGGATGTCAGGCATCATGCCACTTACCCTTAATTTAGTTAAGGCTGGATATCAGTAATGAGTGTGTGAACATCTTATTTGCATTAAGTGTTTGCTAAGTGTTAACTATGACTGTTAACTAATTTGGGGTTATCTGTGCATAATCATGTACTTCAACATTTATGCTCTATTAATTATGTGTATAGATTTGCTTACCCCTATGCCCTTGTAGGTGATGTCATGTTACATCGCTTGCATCGAGGTCCGCCCACTTCTTAGTGGCATATGGATCTGCGAGGATTGCCGAGTGGTGTATGAGGGTGAGGTAGTGGTTACCTTTGATCACCCTAATCCACTAGTTCGGTTACATCCTCGTAGGTTTAGGATTCCCATCATATACCCTATGCATGTACCAACTTTTATACTTACCATGGATCATCTCCCACTCTACCAGCTCGCTTGTATCACAGTTTTCAATTCGGACCTACCCGCTCATACCTTTTTTTCTTTTAGAGTCATTCGAGAGGAGACTCCCCCATCTATTTCAAGGAGTCTTATTAAGGTCACGTTTTCATCAGACCTTGTACCCAGTGGTAGGGTAACTACTCCTTTAAATAAGATCAATGAGGATCCTGTCGAAGACGAGAGCGGAAGCGAGCTTGTCGTTCATTTTATCGGGAGTCAATGGAGAGGCGATGATCCCTAAGTATGTGCATAAGGTAAATAATGAGGATCAGGGATCCAGTGTGATGGTTGCTGTGGAGGAGATTTGCTGCTGATGATGATGTTGGATGATGATTGTTGTTACTTCTTGGAGACTTCTACTACTACTGCTACTACCAGTGCTATGAGACCAGCTTTGGAGTTTTGATATTTTGGTTATGGGAATACTCCTTTTGAAAACTCTTGAGTTATGGTCTATTTCGATGTTCATATATATACATAACCTTATGGACTTGTTCTAGGAATTTGGAGTTCTTTATCGCTGGACTATGTATTACGTATCTTTATATATAAATAAAATCCATGTTTATATCATAGTTTATTACATAGTCCTGTTATTTCCGTTTACTCTGATATTGATTTAAAAAGAATTCGGCTATGACATTTTGAGATGGTATCAGTTGGTTAGATGAAAAACTGGATGGCATTACTTAAGTTCTGTTATATGAAATTCTATCTTCAAAAAGGATGCTATCTAGAATTTGCGAAATTATTTTCTGAGCAAAGCAAATGTCGAATTCGTTTTTGAAAAGTAATATGTAAATTATTCTCCAAATATACTATGCTTTGGTTTGTGCACCCGACTTTTTAGAAATAAAAAGAAAAATTTTGAATCCAGTATTTTCTAACAATTAAACAAGTCCATATATTCTCAAGTAATAGCATTCATTTTGTATTAATTACTTGGGTTATTTTGAGGGTGTCACAGGTCCAATAAGCGTGTTCTCCCCCACTTGGAACCAACATAGTGGGGTCCTACACTTCCTTCCATACAGAGCTTCGTACGGGGCCATTTCAATGCTTGCATGGTAACTATTGTTGTATGTGAATTCCACAAGCGGCAACAACCGATCCCAACCTTCTTGGTATTCCAAAGCACACGCTCGAAGCAAATCTTCTAGGGATTGAATCGTCCTTTCCGACTAACCATCAGTCTGAGGGTGGTAAGCTGAACTCATCCTTAACTGCGTGCCAAGAGCTTGATGCAAACTTTGCCAAAAACGAGACACAAAGCGAGGATTGCGGTCGGACACTATGCTTGAGGGTACACCACGCAATCGAACAATTTCCTTAATGTACAACCTAACAAACTTCTCCAACGGATACTGCATATTGATGGGGATAAAATGAGTTGACTTGGTTAACCGATCAACCACAACCCAAATTGTAACATCCCGTTATTTCTAATACCTCTAGCAAAATAATTAAATGATTTAATATGATGTTTTCAATATTTGAGTCTCGGAATAAAATTCTGATTTAATCATTATATTTGAAATATGTTTTCTAATCAAAATACGTATAAATTTGTTATCATACGTTTTCCAAAAATAAAGTAGTACTTTTATTTAGTTTAATAAACATTTTGACAGGGAGCTCAGGTGACAAGCCTTAGAGACATTTTTATAAATATTTCTTCAGAAAAATATGTTTAACTTAATATTTTGAGCGTCTCTGTAAATTTTCATATTGTTCGGAGGCTGTTTTATGTTTAGCTTCTGGACTGGTTTAATATATTACCGGTTTCAGTGATATATAATAATCTTCTACTTCAAAATTTTAAATATTATATATTATCAAGTTTAATATCAAGATTGAGAAAATATATTTACTTTTGAATTTCGATAAATTTTCTTACGCAATAGCTATCCGGAGGGACTGGTAACTTTATTATTTTTCATTCAGTTTTGAGTAATTCAAAATACAATATTGTTTTACCTAAACATATTTTATTTTTAGTATCATCCAACTTTTAATTATAATCCAAAATACCTATACACATTGACCCACAAATATATATAAATATATATCTTCCTAGTACTACCCATTACCCTATATTATTACCTACCCCAAGACCCCAGCCGCCCAACCCAAAAGAAAAGAGTAAAATAAAAGAAAAAAAAAAGAGAGTGTGGCTAGTAAGCCACCACGTGAAACCATAGGGAGCATCACGGAGAGAAATAGAAATGAGAAGAAGAAAGAAACTAGGAGAGAGAAAGAGTCTGAATGAAAATAATAGAATGAGTAGCAGCGAGAGAGAGTATGAGAGAGCGAGAGAACTAGGCGGCACCGAAGGGAGTATGTTTCTTTTTCTCTCCTTTCCGATCCAATAATTCAAGATCCAACCGTCCAATTTCAAATCTTTTTTAGGTATATAACCTCCTCAACTTCCTCTACCCATATATGTAATTTATTCGTTGATCCGTCAATATTTTTATTATGCCTATATTTTCAAATAAAGAGATATTTTGGAAAAAAGTTATATATCTTTATTGTATAATGATATATATTTATTATTTTGACAAAAATGAATTTATTTGATATATATATTTTAATGTTATAATTAGTTTTATCATATATCCCTATTTAGATCCAACACGTTATTGACCTTGACCCTGGAGCAAGTCGCGAATGTAAACGTGGGTCTGTCGTTATTGCTAAGATTTCCAGGTAAGGGGAGTCACTTTTCCACACTTTGAGTTAGAGATAGTTATAGTTTATAATAGGATTTGGGTTTAATGGTTGAATCGGGTTGTGGGTAACAAAATAGCACCTGTTTAGAGTTAGTTTAGTGTTGATGATGGTATTTTTGGGTTATTTTAATAATTGATTGATATAGTTATGCTTAAACCCCTTATGTATTTGTTAATGTAGGAAGTGAAGAACCCTAGGGAGCTGACTTATATTAAAATACTCTGAGACCTACCTGAGTATGTCGATTGATTTGTGATATATGTTGTTTGTCGAGAAAATGCTATGTAAGCTGTATGCTAAATGGGTATAATTGTACTAAGTGGTAAATGTGTGATATTTTGTTTAATGCTGGATATTAGATGGTGAAAATGGCTAACTAATTGTAAGGGTAATATATGAATGCTTCGATGTTAAGTGTAATATAATTGTTTGTTAAGGGCGTGTGGGATAATTGGAAATATACATGATGTGATATATGTTATATGGTGTAAAATGATGATAGATGTATAAGTTAAGGGATAAATGAAATAATTGTGAATTGAATAGTGATGATGATATGTGATGAATATATGTTAAGTATGATGAAATGATAAATGGAGTGACTGAAAATTTAATGGTGATGATGATAAGTGGAATTATGTGTGAAAAATGAAAGAGGATGAATTTATGGATTATGATTGTGTATGTGTGAATGACCCTCTAGTAGGGAGTGCGAATATGTGAATGAGTAGGAACGACCCTTCCAATGGAAGTGGAAATATGTATGAATGAATAATGACCCTCCATAGCGGAGCGAAAATATGGATAATGACCCTCTATAGTGGAGTGGAAATATGAATATTGACCCTCCGAAAGGAGTATGGATAATGACCCTCCCTAAGTGGAGCGTGAAAATATATAAATGGACCCTCCATAACGTAGCGTATATATAAATGGACCCTCCATAACGGAGCGTGTATATAAATGGACCCTCCCTAAGTGGAGCGTGAAAATATATAAATGGACCCTCCATAACGGAGCGTGTATATAAATGGACCCTCCCTAAGTGGAGCGTGAAAATATATAAATGGACCCTTCATAATGGAGCGTGAATAATGGACCCTCCCGTAGGGAGTGTGAATATATGTAAATATGATGAATATATGTGAATAATGGACCCTCCCTAAGGGAGCGTGATTATGTATGTTATGGACCCTCCAATATGGAGTGTGTAAATGTAAATAGGACCCGCCCTAGTTGTGTGTGGATAATGGTAATAGGACCGAAAGGTGAGCGAAAGATAAGGAAAGAATGAAAGGATTAGAAAGGCATATGGATAATACGTGAATGTGATGCATTTCGTTAGTTCATTGCTTGATTTGATTATTATGCTTGAGTTTCTATTATGAACTATTTACTATCTTATGATTCACTGTGTTGTGAAGAGGTCTCACCCTTAGTGGTTAACATTTTAGGTGATTGCTAAGGAGCTTGTGGATCAGAGTGTCGCAGCGGAAGACTGGAAAGAAGGAAACTTTATTTTTGTGCTACTATATTGTAAATGGATGCCCAAAATTATTTGTAAATTTGATTTGTGAAAAGAAATTTTTAAGTACATTATTTTAATTATAGACTTTTACTTGCTATTTTGTAAATAAGAATTGGGATGTTACACAAATCGTGTCGAATCCTTCTCTTGTCCTCGGAAAACCACACACAAAATCCATAGCTATTCCGTCCCACTTCCACTCAGGTATGCTTAGTGGCTGCAATTCTCCTCCTGGCTTCTTAAGCTCAATCTTCGCCTTTTGACAAACAAGGCAAGATGCCACATAAGATGCAATTTCTTCAAACCTGGCCATCAAAACATTTTTTTCAAGTCCTGATACATTTTCGTTGTTCCAGGATGTAGGCTTAACTTGCTCTTGTGAGCTTCATCCAAAATTGTTCTTCTCAGATCTTGATTTGCTGGGATACAAACACGATCCCTAAACCTTAAGATGCCATCAGCTCCCACTTGAAATTCTGGCTCCACACCTTCAATCCCCAATCTTCTCTTTTCCAAAAGTTCTTCATCCATTTTCTACAGGTCTCTAACTTGAGTAAGGAATTCATTGGTAACCTGAAGCATTCCTAACTTGATACAACCAGGCTTACACTGAACTACTAGGTTCAAGTTTCAGAATTCTTCAATTAACTCTGCTTCCTTAACCATCATTGCACTCGCATGCAGCATCTTCCTACTTAAAGCATCTGCTACGACATTGGCCTTGTCGGGGTGGTAATGCAATTCGAAGTCATAATCCTTCAGGAATTCCATCCACCTACGTTGTCTCATATTCAGTTCCTTTTGGTCAAAGAGATACTTCAGACTTTTGTGATCACTGAATACATGAAACGTATTACCATACAGGTAATGTGTCCAAATTTTCAAGGCAAAGACAATGGAAACTAACTCCAAATCATGGGTAGGGTAATTCTCTTCATGCACTTTCAACTGTCGTGATGCATAAGCAATAACCTTCCCTTCTTGCATCAAGACACATCCCAAACCTTGTCTAGACGCATCACAGTAGACATCAAAGCTTTTCTGAGGGTCGGGCAGAGTTAACACTAGAGACGATGTTAACTTGTCCTTCAAAGTCTGAAAGCTAACTTCACATCTTTCATCCCAAACAAAAGGCTGCTCATTCCGGGTCAAGCGGGTTAATGGAAGGGCTATCTTGGAAAAACCTTCGATAAACTTCCGATAATATCCGGCTAGCCCAAGGAAACTCCTAACTTCAGTCACTGACTTAGGCCTTTCCCACAGCAACACAACTTCTACCTTAGCTGGGTCCACAACGACACCATCTTTTGAAATTACATGCCCCAAGAAATTGACTCTCTCAAGCTAAAATTCACACTTGGCCAGCTTGGCATATAACATCTTTTCCTTCAAGGTTTTTAGGACAATCTTTAGATGGTTAGCGTGATCCTCGGGATTCTTCGAGTAGATAAGAATATCATCAATAAACACTACCATCATATCATCATAATAAATGCAATAACAAATGAGTATAACATGGGCTAAAAATAACATACACATATCATCATTTAGAAAGAATGCAAGTACATATGCTCAAACCATTTTAACATTCGTTCAGTTTCATTAGTGTCATGATGCATGCCTACTCCTCATCCATGCATCACGGTTCGGTAGACTCGACCTTCTTTTCTGTGAACCTGGGCCAGATATCTACCTTATCCATTGAACCGGAGCGAAATCCATATCATGGTCAATCCGATTGATTGGGAGCTAGCCTTCATAGCATCCTATGCTATGGCATTCCTTTGCTCTATCCTATGCTAGTGTCCTAGATCGAAATTGGAGAAATCTCCTCCACCATGCATGATAATGCCATATAGAATTCCATATTTTATTTCTTTCATTATTTTCATCAGCATTCTTGGCAGTACTTTGCCGGATACTTCAATACTCAGAACATTTTCATTTCCTTAACCTTCCTTTAATATTTTCAGAAAAAGGCCATCAGCGGCATAGCCACTTTGTGATGGTTCTAGAATTAGTATTCGGACGTTATTGTTTAGTTTGAGTTATTATTATTCCATTGGGACACCACTAATGGGTTACTTATCAACCAGATGGATATAATTTCCATCAGGACTCCCATAGGGTAAATTGTCAACCAAATGGATATAAAACATCCATTGAGACTCCTGTGGAAAAATCATCAACCACTGAATAGAAATTCCAGTAGGACTCCTCCAGGATAATTATCAACCAAACGGAATTAAGTTATGCCACTGGGTGAAATACTCATAGTGGTCTTTAGAATTTAACAATAATCTTGATAAAAAGTATTAATTTCTGATAAATAGAGAAAATAAGTGTTCCCTTTAATTTTCTTCGATCCACTCGAGTAATTCATGAACCACTCGAGTAGTTCATCCAAAAATACTCGAGTCTTTATAGAAATACTCGAGTCGTTCTGCAATTTTCCAGAATACTCGAGTCTTGCTAGAAACACTCGAATCTTTTTTGCTGCATCTGCACCAGTTTTCTGCATTTTTAGCACCAATTCATGATTCTTGCTTGCTTATTCCATTTCTATGCAAAACAGAAGCTCAAACACAAATTAAACATGTTACAAGTATTAAACACAACCAAAATAATAGAAAACAGAATCAAACCACAGACTTGTACAAAACATTGAAATTGTCCATTTTAACATGTGAAATTCGTTTCTACTCGATTTTAAATTCGTGCAACAATTCAGTGAGCATTATTAAGTCCATTTAAACTTGTTTGAACATTAAAACCATGGGTTTCTGACCTCCAAGTCAGTTTCCCAATTCAAGTTGCATCCCAATTGAACCTTTAATGCTTCTTACATTTCTAGCTTGCTTTAACTCATTCTAGCATTTAGATAACTCCTCTCATACCTTAACGATGCTAAATAAAGTTGGATTGAAGAAGAATGAGTCCAAATCGAATTCCTTGATACTGCACCAGTGCAAAACAGTTGTACTAGCTAACTTTGGCTACAAATTTCAGTATGAATAAGACATGAAAAAGAACGAAACAAGTTAGCTTAAGCAACTAGGAAGTGCTAACTTTAATCACAGACAAATTTGGAATCAAGATGGTTCCTGGATTTACCAAACCAATTCGAGAAAGAAGGGTGGTTGAGACTGAATTGTGCTCTGTTTTCACAGTTTTGAATACTCAACTTTGAGAGCTTGGAACTTGATCTACATGAAGTGTTTTTCGATGGGACTGAGTTCTATTTCAAGATTGGAAAAAGAACTTCGCTTTGTGTTTTGGTTTGACTGGAATTGGGTGAGAATTGAAGGAGAACAGAAGGATCAAAGATTGCACCAGAAAACAGGGGAAATTGAGCAGAAATTCGGGTTTGAGGGGTTTCAATGCGTTTCTAGCTTCCCCACATGCCTATTTATAGTGTTAGATTACCTTACCACGGAGTAAGGTTGATCTTTGGGCTTGGAACCAGATGAGAACGAGTTGTTGGCTTTTATTTTGCATAACTGCTCGATCTACTCGAGTCTTTCTCAAAAGACTCTTGTCTTTCAACTAAAAATTCAAATCAGGAATTCCACAATTGGATATGAAGTAGGATATATGTGTTAAATTTTCGCAAAGTTTGAGCACGATCCAACGGGTAGAAAAGAAGTTGTAGAAGTTTGAAGTTGTTAAGTTCAGACTTTTGGGTCCTCGCTCCAACGAAAATGGGTTCGCTCGAGCGAAATGGTGCAAATTGGACCCTGATTCCCCGAGTAGTTTTCGCTCCAGCAAAAACTGGTTCGCTCCAGCGAATCTTTGCTGGCTCAAGTGAGAATTGATTCGTGTCAAACCCAAAATTACTGAGGAAAACTCAAATGGGGAAATCAAAATAGGCAAGAATCACCGTAGGGTAAGGTCTCAGCTTAGACTCAATTCGTTTCACATTGCCGCCAACTAGTCAATATGACCAGTACTTATCAAACGAATTGACTCCATGAAAGTTGGCTCCCACTTGTTTGTCGTGCCCTCATTACATTCACTTCCTCCTTCCTCGCACACTTGGGACAACTTGCAACGTGTCCCGGTTGCCCGCAATACAGACAAAGGCCTTCTTTCCTGGGTTTGTCCATAATCCAGCACAAACGTTTATGGAATAGTCCGCAGTGCGGACATGGTGGCCTAGCACTTGTATTGGTTTCCCTTAGAGTTGCTGTTTGGGTGCTGGGGTTAGCGTATGGACTTCAGTCCTGAACCGGTCCCTTTCCCCTAATAGGACCTCCACTTCTCTGAACACTCCTGCTTCTTTTCTTAGTCGCCTTCTGTTTCCGACCCTTTTCATAAGTACTGGTCATATTGACTAGTTGGGACAAGTTTGAAATGTTTTGATATTCAAAAGCCACCTTGATTTCAGTACGAAGCCCTGCTTCGAATTTGATGCACTTAGCTCGTTCGTCGGCATCTCTGTAACTCCCTACATATCGAATCAGATCTTCAAACTTTGCAACATACTCTCTAACGCTCATGTTCCCTTGCACCAGATGTAGAAAGGCGATTTCCTTCTCTCTATGCACGTCCTTTGGGAAATACTTTCCCATAAATCGGGACTTAAACAGACTTAGTTTATTTATCAAGTACTTTCCCTTCCATCACCAACTAACTTAGTTTTCAAAAGATAATACAAATAAAAGAAATTACATCAGCAACTCTAATATAAAACCCCCGACCAATACATGGTCACCCAACTAATAACTACAATCCACGGTGTGGAATGTACCCCTACTCGGCCATAACTTGAGTAAGCTCCGCTTCTGTACCTGCAAAAATATAGCAAGAAGGGCAACATTACACAGAACTTGGAAAAGATAACTTCTAAGAAGCATAGCAATAAACTAAGCCCTAATTACCCGCTAACTTCTAGGCAACCATACATACATTCTTATATAATCACATTCACTTGGCAAAGTTACATTCATGTGTTATCAAATTTCAAATGCTTCACATTTTCCATTTTCATTTCCTTTCATTTTCATTTCCATTGTATGTCTCCTCAAGTCAGAGGCCTACATACAAACCTTATTCCTTTTCACTTTCTTTCCTTTTTACTCATTTTCCTTTTTCCTTTGCACCACTAGGATTTTATGCATCTGCTAGGCAATTCACCACCTACTAGGGACTTTACACCTGTCAGGACTTTACACCCATTAGGCATCACCCGTTAGGACTATGCTTAATTATTTCCTCAATTCATTTCTATTAATTCCAATCCACATTTTATTCTTTTTCAGGTGGTTATGCAGTGAATTGATCCATTGACGCACCGACGCCTAACGGGAATTTGGACCTAATGGGCAATTGGCTTGACAGGCAATTGGCCCTAGCAGGCAATTCACCACCTAGCAGGGCACCTAGTGTGCCGGTTCTTCCAAGGATCAATCACACTACATTCCTTTTCATTTAATAAACCAATGTGTCATCTCATTGAAATAAACCATACATATTCATTTATCATAGCACTCATATCAAACAACAATTATCAACATACAATTATAAATCCACATTCTCTAACGCAAACATATAAATATACATGAACCACACATTTCCCATAACAATACACTCATAAATAAACACTTATAACACAATTAATCACAAGCATCCACATTTAGCATTTAAGTCTCGTTTTTCCAAATTTTCTAACATACATGACTTTTCTTAATCAATATTCTAAATTTTTCCAAGTATTAAGTAGCACATATCACAATTCAATATACACATCATCTATCAAGTACACAATTATCACAAATTCATGTCCATCATTTTCAAGCATTCATATTCACAAATAATAATAAATTTACACGTTAGCACTTTGTTTGCATAATAATTTTCTCCACAATTAGTAATAATCAATAAATAGCCAGCAAATCAGTCGACATACTCAGGTATGTCTCAGGGTACCATAATATGAGTCATCTCCCTAGAGTTCTTCACTTCCTACTTTTATAACGTACAATATGAGGGTTTATTCTCTAAATTAATTAACTACCCTAGCTATCACTATAACCTCCCTAGAATCTATGTCCCAAATAAAGGTGACACAACCCCTCTTACCTTCCAAATGGGAGATGATTATGAACCACCAATCCAAGCACTAAATCTTAGCTCCCTACTCCTGTAACCACTTTGGCCCTTGACAATCCAAGCCTTAATCTCCTACTCCTTGCTCTTGATGGTGGGGTCTATGTGTATAACTTTCCCTAGTTGCTAAGTTTGCAATTCCATGGAGATAGAGAGGGAGAGGGTCACAAATTTGATGGAGAAGACGAGGAAGGATTTGTTGGCCAATTTCTTGCTTGATCTTTGATGGGGATGAAGGGTGGGTTGATTTTGTGGCTTGGTTTTGGGTACTTGATGATTGATGATGATTAGGTGTTCTTAGTGATGGAAGGGATTTCATGAAGATGGAGATGAGGCCATGGTGTTTTGGGTGATGGTGTGTGGTTGCTTTTGTTCTTGGTTTGTGAAGGTTGTTGATGATGATGATGGCACTTGCTCTTAGAATCAAGGAGGAAAGAGGGAGAAGATGATGAGATGTTCTTAGGGTTTGAGAGGAAAATGGAGGAGAAGATGAATGGTGGTGTTGATGGTTTTGTTTTTATCTTTGTTCTTGCCAAGAGGGAGCAGATCGGACGGCTGGAAACGCTTGACTTGGTCCCCAAGTCCAAATCGTGCTGCTGAGATTGCATCAACTGACCGCATGCGCCTAGGCGCGGTTTCGCGCGCCTGAGCGCGAGATCAGCACCAGCTTTCATTCTGGTGCGCTGCTCTTGAGACTGGTGCGAGACTGGTGGGGGCTGGCGCGGTTCTGGTGGGCTATTTCTGGGGCTGATGCGTTTGGGACGCGCTTGGGCACATGGGAGGGCGTGTCTGCGCGAGAAACTCACTGTGAGCACCAATTAAAACTCAATTGGCGCGCCTGGGCATGATCATGGTGCGCCTGGGCACGATCTTGTTGACTTTTCCTTGACCACTCCATAACTTCTTCGTTAACCGTTGGATCTTGCTCAAATTTTGAGGCAAGTTTCCTAAGACCCTTATCTTCACATCCATTGGTGGGAAATGGGTTTGGAGCTATGGACCTTCTACTTCTAATTTTCTAAAGTCCTAAGCTCTTTATTCTCAAATAACAGTTTTTGTGCTTTAAGCAACGATTTTGTGTCGTTGCAGAAAATTAAAAATGTTGTAGTGCGAATTTATGAGACAACATCTTCCCTAATATGATAGCTTCCCGGTTTTCCAAGCATTAATCCGCTTAATCACCTTATCTACAAGAACATGACATGTGGAAACAGACCATTTCCTTGTAGATAAAGGGAGACCAAGGTATCTAAAGGGGAATACTCCCTTATGAAAACCAGTAATCTCCATAAGCTCATCCTGTCTCTGCTGAGGAATAACCGCCATAAAAATAGAGGATTTTTCATTACTAGTTTGTAAACCTGACACCTGCCAAAAGCTATCAAACGCCTGCATCATGATGTTAACACTCGCTAGATGTCCCTCGCAGAAAATCATCAAATCATTAGCAAAGGCTAAATTTACAAGCCTCAGTGCCTTACAAAGAGGGTGAAAAACAATTAAGTTGTCACAGTCGTAATTCATGCCATTATCCTTGCACTGAATTTTTATGGGAACCTGAATGCAACTAACATATGCTCAATCTAAGAATGTGTGCTTAGTTAGGGATATGAACCATAGGTAAGTAAATGATGATGAAATGGTGATTGTGTAAATAAATGAAATGAACCCTAATTGGTAATTGTGTTGAATTTATATGCTAAGTGTTAATTCTTGTTATGAATGTTTAAATGAGAAATAAATGAAAAGAGATTTGAATGAGTAAAAAGGTTTACTAACCTATGGTTCATATCCCAAATTAAGCACACATTCTTAGCCATCACTATGAACTAACTAGAAACCCTCTTCTAAAACAAGGTAACACTCACTCCTTACCTCAACCTTGTAGAGGGAGGATGGAAATACCAAACCCTAACTCTTTTGAACCACAATAAAATAGCAACCAACTTTGTAGTGAGAGGGCGGGAGAGAGCTTGACTCCAAAGCCTTGAGTGTAGAGAGAGAAAGATTCAAAGCTATAGAGGAGAGAGAAAATAAGCCATAGAGAAAGAGGAGGGATAAATAGTTAGAATTGTGGGTGACAAATTCTTGTATCATGGAGGAAGAGAGGAGAAAACCTTGAATCAACTTACTTTGAGCTTGGAAATGGAAGAATTAAAGAATGGGTGTTGAAACCCTTGAACCCTAGCTCCTTGCCATGGTTTGTAGAGAGTGAAAACGAGTGATTAGTGAGGGTTTAAGTGTTTATGGGTGATGGAAATCACATATATGATGATAATTTGTTGGACTTTTAGGTGGATTTTGGGTGTGGAAAATCTAGGGTTTGGGAGGGGACAAATCGCCCAAGAGAGAAGGAGGAAAGTGGTGCGTATGAGGCAAATGGCTGGCTGCACTAGTCTAAAAAACTGGTGCGTGCCTAGGTGTGGCTTTGGCGCACCTGGGCACACGGTGCGTGCTGTGATGACGCGCATGAGACTGGCGCAAGCAGCTGGTGCAGGATTGTGGGCTGGTGCGGGTTATGGCGCACCATATCTCGATCTGGTGCATGTGGGTGTGCGCTTGGGCGTGCTGGGTGGTGCGCCTAGGCATGATTTTGACTGTGAGCACCAGCCATTTTTGGGCTGGTGCGCCTGGGCGTGCACCGGTGCGCCTGAGCATGGCCTGAAGGCCTTTCACTCAATTTGCTATATCTTCTTCATTAACCATTGGATCTTGCTCAAATTTTGAGACAAGCTTCCCAAGACACTTATCTTCATATCCAACGGTGGAATTTTCGTTTAATTTTGTAGATATTTTATTTCTAATTTTCTTAATACATGGTGTTTTCTAACACCGAAAACATCGTTTTTAACACTCGTTTGGTCTCCATTAATTTTTCTATTTGATGCCTATGCTTCTTATCCATTTTATGGTACTCAAAGGAAATATAATCTACCATCCTAAATTATTTTATGCATTTATTCTAACCTATTCTTATGTTTTTATAAGTAAATTTGCTTATAATGATAATCCGGATATTACAATCCTCTCCCACTTACCAGAATTTCGTCATCGAAATTCAACTCGGAATGAACAACTGTGGATGAGACTTCTTCATCTTTTCTTCTAGCTCCCATGTAGCCTCTTCCACATTGTTCCTGTTCCAGATAACCTTCACCAATGGAATTTCCTTGCCTGTAAGCTGCTTAATCTGTCTATCTTCAATTCTGACCGGCAACACTTCAGAAGTCAGATTCTCCCTTAAAGGCAAGTCATCAACTGTGACCACATGTGAAGGGTCATGAATGTATTTCCTTAGTTTTTAAACATGGAAAACATCATGAAGTTTTGACAAGTGTGGAGGTAATGCGATCCTTTAAGCTAATGGCCCAACCTTTTCCAAGATCTGATAAGGTCCAACAAACCTAGGAGTTAGCTTCTTGGATTTGATTGCCCGTCCAATACCAGTAGTAGAAGTTACCCTCAAAAACACATGATCTCCAGCATCAAATTCTAAGGGTTTCCTACGTTTATCAACATAACTCTTCTGACGATCTTGGGATGCCTTCATTCGGTCCTTGATCATTTGAATCTTTTCAGTGGTCTCTTGCACAATATCTAGACCAATAAGCAAGTTCTCCCCCATCCGAAACCAACAAAGAGGCGTTCTACATTTTTTGCCATAAAGTGCCTCAAACGGTGCCATTCCGATACTAGAATGGAAACTATTGTTGTATGTGAATTCCACCAGCGGCAAGAGTGTTTCCCAGTTACCGGATTGTTCAAGAACACATGTCCGTAACAAATCTTCAAGGGACTAGATAGTGCGCTCGGTTTGGCCATCGGTTTGTGGATGGTAAATTGTGCTGAACTTCAGCTTGGTACCAAGTGCTTGCTGAAGACTTTGCTAAAATCTAGACAGAAACCTTGGATCACGGTCAGATACTATGCTGGTAGGAACTCAATGCAACCTGACTATGTTCTTGATGTAAAGCCGAGTCAACTTCTCCAAGCTATACTTCATATTCATGGGAATTAAATGAGCACACTTGGTAAGCCTATCAACAATTAACCAGATGGCTTCACAACCTGTGTTGGTTCTTAGCAAGCTGGAAATGAAATCCATGGCTATGTTGTCCCACTTCCGTTCCGGGATCTCCAAGGGCCTCAATACACCACCTAGTTTCTGGTGATCGATCTTAGCCTTCTGACAAACTAAGCATTGAGATACATAATCTGCTACGTCCTTCTTCAACCCTGGCCACCAAAATAACCTTTTCAAATCTTGATACATCTTGGTGGTACCTAGATGGAGACTTAACTTGGTTTTGTGGGCTTCACAACATCACGCTTTGAAACTCTTTCTTCCATTTTCATAATATATTTCATTTTACAAATAGTACTTTCAAATCCGGTCACATTTATCAGAGTAATAAAATTTCTAAAACCTGTTGTCCCATAAAACGGTTACATCAGGGTAGAGCCATTCCTTCTAAGTACATCTAAAGATAGTGCATTAAATACTCAAAGCTCCTCTACGTCTTCAAATATTTCTTCGTCGTCATCGAGAAACGTTTGGTTCATCGTGAACTCTTGATCTATCAACACGAGCCTACTCATCATGTCCTGCATGTCCAATCCCTCAAGCGTGAACAGTGGATCAGTGACCTCCACACTGATGGGTCCACTCCATCTCCAGCCAACTGGAGTCAACTCCTAGCTTCCATCGTCCAATGGGATCACAAGGATCTTTATGCGATACGCCATCTGCGCTGCGTGGTATAGAGTACCAGCACAAGAAGTGGGATAGAAGAGAGAGTGAGCGATCCCGATTGATTTCTCGTCGACGGGTAGAATTACAAAAGGTACAATATTAAGACAAACATACAACAATATATATATATATATGTAATGTAACATCCCTGAATTTTAGTTCCCAAATAATTCGTGCTTTGTGATTTAAATGTTTTGCTTTAGCTTGATGTGTCAGAACTTAATCTTGTTTAGATAGAAAATTGTGATTAGGGTTAGATCAAACCTAATTTATTAGGTTTAGACTTGTGTGGTTTTAATTTGATTTGGTTTAGTTAGCTAATCGTTTGGTTATAAGTTAGATTAGCTTGGCTAATGTAGAGCTTAAGGGTTAAGTGGACTAGATTAAGCCTAAGTGAACCAAATGGGCCTTGTGAGTGATGTTGGGCCATGATTGTGTGATGGGCCTTGTGTGTGCATGTGTGGCCGTGGTATGTGTGAGTGTGTGGAGTGAATTGTGTGATGCATGAAGAAGGTGAGTTGTCATGCTCACATTTCATGCATGTAGTCAAAGTAATAGGTGTCAACACCACATTCCCTTTCTTTGCATGAAGTAGTGAGGTGTCCACTCCAAAACCCACCCTTATGCCACCTTACCTCTTCACCTTTGACCATAAGCTTTTATAAAAATGGCCTTGTGTTCATGACAACCACTTTTGCTCCCTTTTCTTCATGCCATCTTCACACCACTTTCTTCTTCTTCTTCTCCTTTCTTTGTGAAGCTCACGACCACCTCCCTAAACACCACCATCCAACCATTTTCTTCCATTAAAACCAAGAATCCTTGCAAACTCTAAGCCTAGATCATGAATACACAACATGCATGTGTGATCAAGGCTAGAAAACTCAAATCCAACCCTTCCTTTTCTTGAGGAGCTCACGGCCTCACCACTCCATCACCCTTAATCAACCTAAACACTTACCAAACACAAGTAACCTTGGAAAATTCATACCCTAGATCATGAATATGCCACTTGTTTGAAGTTGTGTTGAAGAAATTTCAAACATCAAACTCCAAACCCAAATAGACCTCACGGCCAAACCATGATCAAGGCTTTTAAGGTCTTTAGCTTGGAAGATCAAGTGGAGTCTTAGAAGTTTAGAAGCTTGGAAGTCAAATTTCAAGTGTCCAAGGAGGGAGTGTTGCTCACGGTTTTGGTAAGAAAAAGACCCAAATGTTCTAAGTTTTCTTAGTGTCTTCAAGAGGTAAGAGAGAAGCTTACACATTTGCTAGAATAAGTCTTAAGCTTAGAAACTAGGGTGAGTCACCATGAGACTCAAGGGCACTAGTTAGACTTTGATTTTGGGCTTGGAGGCCGAATTTGGATGAATGATGACTTGTTATTGTTGAATGTGCAATGCTGAATTTTATGATTATGTTTTGTGTTGATGATTATATTACTTGTGTTATGTTGTTAATGAAATGTTCTATGCTGAATTTAGTGATTATGCTTTGTGTTGGTGATTAATTCCATAGGTTATGTTGTTAAGGGAATGCTTAGATCCTTGAATGAACTAGGCTTAAGTGTTGACCCCAAAGATTTGAGTTAATTAGGCTCTAATTGTGAATTAGATAAGATGATTAAGTGTGATCATCACGGTTTTAGGTTTCAAGTTAACTCAATAACTAAGAATGGTTTAGCTAACTAAGTGTTAATTAAACCTAGTTTTATAAAACCAAATAGCACCTAGACCTAATTAAGTTGGACTTAATCCTCGATTAGTAACCTTAATCCTGATTAGTCAACTAATTCAAGATTAGTTGGACTTAATCCTTGATTAGTGACCTTAACCATGATTAGTCAAATAATCCATGATTAGTTGGACTTAATCCTTGATTAGTGACCTTAACCATGATTAGTCAACTAATCCATGATTAGTTAGACCTAATCCTTGATTAGTGACCTTAACCATGATTAGTCAACTAATTTAAGATTAGTTGGACCTAATCCTCGATTAGTGGCTTTAAACCTGATTAGTCAACTAATCCAAGATTAGTTAGACTTAATCCCCGATTTGTAACCTTAATCCATGATTAGTCAACTAACCCAAGATTAGTTGGACTTAATCCAAGATTAGTAACCTTAATCCCCTGATTAGTCAACTAATCCACAATTAGTTGGACCTAATCCATGATTAGCCGAATTTAATCCGAGATTAGTCAATTAAGCTAGACTTAATTCATGATTAGTGAGACCTAATTCATGATTAGTGAGATCTAGTTCATGATTAGTGAGACTAAACTCCTGATTAGTGAGATTTACTCCAAGATTAGTGGACTTAGTCCATGATTAGTCAACTGAAGTCAGTTAAACCTAGTCTTAAGTAATTAGGACCTACTTATCCCAAGTTTTAGTCACTCAAGGTGACTTAGGTCAAGGAAGGATGGGACTTGGACCGAACGCTTAGTCATAGACGTGACCTAGAACTAGTATGAATCTGCTATGTCATCTGTATGCTTAGATACTTATGGATACATGTTGGATGCCTATGACTACGTATGTATCCCTGCTGGACTGATGTCTAATGATTATGACATAGTCGGACTAATAATAAACCTGGAACTTGAACATATGCATGATAACCTAGGATTGCAAGAGTTGCATCGAGAACATACATGACATGAGCTAGGTTACCAGACCAGTCCCAATCTGAGGAACACCTACGCAGGTGGAAACACCGTAAGGCGTGCCTTTCCTACGCCGGTGAACCTGTGAACTGTTTTGTAACTGAACTTGATATTTTATGAAAGCCTGCACAGGGTTCACCGTAAGTCGTGCCGTTTACGCTGGTGGAAACACTGTAAGTCGTGCCGTTTACGCTGGTGGAAACACTGTAAGTCGTGCCGTTTACGCTGGTGGACGCATTGTAAGTCGTGCCTTTTACACTGGTAGAAATACTGTAAGTCGTGCTGTTTACGCTGGTGGAAACACTGTAAGTCGTGTCTTTTACGCTGGTGGAAACACTGTAAGTCGTGCCGTTTACGCTGGTGGAAACATTGTAAGTCGTGTCTTTTACGCTGGTGGAAACACTGTAAGTCGTGCCGTTTACACTGGCAGACGTGCCGTAAGCCGTGCCGCGTCTGGGACGCACCGTTCCTCAGATCTGGACCCGGTGGACATAGAGGCCTCAGAGTCAGAGTTGGAGAACATGTTCATGCATCATGCCACTTATCTTGAAGATAATAATTAAACTGGTGTTTGCTCATATGTATATGCATTTTCTACACTGGTGATTGCTTCTGTTTATCTGGATGTGAATGTTAGGGCTTAGACTTATTCGATAATGTGACTGTGTTAGGCTTACTCTCCTGCCCTTTTAGGTGACGGCCAAATGCCTGTTTTGCATCGAGATTCGCCCGCTCCTTGATGGTGCTTGGGAGTATCGGGATCACCGGGTTGTTTTGAGGGAGAAGTAGAGATCCCTCTCTACCATCCCAATCTCGTAGTTCGCTTTCGTCCTTGTAGGTTTCGTGGGACGAAACCGGTGATCTCTGTCTATGGAATAGCTGCAGTGGACCGACGACCAGCTCTGATGATACCCTTTCTTTTTGAGTTTTACCTTTTGTAAATTTTGCTTTTGGTGAGGTATTGTCAGAGTGTTTTATTTCCAATGGACTTGTAACTATTTTGTATCAGACCTTTTATGACCTATTATCTACAACTATGGTTCACTTTACGCATTTCAATATTCCGCTTGCTTTTAATAAGTTTTGAAATCCGGTATTGATCAGTTTTATTTTAAAAAGCACTCGCAATTGAGGGACTAAATGTTTCATTTATGAAAATAATATTTATTGCGAAAACCCTTGACTGCTTTCCAATTCCTTTTAACTTGTCGGATTTCAATTCTTTGATTTTACCTACCAATCAAGTGTTTTAAAAGAAAAATTTTTCCACCCTGATTTGTGAAAACCTTACAAGTCCAAATTCAATCAAACCTTTTTGGATAAATGAGAGCGTGACAACTTTTGTGGTATCAGAGCTGAAGGTCCTGCACCTGGTCCATAGTTAGTCCCATAAAGACTAGGATAGTTATAGGATTAAGATAGTTCTAGGGCTTTCAGTTCCCTTAGGTCTATTGTGATACTTAGCCTTTAGTGCAGGTTCACAATGGCAGCTAGGAATCAACGTAACTTAGCTGAGGTTTTAGATAGGATCACTACGGTGATCGAGAACATGCAACAACAAGCTAACCAACCACCCCCAGACCAAGCAGGACAAGTCGAATTCCGTAGTCTGTCCGAATTCCGAAACTGTAACCCTCCTTGGTTTGAGGGAGGTTTCAAACTCGACGAGGTTAACAAGTGGATAAGCGAACTGGACAAAATCTTCCAAACCTTAGGATGTACGGACGCTCAGCGGGTGACCTACGCCACGTACATGTTGTTTGGGGAAGCTGAAAACTGGTGGAAGCACGCTGTTCAACTCTTGGCTCATGAAGGTCGGGAAGTCACATGGCAAGTGTTCACAGAAAAGTTTCTGGATAAGTACTTTCCCAAGGATCTGAGGCAGAAGAAGGAGGTGGAGTTTCTGCAACTGCAGCAAGGCGACATGAGTGTGGGCGAATACACGGCTAAGTTCGAGGAGTTGCTTAAGTATTCTCCTTACTTTCAGCAACACCCTGACGAACGAAGCAAGTGCATCAAGTTCGAGAATGGGCTAAGGCCGGATTTAAAAGCCGCTTTCAGTTATCAGAAGATTCAGAACTTCTCAACTCTGGTCGACATGTGTCGAGTTTATGAAGATGATAAGAGGGCTGAGGAGCTATACCTGCGAAGTAAGAGGAGTCAGCAGAGTTCCAGGTCACAGTGGCGCAAGGATTCAAACTTTAAGGGAAAAAGGCCACACTTTAAGGTCAAGGGTAAAGGAAAGACGTTGGGACAAGTAGCGAGTTATCACGGAAGTGATCCGTTGTGCGATAAGTGCAAACGTCATCACTTCGGAGAGGTTTGTCGGAAGCCGTTTTCTGGTTGCTATAAGTGTGGTAAGCCGGGTCATTGGTCAAGAGACTGCAGAGAACCCGAGAAGAATGACTCGAAGGGATCGGTGAATAGACCTATGGCTAGAGGGAAGGTGTTTAATCTCAGTGGTGCTGAAGCCAATCAAGCCTCTGATCTCGTGCAAGGTACCCTTCTTCTCAATAGTCAACCTTGTAAAGTCTTGTTTGATTCTGGAGCTACTCATTCTTTCGTTTCATACGAATGCGTGAATCGTTTGAACTTGCCCCTATCCGATTCACCATATTGCTTTAGAGTAGAAACCCCAACCAATTCCCCTGTCCTTACTTCCAAAGTCTGTCTAAACTGTTTGGTCGAGGTATTAGGCTGCGTCTCGAGTGTAGATCTAGTTTGTTTACCTTTGTCACAGTTAGATGTCATTCTGGGTATGGATTGGATGATGAGGAACCGAGTGATCATCGACTATGATAGGAGAATAGCCTTGTACAAAGACCTTCAGCCCTCGAACCCCGAACCCAAAGGCTTCATGTGTTTGTTCTTTGTAACGAGGGAAGAAGAGGAGAAAGAGATAAAAGGAATACCAGTGGTAGAGGAGTTTCCGGAGGTGTTCACGGATGATGTACCGGGGTTGCCGCCAACTCGAGAAATCAAGTTTGGTATCGATCTAATCCCAGGAGCTGACCACTTCACCGGTGTTAATCCTACCTGACCCACAGAAGAGCTTTGATGTGTACTGCGACGCTTCAGGGTAAGGCCTCGGATGTGTGCTGATGCAAGAAGGTAAGGTGGTGGCATATGCATCAAGATAGCTGAAAGTGCATGAGGTGAATTATCCGACGCACGACTTGGAGTTGGTCGCAATAGTTTTTGCTCTTAAGATCTGGAGGCACTATCTCTATGGCACTGTGTTCCAAGTATTCAGTGACCATAAGAGCTTAAAGTATCTCTTTGACCAGAAAGAGCTGAACATGAGACAACGACGGTGGACGGAGTTTCTCAAAGATTATGACTTCGAAATCCACTGTCATCCTGGAAAGGCGAATAAGGTAGCGGATTCCCTAAGCAGAAAGGCATTGCATGCGAGTGCTATGATGATTAAGGAGGCTGCATTGCTGGAGAAGTTTCGGGATATGAGTTTGGTAATGGAAGTCGAGCCAACAAGCTTAAAGTTAGGAATGCTGCAGATCGCGAATGAGTTTATGACTCTGATTTGCGAGCGACAACGAGAATATGGTGAGCTTAGTGAAAAGAAAAGGTTGGCATCTGAAGGGAAAGAACTGAACTTTCAAGATGGAAAGGATGGACTTCTTCGTTTCAAAACGAGGATATGCATTCCAAAGGACACAGAACTTAGAAGAACGACATTGGAGGAAGCGCACAAGAGTCGGATTAGTATGCATCCAGGAAAAACTAAGATGTATCAGGATTTGAAAAAGTTATTCTGGTGGTCTGGATTAAAGAAAGATGTGGCTGAGTATGTAGCATCATGTCTGGTTTGCCAGAAAACGAAGGCCGAGCATAAGAAGCCAGGAGGAGAGTTACAATGTTTGGAGGTCCCTTAGTGGAAATGGGACATCATATCGATGGATTTTGTGACAAGTTTACCAAGGACGGACCGGAATTTTGATGCCATATGGGTTGTAGTAGATCGGTTAACTAAATCAGCGCATTTTATCCCCATGAATATGCATTATTCGATGGAAAGGCTTGCTCAACTCTATGTTGATGAGGTGGTACGACTACATGGTATACCTTCCAGTATACTGTCTGACCGCGATCCAAGGTTTACGTCTCGGTTTTGGAACAGTCTGCATCAAGCCCTGGGAACCAAGTTAAAGATGGGATCTGCTTATCATGCTCAAACTGACGGACAAACAGAGCGAACCATTCAGACGTTGGAAGACATGTTAAGAGCATGTGCCTTGGAGGAACAAAGAAGTTGGGATAAGGTGTTACCGTTGGTGGAGTTTACCTATAATAACAGCTATCATGCGAGTATTGGGATGGCACCGTTTGAAGCGTTGTATGGTAGAAAGTGTCAGACCCCACTATGTTGGTTTGAAGTGGGGGAGAATGCTTTGATCGGTCCAGAACTGGTACAAGAAACGACTGAAAAGATTAAGATGGTACAAGAGAAGATGAGGGCCGCTCAAGGAAGGAAAAAGAGTTATGTGGATAAGAGAAGGAGACCTCTTGAGTTTGCAGAAGGAGAGCATGTGTTTATCAAGATATCCCCGATGAAAGGCGTAGGCAGAGCGTTGAGAACCAAGAAACTTTCACCCAGGTTCATCGGTCCGTACCAAATCCTTAGGAAGATTGGCCCAGTCGCGTACCAGATAGCCTTAACACCATCTCTGTCTAGTCTGCACAATGTCTTTCATGTTTCACAACTTCGAAAGTTTGTGCACGACCCCAACTCTATCCTAGATATCCGACCCGATGACCTATCTGTGCTAGAAAACCTAACTCTAGAAGCTGGCCCGATTTTTATAGCAGACCGCCGAATCAAGCAACTTAGGAGAAAAGAGATACCCTTGGTTAGGGTTGTTTGGGAACACAATGGTGTTCAAGAGTCAACCTGGGAAACTGAAGTTACGATGCGTAGAGAATACCCTGAGTTGTTCAGGTAGAACAGAATTTCGGGGACGAAATTCCTGTAAGTGGGGGAGAGTGTAACATCCCTGAATTTTAGTTCCCAAATAATTCGTGCTTTGTGATTTAAATGTTTTGCTTTAGCTTGATGTGTTAGAACTTAATCTTGTTTAGATAGCAAATCATGATTAGGGTTAGATCAAACCTAATTTATTAGGTTTAGACTTGTGTGGTTTTAAGTTGATTTGGTTTAGTTAGCTAATCGTTTGGTTATGAGTTAGATTAGCTTGGCTAATGTAGAGCTTAAGGGTTAAGTGGACTAGATTAAGCCTAAGTGAACCAAATGGGCCTTGTGAGTGATGTTGGGCCATGATTGTGTGATGGGCCTTGTGTGTGCATGTGTGGCCGTGGTATGTGTGAGTGTGTGGAGTGAATTGTGTGATGCATGAAGAAGGTGAGTTGTCATACTCACATTTCATGCATGTAGTCAAAGTAATAGGTGTCAACACCACATTCCCTTTCTTTGCATGAAGTAGTGAGGTGTCCACTCCAAAACCCACCCTTATGCACCTTACCTCTTCACCTTTGACCATAAGCTTTTATAAAAATGGCCTTGTGTTGATGACCACCACTTTTGCTCCCTTTTCTTCATGCCATCTTCACACCACTTTCTTCTTCTTCTTCTCCTTTCTTTGTGAAGCTCACGGCCACCTCCCTAAACACCACCATCCAACCATTTTCTTCCATTAAAACCAAGAATCCTTGCAAACTCTAAGCCTAGATCATGAATACACAACATGCATGTGTGATCAAGGCTAGAAAACTCAAATCCAACCCTTCCTTTTCTTGAGGAGCTCACGGCCTCACCACTCCATCACCCTTAATCTACGTAAACACTTACCAAACACAAGGAACCTTGGCAAATTCATACCCTAGATCATGAATATGCCACTTGTTTGAAGTTGTGTTGAAGAAATTTTAAACATCAAACTCCAAACCCAAATAGACCTCACGACCAAACCTTGATCAAGGCTTTTAAGGTCTTTAGCTTGGAAGATCAAGTGGAGTCTTAGAAGTTTAGAAGCTTGGAAGTCAAATTTCAAGTGTCCAAGGAGGGAGTGTTGCTCACGGTTTTGGTGAGAAAAACACCCAAAGGTTCTAAGTTTTCTTAGTGTCTTCAAGAGGTAAGAGAGAAGCTTACACATTTGCTAGAATAAGTCTTAAGCTTAGAAACTAGGGTGAGTCACCATGAGACTCGAGGGCACTAGTTAGACTTTGATTTTGGGCTTGGAGGCCGAATTTGGATGAATGATGACTTGTTATTGTTGAATGTGCAATGCTGAATTTTATGATTATGTTTTGTGTTGATGATTATATTACTTGTGTTATGTTGTTAATGAAATGTTCTATGCTGAATTTTGTGATTATGCTTTGTGTTGGTGATTAATTCCATAGGTTATGTTGTTAAGGGAATGCTTAGATCCTTGAATGAACTAGGCTTAAGTGTTGACCCCAAAGATTTGAGTTAATTAGGCTCTAATTGTGAATTAGATAAGATGATTAAGTGTGATCATCACGGTTTTAGGTTTCAAAGCCTTGGTTAGGGAGTTAACTCAATAACTAAGAATGGTTTAGCTAACTAAGTGTTAATTAAACCTAGTTTTAGAAAACCAAATAGCACCTAGACCTAATTAAGTTGGACTTAATCCTCGATTAGTAACCTTAATCCTGATTAGTCAACTAATTCAAGATTAGTTGGACTTAATCCTTGATTAGTGACCTTAACCATGATTAGTCAACTAATCCATGATTAGTTGGACTTAATCCTTGATTAGTGACCTTAACCATTATTAGTCAACTAATCCATGATTAGTTAGACCTAATCCTCGATTAGTGACCTTAACCATGATTAGTCAACTAATTTAAGATTAGTTGGACCTAATCCTCGATTAGTGGCTTTAAACCTGATTAGTCAACTAATTCAAGATTAGTTAGACTTAATCCCCGATTTGTAACCTTAATCCATGATTAGTCAACTAACCCAAGATTAGTTGGACTTAATCCAAGATTAGTAACCTTAATCCCCTAATTAGTCAACTAATCCACAATTAGTTGGACCTAATCCATGATTATCCGGATTTAATCCGAGATTAGTCAATTAAGCTAGACTTAATTCATGATTAGTGAGACCTAATTCATGATTAGTGAGATCTAGTTCATGGTTAGTGAGACTAAACTCCTGATTAGTGAGATTTAGTCCAAGATTAGTGGACTTAGTCCATGATTAGTCAACTGAAGTCAGTTTAACCTAGTCTTAAGTAATTAGGAGCTACTTATCCCATGTTTTAGTCACTCAAGGTGACTTAGGTCAAGGAAGGATGGGACTTGGACCGAACGCTTAGTCATAGACATGACCTAGAACTAGTATGAATCTTCTATGTCATCTGTATGCTTAGATACTTATGGATACATGTTGGATGCCTATGACTATGTATGTATCCCTGCTGGACTGATGTCAAATGATTATGACATAGTCGGACTAATAATAAACCTGGAACTTGAACATATGCATGATAACCTAGGATTGCAAGAGTTGCATCGAGAACATACATGACATGAGCTAGGTTATCAGACCAGTCCCAATCTGAGGAACACCTACGCAGGTGGAAACACCGTAAGGCGTGCCTTTCCTACGCCGGTGAACTTGTGAATTGTTTTGTAACTGAACTTGATATTTTGTGAAAGCCTGCACAGGGTTCACCGTAAGTCGTGCCATTTACGCTGGTGGAAACACTGTAAGTCGTGCCGTTTACGCTGGTGGAAACACTGTAAGTCGTGCCGTTTACGCTGGTGGACGCACTGTAAGTTTACACTGGTAGAAATACTGTAAGTCGTGCCGTTTACGCTGGTGGAAACACTATAAGTCGTGTCTTTACGTGGTGGAAACACTGTAAGTCGTGCCGTTTACGCTGGTGGAAAAACTGTAAATCATGTCTTTTACGCTGGTGGAAACACTGTAAGTCGTGCCGTTTACGCTGGTGGAAACACTGTAAGTCGTGTCTTTCACGCTGGTGGAAACACTGTAAGTCGTGCCATTTACACTGGCAGACGTGCCGTAAGCCGTGCCGCGTCTGGGACGCACCGTTCCTCAGATCTGGACCCGGTGGACATAGAGGCCTCAGAGTCAGAGTTGGAGAACATGTTCATGCATCATGCCACTTATCTTGAAGATAATAATTAAACTGGTGTTTGCTCATATGTATATGCATTTTCTGCACTGGTGATTGCTGCTGTTTATCTAGATGTGAATGTTAGGGCTTAGACTTATTCGATAATGCGACTGTGTTAGGCTTACTCTCCTGCCCTTTTAGGTGACGGCCAGATGCCTGCTTTGCATCGAGATTCGCCCGCTCCTTGATGGTGCTTTGGAGTATCGGGATCACCAGGTTGTTTTGAGGGAGAAGTAGAGATCCCTCTCTACCATCCCAATCCCGTAGTTCGCTTTCGTCCTCGTAGGTTTCGTGGGACGAAACCGGTGATCTCTGTCTATGGAATAGCTGCAGTGGACCAACGACCAGCTCTGATGATACCCTTTCTTTTTGAGTTTTACCTTTTGTAAATTTTGCTTTTGGTGAGGTATTGTCAGAGTGTTTTATTTCCAATGGACTTGTAACTATTTTGTATCAGACCTTTTATGACCTATTATCTACAACTATAAGTTTTGAAATCCGGTATTGATCAGTTTTATTTTAAAAAGCACTCGCAATTGAGGGACTAAAGGTTTCATTTATGAAAATAATATTTATTGCGAAAACCCTCGACTGCTTTCATATTCCTTTTAACTTGTCGGATTTCAATTCTTTGATTTTACCTACCAATCAAGTGTTTTAAAAGAAAAATTTTTCCACCCTGATTTGTGAAAACCTTACAAGTCCAAATTCAATCAAACCTTTTCGGATAAATGAGAGCGTGACAACTTTTGAAAAAAGGTGTGACGCTCTCATTTATCCGAAAAGGTTTGATTGAATTTGGACTTGTAAGGTTTTCATAAATCAGGGTGGAAAATTTTTTCTTTTTAAAACACTTGATTGGAGAGTAAAATCAGAGAGTTGAAATCCGGAAGGTTAAAAGAAGTTGAAAAGCAGTCGAGGGGTTTTCGCAATAAATAATATTTTCATAAATGAAACCTTTAGTCCCTCAATTGCGAGTGCTTTTTAAAATAAAACTGATCAATACCGGATTTCAAAACTTATTA
The DNA here is from genome assembly GCA_037953625.1 of Crotalaria pallida. Taxonomy (NCBI): domain Eukaryota; kingdom Viridiplantae; phylum Streptophyta; class Magnoliopsida; order Fabales; family Fabaceae; genus Crotalaria; species Crotalaria pallida. Next base: position 104,437,613 of record CM075654.1, on the reverse strand, counting down.
AAAGCAAGCGGAATATTGAAATGCGTAAAGTGAACCATAGTTGTAGATAATAGGTCATAAAAGGTCTGATACAAAATAGTTACAAGTCCATTGGAAATAAAACACTCTGACAATACCTCACCAAAAGCAAAATTTACAAAAGGTAAAACTCAAAAAGAAAGGGTATCATCAGAGTTGGTCGTCGGTCCACTGCAGCTATTCCATAGAAAGAGATCACCGGTTTCGTCCCACGAAACCTACGAGGACGAAAGCGAACTACGGGATTGGGATGGTAGAGAGGGATCTCTACTTCTCCCTCAAAACAACCCGGTGATCCCGATACTCCCAAGCACCATCAAGGAGCGGGCGAATCTCGATGCAAGGCAGGCATTCGGCCATCACCTAAAAGGGCAGGAGAGTAAGCCTAACACAGTCGCATTATCGAATACGCCTAAGCCCTAACATTCACATCCAGATAAACAGCAGCAATCACCAGTGTAGAAAATGCATATACATATGAGCAAACACCAGTTTAAATATTATCTTCGAGATAAGTGGCATGATGCATGTACATGTTCTCTAACTCTGAGGCCTCTGTGTCCACCGGGCCCAGATCTGAGGAACGGTGCGTCCCAGACGCGGCACGGCTTACGGCACGTCTGCCAGAGTAAACGGCACGACTTACAGTGTTTCCACTAGCGTAAAAGACACGACTTACAGTGTTTCCACCAGCGTAAACGGCACGACTTACAGTGTTTCCACCAGCGTAAATGGCACGACTTACAGTGTTTCCACCAGCGTAAACGACACGACTTACAGTGTTTCCACCAGCGTAAAAGACACGACTTACAGTGTTTCCACCAGCGTAAACGACACGACTTACAGTATTTCTACCAGCGTAAAAGGCACGACTTACAGTGCGTCCACCAGCGTAAATGGAACGACTTACAGTGTTTCCACCAGTGTAAACGGCACGACTTACGGTGAACCCCTATGCAGGCTTTCATAAAATATCAAGTTCAGTTACCAAAAAAGTTCACAGGTTCACCGGCGTTGGAAAGGCACGCCTTACGGTGTTTCCACCTGCGTAGGTGTTCCTCAGATTGGGACTGGTCTGATAACCTAGCTCATGTCATGTATGATATCAATGCAACTCTTGCAACCCTAGGTTATCATGCACATGTTCAAGTTCCAGGTTTATTATTAGTCCAACTATGCCATAATCATTTGACATCAGTCCAGCATGGATACATACATAGCCATAGGCATCCAACATGTATCCATAAGTATCTAAGCATACAGATGACATAGCAGATTCGTACTAGTTCTAGATTACGTCTATGTCTGAGTGTTCGGTCAAGGTCCCATCATTTCTTGACCTAAGTCACCTCAAGTGACTAAAACTTGGGATAAGCAAGTCTTAACTACTTAAGACTTCGGTTATGTGAGTCCTAATCACTTAAGACTAGGTTTAACTGACTTCAGTTGACTAATCATGGACTAAGTCCACTAATCTTGGACTAAATCTCACTAATAAGGAGTTTTAGTCTCACTAATCATGAACTAAATCTCACTAATCATGAATTAGGTCTCACTAATCATGGATTAAGTCTAGCTTTATTGACTAATCTCGGATTAAATCCGGCTAATCATGGATTAGGTCTAACTAATCATGGATTAGTTGACTAATCATGGGATTAGGGTTACTAATCGAGGATTAAGTCCAACTAATCATGGATTAGTTGACTAATCGGGGATTAAGTTCACTAATCTAGGATTAAGTCCAACTAATCTTGGATTAGTTGACTAATCAGGGATTAAAGTCACTAATCAAGGATTAAGTCCAACTAATCTTGGATTAGTTGACTAATCGGGGATTAAGTTCACTAATCTAGGATTAAGTCCAACTAATCTTGGATTAGTTGACTAATCAGGGATTAAAGTCACTAATCAAGGATTAAGTCCAACTAATCTTGGATTAGTTGACTAATCACGGTTGAGGTTACTAATCAAGGATTAAGTCTAACTAATCTTGGATTAGTTGACTAATCAGGGATTAAGGTTACTAATCAAGGATGAAGTCTAACTAATCTTGGATTAGTTGACTAATCACGGTTGAGGGAGACTTAATTTGGTCTAAGTGCTACTTAGTTGTCTAAAACTAGGTTTGATTAACACTTAGTTGACTAACTCACTTTGGCTACTAAATTAAGTCCTTAACCGAGACTTAAGGTTCTAAAACTGTTTGGGATCAACACTTAAGCCTAGTTCATTCAAGGGGCTAAGCATTCAATTAACAACATAACCTATGGAATTAATCACCAACACAAAGCATAATCACAAAATTCAGCATAGAACATTTCATTAACAACATAACACAAGTAATATAATCATCAACACAAAACATAATCATAGAATCCAGCTTTGCACATTCAATAATAACAAGTTATCATTCATCCAAATTCGGCCTCCAAGCCCAAAAATCAAAGTCTAACTAGTGCCCTTGAGTCTCATGGTGACTCACCCTAAATTTCTAAGCTTAAAACTTATTCTAGCAATTGTGTAAGCTTCTCTCTTACCTCTTGAAGACACTAAGAAAACTTAGAACCTTTGGGTCTTTTTCTCACCAAAACCGTGAGCAACACTCCCTCCTTGGACACTTGAAATTTGACTTCCAAGCTTCTAAACTTCTAAGACTCCACTTGATCTTCCAAGCTAAAGACCTTAAAAGCCTTGATCAAGGTTTGGCCGTGAGGTCTATTTGGGTTTGGAGTTTGATGTTTGAAATTTCTTCAACACAACTTCAAACAAGTGGCATATTCATGATCTAGGGTATGAATTTTCCAAGGTTCCTTGTGTTTGGTAAGTGTTTAGGTTGATTAAGGGTGATGGAGTGGTGAGGCCGTGAGCTCCTCAAGAAAAGGAAGGGTTGGATTTGAGTTTTCTAGCCTTGATCACACATGCATGTTGTGTATTCATGATCTAGGCTTAGAGTTTGCAAGGATTCTTGGTTTTAATGGAAGAAAATGGTTGGATGGTGGTGTTTAGGGAGGTGGCCGTGAGCTTCACAAAGAAAGGAGAAGAAGATGATGGTGAAGAGGTCATGAAGGAAAGGAAAGCAAAAGTGAAGCTCATCAACACAAGGCCACTTTTATAAAAGCTTATGGTCAAATGGTGAGGTGTTAAGGTGGCTAAGTGGTGTGTTAAGGTGTGGACACCTCACATCTCATGCAAGGGAAGGAAATGTGGAGTTGCCACCTAACCCTTGACCAACATACATGGAATGTGAGAATGACACCTCATCCTTTCATGAAAGCTCACAAATCACTCCACACACTCACACATACCACGACCGCACATGCACACACAAGGCCCATCACACAATCATGGCCCAACATCACTCACAAGGCCCATTTGGTTCACTTAGGCTTAATCTAGACCACTTAACTCTTAAGCCATTCATTAACCAAGCTAATCTAACTCAAGACTAACTATTAGCTAACTAAACCAAATCAACTTAAAACCACACAAGTCTAAACCTAATAAATTAGGTTTGATCTAACCCTAATCACGATTTTCTATCTAAACACGATTAAACTCTAACGCATCAAGCTAAGGCAAAGCATTAATATAGCAAAGCATAACATTATTCGGGAACTAAAATTCATGGATGTTACACTCTCCCCCACTTACAGGAATTTCGTCCCCGAAATTCAGTTTTACTGGAACAACTCAGGATATTCTCTACGCATCGTAGCTTCGGGTTCTCAAGTTGATTGCTTGATTTCCCCTAAGTCCGTACCTATGGATGGATTTTCTTTGAGGACAACTGGATAAGGGAGGCGGCATCTTCTTAGATTGACCCAACGGACTTAACCCGACTCGACACGTAAGCGACGGTACGAGTGTGACTCCTCTATTGAAGGCAACGAACGAGGAACACGGCAAGGTGAAATAGGCCAGCAAAAAGGGATACGATCACGAAGCGGAAAGAGAATGCTCTTATGAGAGTCAGGTTGACATGAGAATGCTGTTGCCCTGCCACCCAATCTCCAATGTATTTCTCGGGGACGAGAAATTCTTAAGTTGGGGAGAATGTAACATCCCGTAAATTCCTCATCTTAAATTAAAACACTAAAGAAATTTATTTTGAGAAAAGTGTTTTGAAAGAGTATTTTATTAAATGATTTTCTAAACTTCACGTTTTTTTTAAAGCTAATGAATGATCTTGAAGTAATAATTTTCTTAAACAATGTTCAACATTTAGAAATTTGGTTTTGAGAAAATTGATATGCTTAATGATTTTATAAAAATGTTTTGATGAAAAAGAATTGTTTGCTAGATATATGTGTGTACACGGTTTTTGGTTGCTAAGAACTAAATGTGTGTGTGTGAAAATATATATGTTTATGAACAAGATGTGATGTATATTTGTGTAATGCATGAATGTGTAAATTTATGTGTATAATATATGTGTATGCCGTGTAAACATGATGCCCTCAAGATGTTATTTATGTGCATGCTTATGTGCGTGAAATGTATGCATGAGTCATGTTATGTGTTGCTATTATAAACATGAAAAGAAAATTATATATGTATGTGTGTGCATGAGTGTGATTCGGCCAAGTAGAAGGGTAGAGAAACCAAGAAGAGTGCATTTTCTTATGCATTAAGAAATTAGGAATTTAATAGAAAATAGGGAGAGAATAGGATAGATGACTCATGAAGCCTAGTGGAGACTTCCTTCCACCCTTGTCTTCCACGATTTGACTACTTCCATGCAACAATTGGGATGGCCCAACTTGCCCTTCCTTCAACCCATTGAACCAAGGCTAAAATGGGGAAATTCCACCCCTTGCATTAACCCTTAAAACCGTGTGAGTATGTGTTAGCTTAGTTCACTCCCTTCATTCATTTCCTTTCTTACACAAGCTCAAACACATTTTCTTTCAAGAGCACTCTCAAGCTCTTGAAACCCATAGAGAGGAAGAGAAAACCCGTGAGGAAAAGAGAAGAACGAAGAGTGGAAATCCCAAAGCCCCTTGACCCAAACTTCTTCAATTCTTTTCTCAACCCTCTTAGTCTTCAAAGATCAAGGAGAAAAACCCATCTACCCTAGAGGGAGAGAAAGGCCGAGGCAAACTAAGGAGAGGAGAAGAGGAGATTGAAGACTTAAGTTAGGACTTAAGGTTAAAAATTGTGTTTAAGTTCATACTTTGCTTTAATTTTCTCATGCATGTTGATTTTGTGGCTTGATGATCCTTGTCTCCCTTTCATGTTCTTCTTATGTCTTGATCTTGGATTTTTGTGAATGAATGAACTTATAAATCACCAAATCCATGACTAAATGATTCGGCCATGAGTAGAAGAAGTAGGCCTTGATGTTTTCGATTTGATCTAAGTGATTTCATGCTATTGTTATGTTTAGAAAAAGTGATTTCTAGCTTACTCTTTACGGTTTGATTGAGGATTTGAATTAAAGTTTGTGTTTTTGCCTTGATTTTATTTTGCATGTCGTGATCTATGATTAAATTTTTAGAAACCATGAAGTTTGAGTTTTGTGTGTATAAATTGAATATGAAGTCTTGATTTCTCATATGTACGTCACGGTTTTCTAAAGAAAATACACCTAACAAGCTTTAGAAGTAATCTTAGTATAAAAAGAATTTGAGTCAAGGTTTTTGTGTGTGTGTGGATGATTCGGTTGATGTTTGAAAAAAGGTAAAATGATGCCTTTATGTCTTGCATGATGTGATCCATGAATCTAGGCAATTGCATGTAGAAATAAAATTATAAAACTTTGCCTCTTTGCATGTCATCATTCGGTCAAGACTAGGGAGAGTATGAATGGACCTTGGGTTATAAGTATTAAAGTTGTTTATTTTGAAAAGTAAATATTTCACGGTTTTGCTCTTATAAGTATTAAAGTTGTTTATTTTGTTTTGCATGAGTGTTTCCTTAATAGATCTATGGATTTTAAGTATGAGAAAACCTAAATTCTTGATTTTCATGGTCCTATTCGGTTTTGAAATAAGTTTTATTCAAGCTTATTTTTATTTTCTTTATGTGTTATGTTTTGAGCTTAGATTTGACTAAATGAAGTGAATTTAGTATGTGATTGTATTGTTAAGAATTTGAACCATTTTCCATGCTACATTCGGTTTGAGCAAGAAATAAAAGAAATGAATTGATTTTCATGCTAGCTAATTGATTTGAAAAATGTTTGCATGAATTTAACTGAAGATATTCCTTTCTTTTAATAATTATTTTCGGTGGTAATGTTTAAAGTAGGAAAATGTGTTTAAATGATTATGTTCCATATGTGCATGTTTTGAATATAGCCTTATCTTATATAGGTAGGATTCGGCCATGTATAGAAAATAATAGGAGTTTGTGTTTGATTCTTGTTTTGTATACATGCATGAATTATAAATGATTTCACATGTTCAATATGTGTGTGTGAAAATGATTTGAATGTTAATATTTGCAAAAGGTTTTTAGTTTAACTCTTTGTGTTATTTTCTTTGGCTTAATTCGGTTTTGACAAAATGAGGGGATTTGATTGAAAAAGTATTGTTTTGAAAAGGTTCTCATATGATTTCTAAAGTACATGGTTTTAATTTAAAGGTGTTTTATATTTAAGAACCCTCAAGATAAATGTGGCTTTTAAAGAAATCAGAGAACCAACTATGTTTTTGACAAGCGTTTGGAAAGAGTATTTCAAGTATTTAAGTTTTTAAACGTATTTTTAAATGAATGTTTTACTTGATTTTGATTGTGAGATTAAAACCCAAATTGATTTCAAAGTATTAAGAGGAAGCGAATACTTTGTTTTCAAATAAAAAGTTTTGTCACATTGCTTTATAATTGAATAAGAATGATTTTTAATAAGAGGGAAATATTTGAGTGCCAGTAACGATAGGGAAGCAGTTACGAACATCGCAATGGAAACTAAGGAGCGCATTGAAGATCGTCATCGGTTGAGGTGAGAGAGAAGTTTCCCCCAAACACCGTGGTATTTAGGTAATTTATTAAGCATTTCGACCATCTCAAAAGTCGAAACTCAGTGGTTCTGAGTCAGTAGCACGGTGGCAATTGTTTGATTGTGTGGCCATTCGTGTGAAGGAGACAAAGACCACGTGAAATTAGGTAATGATTATATGTGGTGATGTTGAATGCTAGTATACTGTCGTTTGTCTATTTGATGAGCTATTATGATGAGATTGAAAACAATGTGAATAGTAATGAATAAAAAGAATAAAAGAAATGAGAGATAAAGTTTGAGAAAGATGATGAGATGTTGTGGAGTTTATAACCGCTGATGAGTAAGAGTGATGAATATGACGTGGATGAGCCAGAGCTAGGGAAAGTGATGTTGTGTGGTGAAATGAGATGTGATGTGAGTGGAGCTAGACTTCTTGGTGATATTGTGGAAATGAGACTGGTGTTGAGTATTAAACAACTTTGATTCAGTTTTAAAGAAAATGGAATGAGTCAAATGATTTGATTAATTGAAAAGTATTGTTTTGAAAAAGATTTTCTTATGAATCCTGAAGTTCATGGTTTTAATTTAATAAAGATTCTTTTTAAGAAAACCTTAAGATAAATGTGTCCTTTTTAAGAAGCCAAGAAATTATTCAGTAAGTTTTTGAAAAGAACTGATAAAGTGATTTTGTTTTGGGATAATTATACAAGAACAACTTCTAATAAGAAAGAACTATTTGAGTTCCAGTAATAATCGGGAAGCTGTTACGAGCGCCGCATCGGGAATCAAGGAGCGTATAGTGAGAGTTGTCGTCAATCGAGGTGAGAGAGAAGTTTCCCCTAAACACCGTGGTCTTTAGGTAACTTATTAAGTGTTTCGACCATCTCAAAAGTCGAAACTTAGTGTCCTGAGTCAGTATGAGTAGGTCATTGATTTATTTATTTGTGTCTGCATGTTAATACATGGTTTACTTGCTTATTCATAAAGTTAATTATGTATGATAAGAGTGGATCGGTTGTGGAGCATGAGAATGCTGTGAATACTAATAATGATGAATAAAAGACATATATAAGTAGTAAGAGAGGGTAAATGAATAAAGATTGAAGGACTATGTGATGAGAGCTGAATGTTGAGCCAGAGCTTGGGGTGTCAATGTGGAATGATTGCTTTCTGAGGTCTAGCTACGAGGGGGTATAAGGGTGAAGTTGTGGAGTTGAACTCCTTTGTTCTTTGGTTTTAGTTTGGGACTGGTGTTGAGTTGAGCTTGCTCCTCCACCTCCACTAACGCTCAGCAAAAATAATGTTTTTGGAAAGGTTTTTCTAAAAAGATATTTTTGGCAAGAGTTTACAAAAAACGTCATTTTTGAAAGTATTCTGATAAAACTTCATTTGAGAAATGTTATTTGAAAAGGGATTCTGGAGAACTCATATTTTGAAAGAGTTTGTACTATTTTTTTTAAGATCTTACTTCTAAACAGAATTTTGTGGAAGCCTCATTTTTGAAAAGAGTCAATGAGACGTTATTTTGAAAGGAATTTGTGAAGGATTACTTTGGAATGAGTTTGTGAAACCGTAGTTTTGAAAAGAGGGGTGAAATGTTTATGAAACATTATTTGAAAAGATGTTGTTGTGTTGGAGGATGAGTTGAGGAAATCGATGTGTCATGGAAAGGCCAGCTCTGTGCTATGTTGAGATAAGAATTGTTCTGAGAAAATTAGCGGTCGGGACTCGTCGAAGGGATGTACTAAGGATGAGCCGACCAATAGGATGAGCTTTAATTATTAAAAGACTTTTAAAAGACATATACTATCTCGGTGAGATATGAGAGTTAACCCGAAGTAGTGGACAGGAAGGAACGATAAGTATCTGCGGATACTTAGGACGAGATTGCATTAGGGGAGGACAATGACGGTGATACGTCAAGAAGTCTAGAGTACTGTTCTAGGCGGGACAATTCCACAAGTGGAGCACTAACATGGTGGGGACTGGGTCTAATGCCGTGGCACGTCCTGCTTTGCAAGCTAGAACTAGTACTATCGCCCCCTAGATTGCAAATCGAGAACAGTGAGAGGGACTGGAGTGGGGCATTTTGGTTTTTTTACAACTCTATAAAAATCTCTTTCCCAAAAATATTTTCAAAACCTCTTTCTACAAATCTGTTCGAAAACCTCTTTCTAAAAACCTTTTCAAAAATCTTTTCAAAACATTCCTCTTCACAACCTTTTCAAAAATCGCTTTTCAAAATCTTTATCAAAATCGTTTCTTAAAAACCTTTCTCAAAAATACAACTTTGCTGGGCGCTAATGGAGGAGCAAGCTCAACTCAACACTAGTTCCCAGTCTAAAACCAAAATCAAAGGAGTTCAACTCCACAATATCACCCTTATACCCCCTCGTAGCTAGACCTCAGAAAGCAATCATTCCACATACCATTCTGTAACAGCCCGATTTTCTTAAGCCAAAAATATTTACTTTTACTTATCAAAGTTACAAAAATTGAGGCCAGATTTTTTTTTTTGTAAAACATTGTTGACATGTTTGAAAACATTGTTAAAAAGTCCTTGGTGTTCTCAACACCCTTTTTGAAAACCGAGTTGTTACTAAAACTGATCTTTACTCACTTAGGTTTTCAAAACATTTGTCAGGAAAATGTTTAGGTTTCATATGGAAATAGTTCTTTGCATTCTACCAAAAGACATCATTAGATATTTCTCATGAAGATGTAAAAAGTCGAGCATGCATTAGAATAAGTTAAGTCACATCAAGGGATCATTACTCAGGTAATCCTTCACACACCCACCTACTACAATCTAGAATAACCATGCTAATCTTGAGTCACCCTATTGAAGGCAATCGGGTGGAGGTCCTTCTTCTTCTTGGATTCCCTTGTTGCCTTTAAAGAAGATGTCGTTCCTATTGCTGTCCCAGCAGTATTGTTGGACTCCAACTTCTCTCCGTCTCTGGTGGTATAATTCCACTGTTTCTCGTATCGTGCCTTCTCTTTGTAGTTCTTATACCCTCGTACAGTAACTTGCCTCAAGTGAGGCCCCAGATCAGCTCCACTCAGTTGATGTTCCGGGTCGGGTATCCCAATTTTTATTTCTAAGTGTAATTAGCATTTTAAATGAACCTTGGGTTAAGGAAATGCAAAGTTTAAGTTAAAATAGAAATTTAGAAATGGTTGAAAATTAGACTCATAAGACTTCAGGGAATTTTAAATGCAAGTTTCCTAGCTCAAATCAGGAATTCCACCGTTGGATATGAAGTAGGATATATGTGTTAAATTTTCGCAAAGTTTGAGCACGATCCAACGGGTAGAAAAGAAGTTGTAGAAGTTTGAAGTTGTTAAGTTCAGACTTTTGGGTCCTCGCTCCAACGAAAATGGGTTCGCTCGAGCGAAATGGTGCAAATTGGACCCTGATTCCCTGAGTAGTTTTCACTCCAGCAAAAACTGGTTCGCTCCAGCGAAAGCCTGGTTCGCTCCAGCGAATCTTTGCTGGCTCAAGTGAGAATCGATTCGTGTCAAACCCAAAATTACTGAGGAAAACTCGCTCAAGCGAGAAATGGTTCGCCCGAGCGAAAAGTGTCAGAGTTGGAAAAAAATAAAAACGTGTGGACCACTCGTTTTTGACTTCCAAGAGAAGTCACGAATGGTAGCCACACAAAACAGCCAGCCCATGCATCAACAAAAACATAAGCAACATACCCACATACAACACAACAACATAATCTCTCTCTCTTCCTCATATTTGATTTTCTCTCCTTTAGGGTTTCAATTCATTTATCACTTTCCATTCCCTTAATCCTTGATCAAGCTTTGAATAATCTTCATAGTGGCAAGAAAATGAGTTAGAAACCCTCCTTGTTTCCCTCCTCCATACACGCCTCTCTCTCCCTATGTTCTTAGTGATTTATCAACTTTTCAATATGGAGAACCATTACCCTCATGCAAGATAATCAAGATCAAGACAAGGATAACTCTCTACCTAAGTACAACACTCACAATAGGGTTGTCTATCTAAGTACAACACTCACAATAGGGTTGTCTACCACCATTGGATCTTGGCTCTCTTGAGGTGGCAAGCTAGGATAAGGAGGTTCAAGGTACCAAGGTTCTAAGCTAGGGCAAGAAGGAAATCATCCATATCTCACCACATTTGAGGTAAGGGGGTGGGTGTTGGTTTAATTTAGGAATGGGTATCCCTATAGTTATAATGATTTTGCTAGGAGTTATGTGGCTAGGAGATTTAAGGAGAAAACCCTAGGTAATGAGCTAGGGCATGGTTAGTGCTAGAAAAATAATGCATGAAATGGACTTAGACAAAAGACTTAGAAAATGGGTATGTAGAATTAAATATTGAATATGAATTTATATGTGAATACTTGGTGAATGGTTATGATTATTGATGATAAAATGCTTTTTTGTGAATATATCTGTGATTATCTGGAAATGGCAATTTTTACGTAGTTATTGGAATTGGAATGGATTACAATTATGCATACCTGTGATTATTGATGGAATTGTGATTATGGTTATAATTAATGGACTGGATTGTTGATAATTGGAAATGGTAAAGGTAACTAAAGTGAAAACTGATCAGTGGGGCCCAGAATACTAGGTACCTGGCTAGGTGTTCCAATTACCTGTTAGGGCCAATTACCTGCCAGGCCAATTACCCATCAGGGCAAACCGCCCTGTAGGCGTCGGGTGACCCACAGGATCAGTTTTCCACACCAATAATTGGAATAATTAATGGATTGGTAATAGTACATAGTCCTACAGGTGATGGTCTGGATGGGTGTAAAGTCCTGGGTAGGTGTTCCAAGTCCCTAGACAGGTGTTCCAATTACCTAGTGGGTAAACAAAATCCTAGTGGTGTACGATAAAAAGGAAAAAGAAAGTTTTAGGTAGATCTCTGATTTGAGGTTACATAAAATGGTATAGGGTGTATGCAGATCACTGATTTGTGGTTGCATACACTGTGTGTAGATCTCTGTTTTGGGGTTACACACATAATGGAAAATGGATAAAGGAATGGACGATAGAAAATGAATAAAGGAAATGAAAAATGAATAATGAGAATGGTTATAGAAATGCAAAAAATGAGTCGAATATGGAAATGTGATAAGGAATGGTAATTTTGGAAAATCCTGATTGTGGACTAAAAGTGAAATGTGCTATATTTGATAATTTGCTAATCTGTGTTTGGCTTAGTGGATTTGTTATGTCTATATGGAAACTGCATTTCTATTTCATGTGCAATGCTCACTCCCTTAACATTTTTCAGGTTCTGAGATCGAGCTAGCACAACCCCTAGCCGAGCAGGTGCACTCTCCCTCCCAGGGAGAGTAGATTGTAGGATAGTGGGGCATGGAAATGTCCTGGGCCCGGTTGTCACTATGATGATTTGATACCTTTTGTTGTATATATGTAAATATATATAATTCCGCTAAATACTCTGATAACTGTATGGTACTGGATGCATTATGATACACTGTTGATGTTGAGCCCTGTTGGCTTTTGGAAATGAATTATGAATGTTGTTTATATCAGTTGCAGGTTTAATGAAACGTTTGAAAAGGCTTTAAAACAAAGGAAACTCCGTCCATTTGACGGTAGATTTTCATAAATTAAAAAGGAATTTTTTTTAAATCCACTATTTTAATATATGGGTATTTATGGGTAAATTAGCTAAGGTGTTACAATATTGATTTGGGTCTAATATATGATGTTTTGAGCATGATTTAGACTCCCTTTTACTATGTATTTGGCTTGTTTCTATTGCAAATTTAGGATTTTTTGTATAGTTTTTAGGAAGTTAGGTAATTTAGAATCCTTTGAACGTTTTGATCCGTTTTGTGTATGTTTCAGGTACTTTCGGAGCTTAAATGAAGAAAATAAATATGGAGCATGAAAGAGGATGAAAAGACCTTGAAAATGGTGCAAAAATGGAGCGAAACAGAGCCAGAGTAGGTGACGCACGCCCAAGCGTGAGGCCCTGGGCGCCCAGGCGCGCAAAATACGAGAAAGTGACACTGTTCGTTGTTTTCATCATAACTTGAGCTACACTTATCCAAATAAGGCGATCTTGGTATCATTTTAAAGCTAAGGACAAGATCTACAACTTTTCCAGAAATTGCCTTGCTCAAATTCGTCCATCTTTGGGGTCAAAATCAGTGCCAAAGTTGCTGTCAGACACAAATATAGGATTCTAAAAGGATTTTAATGATAAATTCTATTTGTAGATAAGATTCTTAAAGATTAGATTATTCTAATAGGATATTATCATATTATATCAATTGGGATTAGTTTTAGACTTTAAATATAGGTTTTTCCTTTGGGTTTGGTAGACTTTTCAGAGCCAAATTAGAGATTAGAATAAAATTAGGATTAGAGAAGAGAGGCTGTTATGCAATTGAGAGCAAGGAGGCAAGGCACAAGGATTGGAGATCAACATTACTGGAGGGATCCACTTGATGATTGAAGATCTCTTGGGGGTAAATTGATTATTGTCTATGATTATTAGTTTTTCCCATTCCTTGTATTTCTTCTTCCAATATGTATAATTGAACCTCTTGTTAGGAATAAGGTGGATTTGTATGGATCTTAATTTGGCTATTTATTTATGAATTAATGTTTTTCCTTTTAAATCAATTGATTGGTTGTGTTTTAATTACAATTCATAGAATTGATCACTTTATGTTTTGTTTTGGTAGTCTGAACCTTAACTGGGAAATTAGGATTAAGATTAGGCCTTTTAACCAAACAATATAATTATTCAACTCGTAGGAATACTTTTGGGTAATTGTATAACTTTTATAAATCTTACTCACTTAAGGGATTAAGGGGTAAAGTTTAGTAAGAAACATGATTGCCATGAGGGATCTAGCTTTTATTGTTTCTGGAGTTTTTGATTTATTGGAAAACATATTTTCATAATTAATAACCTGATGCTACAATGAAACCAAGTTCTTAACCTTTTCCATATTTGCTTCTAACCTGGAGTGTGATTCTTCATAGTATTCATTGCTCATTCATAATTTTTAGAGGGAAATTTGTTTTGCAATTTAGCCCTTAGTTTCATCTTTTCTTTCTTTTATCCCACCTAACACTTTTAGCCATGGCCACGTTACAACCAAAATTAAGACCTTTTGATTTTTGCATGTTTTTAATAATTTCAGTGGAGATTTGGGTCTATTGTCAAGCTTATGGTAACATTTAACTATTGTATGAACCTGAGTGAATTGTTATAACCCTAGATACACATGAGAGATATACACTGAGAGGTTGAGAGTGTTCACTAGTTCTGAGTTCTGATTTATTTTGTTTCTTTAACCAGGTTTTGATATGTGAATAGCTTGTGTAAATATATGGATGTGTTGATGAGTCGAAGTCTTAGATTAAGTGTTGTACATTTTGATTTAGAAGGTAGTCTTGTGTTTATGAGTTTTTATTTTACTTTTGCCTGGGACATGCAAAATGCTAAGTTTGGGGGTGTGATGAAGGTCTAATATATAATGTTTTTGGGCTTAATTTCACTTCCTTTTGCTTGGGTTTTAGCTTGTTTCTCTTGTAAATATAGGTATTTTGTATTAGTTTTAGGAATTTTTAGTTTATTAGAATCCTTTGAACGTTTTGATCCGTGTTGGGTATGTTTCAGGTGTTTTGGAGCTTTATTTGGAGAAAATATTATTGGAGCTAAGAAGAGCATAAGAAGACCTTGAAAATGGCACAAGAACGGAGAGAAACGGAGTCGGAAGTTACTGAGCACGCCCAGGCGCGGGAATGGCGCGCACAGGCGCGCGTGCAGCGGTAATTAGTGGACATCAAATATAGCGCGCCCAGGCGTGCGATGTGCGAGAAAGCCCAATTGGGCCAATTTCTGATCAGTTTTGAGGGATTTTGATAAGATTAGAATTTTATCTACTTATTTATGTTTTTAGGATTAGTTTTAGGCAGAGATCAGAGAGCCATAATCAATCATCATTAGAGATTAGGATCAAGGTGGAGGGAGAATACATTCTCTGGAGAGCATTCGGAGGAGGAATCCATTGAAGGCTGAAGATTCAGATCAAGGATTAGTGGTAATTTAGGAATGAATTACTTCTATTCTTATTTGTTCTTCTTCTCTATGATGTGTCACTAAACCCTCTTGTGTTAGGAACATGGTGGATTTGATTATGTAGTTTATTTATATGAATTAATGTTTTTCAGTTTTTAAATCAAGTGTTTAATTGTGTTTTTATTGTTATGGATGAACTTGATCAATTCATGTTATGGATTTTTAGATCTGAATTGGAAAATTAGGATTTAAAATAGGCCATGCAATTAAATAATATAAGGATTCAACTTGTAGGAATACTTTTAGATTTTTATATAACTCTTCATAATTCACTGTTCTTAATCATGGTTATTCAATAGATTAATTTTCTAAAGAATTAGGATTTAACAAATTGGATAATAAACAGTAATTTCATTAGAAGAATCTGGAAATTACTAATTTTCTGAATTAGTTCTTGATTTAAATGGAAAACTTTGATTTATATTAAATAAATGAAATAATTAATGAAACTAGTTCCTAACTACCATTCACCCATTAATTAATTGTTTTTATTTTTCAACAGCAAAATATCCTTTTAATTAATTTATTTAATTCTGAAATTTAATAGATTTTACTCTTAATTACTCTTAGGTAAGAATAAGTTAAATAATTCGTAGTCCTTGTGGGAACAATATCTGGTCTTCTTAGACTATATTACTTTGCGATCTAGTATACTTGCTAGAGAGTGAACAGCGCCGTTGCCGGGGATTGAAATTCGATTCTAATTTTTTCCGGTAGTTATTTGTAATTACTTGTGCGATCGGTACACTTGCCGAATTGCTAACAAGTTTTTGTGTGTAACTTGTCCCTTTTCATGTATAACTATAATTTTAATAATGATTTGGATTGTGATAGATTTATTTTGGATCCTTATTTTCCAAACTATTATGCACAAAACATAAGTTATAGGAAAACTTCATTAGAAATAGCTTTAGAGAAATTAGAAGCTACAGCTAATGAAAAATTTTATGTGGAGCCAATTCCAGTGGAGAAAGCTCCATGGGAAATAGCTTTAGAGAAATGTGCTCAAAACACTAAAGATTTTTTTGAAGAAGTCAGAACCTATTACCCGATTCAAGGTTCCAATTCAAGGAACCTTGAAATCAAAGTTGAACACATTTCAAAGCCATTAGATGAAGAGTCACAAGCATTACCAACACTTTTTGACTCTCTTCAAAGAGAGGAAAAAGTGGTGGTGATGGATGTGAGCAATGATGAAACTCCTATAGAGGAGCAAATTGAGAAAAATGTGCATAATGAGTTTGAGGAAGAGGACCGAAAAAAAACAATAGAAGGTTTGAATATGGTAGAAAAATTCGATCCACCCTTGCATGATGAATTTCTAGCAATTAAAAATTTGGTCAAATCTATTGCATGCTTGGATGACTCAAAATTTTTCTGTTATATTCAACCTCTGTGCTTTCATGAAAATTTTAAAAATCAATCTAAATCATTGTTAAACAATAGGGAGCCTGAAAAGGTAGTTTTCCTAATTCATGGAATTAACACCTTCATGAATGGGAAAATAAATAACTTGTCTGAGATGATGCATGGAGTAAGGAATGCACCTTTTGACCCTGGTGGGATTGAGCTTATTTTTGAATCTTCCTTACTCCACCATCATCCAAGGTTTGTCCCATGGGACGTGGGAATAACTTGTTATTGTGCATCACATGGGAATTAACCTATAGAATTTGGGATCCTGGTGGATTCTTTGTAATTATGTAGTAGTGTAGGTTTTATTTTTTTTAGTTAGTTAGTGAATAAAGAGTTTAGAGCTTTCTATATGTAACTACTAATGAGGTGCTTCTAGCACTATTTTTAGTTGTTCATATGACACAGGTGAATAAGTTTGGTGGAGTCTCCTCCATGGTGCATCAAGAGAGAATGTTGTGCTACAAAGGGAAGTTTCTAACTCCTTGCTTTTGTTTTTAATTTTTATTTTTTAGTTTTAGGTTAGTTTAGTTTGCTTGAGGACAAGCCAACCTCCAAGTTTGGGGGAGTGGACAAAATAAAAAATTTTCTGATCAGAATTTTTCTCCCATATTCGGTGTTGGTTTGTGTCTTGGGTAGAAGTAGATGATTATTCTAGGCTTAGGACTATTTTTTTCTGATTATATATGTAAATACTTGATTTAGGATGATGACTCATTGATTGTATGACACTGTTTTGAATTGAGTTTTAAGTTTTGTTGAGAACTGGTTATTTTTATAAACTGTTTTGGAACAAGTTATTAGTGAACTGACTGTTTAGCCTGTGAGATTTTTGAGCCTATACATTTGAAAGAGGTATGTGATTTATATTGATTTTTGTGATTTAAACCCCTATTTCTTTCATGAGTGTGTTCACTTTGACTTTGAGTTCTAGAACTTAACCGATGACCATTTTGAGATTGTTAATTGATTGCATGCATTAAGATGATTAAGGCACTTAGGATTGTGTTTTTTCTGGCCTTCAACAGATTTTTGATAAATATTATCCCTTAGTGGCCCACTTTGAGCCTATTGCTATATGATTTCTTTGGTACCCTTTTCATAAATGTTACATATTTTTGGTATCCTTTGAAATGTGAATGGTGCAATTGGGAATATGTTGATTCAGAAAGTGTTGAGCTAAATGTATTAATTGTGATCTCTATTTCTCTTCCAAAAGAAAAAAAGAGAAAAAAGAAAAAAATATGATGAAAAAGAGAAGAGAATAGAGAGAATGGGAATGAAAAAGAATGAAGGAGAATTAAATATTGGAGTTGATATTTGTTATTAAACCAATGTTCCATTCATATGTTAAAGGGATGTTGTTTGATGACATATTTTTAGCCCTTAGTTTTATCTTTTTTTTCTTTTATCCCACCTTTCATCTGTAGCCATGGCCTCATTACAACCAAAATTAAGACCTTTTGATTTTTGCATGTATTCAATAATTATTTCAGTGGAGATTTGGGTCTATGGTCAAGCATATGGTAACACATTGTCATTAGATGAAATTGAGTGAATATTTATAAAACCCGTGATACACATGAGAGATACACACAGTGAGGTTGAGAGTGTTCACTAGTTCCTGGTTCTTTGATAGTTTGTAATTTTAACCAGTTGTTGATTTAATTTATTGCTTGTGAAGAAAAGTGTATGAGTCATGAGTCTGAAGTCTTAGATGAGGTGTTTGCATATTAACTTAGAAAATTGGTCTTGTGTTTTAGAATTTTTATTTTACTTTTGCCTGGGACATGCAAAATACTAAGTTTGGGGGAGTGATTTGGGTCTAATATATGATGTTTTGAGCATGATTTAGACTCCCTTTTACTATTGTATTTGGCTTGTTTCTCTTGCAAATTTAGGATTTTTTTATAGTTTTTAGGAAGTTAGGTAATTTAGAATCCTTTGAACGTTTTGATCAGTTTTGTGTATGTTTCAGGTACTTTCAGAGCTTAAATGAAGAAAATAAATATGGAGCATGAAAGAGGATGAAAAGACCTTGAAAATGGCGCAAGAACAGAGCGAAACGGAGCCAGAGCAGGTGACTCACGCCCAGGCGTGAGGCCCTGGGTGTAACACCCCGATTTTATATTATAAAATATGAGGAAATAAAAGTTTTGAAAATAATCAAGAAACTTGAGATTAAGGTGTTTGCAGCGGAATCGGGATTACTTTCCCTCAGGTCGAAAGGAAGAACTGCTCTGATACCATATTGTAACACCCCGATTTTATATTATAAAATATGAGGAAATAAAAGTTTTGGAAATAATCACGAACTTTAAAAGTCGTTAAAATAAAATACATGAATCAAAGTTAGAAAATAAAGCGGATAACTTTAAAAATTACATTTTACAAATTAAGTCTATACAAAATGTGGGGCACCCTATTACAATACAAACAGTTTATATAAAATTCCCTTTTTTTCGACTTGTTCCGCTGCGCACTCTGATCTCCAAACTTCTTGAACATGTACCTAAATTGTTAGCCACTAAGGGTGAGATCTTTCACATCACAGTGAATTAAAAGGACAGTACAAAGCTCATAATAAAACTTGAGACTAAAAGCCAAATCAAAGATAAAGGCAACAAAATACAATCACATTCACAATTCCATTTTCATTCATTTCATTCATATTCATTCAACTTTCCATTATCCACTTCTCTTCTATTTCTTTTTTTCATTCTCATTTCCATTTCTATTTAACCATTCCAATATCCGTACACTTTAACAATTAAACCATCATAACACTTAGTCACAAATATATGCATTTAGCACTTTGGTTGTATGAAAATCAATTTAACAATCAATAGCAAACAACAAATCAACAGGCAATCAATAAATCAGTCGACATACTCAGGTATGTCTCAAAGTGCAGTAATTTAAGTCATCTCCCTAATATTCTTCACTTCCTACTTTAACAGTTCACAAAATAAATTAATATAACATTTACAATATTCTTAAAGTTAACTAAAATCAACATTAATTGCAAATGATTAAACTCTAACCTACACTATTTGTTACCACACTCTAATTTAACTACTATTCTCAAATCCTATTATAAACTCTAACTATTCCTAACTCAAAGTGTGGAAAGAATCTCCGCTTACCTCTTGAAGAGAAGAGGAGGAGGATAGGGTGTGAGTTGAACTCCACCAAGTCCTTGGAATCAAGCTCCTATGCCTCTAGTTCCTTGCTCCATGATCGATTCCTAGCTCCCCTTGGTGATTGCCAAACTCTATGTGAAGGATTGTGGGAGTTAGGGTTTGGGATTTGGAATTGGGGATTTGAGAGAAAGGGGTGAAATTGGTATTTTGGTTGATGAAGAATGATAAGAAGTTGATGGGGAATGATTATAGGGTGTTAATTTAGTTTGATTTGGTATTAATTTGATTTTGGAGAAGGATTGGGGAAGAGAGAAGAAGAGAGGTTCGAATGGGAGAAGGGAAACAATGAGGAACAACACTTGAAAATCGTGTTTTATTTCTGGTTTGACAGTGGTTAATCGATTAACCACTTTGGTTAATCGATTAACTCCCATTGTTTACAAAGGATTAATCGATTAACACATGAGTTAATCGATTAGTGCTAGAAGGTGCTCAAAATTCTAATCGATTAAGCTAAGTCTTAATCGATTAGTGGCTGAAGGTGGCTCAAAAATTAATAGATTAAGGGACCTCTTAATCGATTAATGCCCTATATTTTCCTTTCTTTCAAGCATTCTAAGGGTTCCAAGCCACCCCTAACACACACTAACTTATCCTATCATAAATCCACTATCTAAGCACTTTCTAAACACCTCTAAACACATACCAAACATTTCAATCATCAATTAATAATAACAAACGCACAAATCGCGATCACGGAAAGACGAAACGAACTAACGATCGAATTCTAGACTCAACCTATTGTTAAACACTCGATCCAACCCGATCGACTTAAGACAACCTCTAACAACTTAACCCTAGTACCAAACACTCTCGAGGCATAACCAATAGGGTCGAATTGATCTCAATTGCCTCGCACCTTGATTAGATTCCGGAACTCAGTCGAAACGTGAGTTCGAAGGAATTCACTGAACATAGAAGCGAGGGTCTAACTTTAGGCTCAAGGCTCCATCCTAGGATCCTTTAACCACTCACTCTATCGAGATCGAAACACTAAAGGCACTCATAAGGACTCCGGGACTCTTTGGCACCCGATCCTACACAAACCTACTCAATCAACCACAACCACAACCACACCAATCTAAGATCTAAACCGATCACCCCTCGACTAAAACCAACAACTCTAGAACACTTCCCTATCCAACCCTAACGATGCGATCACACAACAAATACACACATACACAAAGAACAAGCACAATTACTAACACCGAGGAATACACACAAGCACACACATATATATAGACACCTACTCTAACTTAATCTAAACGCACTCACACATATCTATACGTATATAAGCCTACACATACAAATACCCACACATACATTCATATACTCAAGAATATAATTACAAATACTAATACCTACATAGATAATGTATTTATGTAAATATACACATACACTAGGAAAAATGTTTACAACACTTATACATATACATAGATACTAAGAAAATAGTTGTAAATCATTTTAAACACGTCACTTCGATATACGCAAAATATTCTTAAATATAATTATTAGGTTAATAAAAACAAGGATGTTACAATTCTCCCCCACTTATAAGAATTTCGTCCCCGAAATTCACTTCTTTGAAAAACATTTACAGATAATGGAGGGAGGTTTTTGCCAAAATTATTTTGCTTAAATCCTTTGTAAAATTAACAAAATACTCATAGTTTCAAAAATCATTTAGTTTCCCATAGTAATATCACAATAACAAAACAACGGTTTTTCTCAAAATCTCTGCAATCTTAAACTCTGACCCCCGGTGTGCTCCCCCACTTAGGCTTGGGTTATCCTTGTGAACTTAGACTCAATGTCTCAGTCGGGATAAGGTGGTTCTATTCGACTGGTTTTGACCCTTGGGTTTACTTGATAGGCACTAAACTTTTCTAATCTTCGAGAACTCCAAAAGTTGTTGGGTTCTAACAGGGTGAGGGGTCTCCTTATCGGTTATTTTCTTTACCAATGGTTTCTCTTCCCAGAACTTGCATAAAAATCAACCAGAAGTTCCCTGATGATTCTTATGCCATGGTTAAGTTCTAATCTTAAGACACTCTCTAGTCTTTGTAACAACCTGATTTTCACTTCCAAAACCTTAATTGAATGGTTATTAATTTCTTGCAAAAATGCGGCCAATTTTTTATTTTTTTTTGAAAACATGAGTTCGTTAACTACTAATACCGCCCTTTGAAAATCGAGTTGTCACTTTCGAAACTTCTCACTCAAAACAACATCATTGAAACAAACATCACTTTCATTGATAATAAAACAGGTGCCATAAGTACTGGAGTCTCACTCCAAAGGTTTCCAAAAACAAGCCATCATTACAAAAGATTACAAACCATAATTAAAAAGTAGCTGATTACATTCTTAGTACATCACAAGGCAATCCTTAGTTGGAACTCAGATCCTAGACACACTACATACACTAGACACAGAGCAAAGGACATCATTCTTCAGCAGAACTAGCGTCGGTCTCCATATCCTCACTTGAATCCGCCTCCGCTTCGTGATCAGAATCACTAGCGTCTTCTTCCTCCATCGGTTGAGGAATTGCAGCCGCCAATGGTGCAGGATCACCATCGTACTCGTGATGCTCCCTTGGCCACCGTCTTGGTAGTCACGTAGAGTAACCTGTCCCACGTGAACATCCAAACTCGTTCCTCGCAGAATGTGCCTCGGATCGTCGATCTCCAGTCGAGTTTCGCCTCTCCAAATCCAGCCATTAGGTACCATCTCCCATGCTCCCCCTCCAGGGGCCACATATGGATTGCTACACGATATGCCATCTACCCGTTGCAATACCGGCGGATGCCATTACGACAACCAGGTAGGAGAGAGTTAGTGTGCCATACACTAACAAGTTGACCGTAAGGTCTCAGGGTAGACTCGATAGAAAGAAGAACAGACAACAATGACACTTGACCAGTATACGAAATGAGACAAGATGCCAAGAGCGTAGAGAACACACAGATATACTCATTTGACATAATAGGATAGCAAAGCAGGTAACGTAATAATCGAAATGAACAAGGTATGTAAATAATAAATAAACATATATAAAGGGGTAAGCATAAACCACCAATCCAAAAACATGATTCTCATAACAGAAAAGCATCAACTCATCAATCTTTCAATTATATTTTACTCTTTGGTTATTAAGTTTTATCATATCTCAGCTCACTCAATGAGGTAGGGGGAAAACCATCACTGAGGAAAGACGCACTCTCTACATCTCCTCGGTCTCCATCCAAACCTAGTCGGAAGCCAACAGGAGTACAAGACCTTTACCACGCGGGAACGACAGCTGTCTCACACATAAATGGTCCCAGACCAGGAGGATCTCGTTCTCAATTTAATTCAATTTCATAATATCAAGGCTCACTGTCCACGCAGTGGCAAAACACAATGCCCCGTTCCAGTCCCTCTCACTATTGTAGACTTGCAATCAAGGGGGTGACAATATCATTTCTAGTTAGCTATGCGGAACTTGCCACGGCATTAGACCCAGTCCCCACCACGTTAGTGCGCCACTTGTGGGATTCGTTCCGCCTAGAAATATACTCGAGGCTTCTTGACGTTTCACCGTCCTTGCCCTCCCCTCATGCAATCTCCACCTGAGTATCCGCAGATACCCATAGTATCTTCCTCTCCACTACTTCACACTCATATACCTCACCGCGTATATTAAGTCTTTTAAAGTCTTTTAGTATCTTTAGTTAACCTAAGATCGGCTTGCCCTTAGTCCATCCCTTCGACAAGACCCGATCGCTAATGAACACATCTTTTCCCCACTTTCACATAATCAAACCATCACTTTCTCAAGCCACACGGCCACAATGCCATCACATCATTCTCATATACAATCACATAGCTCTTTTGCACAATCATTCCCATCTTGGAACTCACTAACATGATCTCGGCTCCACGAGCATAGTCTCTTTATCCGGCACTTTTTTGCTCCTCAATATTTCCTTTGAGTCACACCATACATTGCTTTTTCACTCATCATCATACTTTACTTTCTCTTTCAACTTCTCATAACCAATCACAATGACATCCAGACTCATCACACGAATTATAGCACTTTCACAAGAGAATGGTAAAGAAACCAACATAAAATAGAAATAGACATGCAGCGAATCAAAGAAACATAAAACAGAACATATTGCGGAAAACTCATGTCATCACCATCCGAGCATTTATGTTACGGGCTCACCACACTCTCACTCACCTCTTAAACCAGCAAAAGAAATACTTTGGCCTTGGAGATCTCTAGCTCCTCTTTGAGAATTGTCACCACCGTCGACTGAATAACCTCGAGGTAAATAAATACACTTTTATCAAAATCATTTCAATTAAAAATCACAACTCGGTCTCTTGAATAGGAAATCCTTTACTTTCTTTATCCTTTTCTTAAAAATACAAGTGTTTATCAAAACAACTCTCAACTTTTCTTATACTTGAAATTCTTTTAAAAAAAATCATTTGAAAACTCACAAATAAATAAGTAAAGAATTAATTTATGTGGCTGTATGGAAAAAGTCCAGCCACCCTTTCAAGTTGTATAAATATTGAAAAATCAACAATTTTCATTCTAACTTTTAATACATCAAATAACACTTGAAATCCACATTTTTTACAACTCAAAAACACTTTTAAAATTGGAATACTTTGAAATAAAGTTTTGGACAGAAAAGGATAAAAGAAATCAAACCATGAAAATAATCTTGAAAATAATTAAATACATTTTCCCCATTTTCTTTATCAAAACCGAATTGAACACTCCAAAACAACACAATAATTTTTCTTAAAACAAAGTCATAAAACATAATCATTTTAAGGAGACAATTACATGCAAAAAGAATCTAGCCTATTCAACCTAACATAGGCCGAATCATCACTAGAGAAAAACAAAGTCTTTGATGCACTTTTCTTTTATGCAAAAACCTTTAATTTAGCCAACCAAAAACATGCACTTTAAAACACATGGTTTTAGAAAAATACCACTCTTTTTTTCCTTCTCAAAACTGTGACCTACAAGTCACTTCAAATACAATTTCATTTTCATTTCCCTTTGCATGTACCTTAAAAATCATATAAATCAAAAAGAAAACACATGCAAGAAACTTTTCATGAAAAACAATCATGGTCTTTTGTTTTCAAAGCTTGACCGAAAAATACATCAACAAAATCAAGTGAAAAACTTAAATCCTTAGCTTTGAAACACATGAATGTAGATCAAAACAAAAAATCATTTGAAAAGAAAATTGTTTTCCTTTGTTTCTCCTCAAAACCGTGACATGCAAGTCAAGAAACAAAACTTTTGAGTTCAAAAATCACAAATCAAAACTCCAAGATCAAAGCTATTGAAAATCAAGGCAAGAAAACAAATCTTTTTCAAGATCAAAGTAATAGATCAAAGCCTTTTGAAATGAAAATCAAAGATCAAAGCTTTAGAAAAATCAAAGTTGAAATCAAAGCATGAAAACCATTTAGATCGACTTTAACAAGCATCAAACTAACATGCATGACTTCTAAGCAAGATAAAAATCATCATAACCTAAACTTCTAGACATAGCCGAATGATAATGTCCATGGTTTAAGGTTCTACAAGTTTGGGTAGTTCTTGAAAATAAAGATCAAGCTAAATAAGAACTTACAAACATAGATCTACAAGAAATTAAACATGCAACAACATTTAAACCTTACAAGACTTAGAAAATCAAGAACTACTCTTAACACTCTAGGATCTTCGAATAGACAAAGAAAAGAAAAGATCTTCAACCTTCTTCAATAGATCTTCAAGAAATCCTAAGGCTTTGGGCTTGATCTTCTTCCTCCTCTCTTCTCCAAGCTCTCGGGTTCTCTCTCTCTCTCTCTCTCTAAGTCTCTCTCTAAGAGTTTGTTGATACTCTTAGAAATTGTGTTTTGGTTTGGAATGAAATGTGAAGGAAAATGAATGGAATGAACTATGGTTGAGGGTATAAGAAAGCACACAAGCAATTCCCTTCTTGCCCTTGAGGGAATTCGGCCAAAGAGTGTTACTAGAAGCGTAATTTTGTCCTCATGAAAGCTTGCATGGCTCAAGCCAAGCCATGAGACAAATAGAGAAAAATTAGGCTTAATCCTCCTTCCTATTGGTTGGTCAAACTCTTAACCATGCTTTACATTAAACTAAACCTAGGTGCTATTAGGCTACTAGCTTAGGGTGCAAGAAAGTCAAAATTCCCATCATGCATGCACCTACACACACACACGACCGAACATCATGCACACACATATATACCTAAAATTTTCATTTTTATTTTCTTTCTTATAAAATCATCATTTTCCTTAAAATACAAAATATCAAATACTTTATCAATCCAATTTAAAAACTCAATTTAAAACTCATAAGATTTCCTCAAAAATCATTTTCTTGAAAACCCTTTATCACTTGAAATCATAAAAGAAATTCAATTCAAGAAATATCCTTTCAAAACACTCTTTTTAAAACAATTTCTCCAAACAATCTTTTTAGGGTTTGAAACAAATATGAGGTATTCAGACGGGGTATTACAGTCTTGGTGGCCTACAACTATGAAGGTTGTTCTCGTTCCTTAGGGTTACGCAAATTAAAGGTGCGGCTTGCAATTCTATGTTCTTTTGGTTAGGTTCTATAGTTGAGGTATGCGATGACACTCCTACTCACTGGTCCACTCCGGCAATATAGGTTTGGGACTCTACTAACTATTGGGTCTCTCTTAAGTCTTCGAAAATTTGAAGAGTATTAGGAGGTGTGGAAACCTACAATCGGTGTGTGAAACAACTAGGAACACTAGGAAAACACCTAGAAGGGGGGGTTGAATAGGTGTTATAGAAACTTTGAAAGATTTTCGCAAGAAACAAATCTAAACGATTAAAACCAATGAAAATCAATCAATTAACAAATATTATATCAGAGATTAAGCGGAAATGATTAACACCTTTATTCTTATTGATTAACCTAGGTTATGAAAATGATTTTCCCAAAATCAATTTTGCACAATAAAGATTCAATTCAATCAAATATAGAAAAATCACTTTTTCTAGGTTTTCAATCAAGAATAATATGAATAACAAGAATTGTAAAGAGTAGAGAGTTTAGAGATACGACACAGTGATTTATCCTGGTTCACTTTCATCCACTTGAAAGCTACTCCAGTCCCCTCTTCAACCAAGAGAGATTCTTCACTATGAGGAATTAGAGTTTCTCAAATTACAAGTAAATGCCTCACAAGACTTCCTTCTTGCTAGCCTACAAGAGATACCACACCCTTGCCTTGTAATCCTATTGATATCTAATCTAACCTCTTCTCTTGCTTGCCGATATCCCTCACAACAAGACTTCCAATTGCTTGCTTCACTCACAAGACTTCCAAATGCTTGTTCTTCAACAAGGCTTCCAAGTGCTTGATGAAATGCCTCACCAAGGCTTCCAATGAAACTTGCTTGATTCACAAAATCAAGGCTTCCAATGTTGTAGATAGCTTGCCTAACTTGCAATGATTACAACCCAAATGAAAAACAATAACAATCCTATGAATCTCTTTCAAAAGCTATAAAATATCAACATGAGAGATTCAAGGTTCTTGATCAAAGAATATGAAAATGAGAGCTTTGATCTTGAGAGAGTGAGAGAGAATAGTGTGGCTTTGATTCTTTGTAAAATTGTGTATCAAAATGATTCTAGTTGATAGAAATGATTAGGAAAAGGTTTATATAGAATACCCAAAAGTTGGAGCAACTTAGAATAGCTTTTGAGAAGTGAAAAACGTATTTAAAACAGTTACAGACCCTGTTTACTCGAGTAAAATAAGTGTTAATCGAGTAATACGAAAGTCTGATAAATTTCACTCGAGTGAGACCAAAAATACTCGAGTAAAGTGCAGATAATCGATTATCAAAAGTTTGTTAATCGATTGTCAGTACAAAATACACTGTTAATCAATTATCAAAATCTGTTAATCGATTATTAACATTAAAAATCATTTAAAACTTGTTTTCTCAAAAACTAAACCTTTTCTTTCAAACCTTTAAGCCACCTATTGATTTTAGGCAAAGTGAATACTCAAAATATAATATAATCATGCAATCAAAAGAGATTCACTACCCTCTAAGAAACTCTACCCAAACTCATAAACTAAAAGACTTGTGAGGCTAAAAATAAAACAATAAAACACAAACTACCAAACTAAGTCTTCATGAGTTGGCTCTCTCTTCATAACTTGATGTTTGTTGTTGCTTGTTGAGCTTGAACTTGATCAACACATTTTTAGCTTGTTCAAAACTTTTTGGCATTTATCAAAACATTCTTCATGGATCTTACAGGAGGTGTTACTTATGGGTTAGTCAGCTATTCGACTTAGGACTTAGGTTTTGGTCCACTATCTCCCTTAAGGTACTCACCGGTCCATGCTAACCTGGCATACTCTCGGGATAGTAAAACACAACTCTAAATCTTAGGTGACATGGCCCTAGAACACTTTACTTTATTCGGTTTCACAGTTTACTAAATTGGTCAGTTTTCGTTGGCGCTTTGGTTCTCCTGTGGCCTCATGGGAAATCAAAATTGCAGAGTTTCCGAGAAATACTTTATGGAAATAAGGCAAAGAAAACAAAACTTTACATATATGTACATGAGTACATTTATATACAAACACAAGCATGTCATGAAAATATATACATATAGATACACATAGCCATATTCTGAAAATAGGTACATATACATTATTATTCCCGTTCTCAAAACTTAGTTTGAAAACCTCTGATATACATATATACACATATATATACAACATAGTCCAAAATAGTGCATCAACTTCCCGATTGAACTTTAATCCCTGGTTCTGCTTAAATAAAACCCTTTGTCTTTCATAAATTTAATTATTACCGTTTGGGGTTTAAGTTCAACCGATAGGACTCCACACTTGACTTTCGTTTAGTGTTGAAATTATCGAGTTCAATTTAATAGTGGAAACCAACCACAAGCTCAATGTAAACGTTGTTGTGGTTCTCTTGGATTTTAGCCTAACCGATGCCAACTAAGTCATTTGGTTAGATTAGAATCACAAAATTAAATTATTTGATTCTCACGATTCCACTCCAAATCTTTGTTCGCTTACTTTAACACTAAATTAGTCCACATCCAAACTCAGTTTGATGACCTCTTGATTGAATTTGAACCGCTTTCCAACTTAGGTAAAAATTTCTTTTATTCTTGTAAATTTTCAATTGGAATAGTTCGGCGGTTTGAATCCGATCGATTAGTTCTCAATTTCTATTTCACTCTTGGTGTCACAACTACTGGAATCAAGATTAGCAATTGAATCGTCTATTAGTTTAATTTAAACATTATTTTTCGTTCCCTTTGATACCAATCCAATCAAATGTGAATTTAATCACTTGGTTGTATTAGTATCAAAGTCATAATTCCTTTAATTCTGGCGGTTCCATTTCCAATCTTGGTCCAATCACGTTGACACCACATGATTCAACCAACATACATTCAAAACATACACAAATACACATAGTCAGGCAAAAAGAAAACAACAAACAATTGGGCACTAAGGTTTTATACATAGAAAATCGTTTACTAATTCATAGTAGTGCACGAACTCCTAGATTTCGATGACTTCACCTCCCGGTAAATGTAATGTCGGATTGGCCAGTTCCCCCACTACATTAAATCGGTGGTAGTAGCCCTCGCAATCCAATGAATTCCCTTACTACGATTTCAATTACCTTGGCATTTTCAAATTTCCTTTGTATAAAACTTTAGCTTTACATTAGCAAAATACTTAAGACACTTTAACTTTCAACCACACGCCTAATACCACTTAGGTTTGTTGTTTGCAATGGGAAACACTTACAATATTCAAAATTTTCCAATTTTATCTTCTTTCATCACTTGTCAGTATTCCCTTTGCAAACTCAAACCCATTCCTTTTTTTTAACATTAAACTCTCTATACATACACTTACTCCTCTAGTAACTATTCATATACATACTCATCATCATAAATCATCAACTAACGTTAACAATGCACCAACCAATATTCTAAATGTGATGCAAATGCAATGCGATGCAAATGCAATGCGATGCGAATGCAATGCAGTAACTTTTCATTTTTCCTTTACTTTTTACTTTGAAACATTTTCACTTTTGATGCAATGCAATGCAATGCAATCTCACTTCTCCCTCTTGTACATTGTGCTTCACATTCTCCCCGTAGGAGGGTTCTTCACACAATGTACCACTTTTTAACAATTTTAACTTTATTGACATTGTACTTCACGTTCTCCCCGAAGAAGGGTTCTTCATACAATGTCCACTTTTTTTTTTAACAATTTCACTTTATGTACATTGCACTTCACGGTCTCCCCGCAGGAGGGTTCTTCATGCAATGTACCACTTTTAACAATTTTCACTTTTTCCTCACATCCCCTCCACACTTTGGGAAAAACAAACTAGGAGTAAATGTCCCTCTTCCTTCCTACATTGCACTTCACGGTCTCCCCGCAGGAGGGTTCTTCATGCAATGCAGGCCCCTTTGCACTTCTCGGTCTCCCCGTAGGAGTGTTCTTCATGCTGGGGAGGAACCATCCTCCGTAGTCACGAAATAGGTAAGTGACCGATAAAATTACTATAGTGTGCACTGGACCAATCACCAATTCAACTATTACTTCACATTCTCCCGGAAGGAGGGTTCTTCATACCAGTTTACTACTAGGGTGATCAAAGTCCTCTATAGTAACTCCCGTGATTGTTTCATAAACACAATCAAATCACTATCTATTCACAACCACTAGTTCTATGAACCTTCACATTCTCCCCGTAGGAGGGTTCTTCAGTTCATAGAACCTGGATTTGATAATCTTTCCCAAAATACCTAAGGTCCACCTTTCTCCATGAATGCACGTGTTTCTAGTTCGTTTTAGGGGTATTAATCATCCATTGTCTATTTATATAGGTTAATTGGGAGGGTTTTCTAACCTGAGACATGTGGCCATATGATGCAACAACCATAACCCAAATATACACACACTTAATCACAAAACACTTAACAACCACATGCTCAATTCAATTCTATTTATGCTCAACAATAACATCAAACATACACAACAAACACTTAACATTAACATTTTCACTTAAATATATAAGTCTCACCTTTATTCAAGAAACTTGAGATTAAGGTGATTGCAGCGGAATCGGGATTACTTTCCCTCAGGTCGAAAGGAAGAACTGCTCTGATACCATATTGTAACACCCCGATTTTATATTATAAAATATGAGGAAATAAAAGTTTTGGAAATAATCACGAACTTTAAAAGTCGTTTCATTAAATAAAATACATGAATCAGAGTTAGAAAATAAAGCGGATAACTTTAAAAATTACATTTTACAAATTAAGTCTATACAAAATGTGGGGCACCCTATTACAATACAAACAGTTTATATAAAATTCCCTTTTTTTCGACTTGTTCCGCTGCGCACTCTCATCTCCAAACTTCTTGAACATGTACCTAAATTGTTAACCACTAAATCTTTCACATCACAGTGAATTAAAAGGACAGTACAAAGCTCATAATAAAACTTGAGACTAAAAGCCAAATCAAAGATAAAGGCAAAAAAATACAATCACATTCACAATTCCATTTTCATTCATTTCATTCATGTTCATTCAACTTTCCATTATCCACTTCGCTTCTATTTCTTTTTTTCATTCTCATTTCCATTTCCATTTAACCATTCCAATATCCGTACACTTTAACAATTAAACCATCATAACACTTAGTCACAAATATAAGCATTTAGCACTTAGGTTGTATGACAATCAATTTAACAATAATAACAAACAACAAATCAACAGGCAATCAATAAATCAGTCGACATACATACTCAGGTATGTCTCAGAGTGCAGTAATTTAAGTCATCTCCCTAATATTCTTCACTTCCTACTTTTACAGTTCACAAAATAAATTAATATAACATTTACAATATTCTTAAAGTTAACTAAAAGCTACATTAATTGCAAATGATTAAACTCTAACCTACACTATTTGTTACCACACTCTAATTTAACTACTAATCTCAAATCCTATTATAAACTCTAACTATTCCTAACTCAAAGTGTGGAAAGAATTTCCCTTTACCTCTTGAAGAGAAGAGGAGGAGGATAGGGTGTGAGTTGAAATCCACCAAGTCCTTGGAATCAAGCTCCTACGCCTCTAGTTCCTTGATCCATGATCGATTCCTAGCGCCCCTTGGTGATTGCCCAACTCTATGTGAAGGATTGTGAGAGTTAGGGTTTGGGATTTGGAATTGGGGATTTGAGAGAAAGGGGTGAAATTGGTGTTTTGGTTGATGGAG
Source organism: Crotalaria pallida (assembly GCA_037953625.1). Lineage (NCBI taxonomy): Eukaryota > Viridiplantae > Streptophyta > Magnoliopsida > Fabales > Fabaceae > Crotalaria > Crotalaria pallida. Next base: position 104,405,521 of record CM075654.1, on the reverse strand, counting down.
AATGATAAGAAGTTGATGGGGAATGATTATAGGGTGTTAATTTGGTTTGGTTTGGTGTTAATTTGATTTTGGAGAAGGATTGAGGAAGAGAGAAGAAGAGAGGTTCGAATGGGAGAAGGGAAACAATGAGGAACAACACTTGAAAATCGTGTTTTATTTCTGGTTTGACAGTGGTTAATCGATTAACCACATTGGTTAATCGATTAACTCCCATTGTTTACAAAGGATTAATCGATTAACACATGAGTTAATCGATTAGTGCCAGAAGGTGCTCAAAATTCTAATCGATTAAGCTAAGTCTTAATCGATTAGTGGCTGAAGGTGGCTCAAAAATTAATAGATTAAGGGACCTCTTAATCGATTAATGCCCTATATTTTCCTTTCTTTCAAGCATTCTAAGGGTTCCAAGCCACCCCTAACACACACTAACTTATCCTATCATAAATCCACTATCTAAGCACTCTCTAAACACCTCTAAACACATACCAAACATTTCAATCATCAATTAATTAATAATATCAAACGCACAAATCACGATCACGGAAAGACGAAACGAACTAACGATCGAATTCTAGACTCAACCTATTCTTAAAGGCAAAACTACTAGATTTGTCCTGTAAGTTATTTTTTGGTTGCGATTTCGTCCCTTAACTTTTTTTCGTTTCAAATAAATCCGTAAATTTGTAACTTGTTTCAAATAAATCCTTCCATCTAATTTTGTCTTAACGCCGTTAATGGGAGCCTCCTATGTGGCAACCATTGGTCTTACGTGGCTAAAACTTAACGTTACACCCCCAAAATGATGTCATATGAGGCCAAAAGAGAAAACCAAAACAATTAGGGATTGCCCAAAAAGCTTCTATTTTGTCTCATACAACATCGTTTTGGGGTGTAACGTTGATTTTTAGCCTTGTAAGACCATTGGTTACCACGTAGGAGGCTCCCATTAACAATGTTAAAACAGAATTGGACGGAAGGATTTATTTGTAACAAGTTACAAACTTCCGGATTTATTTGAAACGAAAAAAAGTTAAGGGACGAAATCATAACCAAAAAATAACTTACAGGACCAATCTAATGGTTTTGCCATTCTTAAATACTCGATCCAACCCGATCGACTTAAGAAAACCTCTAACAACTTAACCCTAGTACCAAAAACTCTCGAGGCATAACCAATAGGGTCGAATTGATCTCAATTGCCTCGCACCTTGATTAGATTCCGGAACTCAGTCGAAACGTGAGTTCGAAGGAATTCACTGAACATAGAAGCGAAGGTCTAACTTTAGGCTTAAGGCTCCATCCTAGGATCCTTTAACCACTCACTCTATCGAGATCGAAACACTAAAGGCACTCATAAGGACTCCGGAACTCTTTGGCACCCGATTCTACACAAACCTACTCAATCAACCACACCAATCTAAGATCTAAACCGATCACCCCTCGACTAAAACCAATGACTCTAGAACACTTCCCTATCCAACCCTAACGATGCGATCACACAACAAATACACACATACACAAAGAACAAGCACAATTACTAACACCGAGGAATACACACAAGCATACACATATATGTAGACACCTACCCTAACTTAATCTAAACGCACTCACACATATCTATACGTATATAAGCCTACACATACAAATACCCACACATACATTCATATACTCAAGAATATAATTACAAATACTAATACCTACATAGATAATGTATTTATGTAAATATACACATACACTAGGAAAAATGTTTACAACACTTATACATATACATAGATACTAAGAAAATAGTGGTAAATCATTTTAAACACGTCACTTCGATATACGCAAAATATTCTTAAATATAATTATTAGGTTAATAAAAACAAGGATGTTACACTGGGCGCCCAGGCGCGCAAAATGCGAGAAAGTGATACTATTCGCTGTTTTGATCATAACTTGAGCTAAGCTTATCCAAATGAGGCAATCTTGGTATCATTTTAAAGCTAAGGAAAAGATCTACAACTTTTCTAGAAATAGCCTTTCTCAAATTCGTCCATATTTGGGGACAAAATCAGTGCCGAAGTTGCTGTCAGACACAAATACGAGATTCTAAAAGGATTTTAATGATAAATTCTATTTGTATATAAGATTCTTAAAGATTAGATTATTCTAATAGGATATTATCATATTATATCAATTGGGATTAGTTTTAGACTTTAAATATAGGTTTTTCCTTTGGGTTTGGTAGATTTTCATAGCCAAATTAGAGATTAGAATAAAATTAGGATTAGATAAGAGAGGCTGTTATGCAATTGAGAGCAAGGAGGCAAGACACAAGGATTGGAGATCAACATTGCTGGAGGGATCCACTTGATGATTGAAGATCTCTTGGGGGTAAATTGATTATTGTCTATGATTATTAGTTTTTCCCATTCCTTGTATTTCTTCTTCCAATATGTATAATTGAACCTCTTGTTAGGAATAAGGTGGATTTGTATGGATCTTAATTTGGCTATTTATTTATGAATTAATGTTTTTCCTTTTAAATCAATTGATTGGTTGTGTTTTAATTACAATTCATAGAATTGATCACTTTATGTTTTGCTTTGGTAATCTGAACCTTAATTGGGAAATTAGGATTAAGTTTAGGCCTTTTAACCAAACAATATAATTATTCAACTCGTAGGAATACTTTTGGGTAATTGTATAACTTTTATAAACCTTACTCACTTAAGGGATTAAGGGGTAAAGTTTAGTAAGAAACATAATTGCCATGAGGGATCTAGCTTTTATTGTTTCTGGAGTTTTTGATTTATTGGAAAACATATTTCCATAATTAATAACCTGATCCTACAATGAAACCAAGTTCTTAATCTTTTCCATATTTGCTTCTAAATCCTATTTAGTTTCTGAATTGTTTCATACCTTTAATTCTACATTCCTCTCTCTAAACTCTAAACCAATACAAGTTATACATAGTAATCACAATTAGGTGAAAGAAATTAGAAAAAAAATTTGCAATCTCCGAGTGGAACGATAATTTTACTTACTCTTTATTACTTGTGCGATTGGTACACTTGCCGAATTGCCAGCATATATATATATATATATATATAAGATAACAACATACACAACATAATTCACCTCATCATCACTATTAACACCAACGTCATTACAGAGTGATACTTTCAATCGTGTCATTCTCTCTCTTCCTCATTCATCTCTTTCATCACTTGTTTCATAATGCCACAACACATCTCATAACCATAACAACGTCACATCCTAAGTCTTATCCATACTCTCTTGCCACTTGACCTTTTCCATTTTCCTTTCTCAACACTTTGCGTGGTATTTTAATCTCTTTTTCCAAAGGTTCTTTTAATAATTTCATCTTACTTTATTAAGTCTTATCAAAGCGCATCCAACGATGACAGGGGAAATTAAAGAAATGTCATCGAGGAGTTAGTTAGCATACATACATCTCCTCCAATCCTCCCAAGCCGAGTCGGAAGCAATCAGGAGTACAGGAACCTTAACCCACGCTGGTCGAACAGCCGAGAAATCCAACATCATGCGTATTTGTCAAAGCCACAACCGCACAGGCCGACCATCATGACAATCAACATTTTACGCGACATCGCAAGGGTCCAACACCAATCGACTGCCCTCCTCATTCGGGTTCCCTCTCACTGTTCCAAATTTGATCAAGGGGCGACAATACTCTAGTTCCAGGTGCAGAATATGTAACACCCCGTCTGAATACCTCATATATGTTTTAATTGGTAAAGAAATCGATTTGAGAAAATGTTTTTAAAAGAGTATTTTGAAAAGAGCATTTCTTGAATTGAATTTATTTTATGATTTCAAATGATAAAAGGGTTTTCAAGAAGATGATTTTATGGGAAAATCTTATGAGATTTAAATTGAATTTTGGATTGAATTATTTAAGTATTTAATATTTGGAATTTTAAGGAAAATGTGATTTTATGAAAAAGAAAATAAAAATGATTTAAGGTGCATGTGTGTGAATATGTGTCGGCCGTGTGGTGTGTGTGTGGTGCATGCATGATGCAAATTTTTGACTTCTTGCACCCTAAGTTAGTAGCCCTAGGTTTAGTTTAGTGATAAGTATGGTTAAGAGTTTGACCAACCAATAGGAAGTAAGATTAAGCCTAATTTTTCTCCATTTGTCCAATGGCTTGGCTTGAGCCATGCAAGCTTTAGTGTGGCCAATTTTACCCCTCTTAGTAACACTCTTGGCCGAATTTCTTTAACGGTAAGAAGGGAAATGCTTGGTTGCTTTCTTATAACCCCAACCGTAGCACTCCCAACCCATTTGCTTCACATTTCACTTCCAAACTAAACACTTTTCCTAAGAGTTCTCAACAAACTCTTAGAGAGACTTAGAGAGAGAGAGAACCCGTGAGCTTGGAGAAGAGAGGAGGAAGAAGATCAAACCCAAAGCCTTAGGATTCTTGAAGACTAAGTGAAGAAGGTTGAAGATCCTTTCTTTTTCTTTGGTTTACTCGAAGATCATAGGATGTTAGTGGTAGTTCTTAATTTTCCAAGTTTTGTAAAGTTCCTTTGTTGATGCATGTCTAATTTCTTTGTAGATCTATGTTTGTAAGTACTTGTAAAGCCTTGATCTTGAGTTCCAAGAGCATCATAAACTTGTAGAACCCTAAACCATGGACATTATCATTCGGTCATGCTTAGAAAATTAGGTTGTGATGATTTTTATTTCATTTTGAGTCCATGCATGTTAGTTTGATGCTTGATAAAGTTGATCTAAATGGTTTTCATGCTTTGATTTCAACTTTGATTTCTCTAAAGCTTTGATCTTTGATTTTTATTTCAAAAGGCTTTGATCTATTGCTTTGATCTTGAAAAAGACTTGTTTTCTTGCCTTGATTTTCAATACTTTTGATCTTGAAGTTTGATTTGTGATTTTTGAACTCAAAAGTTTTGTTTCTTGACTTGCATATCACGGTTTTGAGGAGAAACAAAGGAAAACAATTTTCTTTTCAAATGATTTTTTTGCTTTGATCTAAACTTATGTGTTTCCAAGCTAAGGATATAAGTTTTTCACTTGGCCTTGTTGATGTAATTTTCGGTCAAGCCTTGAAAACCATAGACCATGATGGTTTTTCATGAAAAGTTTCTTGCATGTGTTCTCTTTTTGATTTCCATGATTTTTAAGGCACATGCAAAGGAAAATAAAAATGAAATCTTGTTTAAAGTGACACAAGTAGGTCACGGTTTTGAGAAAGAAAAAGGGAATGTTATTTTCTAAAACCATGTGTTTTAAAGTGCATGTTCTTGGTTGACTAAATTAAAGGTTTTTGCATGGAAGAAAAATGCATCAAAGATTTTGTTTTCCTCTAGTAATGATTCGGCCTATGTTAGGTTGAATAGGCTAGATTCTTTTTGCATGAAATTGTCTCCTTGAAATAATTGTGTTTTGTGACCTTGTTTTAAGAAAAATTTATTTGAATTATGTTGTTTTGTTCTTGGTTCAATTCTGTTTTGACTAAAGGAAATGAGTGAATGTATTTGATTATTTCTAAAAGTATTTTTATATTTTGATTTCTTTTTTCCTTTGCTGTCCAAGAATTTATTTCCAAGTATTTCACTTTTAAAAATGATTTTGAGTTGTGAAAAATGTGGATTTCAAGTATTATGTGACTTATAAAAAGTTAGAATGAAAATTGTGGATTTTTCAATGTTTTTCAACTTGAAATGGTGGCTGGACTCTTCCATATAAACCATTTGTTTTATTTATTTTAATGTGAAGTTTTCCAATGATTTTCCAAGGATTTCAATTATGAGAAAAGATTGAAAGTTGTTTTGATAAACCCATGTAATTTAAGAAAAGAATAAAGAAAGTAAAGGATTTCTTATCCAAGAGATCAAGTTGTAATTTTTAATTGAAATGATTTTGATAAAAGTGTATTTATTTACCTCGAGGTTATTCAGTGGACGGTGGGAACTATTCTCAAAGAGAAGCTAGAGATCTCCAAGGTCAAAGTATTTCTCTTGCTGGATTAAGAGGTGAGTGCGAGTGTGGTGAGCCCGTAACATAGTTGCTCGGATGGTGATAACATGAGTTTTTCCGCCATATGTTCTGTTCTATATTTCTTTGATTCGACGCATGTCTATTCTTATTTTATGTTGGTTCCTTTACCATTCTTTTGTGAATACGTTATAATTCGTGTGATGAGTCTGGATGTCATTGTGATTGATTATGAGACGTTGAAAGAGAAAGCAAAATATGATAATGAGTGAAAAAGCAATGTATGGCGTGATTCAAGGGAAATACTGAGGAGCAACAAAGTGCTGGATAAGAGATTGTGCTCGTGGAGCCGAGATCATGTTAGTGAGTTCCAAGATGAGAATGATTGTGTAAAAGAGCTATGTGATTGTATGTGAGAATGATGTGATGGCATTGTGGCCGTGTGGCCTGAGAAAGTGATGGTTTGATTATGTGAAAGTGGGGAAAGATGTAACCCTTAGTGATCAGGTCTTGTTGAAGGGATGTACTAAGGGCAAGCCAATCATAGGTTAACTAAAGATGCTAAAAGACTTTAAAAAGATTTTAAAAGACACTAAAAGACATTAATATACACGGTGAGGTATACGAGTGTGAAGTAGTGGAGAGGAAGATACTATGGGTATCTGCGGATACTCAGGTGGAGATTGCATGAGGGGAGGGCAAGGGCGGTGAAACGTCAAGAAGCCTCGAGTATATTTCTAGGCGGGACGAATCCCACAAGTGGCTCACTAACGTGGTGAGGACTGGGTCTAATGCCGTGGTAAATACCGCATAGCTAACTAGAAATGATACTGTCACCCCCTTGAATGCAAGTCTACAATAGTGAGAGGGACTGGAACGGGGCATTGTGTTTGCCACTGCGTGGGCAGTGAGCCTTGATATTATTGAAATGATTTGAGGACGAGATCCTCCTGGTCTGGGACCACTTGTGTTGTGACAGCTGTCATGCCCGCGTGGTAAAGGTCCTGTACTCCTGTTGGCTTCCGACTAGGTTTGGATGGAGACCGAGGAGATGTAGAGAGTGCGTTTATCCTCAGTGATGGTGATTCCCCTACCTCATTGAGTGAGCTGAGATATGATAAAACTTAATAACCAAAGAGTAAAGATATAATTGAATGATGAGGAGAATATTGATGAGTTGATGCTGTTCTGAGAATCATGTTTCTGGATTGGTGGTTTATGCTTACTCATTTTATGTGTTTATTTATTTACATATCTCGTTCATTTCGATTATTATGTTACCCGCTTTGTTATCCTATGCTGTCAAATTGGTCTATCCGTGTGTTCTCTACGCTTTTGGGTATCTTGTCTCATTGTGTATACTGGTCAAGTGTCATTGTTGTCTGTTCTTCTTTCTACCGAGTCTACCCTGAGACCTTACGGTCAACTTGTTAGTGTATGGCACACTAACTCTCTCCTACCTAGTTGTCGTATTGGCATCCGCCGGTATTGCAACGGGTAGATGGCATATCATGTAGCAATCCACATGTGGCCTCTTCAGGGAGGAGCATGGGAAATGGTTCCTGAAGGCTGGATCTGGCGAAACTCGATTGGAGATCGACGATCCGAGACATATTCTACGAGGAGCGAGCATGGACGTGCACGTGGGACAAGTCACTCTCCGTGACTATCAAAATGGTGGACCGAGGGAGTATCACGAGTTTGGTGGTGATCCTGCACCCTTGGCGGCTGCGATTCCTCAACCAATGGAGGAAGAGGATGCTAGTAATTCCAATCACGAAGCGGAGGCGGATTCGAGTGAAGAGATAGAGATGGATGCTAGTTCCGCTGAAGAGTGATTCCCTGTTGTCTGTGTCTCAAGGATGTTGTGTGTCTAGGATCTAAGTTCCAGTCGAGGATTATCTTGTGATGTACTACAGATGTAATCAGCTACTTTTTATTCTGGTTTGTAATCTTTTGTAATGATGGCCTACTTTTGGAAAACATTTGGAGTATGACTCCAGTACTTGTGGCTCATGCTTTCTATTTTAAATTGAAAACGGTTTTATATCTTTCAATGATGATGCTTGAGTGGGGAGTTCCGAAAGTGACAACTCGATTTTTTTCGAAAGGGTGGTGTTAGTCGTTAACGAATTTATGTTTAAAAAAAATGGCCTCATTTTTTAAATAAAGTAATAATAATTCAGTTAAGTTTTCGGAAGCAAAAATCGGGCTGTTACAGAATACGCTATGATCCCTTGGGTATTAATCCCCGATCACTTATAGACTCGTTCTGCCTAGAAAAGCACTCTAGGTTACTTGACGTTTCATCGTAATCATCACCCTCCCCTATCACAATCACACACCTGAATATCCGCAAATAAACAGGGTATCTTCCTCTCTACTACTTCACACTCAACTCGCCATGTCATTCAATATCTTTTAAAGTCTTAATAGTATTTTATTTAATCCTAAGTTCGGACGAGTCACCCTTGTTCATCCCTTCGGTGAACCTCGACCTCTAATCGCATCTTTCACATTAATGTTTTCTCGATATTTCGAAGTTGTCATAATCATTGATCACGTTGGGGAGCTCCTCAACCCGGCAAACACGTCACATCAATCGTACACTTTGAAGAATTCCTCGGGCAAGTACACATTACGCTAGTTCTTTTGTTGTTCATCACGTACGCATCTCGAATTCCGATCACACGGGTCTTATCATTTCTTTCCTTGCACTTTCATTTCCACAATTTTCCAAAACTTTGCCAACACATCGCATCATTTTTCAAACCTCTTTCCTTCATCGCTTAATCCAATATGATCGCATTATTTTCATCAGCATCATTATTACTTTTCATAATTTCCATTACCTCACATAATTTCCATCATGGATTAATCATTCAAGCAAATCACCAAGTTCCAGGCATTAAATATTTATCATGTATAATTAATAAAAGAAAGTCATATTATCATGGCATATTGACATCAATAACATCATGCATTATAGGGTGCGTGGTCCTAGCTCCTTTGTATACGTGGCCATACACACAAACAATTTGCCACGATACTACTGACCCAGAGACTACTAAGTTCCGATCTTTGAGATGATACGGAACGTCTTAATATTTACCTAAATACCACAGCGTCTGGGGAAAGCCCCTCTCTCACCTTAATTCCAGCAATGCTTGTCCAAAAATGGCTGCGGGCTCTCCCGACCGTCAGCTGCTCCAACGTTCCAACTTCCTAACCTTTTGCTTAAAATAAAACACATAATTAATACAAGGTCACTCAACTAACATTCATACTTAACATCGAGTCATTTTCTAAAACCGCGATTTATTCCTTGTCAGCTAAATCGCAAAAGAAAACCTTCACTTTCTCAAATTAAATCCAACTTTCGAATACATTTTAAATACCTCAAAATCATTCCAAAACAATTAATAAAACATTTTAAAGCATTACTTTAGTTGTTGGTCCATTCCGGACAGCCAACTAGTGTAACACCTAAGATTTTTACCCTGAATTCCCCTTATATCAGAATACGGACTTAAAAATTCATTGTTTATTATATTAAAATCACCCGTCAAACGGACGGAGTTTTGTTTGTTTTTAGGACTATTCCAAAATTTAACCTGTGATAAGAAATTTCAATTAAACATCAAGTAGTCAGCAGGGCTTCAGAATATGTATGTCTAATTCATAACAAGGCCCTACGGGCTCCAAATATATCAGAGTGCATTAATTAATCAGAGTATTAGCGGAAATATTAAGTTGGAGCATCGAAAACCAAAACACAATACTTTATCAAAACAAAACATCCTAAGCCTCATTTAAAAGAATTTATAACAAATTTACATCAAAATAGTATAGGAGGCTTAGGTCCATATTATGATCTAAACCCATAACGCCCTACTCTCCCTGTAAGGGAAAGTACTCCTGCTCGGCCGGGGGCTGTGCCAACTCAATCTCCGTACCTGAAAAACGTAAGGGAGTGAGCATTGCACATGAAATAGAAGGCAGTTTCTAACTAGACATAACGACCCGCTAGGTCAAGCACAAATAGCAATTAAACAGATATTCACATATTGTACATCATACTCATTATTCATTCCAAATTTCCATTTTGATTATTCATTTCAACATCCGTTTCCATTATTCATTTCCACATCCATTTTCCTTATTTATCTCAACATCCATTTCATTAATCATTTCGCACGCTTACTTTATTTAGGTACATCACCTCAAATCAGAGGCCAATGTACAATTTCATTCAACACATTTGTCACCTCAATCTGAGGCTCCCAATCTTTTCCTTATTTAAATTATGTGCCCCTCAGGTCAGAGGTCAACACTTCAATCTCTTAGTTCATGGTGTGTCTCTCAGGTCAGAGGTCAACACACCAATACACATTTCATCCGGTGTCCCTCAGGTCAGAGGTCAACACCAAACTCATTATTTAATCTGGTGTCCCTTAGGTCAGAGGTCAACACTCAATTCATTTTAATTCATATCGTGTCCCTCAGGTCAGAGGTCAACACTTTATTTCATTCTGTGTCCCTCAGGTCAGAGGTCAACACTCATTCACTTTAATTCATATGGTGTCCCTCAGGTCAGAGGTCAACACCCATTCACTTTATTCCTTTTCGTGCCCCTCAGGTCAGAGGTCAACACACGCTTTCATTCATTTTGTGCCCCTCATATCAGAGGTCAGCCAAATCATCACTTTCCATTAATCGTCACCTCAAAACAGAGGCCAACGCACTTGTTACATTTTCATTTCACATTACCTCACATCAGAGGCCAAATCATACTTTCACCATCTTACACAAACAACTTAGCACATACAATCACAAATACACTTACACACATTTCCCTTTCATTCTTTATCCATACTCATTCCCTATATCAATTATCAAATCTTTCCTTTAGTCGTCACCTCAAATCAGAGGCCAACGCATAAACCACATTTTCAGTGTTCGGCGCCTCAATTCAGAGGCCAAGAATTATTCACTTTCTTGTTCAATTAATTGTAACACATTTGAGTACAACAACACACATTCAACAACTAGTCATTCTTGTAGTTTCCTTATTCTTTTCCTTTCTCAATTATCACAATCATACCAAGTAGTATTCTCTTTTATTGCCCAGCATTTAGATTGCCCTTCATTTTAATTTACATATATCATCTTTCACTTTCGTTTACACATAATCATAGAAATCATTTATGTCAACTTCACTTTCACATTACCCAATTCCTCATGTACTTCAATATGATCATTAACCAAATTTCAGTTATCAAATAATTCATTCTTATATTATTATTGGGTTTCCCTTTCCTAGTCTTAACATCCAATCATCATGCACATTTAATTAATTAGAATTTCATATTCAATAACCTAGGGATTATAATCTAATTTTCTCCCCTAACACATAATCCTAACAAGTATTATATTCTAACTAGAACCTACTCCCTAGAACAAGGCAAAGCTCACTATATCCACTCTCTTACCTCAAATACTTAAGAATAAGGAGATTCCAAATGCCCTATGCTTGAGTTTGCCCACCAAGGAGATACCAAGCCATAGGATTAGGAAGGAACCTAAAATAAAGAGTCATAAAAGAGAGGGATCAACATTTATGCCATGATTCAAGTCAAGCCTCAAATAAAAAGTGAAGTCTCAAGAGCCTAGTGGTGAAAACCACCATTGATGGTGGAGAGGGAGAGAGAAAACGAATTTGGAAGGGAAGGAAATTAATATTATGACATGAAGCTTAACTTACTCCAATAATGGTGGAATTTGAAAACCAAGAAGAAGGAAGGAGAGAAACAATTCGTGTGAGAGAGAAAGAAAGGAGGTAAGTTCTAGTCCATTTTCATGCCCAATTCTTGGTGAAAGTCATGAGGAGTGTTGGTGATTCTTGATTATTGATAATATATATATGGCAATGACAATAGGGGTTCTAAACCCTAAGGAAGAGGATGAAAGAGATGATGATGATGTCTTGGGCTCACTTCATGAGGGATGTTTGATGTTGATGAGGATTGAGTGGTTGATTGCTTGATCTTGTGTGTTTGGGTGATTGAATGGTGCTTTGGTGTTCTTGAGTATGGAGAGAAGATGGGAGGAAGAGGGCTTGAATTGGTGTTGGAGTATGAGGGAGGGTGATGTTCAACACCCTTCATTTTTCCTTGAATCAGCCACCAAGATCGTGTGGCTTAGAAACTGACTTTGGCCCCAAGTTTCTGATCCAACGCACCAGATCTGGTGTTGCTGCGCGCGCGCACCTGGGCGCACGTCTGGCGCGCCTGAGCGCGAGATCTGCACCAACTTCTGGCCTGGTGCGTGGTGCGTGCGGCTGGTGCGGTCAGGAGGAGGATTGGCGCGCCAAAAACAAAGCCGGTGCGTGCTGATGCACCAGAGGCGCGCCTGGGCGAATGGGGGCCTCGCCTGGGCGGTTTTTCCACTGGCTGGTGCACGTTTGAACAGTGCACGCGCCTGGGCGCATGCTAGCGCGCCTGGGCGAGAAACAGGATTTCCAATCTTCGATTCGCCGTAACTTTTTCGTTAACCGTCGGATCGGATCCAAATTTTTTGACAAGCTTCTCAATCCCCTAAACTTCACATCCAACGGTGGAATTTATTTTCTTAGCATCCTATAATAAATTTCTAATTTTATCTTTTCGGTCGATTTCTAACATCGGAAACGCCGATTTAACTCCCGATTTCGCTTAGTTAATTTCGCTCGAAGCTACCATTGCCTTCTATACAACCCCTAGTACTCAAAATGGCTGCTCACCTTGCTCACAAAATTCGTTAAGCAATTAATCTACCCACTTTCTACGCTCTAGACCTATTAACTCAATATTTATACTTGGAATTAAATTTGGGATGTTACAACTAGCAGAATCCGAAAACATCGAAAAACTTTACTTTTTCAATCAAATTTTCTCTAAATCAAATACCATTGAAAAACACAAGCTTTAAATCAATTGAAAACATTTTTATAAATGAAACACAATTTAATTAATTTCTGGACAGCGAAGGAACAACTCCTAATCACACTTTTGGAAAAATCCGAAAACACCGTAAAATCACAACATTATGCAACAAAATAGGGCAGCAACCAAACATTCATTATTTTTTTCCAAATAAACCTTTTCAAAAATTATTCCATTTCAAAGAATAGTACAAATCAAACACAACACTTAAATTAATTAGCTTACGATTTATTCTCACATAGCCTAAATACAAATCTACACCATATCCATTTAAGCACACCAATATATCTTCACATACGGTTCAGCCAAGTCACCAAAATGCACAAAAGTTCTTGCATGTCCAAAAATTATCAAATTGAGCATTAGTTCAATTTCGGGAAAAATAAGAAAGACACAACTAAAAACCACGTCAAATCAATTTATTTAAATCTCAAAATTTGCAGGACACATATACATATATCAAAGTTTATCAAATAAAATTTTCAAGTCATTTGGGCAATCTTAACTTAAGTTTCAAATCAAACTTTACATAAAAATCCAAACGGTACTGCTGCTGACCTGATGAGGCCAAAACACCACAATTAAAAATAGTAAATCAATTCCAAATCATATGAAAATTGGTGAAAACCTTCCTCATACAGTCTAGAACATCTCCTAAAATTCTTCTCTAACTCTGAAAAATCTAAGCAGAGTCACTCACTGTTTTGTCATTGACAAAAATATCAAATCAACTCCAAATCTCTTCAAATTTTACAGAGAACTTCAAGACATGTTTAAGAAGCCACCATTAAAATTTCAAGTCATTTTCAGCAATTTAAGTTCAAAAACTCTGTTTGGGTTTAACCCGAAAAGCTTATTTTTCCGAAATCGTTTCCACCCAAATGAATCCAATGCAATTAGCAAGCCAACTTTAAAAATCTCACAAAAATTCAGAGGCACTACAATTATTACTATGAAAACAGTGACTGAGTTTCGCGGTCATTGATCTTGAGGAAACATTTTTCATTTCAAGCTTTTTGCAATATAAAACACAAATTTTCTCAAACGCTTAACGATAAATAAAATTTGTTTAAAATACCAAAACAATTCCAAGTCGAACCAAACTTTCCAGAATTCATTAAAATAGCATAAAGGACAACATATCAAATTTTCAAGGAAATCGGATTAGCACCACTAACATTTATCAAAACCTCTTACATGCTAAAACATTAAAAATAAAAAATTCAGCATCGATGCATCATTTTATTTCCTGTATCATTCACAAACATGCAGTCCTTAAATGACTCTAATCTAGCCACACAATTAGCTCACACAACATGCCCTTTTCAAGTCAAGTTAATTCATTTTCATGCTTCCAATTTTAATTCAATTTCTCAATCATACAACTTAAACTAATTCAACAAATCACTTTCATTCAAACTCTAGTCAAATACTTACAAACAAATTCCTATACTTAAGCATTCAAACATACTAAAACCGAATTGCACTCATATATACAAATCAATTCAAAAATCAACTTCATCAATTATTTTCCTTTCAAAACCAAATTGATAATTATGAAAACAATTTATTCCAACTCAAATACAACATGCAAACTTAACCAAATCAATTAATTTTCCTTATCAATCCTCTTTGGCCGAATTATACTTAAAAATTAGGGGTTTTCACACAAACCAAACATTACTCAAACTTACACTAAAAATCCATTTCTCATTCTTTTATTTCAACATAAATCAAATCACTTTAGCAAAAACTTTTGAGATAAAACCATATTAAAACCGTGTGGACCTTAAAACATCATGCATGTCCTTTTTGTTCATTTTAAACTTAGATTCTCACATGCATGCACTTAAAATTTAAAGATCAAAGATTAAGATTAATTAAACACCAAAAATCAATTTCATTCTCCTCTTTTCTCATCTTTGCCGAATCATTGCTAAGGAAAAATGAGAAATTTTCGCACAATGAAGCAACTCATAAACATATACTTTTAAATCAATAAAAATCAAAGTTTAATCCTTTACTCTCAACTTACAACAAACATTCAAACAAAATCAAAATCTCTTTGATTAGCACAAAGCTCATAAAACCGTATAGTCCTTATTATTTCTTGTATGTTCATTTTAACTCCCAAAAGTTTTAATCTTTATACTTTAGGACTTAAAAGTCATAGAGGAACACAAAAATGTGACATGCATCAAAACAAAAACTTGTTTCCATTATGTTTTGGTCGTGGCCGAATGGCCTAATGAAGAAAAATAAAAAAAACTTTTCACAATACATTTCATGATACTCATGACCATTTTAAGATCAAGAATCAAATGTTAAAAAGGAAAACAAAAATCATCTTGTTGTGAACAAGAACAAAACCGTGGCATCCTCCATGGCTCAAGCTTGTTCGTTTTTCATTTTTAAACTTGAATATATGTATATAAAGACTTAAAACCATAGATCAATAACAAAAATCAACATGCATGAAAAATAAAAATCATTTCCTTTTATTTCTCCTCTTGGCCGAATTAGGCACATGAAGAAAATGGAGAAATTTCAACAAAATAAACAATTACATCAACACATCAAAGATTACCCTTGTCTCATTATCATAATTCAAAAGTAGAAACAAAAATCCTATGAACACTAAAAGGGACCAAAAACTGTGACACCCTCAAATATAACCAAGAGTAATTAAAGTATATAAGTTTTTTACTCGAAAGGATATGTACTTGCTTAAAGGTAGAAAATATAGGGTTAAATTTTTCCTTTTTATTTTCTAAAAACAGCGGGTGCACAAACCAAAAATATTGGATCTTGGAGAATATAATACGTATTACTTTAAATATTGAATCGGCGATTACTTTAATTAAGAAATCATTTAATCTCGTGACATTTCAAAACTTAGATAGCATCCTCTTTGATTAATAGAATAAATTACAGTTCATATGTTGAAAACATAAGTGATGCCATCTATTTTTCATCTAACGTAACTGATACTATTTGAAAACACCGTAGCCGAATTCCTCTAAATCATTATTATCAGAGTAAGCGAAAATTATAGGACTATGAAACAGAGTCGTAGTATAAACATAGGTTTATATATATATTAAAGTCAATAAGTACATAGTCCAGATCATCAAAGTCTCCAAATCCAGAAGTACAAGTCCATAACATAATATAAACCTACTCAAAAGATAGATCAATACTCCAGAGTTCTCAAAAGGTAATATATACAATATCTATATAAACAAAATAAAAGACTCCAGAGCTAATCTCATAAGTAGTAAAAGTAGTAGTCTCCCAGTAGCAGTAGTAGTAGCAGTCATCATCATCCATCAGCAGAACTCCTCCACAGCAGCAGATACACCAGATCCTTGATCCACATCACCTATCCTAAGCACATACCTATGGATCATCATCCCTCCACTGACTCCCGGTAGAATGCTCGACAGGCTCGCCTCCACTCTCGTCCTCGACAGGATCCTCCTCAATCTCACCTGACGGAGTAGATACCCTACCACTGGGTACAGGGTCAGGTGTAGGTGTGACCCTAATAGGACTCGTCGGATCAGGTGAGGGAGTCTCCTCTCGAATGATTCTAGTGGAAAAGGGGTGTGAGCGGGTAGGTCTGAATCGGAAACTATGGTAAGAGCGAGCTGGTCGAATGGGAGGTGGTCCATGGTAAGTGTAAAAAGGAGGTACTTGCATAGTATATATGATGGGGATCCTGAATCTACGAGGACGAAACCGGACCAGTGGATTAGGGTGATAGGAGGTCAGCTCGACCTCACCTTCATACACTGCCCGATGATCCTCATAGATCCATACTCCACTAGGAAGTGGGCGGATCTCGATGCAAGCGATGTATCGCGACATCACCTACAAGGGCACGGGGATAAGCAATACTATACACATAACGGATAGAGCATAAAAGATGAAGCAATATAAACATGAACAGATAGCATCAAATCAGTTAACAACCACAGTAAACACTTAGCAGATACTTGATGCAAGAAGGATGCTCACACTTATTTTCAAATAATTAACTTCAAAATTAATTAAGGATGGGTGGCATGATGTATGAGTCTAACTCTCAAATCTTAACTCCATCAATCTATGTCACTCTCTGACGCCATCCTTTACTTCATATCTGTACTCAACAATACGTTGTACTCCTAGTTGTACAACATTCGTACATTCCTTCCTGAATGTACACGACAAGCTTGGAAATGATACATAACGCGCTCCTCGAGCAGCGTCCCGTCATCCAATACAGAATAATCATATCATCAGCGTATTACTCTTCGCTGGCCACATCGTCAACCATAATGTGTCATCAAGCGAGCCGTCAATTGGCACTCCAAGAGGCCCTATGACAAACGATCTATCATCCAAACTCCAAGATGAATGCAATTTAATACAACTTATTGATTTGTCTTTATCACCTTAATAATGTTCCACATTATTATGTATTAACATCAAGACATGATTCATTCCCAGAATAATCATCAATTAAGTTTTTAGGCTTAAATAAAATTGGTTAAACTAAAAATGGCATTTTTCAGTGTTCTGGTAAAAAGACTCGAGTCTTTTCCAAAATACTCGAGTAGTTCATCATTCTGCCCAGAATACTCGAGTGGTTCATAAAAATACTCGAGTGGATCATAAGTTTTCTGAAAAATCAGTGTTTCAGGTTTTCAAAAATACTCGAGTTGTTTATGAAATACTCGAGTCATTCATCAACCCAGAATACTCGAGTGGTTCGTGCAAGACTCGGGTAGTTCATCAGAAAAGTTCATTTGTTGCATCAGTCAATACTCGAGTCTCGAATCAGATACTCGAGTGTTGGTGCTATCAGACGCACTGGTGCATCATAAAACACTCGAGTCTCGAGCCAAATACTCGAGTCTTGACTGACAGTAAACATTAAAAACTGCATTTTAACATACTATTTTCAATTCTAGCCAAATTTAATCAAAACCAATTATCAACAGAGTTGTATTTATGCATATTAAACATGTTCCAACCCAGAAATTACAGCAAATTACAAAGAATCAAAACTGAACTTCAATTATGCATAAAAATCACATTTTAAGCAATTTAACATACCAAATTCAATTCTACTCACTTTTGGCATGAAAATAACATTTATACAGCACACATGCAACATTGTAAAGTTGCTCAAACCAAAGTTTAAGCTTAGAGAGGCCTCCAAGCCATATACCTAATTCAAACTATGCCGAAGAGTCTCATGGTGACTCTCTAATCAAATTCACATGTTTTAAACTCTATCTAGTGTATGAATAGCTTTCCCCTTACCTCTTAGACTTGAATCAACAGAAAATTTGCAAAAGAACACACCACAACACCAAGAACCACTTCGACCATCAAAGTGCATAACAGTGTGAGCAGAGTCCAAAAACCAAATTGTTTGAGAGAGTATACATGCATGAAAATTGGGGAAAAAGATTAGGATTTGAACTTTGCAACAAGGACTAGAAAACATAACAAGTTCGGAATCAAATGGTTACAAGAGCTTACCACAATCGATTAAGAAAGTGAGCTCCAAGACTCTTGATCGAGGCCGTACTGGATCAAAATAAAAGGGGTTTAATTTTGTAGTACTATGAAGATGATCCTAGGTCGTTTCCTAATGAATATCGGTTTAGGCAAAGTATCAAACACGTAGTGTGCAGTAAAATGGGGGGGGGTTTGTATGTATCAAACGTGAAGAACAAAACACAAAACAGAATATTAAAACTAAGAAAATCAGAAACAAAAGCGGGCAAACCCCTTTGGCTACATACACTACTCAATCCTAGCTCACTAAAGATCGATTCATCTCCTCTCCTCTGTCCAACTCGTGACAACCAAATACTAAGCGAAAATTTATTTATCACTCCAAACCCTAACTTCTAATTAAGCATCAGAAACCAGAATTGGAGTTTTTACGAGTTAGTACAAATTAAGCATTTATATTCATGTATTATCTCTACGAAATGGAATTAAGCAAACCACTACACATTGATAAGCATGAAAATAGAGGATAGAAAACGAAATTGCATTAATAACAAGAGCTCAAGAGTAGATAATACAATACTAAAGGGATTAACCCTTGAAGTCTAGCCTTCCATGGCCATAAATGAAGAAAAACGAGTAGAAATGGGGAAGAACAAAACCCTAGCAGCCACCACCACTTAGGAGATTCAAGAGAGAAGTTCTAACCTAGAGAGAGTGAGAAATCTGAAATGGGAGGATGGTCTTGGGGTTACACGGATTTCCCTTTCTTTTATCATGAAAATTGGCCTAAAACATGGGCCCAAGTCCTAAGAAACACTATTCCGAAATTACAACTAAAAAGGGACCTAAATGCAAATTACAATCTTCACTTCAATACTTCAATCTTCATTTCAAAAATGCCCAAAGTGTCCTTGTGCCAAATATGACCTGAATATAGAAATAGAATTAATTAGGCTAAATAATCCCAAATTAAACAATATTCGGAATATTAGTCCAATAAACTCTAAATCACTAAATCAAGCTAAACAATGTCAAATAGGAAACAAGTATCAATAATAGGAGTAAAATAATGCAAGGAATAATGGGAAATAAAATGCTCATCAACTCTGTTTTCTGGTTTTCTGCAGGTTCAACCCCCAACTTCCAATCTTCGATTTTCCTCACACAAACACTCTTAGCTCACGAATTTGGTGTCTATACAAAGCTCGCGATGTGAGCTTTGTATTGGTGTATAATGTGTGTTTCAATTCTCAGAATCCAGCAAGAGCAATGGAAACGAAATCGGAAACCCTAATGCATGCAATCCTTCACGAATTTGACAAAATGCTCGATTTCTAAGCAACAATCAGCTTAAATACATGAATTCGTTGACCATGCATAGTGACACGACATCGAATTCGTGTTACTAAGTGGGCTTCGTGTCAACTCGAGGGAATCGTTGAGTGATAACTCACCAAACGCACTAACTCGTGCAACTCTGACTAAAATACTCGAGTCTTGGCTGAAATACTCGAGTCTTTTGGTCAATTTTTGAAAAATAATTATTTTAATTCCTTTCCCTCCAAAACTTTTCTAATATTACTTCTAGGTCCTAAAATAAGGACTAACATGCAAAAACCTTATTTTTCCCAAAAATAAATGTCTAATTATTTCTACAAATTTTTCTGTTATCAAACACATGCATAATAATCAATTTTAATCAAGGATTAAAATAAAAGTAATTAATTATAAATAAATTTGTAATTATGCTTTCATTAATCAAGGATTGAAAATTTGGGGTGTTACACTACTCTCCCACTTACAAGGAATTTCGTCCCCGAAATTCAAATTACACAAACAACTCAGGATAAACCTGACGCATCTTGACTTCAAGCTCCCAAGTTGCTTCGATTACATCCCCAAACTTCCAGATAACCTTGACCAAAGGAATATCCTTTCCTCTGAGCTGCTTGACTCTTCGGTCTTCAATCCGGATAGGTATGGCTTCAAAGGTTAGGTTTTCACGTACTTTTAGGTCATCAGGTTGAATCTTAAAAACAATGGTGGGGTCATGAACATACTTTTTCAACTGAGACACATGGAATACACTATGAAGATTGGCTAAAGACGGCGGTAAAGCTATTTGATAGGCTACTGAACCAATTCTTCGAAGGATTTGATAGGGACCTATGAACTTAGGTGATAGTTTCTGGGTTTTCAAAGCTCGACTAACACCTTTGGTTGGTACTATTCTAATAAAAACATGGTCACCTTCGGCAAACTCTAAAGGTTTTCGCCTCTCATCAACATAACTCTTCTGCCGACTCTGAGCAGTCTTCATTTTCTTCCGTATCATCTTGATCTTCTCAGTTGTCTCTTGTACAATCTCCGGACCAATAAGAAAACTCTCCCCCACTTGGAACCAGCATAGCGGGGTCTGACATCTCCTTCCATATAAAGCTTCAAATGGTGTCATTCCGATGCTCGTATGATAACTATTATTGTAAGTAAATTCCACAATCGGCAACATCTGTTCCCAACCTCCTTGGTCTTCCAAAACACAGGCTCTTAAAATATCCTCTAGTGACTGAATAGTCCTCTCCGTCTGACCATCAGTCTGGGGATGATAAGTAGAACTCATCTTCAATCTTGTACCCAGAGCTTGATGTAGACTTTGCCAAAACTTCAATGTGAACCTTGGGTCATTATCTGACACAATACTTGATGGCACACCATGCAAACGAACCACTTCTTTGATCAGGAACAAGGACTTGGGAGTGTGTTGATGCAAGGAAGGAAGGTAGTAGCTTATGCCTCGAGACAATTGAAGGTTCATGAAATGAACTATCCAACTCATGATCTAGAGCTTGAAGCTATTGTATTTGCTCTAAAGGTCTGGAGACATTATCTCTATGGCACTACGTTTCGGGTGTTCAGTGACCATAAGAGTTTAAAGTATATTTTCGACCAGAAGGAGCTGAATATGAGGCAACGTCGATGGATGGAGTTCTTGAAGGATTATGAGTTCGAACGTCATTACCATCCTGGGAAGGCAAATGTTGTGGCAGATGCATTGAGCTAGAAAGAAATGCATATCAGTTCAATGATGGTCAAAGAAGCAGCGTTGATAGAAGAATTCAGAGATTTGAGTTTGACAATGCAAGTGGAACCGACCAACATTAGAATGGGAATGTTGCAAATCGCAAATGAATTCTTGAAGAGAATTCAGGAACTGCAACAAGAAGATGATGAGCTAAAGAAGAAGAAAAGACTTATGGAAAAAGGCAAGGAGCCAAAGTTTCAGGAAGGGAAAGATGGAATTCTTCGTTTTGAAACAAGGATTTGTGTACCCGATAATCTAGAAATAAAAAGGATGATTTTGGATGAGGCACACAAGAGCAAGATGAGTCTGCTTCCGGGTCTGCATCCGGGAGCTACCAAAATGTATTAGGATTTAAAGAAGATGTTTTGGTGGCCTGGTCTTAAGAAGGATGTAGCAACATATGTGGCTTGTTGTTTGGTATGTCAGAAGGCTAAGGTAGAACACCAAAGGCCTTGAGGAGAATTACATCCCTTAGAAATTCCACAATGGAAATGGGATAGTATTTCCATGGATTTTGTATCCGGTTTGCCAAGGACAGTTACTGGTCATGATGCAATCTGGGTGATTGTAGATCGCTTGACAAAGTCGGCGCATTTTATTCAGGTAAATATGCGCTATTCTTTGGAGAAGTTTACTCAATTGTATATCAAACGATTTACACATTCATAAGAGACAAATGAATGTGTAGCACTAGAATCAAATAACACATTGCAAGACTGACCATTCAGCAAGTAATTACCTTGCACAAGATCAGAAGATTGACTTGCTTCCACGCCACTAAGCATGAAAACTCTGCCTTAAACCACAGACTTATTAGCTGTCCCCTTCGGATTGACCTTGACTGGTTCCTTGCAATCATTAGCAAAATGCCCTGGCTTCCCACAATTAAAACAGCCACTTGTTTCCCAACAGATATGACCATAATTGTGATGCCTACACTTCTCACAATGTGGAGCATTATTGCGAGAATTACCTCTGTCATTTCCTCCAACCTTCCCCTTGCCTTTTCCTCGATGATCATATGGACCCTTGCCTCTATTGTTGAAACCTTTACGTCTCTAAGGTCCATAACTCTGATTATCCGTCTTCTCCGGTGCTTGCAACTCTTCTACTTTCTTGTCATCTTCGTACATCCTACACATATCCACCAGTGCATGGAAACTCTGAATCCTTTGATAACTAAAGATAGACTTTAGTTTAGGCCTCAAGACCCCTTCAAACTTGATGCATTTACTTCTCTCATCAGGATTGTTTTGATAATATGGGGAGTACTTCATCAGCTCCTCAAACATAGCTGCGTACTCACCCACACTCATCTCTCCTTGCTTCAATGGCAGAAACTCAGCTTCCTTCTTCCTTCCTAAGTCTTCTGGGAAATAATTATGGAGGAACTTCTCCATAAACACACCCTAGTTGACATCTCTTCCTTCATAATGCAAAAGCTGGACTGTGTGATTCCACCAATTCTCAGCTTCTCCTTCTAACATATAAACTGCATATGCTACCTTCTGAACATCCGTACAGTCTAATGTTCTGAGAATTTTGTCCATAGTGTGAATCCACTTGTTGGCCTCTTCTGGCTTAAATGCTCCTTCAAACTTAGGTGGATTACAACTTCTGAAATCTGCTAAACTCTTGGCTTCAGTGTTACCAACATTACACTGATGAGATGGATTAACTGGTTGCGGTGGTTGCTGAAATTGTTGTTGTTGCTGTTGCATAGACTCCAGAGCAGTTGTGATCCTCTCCAGCATCACATTAGTATGATTTTGGTTTCTAGTCGTCATACTAGACCTGCACTATGGGTTTATGGTCATATATGATAGAATAAGAAAACATCCATCACACAAACTAAACTAAATCTATAACAATAGCTTCAAACAATACACTCAATTTGTATCTGTTACGTAAACAAAGTAAGATACTAGCACCCAAATATAACCTGTGGATAACTGCCTGATGCTGATGACTACCTTACTGGAACTACTTCAACTACTACAGGATCTAACTTTTGCTCTGATACCACCAAAGTGTGACACCCTCAAATATAACCATGAGTAATTAAAGTATTTAAGCTTTTTACTCGAAAGGATATGAACTTGCTCAAAGGTAGAAAATATAGGGTTAAATTTTTCCTTTTTATTTTCTAAAAACAGCGGGTGTACAAACCAAAAATATTGGATCTTGGAGAATATAATACGTATTACTTTAAATATTGAATTCGGCGATTACTTTAATTAAGAAATCATTTAATCTCGTGACATTTCAAAACTTAGATAGCATCCTATTTGGTTAAAAGAATAAATTACAGTTCATATGTTGAAAACATAAGTGATGCCATCATAACTGATACCATTTGAAAACACCGTAGCCGAATTCCTTTAAATCATTATTATCAAAGTAAGCGAAAATTATAGGACTATGAAACAGAGTCGTAGTATAAACATAGGTTTATATATACATATAAACGCCATTAAGTATGTAACAGCCCGATTTTCATAACTCAAAATAATTAACTTTTATGTATTAAAGTTACCAAAAATGAGGCCAATTTTTTTTTATAAAACATTTTGGAGTGTCAACGTTAGGCGTACCACCCTTTACTGAAAATCGAGTTGTTACTAAAACATTTATTCTCATAAAACTTTCATGTTTACAAAAGAACTTGTTTTCGAAAAGCAAAGTGATTCATTGCAGTAGATTAAAAGTATTCACAACAGTTTACAAAAGATTACATTACTTAATCTTTCCAAATTGAGGATACTTTCACAACATAGAATTTAAAATTGGCTTGGTTACATAAATGGTTCTTTGCTCGGTAATCCTTAACTCACACATCATAACTTAAACTAAATTCGCTACTTTCGCTTCCTCTGCGCTAGTCTGATGAAGACCACCGGATGAATCTTCCCTTTCTTCTTGCTCCCTTTCTTCATTTCCGAAGATGAAGCCACCTCTGTCGCTGCACTCCCGTTTTCTTTAAACTCCAGCTTCAATTCGTCTAAAATGATAATCTCCAGATGATGCTCCGTCTGCCCATTGAAATATCAGCAGCCCCGATATCCCAACGAACAGGAGAGAGTAAGCGATCTGAACGATGCATCGTCGACGGTGTGGGATTACAGTAGACGAGATATCAAGACCATACAAGCATACAACACACAACCAACATACAATATAACAATCAAGCATATCGTTATTATCATCATATTTCTTATCGTTATTTTCCTTGTTTTACCAAACTTATTAACATTCCTTCTTTCTCACTTACAAATCTTTTACTTTTATGTCTCAATCCCATTCCTGCCCTCAGCATTCCAGGGGACTTTAATCATACTATTAACAATCTCTTTATTACATTTCAATTATCATTATTAAGTCTTATCAGATCATAACCATCGATGATTGGGGGAGAATAATATCATCGAGGTACTCCCTTCGTTACCATCGTCTCACACGTCTACATCTCCTCGGTCATCCACCCAGCCTAGTCAGAAGCGAACAGGAGTACAGGACCTTTACCGTGCGGGCACGACAGCTGTCTCACAACAATTGGCCCCAGGCCAGGAGGTCTACCACCTCAAATCAATTCAATTTATTCAATTCATATATATATCAAGGCACACTGTCTCACAGTGGCAATCAAGATGCCCCACTCCAGTCCCTCTCCATTGTTCTCGAAATGCCATAGGGGTGACAGCACTATTCCGGTTCCGGGTGCAGAACTTACCACGGTATTGGGACCCAGTCCCCACCACGTCTGGCTACCACATATGGAATTCGTTCCGCCCAGAATAGTACTCAAGGCAACATGACGTTTTACCGCCCGAGCCTACCCTGTTGCATTCACCACCCAAATATCCCTGATATCCGGGGTACCTTCCTCTCCACTACTTCGCACTCTCATACCTCACCGCGTGAGTGTCTTTTAAAATCTTTTATCTTGTTAATTAACCTAAGGTCGGTCCATCCTTCGTGCATCCCTTCAATGAGTCCCGACCACTAACTTTTCACAACCTTTTCTCATCAGAGCACAAAGCTGGGTTCGCATCCTCACACTTGCACCTCAACAATCTCATATCATCATCTTTCTCAAAATCTCAAACCATAAACTTTCTCAAAAATCTCATTTTACAAAATTTCCTCAAAATATCATTTTACAACCTTTTCAAAAATTCTAACTTCACAAACCTTCTAAAAAATCTTCCTTCATCACTTTTCAAAATCTTGTTTCACAAAATTTCTAAAAACTTCTTTTCACAAGCTTTCTAAAGATAGTATTTTACAAGTTCTCTAAAAATTTCATTTCGTAAAATCTTTCAAAAATATCGTTTAAAAAAAACATTTCAAAAATTCTCATTTTCAAAAACCTTTTCAAAAACTTCATTTCACAAACTTTCCACAAATTTTCCTTTCACAAATTATTTCAAAAATCTCGTTTCAAAAACCCTTTTTTCAAAAATCCCATTTTCAAAAACCTCTTCAAAATCTCTTTCCATAAACCTTTTCAAAGTCACTTTTCATAAACCTTTTCAAAAATCTTATTTCAAAAACTTTTCGAAAACATATTGTTTCAATGAGTACTAGTGGAGGAGCAAGCTCAACTCAACACCAGTCTCATTTCAACAATATCACAAAGGAGCCCAGCTCCACTTAAATCACCTCTCATTTCACATATCAACACAACATCACTTTCCCAGCTTTGGCTTAACCTCATTCTCATCATCAAATATGTCCCCAATCTCAACGCTTTATCTCTTTTCCAATAAATCTCATATTCTTTATTCTTATTTCTTTCTCATGATCTCTTTACTTTACAATCTTATTTATTTCATTTCTGTTTTCAGGACGTAACAGACGTCCATCAGTGTGTTGTTCACATTAATCATCAATATAATTATCATCATGTCTTGCCTTGGCCTATATATGGTCGAATGGGTGAAGTGTTGGCCACTTCATTCCTTCATTTCCACTCCTCATTTCTTTCATTTCCTTTCACCTTCTAAACACACACTTGTTGAGAGAAAAAATCAAGCTCTCAACACCCAAAGAAAAGAGAGTGGCCGTGAGTGAGAAGAGAAGAAGAAGAGGAGATCAAAACCAAAACCTAGAGTTTTCCTTGAAGATCCAAGCCTATAGGAGTTAGAAGACCTTGATTTGGGGGGTATTTCGAATGATCATGAAGAAATTGTAATAACGTAGATTTTCTTTTGATTTTGTAATTTTCCTTTCTTTTCTTCTTTTGCATGTCTTATTTTATGTTTGATCATGAACTTCTAAGGCTCAAAGGAACTTATAAACTTCTAACTAACGGAATCTATAACTCGTTTAAGGTCTTCATGAAAGATCTTAAAGTTTTTCAACATAAATCTTAAAGACCTAAAAAGTTTTGAGATTTTTGTAAAGTTTAAAGCGTATCTCTTTGCATGTTAATTTCTCAAAGCTAAAAGGAACTCGTAAACGTCTAATCAACGGATTTCATAACTCGTTTAAAGTTTTCATAAGGGATCCTAAAGCTTTTCAAATTAAATCTAATTCTAAATCAAAAGGTTTGATGGGATTTTTGTAAATTTTAAAGTAAATCTCTTTTTATGTTGAATTTTCTTTCTTAAACCGTGATTTAAGGATGTATTGGCGTTGCATGTTGAATTGTTGATGATCTTGATGATTTAAGTTCATGCATGTGTTAATTAACCTTTGATCTTGAATTTTTAAGTATAAATGAACTTATAAAACCCTAGATCAAGAGCCAAATGATTCGGCCTTGACTAGATCTAGGAGTCTTGATGCTTTTTAATTTAATTCAAGTCGTTGCATGTTGATCTTATGATTAGAAAAGTTGATTTGAGTGGTTGAAAGTGTTTGATTTTAACTTGATCTTAATAAAGCTTTAATTTTGTTTTGATCTTTGAAAAGTTTGGTTCTTGAATTCTTTTCATGAAATTTATAAATAAAAAGTTTTGATTTTGTGTTGATCTATGGACAAGTCTTGAGTTTTAATACATGCATGTTGTTTTTGAACCAAAAAGATTTAATCCCTCTTCATTTCATGCCACGGTTCTGACCACTTCTTACTCAAAATGATTTTATTTTTGATTTATGTCATTATGATTGATTCTATGACTTGATCTATGAGATTTAGGTCCATGCATGTGGTTTTTGAACAAAAAGATTTTTATTTCCTTAAGGATCACCACGGTTTTGTAAAAGAACCAAAATAAATAAGTTTTTGAAAAGTGATTTTTGTCTTGATTCATGTTCTATGTGCATGCATGTGAAAGATTTAAAAATAAAATCTTGATCTATAATGATGTGCATTCGGCCTAAGCCTAGAGCTAGGAAATCATGCCTTATCTCCATGAAAAAGGACACATGCATGACAATTTCTTTTGATTTAAGAATTTTGTGTTCTGCATGTTGAAAAAGTGAACCTAAAACCTTGTTTTTGCCATAATAAGATTCGGTCATGCATACTAGCTAGACTAGGATTTCTTTTTCAATGAAATGACATAAAAACAATGAGTAAGTTTTGTGAAATTATGTTTGAAATTGTGTTGTGGATGTTTAATTTCTATTTAGTTTTAGATTAAAAATAAAGGGAATAATTGAATTAAATGATTTTGGAAAGGTTTTGTATGTAATTAAATATGTATATGTGTGCATTCGGTTAAGAGTAAAAGGAAGACTAAATAATTTTATTTCATGAAAAAGAAAGTGGAATTTAAGTAGTTGAAATAAACCAAGTTGATTTATGTGTTTTAAATTGTGATACTTAATTTATCTTCCTTGATTGCATTCGGCCATGTAGTGTAGATGAGCCTAAGAAATTTAGTTACATGAAAATAAATCTATATGATGATTTTTGAAAAGGATTTAAGATGTTTAAAGTTGTTGGTTTAAATCTTGGATCAATTCGGTGCATGAATGCCTACATACCTAAGTGTTTTGTGTTAGGAACTATTTGTGAGTTGCATAATTGCCTTGATGTGATTTAATTGGTTATATACTTGTTGAAGTGTTACTTGTTGTTTATGTGTTAATTGATGTTTGAGAAATATTTGAATGTGTAATTGGTTTCGAAATAAGCTGGTTTTAAGAAAATTCCATTTGATTTATTGGAGATTTTTGAATTGTGTTCATGGCTGCCCAAAGTGGTTTTGTGATAAAGGTCTAAGTTTTAAAATGTAAATTTTTAATAAAAGGATTACTTAAAACAAAGAGTGTTTTCACGATGTTTTCGGAGTTTATCAAAACGATTTTTGTAAAATAATTCTTTGCTGTCTAGAATTAATTATAATTGTTTCTTAGCTTTAAAAATGTAATCAAGTAATTTAAAGTAAAGTTTTTAAGTGATAAATTGATTTAAGAAAAGCCGAATTAAAAACGATGAATTTTTCGGTGTTTTAAAATGTGGTTAAGGTGCTGTCCAGACGGACCAGCAACTAACCCCAAATGATTTAAATTATTTGAAATGATGTTTTCAAATGATTTTTGAAAGTACTTAAGGTATTATAAATACCAGAGTTGTTTGAAAGAAAACGGTGATGTTTTAAGTTTTTTTGACGAGGAATGAGAGGTGTTTAAGTTACGAAAAAGATTTTCCTAATACGAGTTAATAACAAAAACGTATTTTATTTAGTACGAGGAAATTTGAAAGACGAGGGATTGGGGCAGCCGGCAGCGGAAAGGATCCAAGGTGACGGTACGCACTTAATAGCTGGACCTCAGGTGAGAGAGAAGCTTCCCTAAGACACCGTGGTAGTTAGGTGATATATTAGGACGTTCAGTATCATCTCAAAGATCGTAACTAAGTGGTTCGGAGTCAGTAGTATGAGTGGCAATTGTTTGTGTTGTGTGGCCACTTATACGAAGGTGACAATGACCACACTGTTGTTGTGTGATGTTTGTGTGATTGATAGTATGTTTATGTTTATTAATTTAATTATGCTTAATGATATTTACTACTGTTGACTAATAAAAATAATATACTGATGGACGTCTGTTACGTCCCGAATAAGGAAATGAAATTAATGAAAGTGAAAGAGGAGTTATAAGTATGAGAAAGGAATAATGATGAAAAGATATAAGATGGAATAGGAAGAGATGAAGAATTGAGATCAGGGAAAGAATGAATGATAATGTTGAGAACGAGCCAGAGCTGGGGGAGAATGATGTGAGTTGAGTGGAGTTGGGCTCCTTTGTTTTTGTTTTAGACTGAGACTAGTGTTGAGTTGAGCTTTCTCCTCCATTAGCGCTCAGCAAAAAGGTGATTTTTGCAAAAGGTTTTTGAAAATAAATTTCTGAAAAGGTTTTCGAAATGAGATTTTCGAAAAAGGTTATGAAACAATATTTCCAAAGGAGCTTTCCGAAAGAATCTTTCTGAAAAGTTTTTGTGAAAATATATTTTTGAGAAAGTCTTTTGTAATGACGTTTTTGAGAAAGTCTTTTGAAAAAAAATAATTTTGAGAAACTCTTATGAAATGACATTTTTGAGAAAGGTTTCTGAAACCCATACTTTGTGAACAATTGTAAAAAGATTTTATGTGAAGGTTTTCGAAAGGATATTTTGTGAAGCTTATGATATGGGATTTTCCAAAAAGTCTATGAAAATGTGTTTTGAGGAAAGTAAGATTGTTTTGAAAAAGATGGAGAATATTGATGAGATAAGAGTTCAGTGATGTGATCCCAGCTCTGTGCTATGTGAGCAATGATAAGAGAAAGATTGCGTAAGTTAGTGGTCGGGACTCATTGAAGGGTTGCACGAAGGATGGACCAACCTTAGGATAATTAAAAAGATAAAAGACTTAAAAGACACCCGCGGTGAGGTATGAGAGTGCGAAGTAGTGGAGAGGAAGGAACCATAAGTATCTGCGGATACTTAGGAGGAGATTGCATTAGAGGAGGACGATGACGGTGAAACGTCAAGAAGTCTAGAGTATGTTCCTAGGCAGAACGAACTCCACATGTGGCGTACGAACGTGGTAGGGACTGGGTCCAATGCCGTGGTGAGTTCTGCGGGCCCACTAGAAACATATTGTCGCCCCATAGATTGCAAATCTAGAGCAGTGAGAGGGACTGGAGTGGGGCATCTTGATTGCCACTGTGAGACAGTGTGCCATGAATATTTATGAATTGATATGATTTGAATTGAGGCTGTAGTCCTCCTGGTCTGGGACCATTTGATGTGTGACAGCTGTCGTGCCCGCACGGTAAAGGTCCTGTGCTCCTGTTTGCTTCCGACTAGGTTGGGGGAAGGACCGAGGAGATGTAGACGTGAGTGATAGCCGAGAAAGAAATGGATATACCGATGATATCTCGTAATTTCCCGAATCCAAGAAGGATGTAAAATAATAAGACTGAATGAGATGAATTTATAAGAGTGAGAAGTGAAATTAAGTTTATAAAGATAATGATGGATAATAATAATGTTGATAAGACTGATGATAATACCATAAGATAATAATGATGATGATATACTTGATTGTTGTGTGCTTGTGTGTGGTATTGTATGTTTGTATGGTCCTTCTATTTTGCCTATCGTAATTCCACATCGTCGACGATGCGTCGTTCGGATCGCTTACTCTCTCCTGTTCGTTGGCATATCGGTGCTGCTGGTATCTCAACGGGCAGATGGAGTATTGTATGGATATCACTATGTGGACTAAGTACGGAAGAGGTTGGAAGCACACCCCATGCGGCTGGGCATGGACCGGCCACACGGAGATCGTGATCCAAGATCCGGAGCATCGACTGAGTGGAGTTAATCTAGAACCGCACTTGGGACAAGTCAACGTACGAGGATTCAGTAGCTACGAGGAGAAGGCACGATATGAGCAGCGAGGGAACTTTACTACATCAGGTGGAGGGCTACTGGAGTCCAATAACTATGAGGGGACAACCACAAGGGCGGTATCATCTTCAAGAACGAGGAGGGGGCGTAAGAAGGAAAAGGAGCTACGTCCCCTTGCTTTCAATAGGAAAGTTTAAAGATCGTGTAGGTAGTTTAGGTAGTTGTGAGCGTTTAGAGTTAAGGATTACCTAAGTGATGAATCATCCATGTAACTTAACTTGTTTCGAAACATTCCCTACTTTTATTACAACTTTGTGAAGAATGTCCAATGACCCTTTTGATGAATCGTAAAGAACTATTTTAAATTAGCACTAAACCATTTTCCTGAAAAATGTTTTTGTGAACTCAAGTGGATAAGTTTTGGTTTTAGTAACAACTCGGTTTTCATTAAAGGGGTGTCGTGAACACCAAGATTTTCCCATGACGTTTTCAAATACTTCAACAACGTTTTACAAAAAAAAAATTTGGCCTCATTTTTGCAACATTAATGAATAAAATTCAATTACTTTGGTTTACGAAAATCGGGCTGTTACATCCAATCTCAAATCCTTCTTAGGTATATAATCTCCTCAACTCCCTCTATCCATCCATGTAATTTATTCGTCAATCCGTCAATATTTTTATTATCCCTATATTCTCAAATAAAGAGATGTTTTGGAGAAAAGTTATATATCTTTATTACATAATGATATATATTTATTATTTTGACAAAAATGAATTTAGTTGATTATACTTATAAAGATATATATATATATATATATATATATTTAAACTTTTAATGTTTTAATTATTTTTAACGTGTGTCCCTGGTTAGATCCATCACGTTATTGTTGTCCCTGGCCCTGGAATAAAGCTCGGACGTGAACGTGATATTGTTCCTTTTATCAGGACTCCCAGGTAAGATGGTGGTATTACCTTAGCTTAGGAAATAGGTTCTCTTCTGTTATAGTGATGACAGGGATAGTGGGATAGGTAGAATATAAAACCTTAGGGTAGATAATATTTATCATAACAGAATTAGTTAGCAAGAAGAGAAAGGATATATAGATAACGTAATATAATGAGGATAACTGAAAACGAATTGAACCCCATAAAATAGGATAAAAGAATAAGGGAGGAATTTTAGAATAGAAAATGAAACTAAACAAGAAATTAGGATGTGCAAGATGCTTATTGATTATTGTTGTTGTTAGAAATATAAATGTAGTATGTTTAGGAATTGTTGTGAATTAGTTATAACTAAAGATGATGGATGACATTAGAAAGAATATAGAGATTTGCATGCTAAACTAAATGATAATTGTAATTGAGAATGAAAATAAAGAGAATGAAACCACTAAGAGGTTTGTGATGCGTAATTAGTGATGCCAATGGAGTATTTTCGATAAAAGGAAGGAAAACCATTTTTTTATATGTTAATGAATATATGTGATTGTTGATGATGTTTGCGATTAGTTGAAAGACCTTAAGCGTAAATTAAACAATTTAAGCAGAATCGAGGGAAATAGAATTTATAGAGATTAATATAATATGTTAAGCAAGAATGAGAGCCTATTTGATAAGTAAGAAGATGTAAGGATCGATATATGGAAATGATTATGAGTTGTATGATTTGCTTGTTAAGCCCTTAAGTGAGACTATGAGAATGATAACCAGTTACTAGTGACAAAAAAGAGAGAAGAGTACAATTAATATAAGCTAAAGAAGAGAAAAGTAAAGTAAGTGTTCTATGTATCCCCTATGGGGAAGATGAACAAAAGATAAAAGAAACGTACTATGTATCCCCGGAGGGGGAAGATGTACAAAAAGGCAAAGAAAGCGTTCTATGTATCCCTAAGGGGAAGATGAACGAGAAATAAAAGTAAACGTTCTATGTATCCCTACGGGGAAGATGAACGAGAGATAAAAGTAAACGTTCTATGTATCCCTACGGGGAAGATGAACGAGATAAAAGTAAACGTTCTATGTATCCTACGGGGAAGATGAACGAGAGATAAAAGTAAATGTTCTATGTATCCCTACGGGAAAGATGAACGAGAGATAAAAGTAGACGTACTATGTATTCCTACGGGGAAGATGTACAAAAGAGAAAAGAAAGAGAAAGAGCTAAGAAAGAAGTAAAGAAGAAAAGTAAAATAGTTAAGAAAATAAGTAAAAGAGAACGATAGTAAGAAAATGTTTAGAATTGTTATATTATTAATGTAGATGTTAGGCTTAGTTTATCGCTATGCTTTTTAGAAACTACTTTTCTAAGTTCTATGTAATGCTTCCCTTCTTGCTATATTTTTACAGGTACAGAAGCGGAGCTTACACCAGTTGTAGGCCGAGCAGGGTACACTCCACCACGTGGAGTGTTGAGTCGTCATGAGAGGATTATATATTATGTTATGAACGTTATTTTGGGAAATTAAAATATGTAGCAGTTATATGCCGTAAAACTTGTATTAATCGGGCGTTAGGATTTAATCTAGCTGTAATATCATTTTGTTTTATGTTTTTAAATTATTCTGGTCTGGACAGGTTAAGCAGGAATTTTTGGAAAGTCCGGTAATCAGAGGAAACTCTGCCGGATTTTCGTCGAAATTTTCAAGTACCAATTTTATTAAATCTTAATTTAACTAAATAAAAGTGAGGGTGTTACATTATGGTATCAGAGCAGTTTTTCCTCGGCCTTGGAGTTTGGACTCACAACTCCTGTGGTTTACTCACCAAGCGAGTAACCGATATGTATAGTCAAGTGTCTAAGTTAGGCGAATAGGATACATATATAACTAACTACTTATATATGTGTTCACACTCTATCTTCTCCAAGATTAGGTTGTGACAGCGATAGGCTATAGGTCGTTAGTTTAAACTCAACTGGATCTCTCGATGGTGTTGTCGTTTAATAGAGTGTAAGGGTAGGATTGGTCATCCTTACTCTTGCAACCATTAAGTGATGATATCATCAACAAATTCGACGATGATGTTGCTTTTGATAAATGTGAGATTGAGACTGACCATCTCGATCTTCGCACTTGTCAATGGTCAATGTCATTGAAAGCTTCGAAGTAGCACAAAAACTAACCCGACATAAGATTTCCTGTTTAGAAGAAAGGAAGTCGACCTGAACAGTACCTTTTCCGAATCCTTCATGCGAAGTTCTTGAGGGAATCAAGCTCACCCTAGAAACCATCTCCAGCTTCCCTGAAAAGCTAAACCAGACTTTGGCAGTCTGAGACCTATTGGGAGTCTTACCAACAAGATTCCTTAACGGTCGCTTGCGAGAAAAGCAAATCTTAACAACCTTACCAAGTATCCACACCGAGATCAACCAAGTTTGGACAATTGAATCATGGTCTTCGGTGAAAATAAGAACCCGACAATGGTGCGCTGTTGATAGACGTGAGGTTGGGATTGATCACCTCAATCTTTGCAACTATTAACAGATGATATCATTGCAATCCTCTTAATGAAATTGAAACAATCGAAATAGGAACTCTCCAAGGGAATAGATCCTTTGGAAGCAAGGGAACCAACCCGAATGGTGTTCTTTCCGAGCTCTTTACGCATAACCGGAAAGTAGACCCCAAAACGATACTAGAAGAGAAGAGTCTTAAGCTATCTTATCAGTTCAAGAGTAGTATGGTCGAATGCCTAATCTCTGAAAATCCAACAAACTCTATAGGAATCACTTCTAAATTCCATGAGAAGCCAAATCAGATTCCGGTAGTCCAAGGCTTACCGAGAATCTTGTCGACGTTCCTGAAAGGACACCGCGAGAAAAAGTAAACCTTAACAGCTTCATGAAGTCTCCACACCAAGCGAGGCCAACCAAGTTGAACAAACGACCAGTACTTTTCGTTAAGTACAAGACCCTGAAAGTATGTAGATGTTAAAGTTCTTGAACCTTAGGAAATTCGGTCCAACCCAGCGACTACCAACGGATAGTTAACTCAACACGGCCTTCGACCTCAACTCATGGATGTTAAGTTTCATTCAAGCTTTATTAGTAACTCTGTCGAACCTTGAGTAATGTTTCAATTCATGCAAGTAAACCTCTTCCTTCTTAATCTCCTTGGTTGTAATTCAACATTGAAACAACAGTTTTAATCCCAATTGAATATGTCCTTGCATCAACCAACTAAGGGTTGTGAACTCGCAACCTTCTCCTAGTTTCTCATTCTGGAACATCGATCATTCCTGAAATTTTAATATTGTCTATTCAATTCGGTTTCTCTTTGATGAGTAAAGCTTTAACCAAAATTTGTTGCATCCTATGAAAAGCCTTTGAATCGTATGATCTTAGGCTATCATCTTTGAAGCAAAAGCACAAACCCTTCTTGAATTCCAAAGATTACATTCCTTTCGTTGTTAGATTCTTACACTCTTCATTGAAAGTCGTATGGAAGACGATCAGAGGCTGACACAGTCAATTCCCTGCTTTCTGGCGTTGATATAACCAGGTATGTCGATGCCAAGTGGGGGAGAACATAGTGACCCAACTAAGGTTTTAAAGGTGTAACAAGCGGGAGCGATAAGGAAAGTTGGGTGAAAACAAGAAGTGAAGTGTTTTGCAAAAGATCGGAAGCGTCAAGGGGTATGAACTCGGAAGTATCCTAGGCGGGAGAGCAAAACAAAAGAGAATTAAAACCCGTAGTTAGAAGCTTTATCAATGGGATGGTTCTCCATTTACGGAGCCGAATGGAATTTCGGGGACGAAATTCTAATAAGTGGGGGAGAATTGTAACATCCCAAATTTTAACCCCAAGTATAATTAGAATAACAGCGAGATTGAAATAATAGTAATAATAATAATAAGGTTAAAGGAGTGTTAAAAATGGATCTTTTAACGTTAGAAACGTAAAATAATTGAAAATTAAGAATAAAGTAATTAAATTATTTAATATGATGTTTTCAATATTTGATTGTCGTATTAAAATTTTGATTTTATCATTTTAATTGAAATATGTTTTCTAGTCAAAATAAGTATAAATTTGTTATCATACGTTTTTCAAAAATAAAAGAGTACTTTTATTTAGTTTAATTAATAGTTTGACAGGGAGCTCAAGTGGCAAGCCTTAGAGGCATTTTTATAAATAGTTTCTTCAAAAAAAATATGTTTAACTTAATATTTTGAGCGTCCCTGTAAATTTTCATAGTGTTCGGAGGCTGTTTTATTTTTATCTTCTGGATTGGTTTAATATATTATCGGTTTAAGTTATACATAATAATCTTCTACTTCAAAATTTTAAATATTATATATTATCAAGTTTAATATCAAGATTTAGAAAATATATTTATTTTTGAATTTCGATAATTTTTCTTATACAATAGCTATCGGAAGGGGCGGTAACTTTATTATTTTTTAATCAGTTCTGAGTAATTCAAAATATAATATTGTTTTACCTAAACGTATTTTATTTTTAGTATCATCCAACTTTTAACTATAATCTAAAATACATACACACATTGACCCACAAATGAGAACAAAATATAAAATATAAATTAATTTCCTAAAACTACCCAGTACCCGTGGCCCAACCCAACAGTATCAAAGAAGTGAAAATATATATAGAGAGAAAGGAAGTGACGAGAGAGAGAATCAGAATGAGAAGGAAAAAAAAAAAAATAGAGAGCGCATAGAAGAAGGGGGCGACACGAGCAAACCCCATTTTGGGTTTTTCTCGATCTTTCCGGTCTAATAACTCAAGATCCAACCGTCCAATCTCAAATCCTTCTTAGATATATAATCTCCTCAACTCTCTCTATCCATCCATGTAATTTATTCGTCGATCCGTCAATATTTTTATTATCCCTATATTCTCAAATAAAGAGATGTTTTGGAGAAAAGTTATATATCTTTATTACATAATGATATATATTTATTATTTTGATAAAAATGAATTTAGTTGATTATACTTATAAAGATATATATATATATATATTTACACTTTTAATGTTTTAATTATTTTTAACGTGTGTCCCTGGTTAGATCCATCACGTTATTGTTGTCCCTGACCCTGGAATAAAGCTCGGACGTGAACGTGATATTGTTCCTTTTGTCAGGACTCCCAGGTAAGATGGTGGTATTACCTTAGCTTAAGAAATAGGTTCTCTTCTGTCTTCTGTTATAGTGATGACAGGGATAGTGGGATAGGTAGAATATAAAACCTTAGGGTAGATAATATTTATCATAACAGAATTAGTTAGCAAGAAGAGAAAGGATATATAGATAACGTAATATAATGAGGATAACTGAAAACGAATTGAACCCCATAAAATAGGATAAAAGAATAAGGGAGGAATTTTAGAATAGAAAATGAAACTAAACAAGAAATTAGGATGTGCAAGATGCTTATTGATTATTGTTGTTGTTAGAAATATAAATGTAGTATGTTTAGGAATTGTTGTGAATTAGTTATAACTAAAGATGATGGATGACATTAGAAAGAATATAGAGATTTGCATGCTAAACTAAATGATAATTGTAATTGAGAATGAAAATAAAGAGAATGAAACCACTAAGAGGTTTGTGATGCGTAATTAGTGATGCCAATAGAGTATTTTCGATAAAAGGAAGGAAAACCATTTTTTTATATGTTAATGAATATATGTGATTGTTGATGATGTTTGCGATTAGTTGAAAGACCTTAAGCGTAAATTAAACAATTTAAGCAGAATCGAGGGAAATAGAATTTATAGAGATTAATATAATATGTTAAGCAAGAATGAGAGTCTATTTGATAAGTAAGAAGATGTAAGGATCGATATATGGAAATGATTATGAGTTGTATGATTTGCTTGTTAAGCCCTTAAGTGAGACTATGAGAATGATAACTAGTTACTAGTGACAAAAAAGAGAGAAGAGTACAATTAATAGAAGTTAAAGAAGAGAAAAGTAAAGTAAGCGTTCTATGTATCCCCTATGGGGAAGATGAACAAAAGATAAAAGAAACGTACTATGTATCCCCGGAGGGGGAAGATGTACAAAAAGGCAAAGAAAGCGTTCTATGTATCCCTACGAGGAAGATGAACGAGAAATAAAAGTAAACGTTCTATGTATCCCTACGGGGAAGATGAACGAGAGATAAAAGTAAATGTTCTATGTATCCCTACGGGGAAGATGAACGAGATAAAAGTAAACGTTCTATGTATCCCTACGGGGAAGATGAACGAGAGATAAAAGTAAACGTTCTATGTATCCCTACGGGGAAGATGAACGAGAGATAAAAGTAGACGTACTATGTATTCCTACGGGGAAGATGTACAAAAGAGAAAAGAAAGAGAAAGAGCTAAGAAAGAAGTAAAGAAGAAAAGTAAAATAGTTAAGAAAATAAGTAAAAGAGAACGATAGTAAGAAAATGTTTAGAATTGTTATATTATTAATGTAGATGTTAGCTTAGTTTATCGCTATGCTTTTTAGAAACTACTTTTCTAAGTTCTGTGTAATGCTTCCCTTCTTGCTATATTTTTACAGGTACAGAAGCGGAGCTTACACCAGTTGCAGGCCGAGCAGGGTACACTCCACCACGTGGAGTGTTGAGTCGTCATGAGAGGATTATATATTATGTTATGAACGTTATTTTGGGAAATTAAAATATGTAGCGGTTATATGCCCTAAAACTTGTATTAATCGGACGTTAGGATTTAATCTAGCTGTAATATCATTGTGTTTTATGTTTTTAAATTATTCTGGTCTGGACAGGTTAAGCAGAAATTTTTGGAAAGTCCGGTAATCAGAGGAAACTCTGCCAGATTTTCGTCGAAATTTTCAAGTACCAATTTTATTAAATCTTAATTTATCTAAATAAAAGGGAGGGTGTTACATCCTAAGATTATGACTTTAACAGTATAAGTTGCTACTTGCTAGTTGTTATGTTGCACGGGTTTGGCTTGTTATTATTTGTAGTACTAGGCTGATTGATGTATTATTTCATCATCAACTAGTTGTGTTGGCTCTCATTTCTTTTCTGATTTTTGACTAACTACAAGACTTAGTTTAAGGATTCGCTAATATCATAATAAACAATTTGGTTTGGTTCAGGTAAAAACAAGCGATTTAATTCATTATGTATTTAGCTAATTTTATTGATTGTGTTTTTGTAAGTCGATTTTTCTCATCCAAATTTGTTTAGTGGTGAGATCTTAAGGACTTCCTCTCCACACTCAAAAAATAAGTTTTACATATTTCGTTTTAAAATAGTAATTAAATAAATTTTATTGATTAAGTATTAACTTGCACTTTGGAAACTCATTTTTCTTCATCTAAATATCGAAGTCTTATGTATTTTCCTTTTCGCATAAATTCTTTTTTAAAATTAGTAAAATAAAACGTTGACTTAATTTAAATTACTATTACAAATAAATAGTGAAATTAAAAATATTTTTATTTATAAATATTAAATGAATCTTATTAGATAAGTCTTAACAAATTGTGTTTTGGAAATTCACTTTTCCTTGTCTAAATGACAAGGTCTTGTGCATGTTCCTCTTCGCATCAAACCATTTTTTCTAAAAAAATATAAAATTAAAACACTAAGAACTACGTAGCCTTGATTCCTCATTTTATGAGGGTACATAGGACCAAGGGCAACCTTGTTAGGCATTACAATAAAATTTTTTTTTTGGCAAATCCATTATTTAGGTCTTTTAATTAAAATCAATCAAAGGTACCATTTTCGAATAGGCGAACGGGGTGCTAATACCTTCCCCGGCTCGTAACCGACTCCCGAACTCGGAATCTATTTAGTTCGAGACCAAGTTTTATTCGTTTTAATTAATTATTAATTATTCCGCACTTTGGCAACAAAATGCGGTGGCGACTCCATATTGGGTCAATCGACCCCGACTCGTAGGCGAGGCCCCGAGGGCGACCCGGGACCCCGACCGCCACAGCTGGCGACTCCACTGGGGATAAAACTAAATAAGAGAGTCAAGCCTAAATGATTGATTATTTTTAATAGACCTATTTTTTTTTCCAATTGGTTTGCCTTTAATTAATTGTTTATTGTATATATATGTTTAATTATCTTTTTATTTTTATTTTTGTTTTTTACTTATTTGTTTAATTCTATATTTATTCTTTGTTATAATTTCTTTTGTTCTTTTATTTTATTTTATTTTTTAAAAGAAGGGGTTTATATGCCCCCGAAATAGGTTTTTTACACAAATCTTTGCACACACGGAAACCCTATACCCGGGTACTATTATTTAAACCCTAAGTTTAGGGGTGCTTTTGCCTTACCTTTGACTTACCAAGTGTATGGTCTCTTGTACTGTGTGAAAGTACCACTCGGATTGGGAACCATTTCTCGTGAGCACGACTTTTGGGAGGTGTGTCCTACCTGTTTAAGGAGGCGTAGCCAAGCTCTTGTCGATAGTTTGCGAGGTGGGTCCTCACCTTAATGAATGAGAGCAATCCCAAGGGCCTTTAGAAGTCTAGAGCCACCATGGAGTACACTTTGTGTAGCATTCTATTTTGAAACTTGAATAAGTCAGTCATGGTTCCCCTTCATTCACTATCAAAGACTAAGAGGTATCAAAACAGTTAATATGTTACCTACTTAACCTTCGGAAAAGCTGTGGGGATTGTGACAATAAAAAATTTAAAAATATATACTCTTTTTCAAGTTATCAAATTAGAGTGTTACACTTTAGTTATACCATAGAACAATATCGTAGGACTGTGGCCAATAGACATCCCAAAAATCTTGTAGGATCTACCATGAGGGGGCATATTCTCTATCTCTTATCGCATTTTGTTTAATTAAAGTCAGGATCACCATCCCACATAAGTTGGGTGATCCACCGTCATCCATGCCAGAATGATGTAAGGGGCATCATTGCACTTTGATAACCTTATGCCATGAGGAAGGCCTTTTTTGTTTTTTTGCATGCGCATTAAACCCGCAATAGGGGCCACCGCCCTAAGGGTAAATTTCATTTTCATATCCATCATTTCACTTGGGATAATCCCTCATTGTTCCAAGTGGACCTGAACTATATGGTTATTGTCAATTCATTATGACATTCTGTATTTTGTAATGAAGGCTTAATTGCCCCCAAATAGGGTCACTTACCATAGGGGCATGCATATGCATTTGTACCATAATATTTCATTTCAATAAGAAATAAAATTTTGGAGCGATCCATCGTCGTTCCGAAGTTGGCCAGAACTGTATGAATGCTATCAATCCATCCTAATACTTCATATTGGTAATGAAGGCTTAATCGCCCCCATATAGGATCTTTTGGATTCTAAGGGCACTGCATCATGCATTTTTGCATAATCATTTAGTTATGTTCAAGTGCATCATTCATAAAGAAAAAATCTAAAAAATATATATATTTTTGAACAAGTCCAGGTTTTGTCACTATTGCTCATAAACACCGGTACCAAACCAGACTAAGAACCAAGATCATGGCTGCTGAAAATGAGAGCATAGAAGAGCTTCGAACAGAAATGATTCTAATGAAGGAGCAAATGAATACGATGGGCCAGTCAGTGGATCAAATGACTAAGGTTGATCAAATGCTAGAAAGATTGATGAGGGTGAATTTCGAGATGCCTGGTGAAGATGAACAACCTGTCACAAATCTTGGAGATTCCTCTGAGCCTCCAAAAGATCCACAACACAAGGTTATTCCCCATTTTGATCCCTCTAAAGAATCACCATCTAACAAGCTCGATTCTATTGCAAACTGCAAAGTGGAAAAGACTTACTCAAACCCCGAGACCAAAGAATTGCTACAGTCTCTGACAGCCCAATTGGAAGTCGTGGAAGGAAATAAGCCATCTTGGATATGTGTTTAGTGTCAGGGCTAGTGGTGCCCCCTGCGTTTAAGATGATTGATTTTGAAAAGTACCGAGGAAACACTTGTCCTAGAGATCACTTAACCATGTATGCAAGGAGAATGACCAATCATGCTGAAAATGATAAAATGATGATTCATTTTTTCCAAGACAGCCTTGCTGGAGTTGCATCAAGTTGGTACATGAGGTTGGAAAGAGACCAAGTTCGCACTTATGAAGATTTATCTGAAGCTTTCATCAATCAATACAAATTCAACATGGATATAGCACCTGATCGCACCCAACTGCAGAACATGGCTAGAAAGAATTATGAAAGTTTCAGAGAATATGCTTTAAGGTGGAGGACTCTGGCTACTCAAGTAGACCCTCCACTAACCAAGAGGGAGATGAACTCAATGTTTCTAGATACTTTGCCAAGCTCTTACTATGAGAAGATGGTTGGTCTCATAACTGCAGACTTCGTTGACATGATACTAGTGGGTGAAAATATCGTCGGAGGACTCAGATTTGAAAAGATGTCTAATGGAGATCGAGGGGATCCTTCTGGTACAAAGAAGCCTATTTAATGATGAAGAATGGAAGAGAAACCAATGCTGTGATGATTGAAAGAAGAGGCAAGCAAACTCACCAAAACCAAGCCAAG
Organism: Crotalaria pallida; assembly: GCA_037953625.1. NCBI lineage: Eukaryota > Viridiplantae > Streptophyta > Magnoliopsida > Fabales > Fabaceae > Crotalaria > Crotalaria pallida. The sequence continues at coordinate 104,362,662 of CM075654.1, read as the reverse complement.
CCCACAAATCAAAGAAACTCATTCACCCCACAAGATCATTCTTCACCAGTCATTAACTTTAAACCATCCTATACTGGCCAAGAAAAGCCAAGAAGACGGTTCGACCCAATACCTATGACCTACACTGAACTTTATCATTATTTGCTGAAGCAAGGAGTAATTGAACCACAGCCTGGAAAAATCCCTTCACTTGACCCACCACCTCAATGGTATAAAGTTGATCAACGTTGTGATTACCACATGGGTATTGCGGGACACTCTTTGGAAGGTTGTTTGAATTTGAAGCATCAAGTTCAGAATATGATAGATCGTGGCTCATTAAACTTTCAAGTCAGCGCTCCTGATGTGAATGATGAACCTCTATCTGATCACACAAGCTAAGCAATTTTGAAGTGGGCACAGATGTAGAAGACAAACCATATTGATTAGCTAAATAATGAGCATCCATGTTTTCCATTCTCTCCTCAATAAATGTGAGCCATGTTTGGCCATCCCAATGTTGTCCCTTAATGAAATTTTCATTTTTCGTTGCACATCTCTTTAATAATTATCTTCTAATGTTTTGATCATGTGAATAAACCATCTCACCGCATTCCCATACTAAAAAAACAAAATTGATTCTTTCATTAACTTGAGATATTTGATTCAAATTTGAAATTAGAGGAAGGATGATGCAAATGTAAGACCCAAAATAGTGTGGACCCTCAAGCAAGACCTTCCAATGATACAAGGCTTTGTTGAATTCCCAAACACTAAGGAGATATCCCTAGTCACCCCATTGAGCCTAGACATTTTGAAGTGGAGATCATTTCTCTCAAACCAATAACATGTGATAAATCGGGATGGGTAGTTTTCAACAGTTTTTGCCAACAAGCGAATATCAAGAAGGATTACTTTTTTATTTCATAAACCCAAACACATATCATCCATTGTTCACCCCATTGGGCCTCAACAGAAAATTTTCTTCTTTTAAACCCAAAAAATATTTTACCCGAGTATTAATGAGAATCAAACCAAGGAAGATAATTTCCATGGTCAAGAGTGCCATCATAAAAAAGATCCAAAGTGGATGTTGGCAAGCACAAATAATTAACAAAAAAAAAGCAAAAAGCAAGTGTGCTTGTGTAAATAAGGCAAAGCCCAAGAATCAATTATGTGATGAAAAAGAAAAATTTCAATCCTTTTGAATGAAACATTCTCATTAAAAACTCAACATAAATTTTGGGCCTTTATATCCATTCTTTCGTTTGCCATATTATTACCCCCAGACCATGTTACAACCTTTTGGAAAATCCTCTTGATGATTTGAGTGTTATGCGAAATCTGTTGAGAAAATAGGGAATTGAAGAGAAAGGAGAAAGGAAGGGAAGGGAAATAAAAATTTGAGCCTTATACCTTTTATTGTCAACCCTTAGCCAGGCCACATTACAAGCTTTAAAAGACCTCGTTGAGGATTGGTTTGCTTGAGTTACACACTAGGGCGGAGAAACGCTGACTTCATTAAAATTAATTGAAACTTTGATGAAATATATCTCATTTTTAATGCATGAATTAATTACTCCCATCATAAAAATATTTTCCATGTTCATATGATCATTACATTAGTATTTCTTGTTAAGAAGGTATGTGAGAAAAGAAGTTGAAAGGAACTCGATTGGATGAATATAGTTATTGAAAAGCGCCCGACTGCAATTTGCCACAATTGATTATACTAGAAAATGATGAGGGCTCATGCTAAAGTGATTATGGCCTTGAGATTTCTAGAGGATGAGGTTGTCTTCAAATGATTGTTCTTCAACAGAAACTGATGGTCTCCGAATTATGAGGGATCTTTTGTTCTTTGAGGAAGTCCTAACCTTGAGCAAGATGAATGAAGAAGATTTGCAATTTTCAATCAATTCAAAAGCAATTAATAAATGTTGTGTTTGAAAAAAAAATAAAGATTGAAAAGAAAAAGTGCTCGCTAGGTTGAAAATCTTGAAAAAGGGCGACCTAGGCAAAAGTTAGAGAGATCCGCTAAGTCGTAAAACTCGAAAGAGGCGGCTTAGGAAAAAATTAGGATCATAAGATAAAAATCCGCTAGGAACCTACATTGGGTTTCCTAGGAAAAATTTAGGGCAAAAAAAAATCCTCAAACGCAAACTAGTTTGTTTTTAACAAAGAGAGATTGGAAATTGCAAATAGAACCGGAAAAGAAGTCCTGAAGGTTGCATTGGGGAAATTTTGAAGATTCCCTACCCTCGGTGAAAAATTTCCCAAACTGGGGTAGTTTTGAAAAGTTTTGTTGCTAGCCAAGCAAACTGGGGCAGTTTTGGAAATTTTTAACAAGCCCTAGAAGGAAATACTGGGGCATTTTCGAAAAGAGGTCAAGCAGATTGTTCGTTCCTTTGCAAATATTGCTAATATAGTCAATTGGGGCAGTTCTGGAAAATTTTGTTGAATAAATCCTTGAATGAGATACTGGGGCAGTTTTTGAAGAGAAAATTAGAAGCATTGATCATTCCCTTGCATTTGTTGGTCAGACAATAAACTGGGGCAGTTTTTGATGAGATTAATTATTGAGTTCAAGATGAAAGATATTGGGGCATTGTTTTAAAAAAAATTGATTCCGCAGTAAATATTCTAAGCACAATGCACTGGGGCAGATTTTGGACAACTTCATGTTGTTTGAAGATGATTGATTATTGACAAATGTTTGATTGTTGAGCTGTCAAAAGATGTAGTTAAAGAAAAAGGTTGTCAAAGATTTGCCCGTGCCTGTCTTGATCAGATTTTGGTATGGCCTGGTATTGGTGTTCAAGAGCAAAAGAGTTGAGACCGGTTTATCTGGTTAAAAAAAAAGCACAAAAAAAAACTTTTTGCATTTTAGACCCATTAATTCCTGATGGGTTTACATTAAAAAAAGAGTTAGAGTTGCATTGTTGATTCCAAATCATATTCATTTCATTGTCATTAACATCATTTGTATTAAGTTCATCTTGCATTATGCATTTTTGACATCATTTGCACCAGTTACATTATCCATTGCATTATACCAGTTGCAACATACCAGTTTTTCATTAACAATATCATTTGCATTGGTTGTCTTCTATTCATTACAATTTGCATTGTTTGCATCACCAGAACTTGGTTATTCAAAAATAATAATTTCAAAAGAATCATCTTGGGTCCTTTGACGCCCGGCACAAACGCCGAGAGTCATTTTGATGTTGGTTGGGCTTTTTGATGCCCCGACAGAAATGTCGAAAATCATTTTGGGTCTTTTGACGCCGGCACAAACGTCGAAAGTCATTTTGATGTTGGTTAGGCTTTCGTGATATCCTGACAGAAATGTCGAAGCATCATCGTTGTTATTAGGCTTTCGTGATATCCTGACAGAAATGTCGAAGAAGCATCGTTATTATTAGGCTTTTCATGATATCCTGGCGGATACGCTGAAGAATCATAGTTGTTATTGGGCTTTTTGATGCCCCGGCAGAAATGTCGAAAATCATTTTGGGTCTTTTGACGCCCGACATTAACGCCAAAGTCATTTTGATGTTGATTGGGCTTCTTGATGCCCCGACAGAAATGTCGAAAATCATTTTGGGTCTTTTGACGCCCGACACAAACGCTGAAGTCATTTTGATGTTGGTTGGGCTTTTTGATGCCCCGGCAGAAATGTCGAAAATCATTTGGGCCTTTTGACACCCGACACAAACCCCGAAAGTCATTTTGATGTTGGTTAGGCTTTTGTGATATCCTGACAGAAATGTTGAAGAATCATCGTTGTTATTATGCTTTCGTGATATCCTGACAGAAATGTCAAAGAATCATCGTTATTATTAGGCTTTTCATGATATCCTGGCAGAAACGCTGAAGAATCATAGTTGTTATTTGGCTTTTTGATGCCCCGGCAGAAATGTCGAAAATCATTTTGGGTCTTTTGACGCCCGGCACAAACGCCGAAGATCATTTTGAGGATTATTTATTATATATTTCTTCAATAGGAATTTCCAGATCTAATAGGTATGTTTCTCGTTTCTTTCCCGAACAAAATCGGTGTCTATTTCTTTACTCGTTCCTTACCATGATAGCATGCAAACCTGGTTTGCCTGCTCTCTGATAAGAAACAAGTAAAGAGGGGAAGCTATATCCACCCAATTTTGTCCGGGGTCAAAATATTATTTTGTAAGAATTGTGGTTGATTAAATTTTTTATTCTCAAATTTTTATAATTGAATAAATAGTGAGAAAAATAAAAAGCTTGTTTGAATATTTTATTCTTGTGTATTGAGTTATTTTTGGGGTTATTTTAAAAAAAAAATAAGAGTTTAAAAAAAATAAAAAAAGGTTTGTTTGTATAATTTTTTTTAGTTCTTGTGCATTAAGTTATTTTTGGGTTTTATTTTAAAAATAAAAAAAAAGAAAGGATTTAAAGAAAAAAGGGCTGAATAAAAAAAAGAAAAAAAGAAAAAGGGGTTTGGGCCGTTTGGACCAAACCGGGCCACAAAACCCGGTTCCCTCCCATTAGTTTCATTTCGGTGCAACGAAAGCAGTAAGCAGCAACCGCTGCTGCTTTCTTCTTCTTTCTTTCTTACAAAATTAAAAAACCTACCTTCTCAATCTCCAAATCCTCTCCCATCTTCAATAAATTATTGATTCCATCTCCTAAAACTTTCCTTTTCCATCCCAAAATCACGATTCAATTCGTGATTCTTAGACGAAATCGCGTCTCTTCTCTTCTCCTCGGTTCCTGTGTGAAATCCGGTCTCTCCTCCTTAATCTTCAAGCACGTGTTTTGCAAGGGTGAAAATCAATTGTGCATGATTTTGGATTGGTTCTTTCTTCTCTTTGATTCAACATTCAAGGACTATAAAAGCAAAATAGCAACAAGCACAGAAAGGAGGGAACAGTGAAAGAAATAGAAAAAAAAAAGAGAACGAAATAAAAAAAATAGAAAAAGGAGAAGAAGAGGGAGGCAGCCAAGAACAGAGGAGAGTACAGAATCCATAGCATATTAACTTGACCAATACTCATTTCAAATAGGTTTTTATTTTGTATTTTCATCAATTCGATCAATATATTATTCTGTATTATTTATTTTCAATTTACTTTGGTATTGTAATTGATTTCTGTTTGAGGATTTGTGAAATGATGCTAGCTTTTCCTTTTACTGGAGTAATTGTTTTAAGGTCCTAAGATTATGACTTTAACGGTATAAGTTGCTACTTGCTAGTTGTTATGCTGCAGAGGTTTGGTTTGTTATTATTTGTAGTACTGGGCTGATTGATGTATTATTTCATCATCAACTAGTAGTGTTGGCTCTCATTTCTTTTCTGATTTTTGACTAACTACAAGACTTAGTTTAAGGATTCGCTAATATCATAATAAACAATTTGGTTTGGTTCAGGTAAAAACATGTGATTTAATTCATTACGTATTTAGCTAATTTTATTGATTGTGTTTTGGTAAGTCGATTTTTCTCATCCAAATTTGTTTAGTGGTGAGATCTTAAGGACTTCCTCTCCACAGTCAAAAAATAAGTATTACATATTTCCTTTTAAAATAGTAATTAAATAAATTATATTGATTAAGTATTAACTTGCGCTTTGGAAACTCATTTTTCTTCGTCTAAATATCGAAGTCTTATGATGTATTTTCCTTTTCGCATAAATTCTTTTTTAAAATTAGTAAAATAAAACGTTGACTTAATTTAAATTACTATTACAAATAAATAGTGAAATTAAAAATATTTTTCTTTATAAATATTAAATGAATCTTATTAAATAAGTCTTAACAAATTGTGTTTTGGAAATTCACTTTTCCTTGTCTAAACGACAAGGTCTTGTGCATGTTCCTCTTCGCATCAAACCTTTTTTTTCTACAAAAATATAAAATTAAAACACTAAGAACTACGTAGCCTTGATTCCTCATTTTATGAGGGTACGTAGGACCAAGGGCAACCTTGTCAGACATTACAATAAAAAACAAATTTTTTTTTGACAAATCAATTATTTAGGTCTTTTCATTAAAATCAATCAAATGTACCATTTTCGAATGGGCGAACGGGGTGCTAATACCTTCCCCGGCTCGTAACCAACTCCCGAACTCGGAATCTATTTAGTTCGAGATCAAGTTTTATTCGTTTTAATTAATTATTAATTATTCCGCACTTTAGCAACAAAATGCGGTGGTGACTCCATATTGGGTCAGTCGACCCCCATTCGTAGGCGAGGCCCCGAGGGCGACCCGGGACCCCGGCTGCAACAATACATAATTAAAAATAGACTGACTACTGATCTTCATCACTGGATACTGCAGCACGCACTTTTTCCGGGTCATACTCCCGAACGTCCGCATCAGAGTCCGCATCAGAGTATATGTGTGTACTAAAACAAACCAAGAATCAATTTGTTTCATAACACTCCCTAAGGCATTTAAATACACATTTTTCAATTAATCATACAATTACTTGGCTAACTTTAATCTATACAACACATCCAACTTAAAACATTTTCATATTTACCTTCTTATCTCAAAGAAACCGATTTGCAACAATTAAAGCAAATCAAATATTACAAGCTTTCAAACACCTTGAATCAACTCAATCCTTTTTAAGACATTAGCATGCAAATTCGTTTTTAAAGAATAGAATTCCCTTAACATATACTCATACAAAATCGAATTGCACAAACTAAATAAACCAAAGAGTACAAGTTTTAAACACTTAAATCAACTTGAGCAATTTCAAGCTTTATTAACTTAACCATGTTCAAGCATCAACTTACAAGTTTATTTTCATAAAACAAAATTTCCTAAGTTCATTTACAATACTTGGCCGAATTGATCCAAGAACAATTAGGCTAAAATTTACAAATTTAAACACTCAAACCATCATGATTCACATCAAACTCTCAAATACAATTTGTTTTCATGAAACAAAAAATCACTTGCTCCCTTTTTTCCTCATGGCCGAAACACACACATATACACATCCAAGGCATAAAACTTTATCAAACAAAATTATTTATTCACATTTCCATGGTTCAACCGAATATACATAGAGAGAATTTGAGGATTTTTCATCAAAAGTTAAATCAATTAAAACCAACTTATTTTTACTCATTATAATTATAATTCAACTCAAAGAAATAAAACAAAAATCATTTGGACCATACTAAGGCCAAATCGTGGGGACCTCAAAGTCCTTAGACTTGGACAAAAATCACTTTAACATTCTATTTTCTTGTAAGAACTAAAAACAACCTAAGAAAATGGCAAAGATTCATTAATCATTGACATGCATATAAGAACAATTTCACTTTCCCCTTTTCCAACCCTAGGCCGAATCATGAAATGGAGAAAGAAGAAAAAAATTTCAAACCAAATACACAAAATTCATGAACCAACACATATACACTCATATTCAAGCATTTCCAACACAAATCAATGAAAAAAATTATTTTGAATAAAAAGGACCTTAAAACCAAATACCCTATCATACACATATTAAATCAAAATTTCATTTTTTTCTCTTGAAATCAAACTTAGAACTCAAAAATATATCAAATAATTACCACAAATCATGAATCAATTGCATGCACAAAGAAACAAACTCATTTTTCCCCAAAATAAACCCTAACCGTAACATGCATAAAGAAATCAAAAGGAAATTTTGCAAATCAACTTTAAATATCTCAAGAGTATCACATTTCATCTTATATTTCAACATAAAAATACAAATTAAAAATCAAAATCCTTTTAAACAAGTGGGGGTCAAAAACCGTGAGCTCCCTCAAATGGATGCATGTCCATTTTTTTTTGTTTTCAAAATCAAATACACACATAGTAAAGCAAAACAAAACAATAAGAAACCAAGAGAAACAACATGCAAGAGTTTTATGTTCATGAAACAACAAAACCTCCTTGAAAGCTCATAAGGAAACCGAAAATAAAATGAGAAAGAAATGAAAAACAAGGAGCATAGGATCGATACCTAGAAGAATCAAGGAAAATGAGCTAGAAAAATCAAATCTTCCTCCTCCTTTCTCTTCCTCTCCCTCGCGGTTTCTCTCTTCTCCTCCACCTCTCTTTCTTTTTTTTTGTTCAAGACATAAAGCTAAGAGCAAGGGGGTATGTCTTAGCCTTGGGGGTATTTATAGCAAAATTAGATTGGGGTCCATGAACTAAAATGGGGGTCGATGTAACACCCCGATTTATAATTAAAAGATTAACAAACTTAAGTTTAAAATAAAATAGTGAATTGAAAATTTCTTTTTTTTTTTACAAAAAAGTTTATAATACCCATTGGGGAATTCATTCATAATATACATAGCATCAATTGGAATTCCCTTCTTTCGACTTGTCCGTTGCGCACTCTGATCTTTAAGCTCCTTGATTATGCACCTAAAATGTTAACCACTAAGGGTGAGACCTTTTCAAAACACAGTGAATTAGTAGATAATAAATAGTCCATAGTAAAACGCAGGAATATTAATCAAATCAAAGGATGGAATAACAAAATGCACCACATTCACATAGCAGAGAAAACATTCAATTCAATCCACGATCCACATTCACATTCATTCATTTCCATTTTACTACACATATAATTTATAATACTTTCATGCTCAAACACATGAACATGCAATGCAACTTTACACTTTTATGATTTAATTCATGAATCCAATGTTACACTTTCCATTTTTACTTTATACACTTTAACACTTTCATTGGATTCAATGAATTAAACCTATATGTATATGTATATCAATGCATTCGCTTTTCTCCATTTCCTTTATAATAAAACTTTATCTACATTGTACTTCACATTCTCCCCGAAGGAGGGTTCTTCGTACAATGTACACTTTATAACACTTTTGCCTCACATCCCCTCCACACTTTGAGAAAGATAGACTAGGAGTAAATGTTCCTCTACCTTTACCTACATTGCACTTCACATTCTCCCCGTAGGAGGGTTCCTCATGCAATGTAGGCCCCGCTGTACTTCACGTATCGCGTCCATCGTACAGGGGAGGAACCACCCTCCGTAGCCACGAAGTAGGGAAGTGACCGATAGAATTACTATAGTGTGCACCGGACCAATCACCAATTCAACTAGTACTTCACATTCTCCCTGAAGGAGGGTTCCTCATACTAGTTTCTGCTAGGGTGATCAAAGTCCCCTATAGTAACTCCCGTGATTGTTTCATAAACACAATCAAATCACTATCTACTCACGCCCACTAGTTCTATGAACCTTCACATTCTCCCCGTAGGAGGGTTCTTCAGTTCATAGAACCTGGAAATCGATTATCTTTCCCAATTTCCTAAGGTCCACCTTACTCCATAATGCACGTGTTTCTTGTTCGTTTTAAGGTTACTGGAAACTCAATCCTTTACTTTTATAATTCAATTTGGTTGGGTTCTCTAACTTAGGATAATTGGCCATACTTTATAAATAATACATATGTAGCATCTAACCATAATTATACACATTAAGCATATAAACACAATTTTACACATTTAGCATTATTTAGTTTGCACAACAAATTCTCACAGATATCAGACATTTCAGTCGACATACTTAGGTATGTCTCAGAGTGCAGTAATATAAGTCAGCTCCCTAGGGTTCTTCACTTCCTACTTTAACAGCATGTAAAAGAAGATTTAACATAATTATTTCCAATAATATAAAAATAAACCAAAAATACAATAATCATCTCTAATCAAACTCTTACCAAGCACTATTTTGCTACCCACACTCTAACTTAACTATTAAACCCAAATACCATTATAAACTCTAACTATCCCTAACTCAAAGTGTAGAAAAGTGTCTCCCCTTACCTCAACCAAGAAGAGATAAGAGTAACCCTTCAAAGCCCTAACTCCTAGCACCACCTCCAAGAAGCTCCAATGGAAAGAGAGGGAGGAGAGAGATTGATGATGGGTCTTGATGTTAGTTGAGGTTGGAGCCCTTAAACCTTGCAAAGGAGGAAGAACAACACTTGTTCTTGGTGGAGGAGAGAGAAACTCGTGAGAGAGAGAGAAAGAAAAGAGAGGGTAGAACTTGATTTGTGAGGATGGTGATGATTTTGGCTCTTAATCCATGGCTTATTGTTGTTGTTGATGAAGATCAAGAAGGTAAAGAATGGATTTCTTGATCCCTAACTATGAGGAATGGAGGAGAGAGAGTGTTCAACTCTCTTTTATTTTTTTCAGATCTGGTTCGTGTTAATCGATTAACCTTTGTAAAATGGCAAAAATAGTTGTCAGCCCTTAATCGATTAACCCCCATGTTAATCGATTAACTCGTGTATTTCAGCTCTTTCAGGGATCAGGTCTTAATCGATTAACCTTCAGGTTAATCGATTAACTCAACCAATTTTCTACTACCTTGCATTCAAATTGACATAACTTCTTCGCTACCCGTTGGATCTTGCTCAAACTTTAAAACAAGCTTCCTAAGATCCTTTTCTTCCCATCCAACGGTGGAAATTGGGTTCTAAAACTTGCAGCTTGGTTTTTCTATCACTCTCACCTCCTAAGTCTATTATTCTAATAAATAAACTTAGAAAATAAATTAGGGATGTTACAGTCGAAGCATACAAGGGGTCATAAGGGGTTATTTTGCAATTTTGAATAGTTTAGGATTTATGATTGGTTAGTTTAGTGGGGAGACATAATTAAGTGGGGTAGTTAATGCTTTGTCCCCTTAGGGTATTAATAGGGTGGTTATATTTAATTGGGTTACCCTAGGGTATTGTGCACTAATAAATGGATGTTTCCTAATTTAAAAATTCAAAATTCAAATGCATAAAAATATTTGCCAAAACCATGTATCATACTTGGACAGTAGAAAATAATATTTTTCCTATATCGTACATAATACTTAAAAATCATAGTTAATTTTTTTCTTGTGAAATAAAACATTATGATTTCTCACAAAATATAAAAATTTCGTGAACTGCTAAAATAAATTTCAAACAGTAAAAAAATAAATTCTATATTTTATTTTGATCGTTTTGACTGTAAATTGTCTTATTCCGATCTACCCGTCAAAAGTTATGAATTTTTGAAGTTAAATAAATCAAGGAAATCAATAAATAATTGTTTCATCAAAACATACAGTCATACTGCAAAAATAAAATCTTTGAATCAATAAAACACAATAATCAAATATTTAATCAATTCAAAATAATTTCCTCCTTTCCACGGGTCCCAATAACATTTTATCTAAATTTAAAAAGAATCGTGCAATCAGAAATTTCTGAAAATCAATTTATTAAAATGGGGAAAATTGCGGGTGTTACAGCATACACATAAATTCACAAGTAGCAATTAGGGTTCATTTTCTTTATTCAAGCAATTATAACAACAATTAACATTTAGCATACACATAAATTCACAAGTAGCAATTAGGGTTCCTTTCATTTATTTGAATAATCATAACATTATCATCATTTATTATCCTAGTGTTTCATAATCACTACACTAAGCACACATTCTTAGAAAATCATTATATACTAACTAGAGACTACCTCCTAAATCAAGGTAACACCCACTCCTTACCTCAAATGTGGAGAGAGATAAGGAGACCTTCCAAACCTTAGCTATTATTCTTGCCCTAGCTCCTTAGAATATTACCCCTTTAGTACATCAACCAACCAAATACCAAGTGTGTTGGAACCCAAGCAAATGGATAGTGAGGAGAAGGATGAAGGCTTGATTCTACTTTATCTTGAAATGAAGGAAGCTTGAAGGTGTGTGGCTTTCCATACATGTGGGATTCAAAATTCCAAGGGATGAGGAAGAGAGAGAAATACGTGTGATGTTAGTGGTTGGGAGTGGTGGAGCTTGTTCTTGTGTTGGCCATGGGGAAGGAGATGAAGGTGATGGTGGTCCTTGATGATGAATGAGAGTGAAGTTCTTAGAACTTGGAGGAGAAGAGGAAGAATGGAACTTTGTCTTGGTGAGTGGAAGGAAATTCGTGTAGGGTGTTTGGGTGGTGATGATGCTCTTGTTCTTGGGTTGATTATGGAGAGGGCGAGCAATAATGTTATTGCCTTTTTTTGGTGTTGATGATGATGAATGAAGTTGAAGATGATGATGATGATAGGCTTGGCTCTTAGTTTCTTAGAAATAGAATGAAGAATGATAAAGAAGGTGTGAGGGAAGTGTTTGTTGATGGAGATGATGATGAGTGTAACGTCCCTTGTTAAATCAAAAGAATTTTATTTTCTTACTGACTATATTGGAAAAATCGGAGTGTGAAAACTTTTCCTTAAATGTGGTACGCGAGTTTAAACCATGCATTTGAAGGGAATTCGGTGGAAGGAGTAATTAATTTCTGAACATCTTAAAAATCATTTTTGAGATAACCCTTATGGTCCGAAATACTTTCGAAAATAGTTTAGTTATAATGTTATCTCAGGAAATTGACTTTAACAATACCTCCTTCATCACCGAACTCAAATGATAAAATCAGAGTTAGCGGAATATATTAAAATGGTTTATTTATGTTTCCTTGGAGTTCATAAATCATGAGGAGGGTCATTGATTCATAAAATCAGGTGTAAAATTTTTAGGAGTACCACCAATATAACCAAGTGATGAAATTTAAGTTTTACTCTGATACATCTCTCAAATCATAAAGTTACGATTTCTATCAAAGTTGGAGACGTTCAGAGCTAGTCAATGGTCCTTTGTCCAATAATCCTGTTTGGCCGAGTCTTCAAGAGTTGCACCAGGAGTCTCTATCCCATGATCACTGATCCTTAGAAAGTCTAGGTACCTGGCCAACACCTAATAAGGGCAGGGAGGTAAGCTATACTCATTCGCAAAATCAAATGAGAATAAAGCACTAACATGCACAAGTAAGCAATCCATCATGATTCCAATGCACAAACACGTGTACCAAATAGTCCAGTTATATGCACAACTTATGAGCAAGCCAGTTTAATGGATAATCAACTCATTAATGATATGTCCAGATGCTTGCTTACTATTTCTCAAGTCATGAGACTCTCCAATCAATGCTCTCATGCATGACCATCCAAACAACCCGTATACGTGCCTCGGACGTATAGTGAACTTGCTCGGATCATAATCCATAACGACACTACCAAAGTTTACGTCGCGTCACCAAGACGTAACAACATCTCCTATGCTGCCCACATTACCAAAATGTGTCATCGAGCAAGCCACACGACTTTGCCTGGAACGTGGTCCATAATACCAATATTGATGTGCACATCTCGTCACCAAGACGAATATTCAACGGTCGCAGCAACCAATGCTGGCCACATTACCAAAATGTGACTACAATGACCATTTCGTCACCAAGACGAATATCCAACGTTCGCAGCAACCAATGCTGGCCACATTACCAAAATGTGACTATAATAATCCATTCGTCACCAAGACGAATATCCAACGTTCGCAGCAACCAATGCTGGCCACATTACCAAAATGTGACTACAGGCAAGTCGTAACCAAAATTGGTACTCCCAGAGTACCCTCCTCATGTTTCTCGAACATGAACACATGATATGTTACACATCACCATGCATCATTACATACCAACATTCCATTTAAGGTTATTTCTTAATCTCCATATGTGCAACATGCAATAAATGTACCAATGTAACGACAAGTTTGGCTCATAACCAATACGTCCCATTCGGATTGTACGTGCACGTTTTTAAAACACATTCTCCTCAATCTCAAAAACATTCTTTGAATATCGTCCATGTTCTCAAAATGTGTTATCAAGCTTGTCATACCACCTTTGGTACTCTTAAAGTACATTTTCACGTTCCCCGAATGAATAGCTTTAATAATTAAGCTTGGTATCATACGTCCCAATCCGAATGTAGGTCCACGTTCCCAGAACGAAATCAACAATATTCCTTGAATATTGCCCACATTCCTAGAATGTGTCATCCCTTATCGTGTACATTTGGTACTCCCAGAGTACCCTCTTCATGACAAGTGGTACCTTATCGTCTTATCATCATGCATGAATGCACACAAATTTATACACTAAGATTAACCAATAATCTTATTATGTGCATCCGATATTATTCCTTCAGTGAGTTAAACTGTTGTTAATACTTCCCTAATCCTTTTTTTTTGAAACATGATACCTTTCCCACAAGCATAATTGATCTTAATCGACATTCCATCAGGTATGTTAGAAAAAGTTGTTTTCTGTCTCTGGTCCCAAAATACTCGAGTAGATTCTCCTAGGCTCGAGTGTTTCTCAGTTTTGCAAAAAAATACTCGAGTGTTCCTCCCGGATTTCGAGTGTTCATACATTTTTCAGAAAAACTTTCAAACTTCATCAAGATACTCGAGTGTTTCCCATGAAACTCGAGTGTTCTTAAGTTTTCCAGAAGTATCTTTAAAATTCATCAGAATACTCGAGTGTTCCTCATGAATACTCGAGTGTTCTTGAGTTTTCCAGAAAATCAATTTTCCCAAAACCAGCAAAATACTCTAGTATCACCCATAATACTCGAGTGTTTGCAGACAGACAACACTGAAATTTGAGTTTTAACATACCATTTTCGATTATAGGCCATTCCAGTCCAAACCAAAGATCAATCTAGCTTACATTACACATTTTATACATGCTCCAATACTGAATTAACAACCTCTAACACTGAATAACAAGATTTCACCAATTATGCATAAAAACCACATTTTGAGCAACTTGCCATACCAAATTCCATTCTAATCATTTTTGGCATGAAAATAACTTTCATACAACACACATGCAGCATAAAAAACTTGTTCAAACATATAGCATGTCTTAGATTGGCCTCTATGCCATTTCTCTAATTCAAAGCTATGCCCTTAAGCCTCATGGTGGCTCATCCTACTTTCTAATACATTTTATTCTCATTCTAGCAAATGGTAGGCTTCCTCCATACCTTAGGGTCGTGCTTGAACAAAAGCTCCATAGAGAACAGCAACCAAAAGCTCTAACCACTTCCAACCCGGACTTGCATGACAGTTTCAGCAGGGGTTCAAAACCACATTAATCGATATTCGAATCATGCATAAAAATTGGGGAAATTGGTTAGACTTTGTTCTCTATAACGTGAAATTTGAAAACCAATAAGTTTCAGATAAAAAAGGGAGCTTGAGCTTACCACAATTGAAGCTCAAAGTCTGCTCTTTGAATCTGAACATTTGGTTTGACAGATTTCAACACCTAACTTCGCAGGAGCATAACTTTTCGACCAGGAACTCAAATCCAACAAACTTGGTATCAAATCGAAGCTCGTTGAAAGATCTTTCCAATGGTATATCACTCATGTCCTAACTCTCAAGGATGAGAGAGAATCGAAGCCACGAAGTTGACGGGTCTGAACATAGTTCTGGTTTTTGGCAGATTTGAATCTCTATCTTGCAGAGCTCATTACTCCTCACACACTCAACCTTAGCTCACGATTTTTGGTGCTTTTCAAAGCTCTGGATGTGAGCTTCGAAAAGGTGCATGGTTTGCTCAAGGAGACTCAGGGACGAAGACGAATTGAGAGAGGAAACTCAAGAACCCTAAAACTCCATTCTTTTGTTTGAGAGCTCAAATGGTGGTTAATAAATCAACTCACCATCCTTAAGGAAGAAGATTGGAGGTCTCATGCATGAGGACACGAGTCCTAGAACGTGGTTGGATGTTGTTTGCGTGTCAACACCCTGGTTTCGAGCTGATTTCGTGGCCATCACCGAGCTCTCCCATGGCTGGACAGCTGTTGCGCACCATCCTGAGCCATCAGACCCAGAATACTCGAGTATTCAGAAAAATACTCGAGTATTTTGGCCAGTTTTCACTAAAAACTTTATTTAATTAATTCTTAATTCCAAGAGGCTTTCCCTTTTTGCTTGTAAGTCCTTCCAAAGGGTTTAATTGTAAAATTCAATATTTACAAGCAAAATCTAAGCCAAAACTATTTTCACATCATATATATGTATATATATATATATATATATATAATGTAAGCCAAAAATCAAACATTAAATTGTTATTTATTTATTAAACAATTATATTAACATATTTATTCGGAGAACGAAATTAGGGGTGTTACACTACTCCCCCACTTAAAAGGAATTTCGTCCCCGAAATTCATCCTTAAAAAAAAACTTTTGCGAAAGTTATATAAAAGACGGTTCTTTTACCATTTTTCCTTATAAATTTTGGAAATTCCTCCCCCACTTAAAAATTTTCCTTATACGTCCACCAAATTTTCCGTCTCAAAATATTTCGCAAAATATTATTTCAAAAGGAGCTTTTTGAATAACACATTTCAAATACACACTTTCCGTAATAGAAACATTTTACAAATAAACTTTTCAAGAAAAACTCTTTCTGCTGCGCACTCTGATCACGCGAGCACGAATAAGGAGATATTTGTATGACTTTATTCTTTAATAGTTGTAAACATTAGGGTGATCAGTCCTAATATTTAAACTATTAGTAATAAAATCATCCCTCTCAGATATAATCTTTCTTAGAAAGACTATACGATTTACCTTTAAGTTAGATGAACTCAAAGATAGGGAACATTATCGTCACTATCAGACTTAGTCAGGTAGTCAAGTTTGAGAGAGATTTCCGTTGGGGAGACAAATGCTTGTCCTATCCCGGTGGTTGTTAATCTCTCTAGCCTTAACTGAACTTCCCATTCTGTAGTGTCCAAGGAGTTTATCACATCCAACTGTGATAAGGTTTTGATCACAAATTTTTTTTTTCTTTTAAGCCAAGACTTGATTAGGTTTCCAGATTATCAAACGATCTAATTAACGCAATCGAAAGACATTTGACTACGTTAATTCATATCGGAAGAAGATCACTCAGGTTACACTTATCCAAATCTAACTCACACTGAACCGACTAAACCTTCTTTGAGCTTGATTCGCTTACTGATCATTTCACCTGCCTTTACCCTTGAAACAACTATTCCCTTGGGTACACCGTGTCTTGAACCTGAGTTAAGTACCCCACACTTCTCACATTGGGGTGGACATGTGACTCTTTTCTCCTTTTCCCTTTTTCCTCATAAATTTCACATATGCTTCCCAACATCGAGAACTTCCTCATTTCCTGATAGCTGATAGCTAGTTTGAGATTCGGGCTTAAGCCGTCCTTGAGCTTTTCATCCTTGAATCTCTCCTCTGGATCATTGGAGAGGATCCTCCTTCAACCTTTCGATCTTGATATCACATTCTCCAAGATCCATATCCGCTTGTCTTATTTCCAACAATTCCATCTTCTTCTTTCTCCAATTTTTCCACAACTTCTCTTTGGTTAAAACCCACGAATTCGAATCAGGAATTTTCTTGTGATTTGCAACCTTCCCTTCTTACTTTTCGTCGGTCTACTTGCATCTCCAAGCTCAAGTCTACTAGAATCCTTACTCAATTCAAACAATTTCTTTAATTCCCATAGAACTCGCATGAATTGCCTCTCGTCCCATTGTAAGTGCTTCCATATTTGCTTTATCCTGATGACGACGGGGTCTCCGATCATTAGCCTTCAAAACTTTGTCCGTCGACATTGTTTCTTGTTCAATTCCCTCTAATTTAACAAATCACTTCAACTCTCCATGGTCACTAACACTTTAAGTGTAGTGCCATAATGATTGACTTTAAGCCCTCAAAGCATCCATGATCGTTGCAAGGCTCAAGTTCTGCGTCGACGATTCACCTTGTGTGTCTTCCATTACTTGATGCACACACATACCATACTTTCTTTTACTCTTCCCGGTCCTTGCCTCGACCCACGACAGTACCCTTCAATACCTTTGCACGAATCGAGCAAGGGTTACACAGGATAGGATGTTAGTCTTCCATTCCGTTTCTGACAATTTCCTTTGCACTTCACATTCCATAGGAAAGACTAGTCCCTCCGATTTATCTTGGTTAGAGGTATCTTGATTTAAGAAGGTTCTCTTGTAAACTTACCGTAGCACCCAAAGAGTCACAAAAGATTTCAACTTCAGCGACTGACTTTGGTTGTTCCCCTTTGTAGAACTGCATTCTTCGCTGTTCAGTCCGCTGCCCTTCCTTCCTTAAAGATTACGAGCTTTCAAAGCTTAACTTCATCAGCCAAACTTGCATTGAAAAGGGTTGCAACTACTTCTCGCTCAGGACCCATAACACGTTCTCAGGGTAGTCCATGTGATCTTTGAGATTCTTCTAATAATTCAGGATATTAACAACGGGCATCAGCACAAACGATTTCAGATAAAATCTGAAAATTCCGCTTTTGTAGCCCATGAAGATAACAAAGCATAAGCCCATTCAAACGACATTACTACTTTCACATAGAATCCGCATCGGAATTGAAATATTGCTTTGGGAATGTCTTCCTTCCAGTTTCCAATTTGATGATGCCTCGACTTGAGGTCCTCCTTATAAACTATCGAGGCTTCATCATTTATTCCAAATTTCGATTCTCTTTTCTTGGTAAGAAACACTCATCCCTAATGGTGCTCTTATTTCATTCCCAAATAAACATCGCCTATGCGCAATACTTCCACTCCTGTTCCTATCGAACACTATTGAAACACACCGGATCCGACCAACTGCCAATTCGGTAATACCTTTGCTTGTTTCTTCGATCCGGCTATTTCTGATGGTACTATCCCATGAGAAACAATAAAGATAAAACCATCCTCTAGGACCAAATCAATACCAAACTTGATCTCCATGCTTTGATGACGACACCCGATACTTCAATAGAGAATATCTGAAAAATTCTTCGAAACCAAAATTTCTTCCATCTCCCTCTTTCTTAAATCCACTATGAAGCAACACACACATACCTTATGGATTTCGGATCCCTGCCTCGCTATCACAATTAAGTATTGCTTGGTTCTTGGATATCCAATCCAAGTCCAAGATTACACTTAATTGTTAAAAGGATGGGGAGACCATGTCTACTCCGAAGAGATAGCTCAATAGAATAGTCCAAACAGACGAGGAAGACAACTACCATAAAACTCAATCATTCCACGTCCTTACAAAATTTAATCAGCTTCAGAGTTACAGACTCTACAAAGCCAGTTGCTAGGGAGGTAACCACCTAGCACCAAATCTAAGGATTTGATAATCTTTCATTCTACTGAAGAAATTACCCTCCCTAGAGGATATTAACTATCTTTTAGATCCTTTGGAATCACCCCACATTGATTCCTTGTGTCATAATGGATCAGCATTATGAACTTAAGGTTGGATCAGACCTAAAAGAAGTACATTACTATCATACTTTGACTTAGGTTACATCAAACACTACCAGATAAACACTAAGCCACAAACCAAGGGACAAAGGATAGAACCTTTACTCCAGTTAGAAGTATGTACGAGCATACTTCACAGAAAAACTCCACAATTCTTGATGACCGGCGTATTGGACCACACACCCAAGGACCAAGAGTCAGGACCATTGCTCTGATACCATAAAATGTAACGTCCCTTGTTAAATCAAAAGAATTTTATTTTCTTACTGACTATATTGGAAAAATCGGAGTGTGAAAACTTTTCCTTAAATGTGGTACGCGAGTTTAAACCATGCATTTGAAGGGAATTCGGTGGAAGGAGTAATTAATTTCTGAACATCTTAAAAATCATTTTTGAGATAACCCTTATGGCCCGAAATACTTTCGAAAATAGTTTAGTTATAATGTTATCTCAGGAAATTGACTTTAACAATACCTCCTTCATCACCGAACTCAAATGATAAAATCAGAGTTAGCGGAATATATTAAAATGGTTTATTTATGTTTCCTTGGAGTTCATAAATCATGAGGAGGGTCATTGATTCATAAAATCAGGTGTAAAATTTTTAGGAGTACCACCAATATAACCAAGTGATGAAATTTAAGTTTTACTCTGATACATCTCTCAAATCATAAAGTTACGATTTCTATCAAAGTTGGAGACGTTCAGAGCTAGTCAATGGTCCTTCGTCCAATAATCCTGTTTGGCCGAGTCTTCAAGAGTTGCACCAGGAGTCTCTATCCCATGATCACTGATCCTTAGAAAGTCTAGGTACCTGGCCAACACCTAATAAGGGCAGGGAGGTAAGCTATACTCATTCGCAAAATCAAATGAGAATAAAGCACTAACATGCACAAGTAAGCAATCCATCATGATTCCAATGCACAAACACGTGTACCAAATAGTCCAGTTATATGCACAACTTATGAGCAAGCCAGTTTAATGGATAATCAACTCATTAATGATATGTCCAGATGCTTGCTTACTATTTCTCAAGTCATGAGACTCTCCAATCAATGCTCTCATGCATGACCATCCAAACAACCCGTATACGTGCCTCGGACGTATAGTGAACTTGCTCGGATCATAATCCATAACGACACTACCAAAGTGTACGTCGCGTCACCAAGACGTAACAGCATCTCCTATGCTGCCCACATTACCAAAATGTGTCATCGAGCAAGCCACACGACTTTTCCTGGAACGTGGTGCATAATACCAATATTGATGTGCACATCTCGTCACCAAGACGAATATTCAACGGTCGCAGCAACCAATGCTGGCCACATTACCAAAATGTGACTACAATGACCATTTCGTCACCAAGACGAATATCCAACGTTCGCAGCAACCAATGCTAGCCACATTACCAAAATGTGACTATAATAATCCATTCGTCACCAAGACGAATATCCAATGTTCGCAGCAACCAATGCTGGCCACATTACCAAAATGTGACTACAGGCAAGTCGTAACCAAAATTGGTACTCCCAGAGTACCCTCCTCATGTTTCTCGAACATGAACACATGATATGCTACACATCACCATGCATCATTACATACCAACATTCCATTTAAGGTTATTTCTTAATCTCCATATGTGCAACATGCAATAAATGTACCAATGTAACGACAAGTTTGGCTCATAACCAATACGTCTCATTCGGATTGTACGTGCACGTTTTCAAAACACATTCTCCTCAATCTCAAAAACATTCTTTGAATATCGTCCATGTTCTCAAAATGTGTTATCAAGCTTGTCATACCACCTTTGGTACTCTTAAAGTACATTTTCACGTTCCCCGAACGAATAGCTTTAATAATTAAGCTTGGTATCATACGTCCCAATCCGAATGTAGGTCCTTGTTCCCAGAACGAAATCAACAATATTCCTCGAATATTGCCCACATTCCTAGAATGTGTCATCAAACTTATCGTGTACATTTGGTACTCCCAGAGTACCCTCTTCATGACAAGTGGTACCTTATCGTCTTATCATCATGCATGAATGCACACAAATTTGTACACTAAGATTAACCAATAATCTTATTATGTGCATCCGATATTATTCCTTCAGTGAGTTAAACTGTTGTTAATACTTCCCTAATCCTTTTTTTTTGAAACATGATACCTTTCCCACAAGCATAATTGATCTTAATCGACATTCCATCAGGTATGTTAGAAAAAGTTGTTTTCTGTCTCTGGTCCCAAAATACTCGAGTAGATTCTCCTAGGCTCGAGTGTTTCTCAGTTTTGCAAAAAAATACTCGAGTGTTCCTCCCGGATTTCGAGTGTTCATACATTTTCCAGAAAAACTTTCAAACTTCATCAAGATACTCGAGTGTTTCCCATGAAACTCGAGTGTTCTTAAGTTTTCCAGAAGTATCTTTAAAATTCATCAGAATACTCGAGTGTTCCTCATGAATACTCGAGTGTTCTTGAGTTTTCCAGAAAATCAATTTTCCCAAAACCAGCAAAATACTCTAGTATCACCCATAATACTCGAGTGTTTGCAGGCAAACAACACTGAAATTTGAGTTTTAACATACCATTTTCGATTATAGGCCATTCCAGTCCAAACCAAAGATCAATCTAGCTTACATTACACATTTTATACATGCTCCAATACTGAATTAACAACCTCTAACACTGAATAACAAGATTTCACCAATTATGCATAAAAACCACATTTTGAGCAACTTGCCATACCAAATTCCATTCTAATCATTTTTGGCATGAAAATAACTTTCATACAACACACATGCAGCATAAAAAACTTGTTCAAACATATAGCATGTCTTAGATTGGCCTCTATGCCATTTCTCTAATTCAAAGCTATGCCCTTAAGCCTCATGGTGGCTCATCCTACTTTCTAATACATTTTATTCTCATTCTAGCAAATGGTAAGCTTCCCCCATACCTTAGGGTCGTGCTTGAACAAAAGCTCCATAGAGAACAGCAACCAAAAGCTCTAACCACTTCCAACCCGGACTTGCATGACAGTTTCAGCAGGGGTTCAAAACCACATTAATCGATATTCGAATCATGCATAAAAATTGGGGAAATTGGTTAGACTTTGTTCTCTATAACGTGAAATTTGAAAACCAATAAGTTTCAGATCAAAAAGGGAGCTTGAGCTTACCACAATTGAAGCTCAAAGTCTGCTCTTTGAATCTGAACATTTGGTTTGACAGATTTCAACACCTAACTTCGCAGGAGCATAACTTTTCAACCAGGAACTCAAATCCAACAAAATTGGTATCAAATCGAAGCTCGTTGAAAGAGATTTCCAATGGTATATCACTCATGTCCTAACTCTCAAGGATGAGAGAGAATCGAAGCCACGAAGTTGACGGGTCTGAACATAGTTCTGGTTTTTGGCAGATTTGAATCTCTATCTTGCAGAGCTCATTACTCCTCACACACTCAACCTTAGCTCACGATTTTTGGTGCTTTTCAAAGCTCTGGATGTGAGCTTCGAAAAGGTGCATGGTTTGCTCAAGGAGACTCAGGGACGAAGACGAACTGAGAGAGGAAACTCAAGAACCCTAAAACTCCATTCTTTTGTTTGAGAGCTCAAATGGTGGTTAATAAATCAACTCACCATCCTTAAGGAAGAAGATTGGAGGTCTCATGCATGAGGACACGAGTCCTAGAACGTGGTTGGATGTTGTTTGCGTGTCAACACCCTGGTTTCGAGCTGGTTTCGTGGCCATCACCGAGCTCTCCCATGGCTGGACAGCTGTTGCGCACCATCCTGAGCCATCAGACCCAGAATACTCGAGTATTCAGAAAAATACTCGAGTATTTTGGCCAGTTTTCACTAAAAACTTTATTTAATTAATTCTTAATTCCAAGAGGCTTTCCCTTTTTGCTTGTAAGTCCTTCCAAAGGGTTTAATTGTAAAATTCAATATTTACAAGCAAAATCTAAGCCAAAACTATTTTCACATCATATATATGTATATATATATATATATATAATGTAAGCCAAAAATCAAACATTAAATTGTTATTTATTTATTAAACAATTATATTAACATATTTATTCGGAGAACGAAATTAGGGGTGTTACAATGAGTGGTGTAACATCCCCAAATTTATTAAATAGTTACAAGCATTAGTTAGTTAGAATTCATTCATAATTAGAATTTAAGTAACGCATATAGTTTGATTTGATTTAAGTAATTAGAATTTGTAAGTTAGATAATTTTAAGAGAAAAAAAATCAGCATCGACTCATGCATTTGTGCGCATGAGACGCACCGGCACGTCAGGAGACGCACCAGTTGTAACACCCCGATCTGGCAACTTGAAAGCTTTAATCTGTTTGGGCAAAAATTAGGGCCATTTTTTTTTTGAAAAAGAGAGGAGCGCACAAAATGAGAACATTTCGATTTTTCAAAACATAAATCTATGATAAACTCATGTCCTCATATTGCCAACTCTTTCAAGTCCCAACCGGAATGTCACGTGACACTACGTTCCGAAACTAGATTTCCAAAAACATTAGATAATGAAATAGCCCATATGATTTCTCGTCAAAGTGCAAATACAAGGATTAATTTGTCAGGGTTACATCAGGACCATTAGGTTGCTAAGAGCTCATAGTGTGAGAAATACATACTCAAAAGGGAAACTACCCAAATATCTAATTAATATCTCCCTAGTCTAACTTAGAAAGCTTACGGTACCACTCATCATTATCTGCCAAAAGATCCTTAGGAGTAATGATCCAGCTCCCATCACTGTAGTATTCTTCTGGATCATCCCATTAGGACCAGAGGTCGGGGTCTTCTTCCTCATCTCTAGCAGCAACCTCCTCCTCAGGGTCATCCGATCCGTCCTCTTCTTCTTCTTCTTCTACCTCTTCTTCGGCCACCTCCTCCTCTTCGTCTAGCTTCACTCGTCGTTGTGGAATCTCATCAAAAATCATCTTGTAGACTGACCTAGTACTGTTATCACCTCTCCGGGGAGTCGCTCCCATCTCCCACAGTTGCTGGTATTTCACTATGTTGGCCATCTAACGTCCATACAAATTTATACAAGAAAGGATAGGTAGAGAGAGTGAGCAACCCAAAACGGCAATGTCGACTATGTGGGATTACATTAGGTAAATACTAAGACAAGAAAATATAAAGGAAACATGTATTCAACGATAGCATAGAGTGAATCAAGAACAAAACATAGAGTCATAATCATTCACACAGAAATCATTCAGTTGTTCATTCTCATAATTGCAAGCTCAATAATAACAACCTTCAACACACTATTTTCCTTTTAATCTTTCTCATTCCTCAATTCATCAAATGTTCAAGGGTACTCACATTCTTCACCTTACATAAATACTATCCAACACTTGAAGCTGAAATCATCATTATTGATATTATCTTTATTATCAATATACTTATCTTTGGAACCTCTGGGTTATTTAAGTCTTATTAGTTCGATTAGCATCAATGATGAGGGGGAAACATCATTGTGCTCACACACGTCTACATCTCCTCGGTTCACCACCCAACCTAGTCGGAAGCAAACAGGAGTACAGGACCTTTACCACGCGGGCATGACAGCTGTCTCAACAAATGGCTCCAAGCCAGGAGGTCTCAGCCTCAAACACATGTGATATCACAAACAGGCTCACTGTCTCGCAGTGGCAAAACACATTGCCCCGTTCCAGTCCCTCTCACTGTTCTCGATTTGCAATCTAGGGGGCGACAGTATTGTTATAGTGTGCACGCAGAACTTACCACGGTATTGGACCCAGTCCCCACCACGTTAGTGCACCACTTATGGAGTTTGTTCTGCCTACAACAATACTCTAGACTTCTTGACGAGTCACCGTCATTGTCCTCCCCTAATGCAATCTCGTCCTAGGTATCCGCAGATACCTATCGTTCCTTCCTCTCCACTACTTCGAGACGCCACTCATACCTCACCGCCTTAGTGAATGTCTTTTAATATTCTTTTAAAGAGTTACCTTACGACTTAATCCTATTGATCGGTTCATCCTTAGTACAACCCTTCAATGAAACCCGATCGCTAGTCGTTCGCGTCTAATTCCCCCTAAAGTTCATATACTATCACGTGACTCATCACGGCATCATTGCATTCTCTTTCTCTATCTCAAATCACAACAACATTTGCTATCATCAACATGAGTATCACAATTCCATATCAACTTGGACCTCAGCACATTATTGTCGTTCTCTCCGTCAGCTGTGAACTAGCATTCCAGCAGCATTGTCAGCACATTTTATGGTCGGCTCGATCTCGCAACGTTGTTAGCTTCATTCCTTATCACCACGCTTCCGCTTGCTTACGTTTTCGTAGCCATCTTAGCACCTTCTCTATTTCACACTCTTCCTCGACTAAATCACATCTTTCACATCTATCGGGTTCATCTTTTCTTTCTTTAATTAATTCTTTATAAACTTAGTCGTTATTGCTTTCGCATACGGTTCCCAACATACATTCTCAAATAACAATAAACCATTTCTCAAAATAAATAATTAAATGACACAACATAATCAATTATAAAACATATCATAAACCAATCTCAGTCGTTCGGGTGGATAGCTAAATCAATCAAACATGCGCTATCACATACACCACTACGCTAAGTGAGATTGGATGTCCAATCTTTGAGATGATTGGACGCCTTAATATGTTACCTAATTACCACGGCGTCTTAAGGGTATGCCCCTCTCTCACCTCGATGATGGACGTCCTAGTGCTCTCCCGAATCCTTTGATCGCCTCTCCTTGCTTTATATCCCCGCATCTGTCGCTCGAACTAAGACAATTCCCGTGCGTTAGAAACGATTTCGATATATTCTTTTAATTTATTTTGAAAACAATTTCTCTTGGGAAAACATGTGGTCATGGTTGAAGCCCTTTCAAAATCCAATTTAAATCTCATGCTTAAAACAATTCTTGGGAAAAAGCGTTTGAAAAATAGCTTAGAATTAATTTCCTTTTATTATAAAGTTTAATTTAAAACATCATTGTTATATAAATACATTCCTTAAAATATTTTTCAAAACACAAGAAGTAAAAGATAAATCCTAAGGTTACACAAATCAATTCATCACATTCAAGAACATTTATCACTCACTCACGACAACACATTCTTAGACTAAGGGGAATAGCTAATCAATTTACAGGATTAACACACAAACTCAATCAGGTACATTCAAATAATTCAGCTTAATGTTTTAATTGAATCATGGCAAGACCGAATTAATCATGTCCTAGTTTCTAATTATTTCTAAACTTGCAAACCATAGAATTAGCATTATGAAAATTAATTCAAACAATTTCACTCACTTCTAGCCCCTAACCGAAAAGAACAAAAGAAATTGGTACATCATGGCATTGAATATAAACATGGGATAAGGTCACTTTCATAAATTATTAAGAAAGAAAAATCATTTTAAACATCTAAAACATGCACTAACCGAATTACTCAAACAAAATCTTATAAAATATATCAAAACACCAAAATCATAAAACAATGAAATTATCCCATTTATTTTAAGACCAAACCGTGAGCATTCATGCAACAAATTCCATTTCATTTTTCTTGGTTTAATTCAAGAAACAAGTAAGATCACAAGCATCTTATGCATGTAGCTTTATGCTCCTAAATAAGACTAATCTTAGTCTACATGCACCCTAATTGATAGTCAAACACATTTTTCCTATTCTCCTACCTCTAGGCCGAATGCTATTATGCATGACAAAAGAACTTCATTTCACTTTTCAATGCACAAAAAGCAATTGAAGCAACCATATGACATCATGCATGAATCATCATGAAACTTTCCCTAGATTTTCTTTTAAAATCCAAACTTATAATTTTTCCTAAAACAAGGATTTGAATTATAACTTATTCGTCTAGCATGCATGAACTCCAAATTCCTAATTCTACCTCAAACACCCATACATGCACTAAAATTTAAGCATCAACACAATTTTAGCACTCATGGCCGAATGGCCTTCGCACCAACGCAACATGAATGAAACCATTCTTTGAATCAATTTGAGTGTATAAAAAGAAAGTCATTTTAAGGATCATCATCCTTAATTATTCCCTTTAAACCGAGGCATTCATAGAGGAAAAACTCGATTCCTTTACTTTGAAAATTGATATGCAAACTCAAGGTTCTACTTGTAAGACATGAATTAAGACATGCACACACAAAGATTAACCAAGATCATTGCAAATCAACATGCAAAACTAAAAATCCCTATTTTCCTCTCAACTAGGCTTAGATCATGAAATTGTTAGTCAATCACTCACATATACACACATGGGTCACGGATTGAGTACAAAAATTTAACATGCAAGACACAAATTCTCATAATTAAACCTTGATCATAATTCACTCACCCAATTCTTTCATAAAAACTTTGTGGATCACGGTTTAAGGAGAAAAGTTCAACATGCAAGGGTTCCATTTTAGTTTTTAGGAAAATCTCAAGTAGTGGTTTAGGTTCTTTGAGAGGTTTGTTTAGAAAATCTTCATGATCCACCAAAAAGAGCCATAACCGAATCATAGGAAGAGAGTCCATGAGTTCATTTACATACAAACCAAGTTTTAAAAGTCCATAAAAGTCTAGGCTATGCTTGCACTTACTTCTCAATCCATGAAAATAAACATGTAATGAAAAAGAGAAGAAAGAAAAAATTACAAATCAAAGAAAGTCTTAAATCTCTTAGTTTCCCACTTGATCTTCGAATAACCTACCAAGAAAATTGAGTCTTCCACTTTAAAGGCTCTAAGTCTTCAAAGAAGGTTCAAGGACTTGGTTTAGATCTCCTTATTCTTCCTTGGTATTCCTCACGGTTTCTCCTTCTCTTCCTAAGCTTCTATTTCTTTCTAAGACCTTGATATCTCTCTTAGAAAATGTGTTTAGTTTTGGAAGTGAGTTGTGAGGCAAATGGGATGGATGTGCTACGGTTCTAGGCAATAAAAGGCAACCAACAATTTCCTTTCTTGCACTTGAGAAGATTCGGCCATGTGTGTTGCTAAAAGGGTAGAATTGGCAACATTAAGGCTTGCATGGCTCAAGCCAAACCATTGAACAAATGGAGTAAGATTAGGACTAAGTTGGCTTCCTATTGGTTGATCAAATTATTAACCAAGCTTTACACTAATTAAACCTAGGTGCTAATGGGTTATTAGGCTTAGGGTGTAAGAGTCAAAATTGCATGGGACACTTGGTGGGTTCTAGGCTTGCCATGGGTTCTCTTTCCCTCAAAATCCAACACCTACCCCAACCACACACACACCTCATCACCGTAGCAACACCTACACACACTCCATGCAAGTTTCATTTTTATTTTCCATTCTTTTACTCATATAATGCATTAAATCATGAATTTAAGGATCTCATGCACATACTCATATAGGACCGTAGCATTATACACATGCACACACATCATGCATCTCATTTTCATTTCCTATCCTTTTACTTATAAGATGCATCATGAATTCAAAGATTATATACACACATATATTTATTTTCAAGCAATATCCACATATCAAACACATATCATATTGAGCACATAGCATAAATCAATTTCATGTCATGGTAATTCATTTAAGTCTCTTACAAAAACATACTATTATTTTTATTATAAGAAAACTTAGGCTATGTCAATTTAAAACAATCATTTACATACATGATTAATACACGTATATATATATATACATACATGTATAATTATATGGCCTTTAAAAATCGAACTTTTATAAAGGATTTCCAAAAGACAATTGAAATCTCCTATTTTCAAAAATCATGTTTTCTTAAAATTCGTTCTCCCAAGATTGCCCAAACCAATTTTGTAAATAGTTTCAGGAAATTCAGAAGGTCACAATTCCGAAGTTCATGTATGCAAAAGTACAAAAATTTTAGTTCATAAAGGAATCATTTCTTTAGAAAATCCTTTTTAGAAAGCAAGGGTTCAACGTTTATTTTCAGCGAATTCGTTTCTGTATGCACGGAAAATGCGGGGTGTTACACCGGTGTGCTAGGGCCAGGCACCAGCACCAGCTGACCGCATCAGGTCAGCAAATCAGCACCAGTTGGTGCACCAGTGTGCGTTGAGGCTGCACCAGCCAGAAATGCACCAGCCTCCAGGAACCAGCACCGGTTTGGTGCACCAGACTCAGAAAACGTGCACCAGATCCCGCACCAGAAATCAACACCGCAGCACCAGGATGCACGCACCACGCACCAGCAGCAGCAGGACCGCCAGGCGCGCGCACCAGATTTAAGTCTAGTGCTGCTGCATTTGGTCCATACGCATCAGCCCTTCCCCTCTTCTCTCATATGCGATTTCTTCCTATCATAAACCCTAGGTTTGCAATCATCAAAATCCAACCAAAATCCACACAAATTATCACTTCCAACTTGATTTCCATCACTAATTCACATGTTTCCCTCTCCAAAAACATCATATTCTTCACTTTCTTCTCAAATCCAACAATACCCATAAAACCCTAGGTTCTTCAACACCGAAAATCAACACTAAACCTCAACAAATCATCATCATATATCACCTCCCCACTTCAAATACAAGCTTTTCCCTCAATAAAAACCTACAAATCACTGACTTTCCTCTCAAACCCCAAATTTACCCACAAACCCCAACTTCTTTAATCAATCTCCTAAGGTCATAAAATCATCAAAGCAAGTTCAGAAAGTGACTAAGGGCAAGGAAATAGAGGCTTGGAAGCATGGATTAAGGCTTGGTGTTTGTGCTCCAAAGAATTCCCAAATTCTCCTCTTCTCTCCAAGAGGTAAGAGGGAGTACTTTGGTTTAAATTAGGGAAAGAGTTTAATGATAATATTAGAGACATAATTAGGTGTAATAAATTGTTTGAAGGCATTAGAAATTAATTGTAATGAATTATGGCTTAGTTTCCTATTGATGCAACTCTTTATGTCTATGTGTTATTTATTGAGTGTATGAAATTGTGTGTTATTATATGAATTAATGATTTTGTAGTATACATGATGCAAAAATAAATTTAGTATGTGTTTATTAATTACTAGTTTGCTTGTTGTTGATTAGACATGAACTAGTGTAAAGTGCTTTCTAATTTGATTTGAGCCAAACAAATGCAATTTTATAAAAAATAAAGGGGTTCAATTTAATTAGAAAGAGTCTAAGAAATTGCATCATGCATGGAGAAAAGGTGGACGTTAGGAGTAGGGGAAAAACATACAAGAAAATATACAATTCTATTAGTGAGGGCTAAGGTAACTAGATAGTGCTATTGAAACAATCACCGAGAATTGTTATGGAAAGCTTTGATCTTCCAAAGGGCCGGGTTCATAATTCGTGTCGGGGAATGGCTTTACCGGAACCATAACAATTCTGTCAGTTACTTTTGTTCTTCGTGGCCGATCACTGGTGATCCTTGCTATAGCCAATTTGGTGTTATCAAGCCAAATTGTATGAAGAACCCCTAAAAAGGGGTGAAGCACTATGCAAGCCATGTTGTGTTGAGGGGTACTACTATCGGTCGTTTTTTCCCCGGAGTGGAGGGTGAATGTGAGGAAATGTGTGATGTATACCAAAGCAAAGTAAAGCAAAGCAAAGTGAAAGTGAAAAAAAGAAGAAAAGTGCATGCATGTGCATCAATGTGATTTAATTCACTGAATCCAATGAAAGTGATATAGTAAATGAAATGAAATGCAAAAGTATAACATTGGATTCAAGAATTAAATCAAATGTGTGACGTTGCATTACATCATCATGTGATTGCATAATAAAGTACTGTTGTAAAATTATGTGTTGCACTCTATTGCAGGAAGAAAATGTATACTTGATGTTATGGGTATGAATACACTTATTTATGATTTATTATTATTATTTTAAGCGTTTTCCTTGATTTAAATTCAAATTACTCACCTCTTTGTGGTCAACATTTTAGGTACATATTACGAGGAGCTTTCCGTTGTTCCCTCTGCGGAGGACCCTACACTTCCCCTGATGAAGTGTAGTAGTTGCATCATACTTATAGTCTTATATATTGCTTATGATATTTCCTATTTTAATGTAAATTTCGAACGAACACTTATGGTTGTGAAGGGTAATCTTAATATCCTTTTCTTTTGAAAAACCTATTAAAATCACAACCAACTCTTGGAGTGTAATGAACTACTAAAGGACTTTGACTTTGAATGATTTGTACTAGTATTGTATTTAAATACTTTTGAATATATGCTCGTATGTAAAATTTTATCTGGACTGTTCTGGTTCTGACAGGTTACAGGTTTTTAAATTTTGGGAAAGTCCGTATTTTAAACATAACCTTGCGAAATTTTTCTAAAATTTTTTCAATAATTGGATTAAAATAAAATAAATTAGGATTAGGTGTTACATTTTATGGTATCAAAGCAGTGGTTGCATTCCTCGGTTGTGGAGTATGGTTCCCCTACTCCTAACTTGTTACTCCACATGATAGTAACAGAAAAGTAGTTAGTAATTAGTATATATATATATATATATATATAGAGGAGGGATCCGTTTACACCATGTTGAATTACACCAACTCTTACACCGCTCATAACTTTTTATACAATATGAATTTAATTAATCCATCCGTTAATTAATAACTATACATCATCAAGATCTTTTGTGTCAAATTTGAGAAAATTTAAACACCATTGAGTATAAATTCAAATAGCTCCATTTTCATATACTTTTAAGATATATATTTCGTTAATTTTGGTGTATGTAAATAAAGTACTAAATGATTTTGGATTTTTGTGAAATTTGATATAGATGATCTACATGATAGAAACTTTCAATCCAACGGTTGATTGGATTAAATTTGATTTGGTGTAAGAGTTATGTGCGGTGTAAGATTTGGTGTAATTCAACATGGTAAATGGATCCCTCCTCATATATATATATATATATATGTGTATTAAGTGTTTAGTTAATTAGTTATAGTTCTAAATTTTATTAGTGGATGTGATTCTTACTAATCACACTTTAATTTCAGACTTAGTATGGCGGAGCAAAATAATCGAGTTCGTGAGAGAATAGCTGATAGCCTGGAGAATCTCTATCGAATTAGCGTTAGTCAGAGCAATGCTTTAGGGTACCTAGTCCAAGCTAGTGCCAACCAAGCTAACCAAGCCAATCCACGGCTCCAACCGCAGGCTGAAACTCATTGGATCTCTGAGTTTAAACAGATGAATCCTTCCAAATTTGAAGGTGGTGTTAATCCTATTGGAGCTCGAGGGTGGTTGCAAGAATTAGAGAAAATCTTTCGGTCCATGCATTGCACGGATGCAGAAAAGGTTGCATTCTCTATTTTCATGCTTTCTGGTGAGGCCAAGTACTGGTTGGAGGAAACCAGACACTTCCTTGAGGCGGAAGCAAGGCCAATTACATGGGAACTCTTTAAGGAAAAATTTCTGGAGAAATATTTTCCTGAAGATGTGAGGCGTAAAAAGGATATTGAATTCCTTGAGTTTAAACAGAGAGACATGTCGGTGGATGAATATGTCTCAAAATTTGAAGAACTCATCAAGTTCTCATCTCATTATCATCGTTATCCTGATGAATGGTCAAAGTGTATTAAGTTTAAACTCTTTTCCAAAAGGGAACTTTGTCATATTTAGAAGTAAACAGAAAGTTGAAACTAAGGAAAGTAAAAACTCCCAATGGGCCAGAGCATGAAACTGCTACCCCAACGGGAAGGTCTAATTCTTAGTTTTAAACTAAGTATGTTGCTTACAAATATGGCAAAGGAAGTGAAACATTTTTGGAACCCAAGCAGTACGGAAATGATTCTATCATCAATATAATATATAATTGAGACTGATCACCTCGAGATATACATTTATTGACAGATAGTATTATTGAAGTCCTTGTGTTCAACCAAAATAAGTTTTCAAGTGTTTAAAGTCTAAGATAAGGAAAGTAATATGTTTCCAACTAAACCTTATAGATGCCAACCCTTCCCTATCAGAGTACGCAGCAGAAGTGATTAGATATCAATCCAATATATTATGTCTCCTCCTTAAGTTTATATAAGTCTAGCAAACCTTGAACTTCATAGAGTTTAATTTGGCCTAAGATTAGGGAGACGTTTTCTAGTAAGAACCTTTCTTTTTAGGATGAGTATTAAGAAAAGCTAGATTAGATTAGTGAAGTCTATTTAAGACCTAAGTTTAGTTAAGTCGTAGGTATGAGTCAAGTCTTAGTATGAATAGGAATTGTTTTGTGTACATATGCATGATTTCATTATGTGTTAATATGTTGCAACTTCAATCTTAACTATAGCCATCTACCAAATTAAAATTTTGACACTTGTTTTTGTATTAATTCTTGATGTACTCTTTAACTTTGATTCTTTCCTTAAGAGAAATTTTAAAAGAAAATGAAATTGTAACTTTCGAAATGTTTTCTTTTCACGTGTGATAATCCAAATTATACTCACCTACCAAATTGATTTTCAAACGCCAACCATTTTATCTATCCTTCATAACAACTCTTGTTTCCAATCACATTCACACGTAATGTGTAACACCCTATGATTTTTACCCTTAAAACCCCTCTATCAAAAATATGAATTTAAAATTTCATTTTTGATTTAATAAAAATCACCCGTCAAACGGACGGAGTTTTGTTTGTTTTTCGGACTAAACCAAAATTTAACATGTGATAAACAATTTTCAAATAAACAACTAATAGCCAGCAGGGCTTCAGATTATATTTCTAAATCATAGCAAGGCCCCCAGGGCTCCAATATGTTAGAGTAATAGCGGAAAAATACTAAGTTTGAGTGTCATAACCAAAACATATGACTTTGTCAAAATAAAACATCCTAAGCCTCACTTAAAATATGAATAACAAATTTTACATCAAAATAGTGTAGGAGGCTTAAGATCATAATATCCTCCAAAACCCATAATAACCCTACTCTCCCTGTAAGGGAAAGTACTCCTGCTCGGCCGGGGCTGTGCCAACTCAATCTCCGTACCTGAAAATGTAAGGGAGTGAGCATTGCACATGAAATAGAAAGCAGTTTCTAACTAAACATAACAATCCGC
Organism: Crotalaria pallida; assembly: GCA_037953625.1. Taxonomy (NCBI): domain Eukaryota; kingdom Viridiplantae; phylum Streptophyta; class Magnoliopsida; order Fabales; family Fabaceae; genus Crotalaria; species Crotalaria pallida. The sequence continues at coordinate 104,328,310 of CM075654.1, read as the reverse complement.
TAGGTCAAACACAACTAGAAAATAGAGCATATATTCACATATAGCACGCCATGCACATTTCATAATTTCCATATTCATTATTCATTCCAAATTTCCATTTTCATTATTCATTTCAATATCCATTTTCATTATTCATTTCAATATCCATTTTATTTCCGTACATCACCTCAAATCAGAGGCCAATGCACAATTTCATGCAACACATTTATCACCTCAAAACAGAGGCTCTCATTCTTTTCCATATTTAAATTATGTGTCCCTCAGATCAGAGGTCAACACTCAATTCTTTAATTCATCCGGTGTCCCTCAGGTCAGAGGTCAACACCCAATAACATTCATTTCATCTTGTGTCCCTCAGGTCAGAGGTCAATACTTCACTCTCTTAATTCACAGTGTGTCTCTCAGGTCAGAGGTCAACACACCAATACACATTTCATCCGGTGTCCCTCAGGTCAGAGGTCAACACCCAACTCATTATTTAATCCGGTGTCCCTCAGGTCAGAGGTCAACACTCAATCATTTTAATTCATATCGTGTCCCTCAGGTCAGAGGTCAACACATTTTTAACATTTTATTCATTTCGTGTCCCTCAGGTCAGAGGTCAACACTCAATCGTACTTCACCTCCACGCAGGAAGGTACCTCATACATTTGGCCTATGGGTACTTCACCTCCACACCGGAAGGTACCTCATACCATTGTACTTCACCTCCACACCGGAAGGTACCTCATACAATTTGGTCGGTGGGTACTTCACCTCCACACCGGAAGGTACCTCATACTACCACCTACATTATACTTAACATCATTCTCTTTATAAACCATTCATTCATATCACATTTAACCACAATCAACACATAATTATTCATGTAATTTCCTTATTCATTTCCTTTCTCAGTTATCACAATTATACTAAATAGTGTTCTCTTTTATAGCCCAACATTTAGATTCGCCCTTCATTTTAATTTTGCATATATCATCTTTTACTTTGGTTTTCACATAATCATTTTACTTCCGTTTCCTATATTCATAAGTTCAATTCATAAACCATGATCTTTATTCACAATTGATAATACTTAACATTTTTACTTATTTAACAATTAGATACAATTGTGCACATTTATCACATTTAGTCGTTTCCATTCCCTTTCTTCCTATATCAATTTATTCCTCAACACATACATATATTTGCTACAGTAATTAATTATCATTTAATTCACAACTTTACAATTAAAGTCAATAATCATAGAAATCATTTATGTCAACTTTATTATCACATTACCCAATTCCTCAAGTACTTCAATATAATCATTAACCAAATTTCATTTATCAAATTACTCATTTTCATATTATTGAGTTTCCTTTTCCTAATCTTAACATCCAATCATCATGCATATTTAATTAATTAGAATTTTATATTCAATAACCTAGGGTTTTATAATCTAATTTTCTCCCCTAACACATAACCCTAACATGCATTATATACTAACTAGAACCTACTCCCTAGAACAAGGCAAAGCTCACTATATCCACCCCCTTACCTCAAACACTTAAGGATTAGCAGAGTCCAAGTGTCCTATACTCTAGTTTGCCCACCAAGAGCTCAAAATCCACAAGAGAGTGATAGAACCTATTATAAAGCCACAAAAATGAGGGTTATTGCTCACTCCATGATTCTCAAACTAAACCCCATGGAAAACTTGAAGGTTCTAAGCTTAGAATTGAGAACCTCCATAAGAGGGAGGAGAGAGAGAACTTGAATTAGAGAGAGAGAGGGAAGGAATCAAAGGCTTGAATACTTACTTGGAGCAAGGAGGAAGAGATTGGTTGATGAAATGAAGAAATCCCACTTGTTCTTGGTGGATTTGATGATGAAGAATGGAACCCTAGAGGAGAGAGAGGTTCGAATTTTGGAAGAGAAGAACACGTTTTGCACTTTTATTTTTTTCTGCATCTACAGCAGTTAATCGATTAATAATCGATTATGAAATTTCCCATTTTCTGACCTTAATCGATTAAGCTGCAGTTTAATCGATTAAGCTTCAGTTTAATCGATTAAGCTGTTCAGTTTTGCAGTACCCAGACATTGAGAGGCCATAACTTCTTCGTTACCCGTTGGATCTTCCTCAAATTTTAAAGCAAGCTTCCCTACATACCAATCTTCACATCCAACGGTGGAATTTGTGTTTAGAGTTGTAAATCTTTTATTTTGAATTTCCTAATATCCTATGTTGTTAACCCCAAAATCAAGCCTTCAATCCACTATTTTTAACTCAATATCATTATTTCCTTCACTCTAAGCTTGACCATCATCAATTATACTAGGAATTAAATTTGGGGTGTTACATAATGCATTCTTTGACTTTGATTCTCTCTTTAAGAAAATTTTTGGAAGAGAAATGGAATTGTAATTTTTAAAATGTTTTCTATTAACTTGTAGTTTTAACCCAGAATATACAAATATCAAAATCTTATTCTTCTATACAAAATAGCTTTGGTTAAAGTTTGAAATTATTTTCTTCATTATTGATTAACAATATTTTTCTATGTTTAAGTGCTATGTAACCACCTAGGTTACAAGGCACATAAAACTTAATAATATAAGTATCAAATCTCTAATTTTGTAAATAAGGTTGTAATCTAATTTTCAAATCATGATAAATTAAAATTTCTGTCGAATAAAACTTGCACCTCCTGATTGTCTATGCTCAACTCATACATGTCATTGATTTTTAATCATATTCCCTTACCTTTTTTTCTCTTTATACTTGTGCTTTCATCATTCCACAATTACCAATCCTTTTTATTATAATTAAGTCTTGCTATTATCCAAATCTTTCATTTTTGATTCATTTCAATTTAATTCAATTCAACACTACTTTAGTGTGTGCTGAATAATTTCCTTTGCTTGTGTTGGGTTGATGTTTTATTCTTCTTTTAAAAAGTATACTCTTTGATAAAATTTTCAAATGATGCTCCTTGTGTTTTGGCTTATGTTTGATCTTGAATGGAATTTCAAATGAATAATACCTTGATGCTTTGTGTGTGTGTTAGTTTAATTGGGTTTGAATTATGTTTTTGTCGTCTTAACCTCTTTTAATGATGTATGCTTTATGTTTTGCTTCTCTATATTTATGTTACCTATAAATATCTATTTTAAAATGTTATCATGATGCTAATACTGGAATTTTAATATATGTATCTCATTGAATGATGATATGCTATATTAAATATAGGATTATCTCCTACTATGTTTGTGATTAAATGCAATAGGTTATGTTTCCAAGGTTTGAAATTTAACTAGTTAGTAAGAAGCCTATCCAGGAAGAAACCTCATTAGAAATCTGGTAGTTATAGTTCAGAAATTCCAACATTAGTTCCATCCTAAGTGGGGGAGCGATCCCCAAACCATTGAATGCCTCCTAAAATAAATTAGGATTTCTAATCCTTATGAGTAAGATAAGTCGAATTTCGAGGACGAAATTCATATAAGTGGAGGAGTATTGTAACATCCCCAAATTTATTAAATAGTTACAAGCATTAGTTAGTTAGAATTCATCCATAATTAGAATTTAAGTAACGCATATAGTTTGATTTGATTTAAGTAATTAGAAGTTGTAAGTTAGATAATTTTAAGAAAAAAAATCAGCACTGGCTCATGCACCGGTGCTCATGAGACGCACCGGCTAGTCAGGAGACGCACCGGTGCGCTAGGGCCAGGCACCAGCACCAGCTGACCGCACCAAGTCAGCAAATTAGCACCAGTTGGTGCACCGGTGCGCGTTTAGGCTGCACCAGTCAGAAATGCACCAGCCTCCAGGAACCAGCACCAGGTTGGTGCACTAGACTCAGAAAAGGTGCACCAGATCCCGCACCAGAAATCAGCACAGCAGCACCAGGATGCACGCACCACGCACCAGCAGCAGCAGGACCCGCACACCATATTTAAGTATGGTGCTGCTGCATTTGGTCCATACGCATCAGCCCTTCCCCTCTTCTCTTATATGCAATTTCTTCCTATCATAAACCCTAGGTTTGCAATCATCAAAATCCAACCAAAATCCACACAAATCATCACTTCCAACTTGATTTCCATCACTAATTCACATGTTTCCCTCTCTAAAAACATCATATTCTTCACTTTCTTCTCAAATCCAACAATACCCATAAAACCCTAGGTTCTTCAACACCAAAAATCAACACTAAACCTCAACAAATCATCATCATATATCACCACCCCACTTCAAATACAAGCTTTTCCCTCAATAAAAACCTACAAATCACTCACTTTCCTCTCAAACCCCAAATTTACCCACAAACCCCAACTTCTTTAATCAAGCTCCTAAGGTCATAAAGTCATCAAAGCAAGTTTAGAAAGTGACTAAGGGCAAGGAAATAGAGGCTTAGAAGCATGGATTAAGGCTTGATGTTTGAGCTCCAAATAATTCCCAAATTCTCCTCTTCTGTCCATGAGGTAAGAGGGAGTACGTTGGTTTAAATTAGGGAAAGGGTTTAATGATAATAATAGAGACATAATTAGGTGTAATAAATTGTTTGAAGGAATTAAAAATTAATTGTCATGAATTATGGCTTAGTTTCCTATTGATGCAACTCTTTATGTCTATGTCTTATTTATTGAGTGTATGAAATTGTGTGTTATTATATAAATTAATGATTTTTTAATATACATGATGCAAAAATAAATTTAGTATGTGTTTATTAATTACTAGTTTGCTTGTTGTTGATTAGACATAAACTAGTGTAAAGTGCTTTCTAATTTGATTTGAGCCAAACAAATGCAATTTTCTAAAAAATAAAGGGGTTCAAATTTAATTAGAAAGAGTCTAAGAAATTGCATCATGCATGGAGAAAAGGTGGGCATTAGGAGTTGGGAAAAACATATAGGAAAATATACAATTCTATTAGTGAGGGCAAAGGTAATTAGATAGTGCTATTGAAACAATCGCCGAGAATTGTTATGGAAAGATTTATCTTCCAAAGGGTCGGGTTCAAAACTTGTGTCGGGGATTGGCTTTACCGGAACCATAACAATTTTGTCAGTTACTTTTGTTCTTCGTGGCTGATCACTGTAACAGCCCGATTTTCACTTCCGAAAATTACCGTTTATATCTTATTAATTTGCTAAAAATGAGGCCAATTTTTTTTTTACATAATTATGAAAACGTTGTTGATGCATAGCTTGAAAATCGAGTTGTCACTACATTACTTACTCACTTAACTGAATTTCGGAAACATTCGTCATTATAAAATAAACTTAACCTTGAGTCCATCATGGTTCAATATATTACATCAAAAAAGACTCTTACAACTTCCACAAGGGTCCATCATCAAAGTTCTTCAAAATAAAAAGTATTACACCAAACTAAAATTAAATTAAGCTGAAGTACATAAACAGTTCATTACTCAGGTAATCCTCGACATCCAAAACACAGATCCTAGACTCTAGAGACAACACACCACCACAATAAGCTCCGGACACATCACTCCTCCCTTGAATCCTCATCATTAGACTCCTGACCAACTCCATCCACAAGCTCCATCGCCTCATCCTCGTCCGACCACTCCATAGGATTCTCCTCCTCCTCTGGTGCTACCATAGAGTGCGACACCTGATCTTTTTCCACATGTTCAGACGATCTAGCAACCAAAGGTGCGGGTTGACCACCATTCTCGTAATGCTCTCTTGGTCCACCATCTTGATAATCTTGGAGTGTGACTTGTCCCACGTGCACATCCATTGCAGTCCCTCTCAAAACATGTCTCAGATCATCGAACTCCAGTCGAGAATCACCTCTCCATATCCATCCATCAGGCGTGACTTCCCACACTCCCCCCTGCAGGGGCTGCATGTGGATTGCTACACGATAGGCCATCTATCCGTTGCAACATCAGCATTACCGACATGACAACGAGATAGGAGAGAGTCAGCATTCCGGACGTACACTACGTCGACGGTGTGGGCTCACAATAGACCCAATGCCAAGATAAAAACATAACATAACAACATACAACCAGAACAGTATACAATAACAGTAATCATATAGCAAATAATAACAACATAATGGTGACATAGCAGATATCTTCAACAGTGAAAACAATTCATCAACACCAATAACATATATCATTTCATATCTCAATAAACTTTGATATCACATCATGCTCATTCTTTAATTACTCATCTCATAAGCTTCTCAATTATCACTATTATAACCGATTCCAAGATCATAACTTATTAAACATAATCATTCTTTATCATTAAGTCTTATCAATTCGAGTCCTTAGATGATGTGGGGAAATAATCATCATCAAGGAGGTTGGTTAGCACACACGGCTACATCTCCTCATATCACCCATACCTAAGTCGGAAGCAAACAGGAGTACGGGACTTTTACCATGCAGGCTTGACAGCTGTCTGCTACATCGTAGCAAAATTAAATGGAGTGCTGGTTCATTGCATAATGCCTCGTTCCAGTCCCTCTCACTGTTCTCGAATTGCCATAGGGGGCGACAGTACCATTTCTAGTTCGCGATGCAAAACTTACCACGGCCAATCGGGACTACTTGCCTTATTTCCTCTTATGGAATTCATTCCGCCTAGAAATGTACTCAAGGCTTCTTCACGTATCACCGTCCTTACCCTCCCCTATTGCAATCACCACCTAGGTATCCGCAGATAAATAGGGTATCTTCCTCTCCACTACTTCGCACTCATGCTCGCCGCATCAGTACATGTCTTTTAAAGTCTTATTAAACTTCATCACTTAATTAATGTCTTAATCATATGGTCGACTCATCCTTGATTCAACCCTTTGACAAGTCTCGACCACTAAAGAGTTACATCTTTTCCCCAACGTAGCACAAGACTTCGAGTTCCATCAACTGTTTGGCACCACTGTCATCGCATAGCTCACATGGTTGACTTAGAGTCCTAGCTTCACGGAGATTCCGTTAAGCACCACGGCCAACACGTAGCTTGCATGGCTGACTTGAAGTCCTAGCCTTACAGGTGTTCCTCATACAGTTACTTGCGTACAAAAGCATTCCATAGGCACATTCTTTGATCAGCAATACTTGTCTTTAACTTTTACAAATCCGATTTGAAACCTATATCTTGCATCCTTGTTCATTATTTTCATCAGCATTATTCTCATCTTAAACAACATTACTCTTTTGTCTTATAACATGCCTTAGTTACTCATCATTTCTCATAACTTTCGGGATATTTTCAGTCTCATTATAATTTCATAATTTTCATTGCCTCACTTAAATAAAAATCCAGAATCAAGACATAACAGACGTCTCTCAGAAAATGAACCATACTCAACAACAGATATATTGCAGGCATATATTACAGTACAAATTAAATCATGCATCATAATTAAATCACATGACATCATTTAACATATAAGCATATAAGCAACATCATTTAGCAATCAACAGACCATGGTTTCAATCTTTGAGATGATTGAAACATCTTAGTAAAGGATCTAAATGCCACATTGTCTTAGGATCACTGCTCTCTCGCCTCTTGTTCCAGTAGATACTTGCACAGGATTTTCGCGGGTACTTGCTACAGATTGATGCTCCAATCCACCGTCTTTAAAATACCTCGTATTAAATAAAATACAATTGCATTACTAATTTATTCGGATAAAATTATTTTCTCAAACTCAATAAATTTTTCATTTCATTTTTCTTTTGAAAACTCCTTTTTGGTTCTTGTTAAACATCATAAAATATAATCACCTTCTCAAAATCATTCCAACTTTTTCTAACACTTTAAGTTCTCCAAAATCATTTGAAAACAACTAAAAAATAATTTAACTGATTGATTTGGTTGCTGGTCCGGTCTTGGACAGCCACCGTTTAAAGTCCGAAAACACTAAAAAATCGCAATTTTTCGATCTAGCTTTCATTATATACAAGAGTACTTGAAACTAAACTTTTAAGCATTTGAAAACACTTTTTAAATGAAAATACTTTAATTAAAAATTCTGGACAGCATTGAATTAGAACCAAAACTCACTTTTTTACATTTTAATTCTCTAAAAGAAATTATCTATAAATCTTATATTTAAATCTTCAAAGTAAAACACTTTATTCTTCATTTTTAAAATATCAGTACTAAGATATAAATATTTGGACAGCAACTAACACTTTTTATGAAATCACTTAAATAAAATCAAACACTAAAGATCATAACATGCATGCAACAAAATCCATAATTTTTAGCTTAATATTATTTTATTACTAACATGCATGATAAATTTATCACCAATCAAATTCACTTCACACAATCAATCATTCTATCTTAATTTACAAATGTAACATGCATGTACTCATTTCCTCAAGATCAGCTCACAAATGTAACATGCATGGCACTTACATGTATTTTCCGCACCACAATTCACAATTTTATATTTTTATCACATGCATGCAAAACTTAACACTTATAAATTCAAACCATGCATCAAGAATCATCATTAACAATTTAGTTTCAAAAATCAAACACCCTAACCTATTTAAATCTACCTTGGCCGAATTATTTAAGAGAAAAGATTAAATTTTTGTCAAGTCTTTAACATGCAAAATCAAACTTCTCACTTTTCTACTTAAAACATGCAAGACTAAAATAAATAAAATATACATCAACATTTTTCATTCACTTTCAACCAGAACCTTAGATCTCTAAAAATCAAAGTCACATATTAACATGCAAACACTTAAAACTCATATATCTAGTCCTAAAACCAACATGCATGTGCTCAAATAAATTATCAAAGCATAAACTCTATTTTTCCTAGAATAGGCCGAATTACATCACTAAAAATGAAGATCTATACAAATTTTTACAACACAAAATCATGATCAATTACATATAAGGTACATGCATGCTCTCATTACACATATTCTAAGTTAAATCTTTAATCATGCATTAAAATCTCAACACAAAAATATCTTTAAACTTTAAATAGAATATCAAGAAGAAAAAGAAGAAGAAGAAGAACTAAGGCTTCTACATGAAAAATCACTTGTGAACACTCTTGAATCTTCAAGAAAATTTCTTCTTTTTCTCCTTCTCTTCTCCCACAGTTTTCTTCTTCTTTTCTTTTTTTTATATTTTTGTTCTAGAGTTTGATGGGCTCTAGAACGAAGTGTATAGTTTTTGTAGAAATGAAGAAGAAGGAAAGCAACCAACATGCAATACTTAAGGTATTTATAGGCACAAAATCCTTGGGGGAAAATACAAAAAATTCGGGTCTTAAGGTCCAAAATAAGGGTAATTTGGTCATCACAAAGAGTTGCATGGGAAGGGTCATTTCAAGCATCAACTCACCCTTAAAGATATACTAATTTATTCATTTTTGCCTAACTTAATCAAGAAGGATAAATGACTTATAAAAATTTAATCCTAGGTATATGTATATATATATACATACCGTAGCACACACATACACATACATAAAAAAAAAACAATTTTCTTTTACTTATGAAAGAAGGATCAATTTTTATCCATACAAAGTAATATATAATTTTATTAAAACATAAAATATTATTCACCAACAAAGCCCAGCACAGTTGGTAGATAGCTAAATTCCTTAAGCATGATGTCAGGGGTTTGATCCCTGCTGTGGGCATGAAAAAGGCTTTGTTGGTAGAGGCAAAACCCACTTCGGTGATCTCTACGCCTCGGAGGGGATTAGTCTTCGGCTGTCGGCTGGGGGATACCCTTGGTGTACACCAAAAAAATATTATTCATCCACACATACACTTCTCTTTCATATTTTTTTTATAACCATTTCTACAACTTGTCCTCCTTTTCGGGCCTATTGGGTCGTGAGGCCCAACAAGATGGAAATAAAAATTTTCTTCTCTTTCACTTCTAAAAAAAATCAATTCTTATTTATAAAATAATTAAATAATGAAATTCGATAATAATTTTTGGAAAGACCAAAACATAAAAATTCAATCTAACTTTTACATATGTGACAACCCGCAAATTCCTCGTCTGTTTTAAACGAATTTTTTGAGATAGATTTTATTGACAAAAGGTGTATTGATGTGAAGATAAGTATTTTCATGGACTCTAAGCCAATGGTTTTACTATTCGAGATTTCTTTAAGAAGTGAAATTCTTGATGAATTTCAATAGATTGAATAACTTTGAAAATTCATATCTTTTTGACTGTAACTCCGAATTTTATGATCTTTATATGAAAATGATCGTATTGAAATGTAGATTTCAAAAATATAACTTTCATAATTTTCTGGATTGATTTTCGAAAATTTATTTCCTGAGTGCATTGTAAACGAATTCTGAAGTATTTAAATTAGTAAAAGTAGTTAAAGACCTCAAATGAACTTTTCCTTTTGAGGATTTCTTTTATATATTAAAGTATGATTTTTGAAAATAAAATGAGGGCTATATCTATAGCCAAGTGGTGCAGTTAATTATTTTATTTAAAGTGTGTACTTTGGAGTTTTATTTGTGATTGTTGATGATTGTCATGTTATAAAAGGAAAATTATTTTGTGTAATCTTATAAAGTTAATTTAAAACAAAATGAATATTTGATATGATGTGTATGTGAACAATTGTGTGATGTGTGAATCCTTTGAATCTTATTATTTTTCATTAAGATGACATAACATATTAATGTCGGAATGGTGTGTGTGGTTAGAAAAATGAAAATGCAATATGTGTATGCATATGTATAGGTGGCGAAATGCATGAGGGAAAGTAAGAGAAATTATTTTCTTATAGGATAAGAAAATTAAGAGTAAAAATTTAATCCATGGAAAATTAGGAGATGTGATGTAGGAAATAAAATGATGAATGATTAGACCTAAAACCTTAAATTACTCCTCTTTGTCTAGGTTGATAAAATCCACCCATGCAACAAACCAAGTGCCAAAATTGCCCCTCCCTTTAACACATAGAACCGAATTATTCAAGGGCAAAGAAGAGAATTCACGGTTTGCCTATATAAATCCTTGGCCTTAGTTCATTTTTCATTCACTCACTTCTTCATCCATTCATTTCTTCATTTCCACCCAAAACACAAGTCTAAGAGTTCCTTAAACTCTTAGAACTAGAGAGAGAGAGAGAAAGAGAGAGAGAGAGTGGCCGTGAGAGTGAAGGAGAGAAGGAAGAAGAAGAAGGTTTGATCCAAGAGTTTTCCTTGAAGATCAAAGTTCTAGAAGCTAGAAGACCCTGACCTTGGTGTGTAACTCGAAGATCATAGGAGTTTTGAGTTAGTTTAAGATCTTAGCTTTGTAATTTCCTTTTCTTTTGCATGTTTGATTTTATGGCTTTTTGATCTTTAATTTCTTTTGCATGTATCATATATGCTTTGATCTTGAATTGTTAAAGTTAATGAAACTTGTAAGATGCTAAACCATGAGCTAGATGATTCGGCCATGGCTAGAAAATCATGTCTTGATGCTTTTTAATTAGATTTAAGTGATTGCATGTGAGTTTTATGTTTAGAAAGGTTTATTTATGTACATGCATGTTGGATTTGTGACTTGATCTAGGATTTTTGTAGATGCATACAAATGGTTACATGATTTGAGTGCATGATCTTATATTTTTTTTAAGAAAGTGAAAAGCTTGAATCAAAAATGTTAATTTTTAGCAAAAATGTTCCTTTTCTTGATGTGAGTTTCGGTCAAGTCTAGAAAGTGAGGAGCTTGTGCTTTTTGATTTTATTTGCGTTTATGCATGTTGATGTTCGGATTAGATTGGTTGATTTTAGGCACATGCAAGTGATGAATTGAGTGTTAAAGTGCATAACCGTGATTTTGTTAAAGTCAAAATGAAAAGCTTGAGTTTTGGATTTTGTGCATGTGAAAATATTGAACAAAAATCTTACCTTGATGATGATGATGATGTACGGTTATAATGATATGGAAAGAGATCATGCTTTGAAAAACTATTTTGAGTACATGCAAGACTTAGTCTAGTGTTTTGATCATTTGCATGTAAAAATGTTTGCATAAAAACCTTGTTAATTGCCTTAATGACATTCGGCCATGATGAGAAGAGAAAAGAATCTATGTTTGATTTTGTTTTGTGAACATGCATGTTAGTTTTTGTTAAATCTAGGAACTTTATGAACATGCATGAGGTTTAATGTTAAAAATGAAATTTTTATGATGTGTAGCTACTTGAAATGTCATGCATGTTAATATTAGTTTAATCTAAGAACCTTGAATGCATGCATGAAATTATTAGGGCTTGAAAAATAAGACTTTGATGTAGTATTTGAATTAATAAGTTGATTTAAGTTAAGAAAATTAAATTAAAGCTTGAAGCTCACGGTTTTGAATTAAAAAGGAAGAAATAATTTCATGATCTTGTGTCTTTGATGTGAACAAATCTTTGTTTTGACGTGTGCATAATTTCAGCCATGAATAATAAAGGTGTTAAGGAAACTTTGTTTTATAAACCTAAAGATGCAAGTTGATGCTTGAACATGATTTAGTTGTTTGGAGTGTATAAAGTTTATATGTTTGGCTTAATTCTTTGATTATATTTGGTTTTGCATGCATATATGTCTAAGTGATTTTATTGTTTAAAAAATGAACTTGCATGATAATGTTTCAAGTTGATTAGGTCGATTTAAAGTGTTTGAACTAGTAATCTTTGGTTTATTTTCTTGGAGTAATTCGGTCCCTTTTTAATAAAGTAGGTAAATATGAAAATGAATTATTTGAAAAGATTGCGAGTTGTATAATTGCTCTAATGTTGATCAATTGGTTATATGCTTCCAATTAATTAATAAAATGTTGTTTTGATGCCTTAAGGTTTGTTAAGAAAAATCCATGAATATTGTTTCATTTTGTGTATGATTCGGCCTTGAAGGGTTTAGTAGGATGGGAAATTATTTTGTTAAATAATAATTGATATTTGAAAAGTGTATGACCTATATAGAAAGTAAAAGCTAAAGTGTTGTTTGTTGTTTGTGTGTTAAGTTGATGATTGGAAAATATTTGAATACGTAATTGGTTTTGAAATTAATTGATTTTAAGTTAGTTCGATTTGATTTATTTGGGATTGTTGGATTGTACTTGGTGGCTGTCCAAGATTTGCTTTATGACAAAAAGTTTGAATTTTAAAGTGTGAAAGTGATTGTTTTGAGCTAAAGAATTATTTAAAGCGAAAAGTATTTTCACGATGTTTTCGGATTTTTATTAAAGTGATTTTGTGAAACAATCCTTTTCTGTCCAGAATCGTTTGGACTTGTTCCTTAAATTTAAAAATGTGTTCAAGTGATTTAAAGTATGGATTTCAAGTGGAATTTGATTTAAGAAAAAGTCGGATTGAAAACGGTGAATTTTTCGGTGTTTTCGGACATGATTAAGGTGCTGTCCAAGACGGACAAGCAACCAAATCAATTGATTTAAATCACTTTATTAGATACTTTCAAAATGGTTTTGAAGTACTCGAAGTACTAGAAAATATTAGAGTTGTTTTGAGAAATCGATTATGTTTTAAGTCTTCTGACGAGGAATGAAATGTGTTTGAGTTAAGAGAAGATTTTCTTGATACAAGTTAATAATGTAAACGCGTTCTATTTAATACGAGGAACTTTAAAGACGGGAGATTGGAGCAGCAGATAACGAAAAGGATCAGCGGAGATAGTGCGCATGTAATTGTTGGATTTGAGGTGAGAGAGAAGCTTTCCTAAGACACCGTGGTATTTAGGTGATTTATTAGGACGTTCCGGATCATCTCAAAGATCGAAACTTAGTGGTTCGGAGTCAGTAGTATAGTGGCAATTGTCTGTGTTGTGTGGCCACTTATACGAAGGAGACAAAGACCACATGTTGTTATGTGATGAATTTATATGTTGATGATGTGAAATAGCATGCTTATGTTTATTTGTTTAATTATGCATGATGATATTTGAATTGTTGAATACTAAGAGTAGCATGCTGATGGACGTCTGTTACGTCTTGAAAATGAAATAATGTGAATAAGATGTGAAAGTAATGAAAAATGATTGAAAAGAAAGACGAATGAGATAATGTGAATAAGTTGTGAAAGTAAAAGTCACAAAGAGAAAGATATAATACCCTGTTTGGCCTAAGTCCTTATGTGTAACATCCCCAAATTTACTAAGTGTTTAAGTGCCTTAGTGAATAGAATTGCCCTAAGTGTCGTTGCATTCTTAGGTTTCGATTTCAGTTGAAAACGTTAATTGGTATTAGAATTAGTGTGTGCTTAAGTGTTTAGAGTGTAGTATTTAGCTAAGAGTGGGTTGTGTGAAGTAGAAATAAGTTAGAATAGGTTTAGAGTGTAGAGAAGGGAAAATGTTAGATTAAGAGTGCAATTTAGAAAGGTTATTTAAGGATTAAGAGCATAGGACTCTAGGAAATTAAGAATAAAAGACCCATAGCTCTAAACCCAAATTCCACCGTTGGATGTGAAGACAAGTGTCTTAGGATGCTTGCCTCAAAATTTGAGCAAGATCCGACGGTTAGCGAAGAAGTTAGAGTGATTCGAAGTTCAAGGGGATAAGTAGAATGATCAGGTTAATCGATTAACACTGTGAGTTAATCGATTAAATTTATGGCACCTTTCGGCCTTAATCGAGTAGGGCACAGGTTAATCGATTAAATTTATAGCACCTTTCGGCCTTAATCGATTAAGACCAAGTTAATCGAGTGATCCTTTAAAAATTAACAAGTGTTAATCGATTAACCATCGGGTTAATCGATTAACCCCTGTTATATCAGCAAAAATCACGTTGAATTGAATCATTTTTCTCAAGACTTTTCTCTCTCCTCTCACACGATTCTCTCTTCTCCTCCCCTAGGGCTTTTGATTTCTTCAAGTTCCCACCATAGAAAATCAAATTAAACACCCCAAATCACTTCCCTATCACTCCCTCATACATTCCCCTCTCTCAATTTTCAATTTCCCCTCTTTCTCATAAAAACCCCAAATCCAACCCAAACCCTAACTTTCCCAATCCACTCCATAAAGCTCTCTAATCATGCAAAGGAGTTTGGAATGTGCTTAAGGATAGGGAGTAGGAGTCTTAGGAGCTTGGATTGGAGCTGGGTGTGGGAGCTCCATCAAAACCCCAATTTCTCTCTCTCTCTCTCTCCTCAAGGTAAGGGGTGTACTTTGGTCTAGTATTAGAGGAAGGGTTTAATTATAGTAATAGAGTTATAATTGGGTATATTATTGATTGGTTAGGTTGATGGGTAGGAGGGTAGAGTATAGTTAGGAATCCTAAGTTTTAGTGATATGTTATTAATGTATGTTTATATTAATTGATTTTATAAATTGTAAAGTAGAAAGTGAAGAACCCTAGGAAGGTGATTTAAATTACAGCCCCTGAGACATACCTGAGTATGTCGACTGATTGTTGATTGATATTGTTTGTATTAATATTATTAAAGTGTATATAAGTAAATTGTAAATTACATTCATATAGTTATGCATTAAATAGGTCCAAGTACTTCTCAATTGAGTTTAAACCAATTAAATGACATTTTTCTAAAGAACAAAGAGGGCCTTAAATTCAATTGAAAAACACTTAGGATATTGGATCATGCATGGTGAAAAGGTGGACGTTAGGTGTCGGGGAAAAACACACGTCGCTTCGCGATTGATGAGGACAAGAGTAAATGTTAGGAATTATTATGGAGAACTTTGATCCTGCAAAGGATACGGGTTTGCTTCCCGTGTTGGGGGTTGGTTCTATGCAAACCATAATAATTCTATTTACTTTGGTTTCTTTGGGCTAGTCGAGGGTGATTTCTGCTAAAGCCCGATTTGGACAAATCAACCCAAATCGCATGAGGGACCTTCCTAAGTGGAGGTGAAGTGTTGTGCAAGCGGGTGAGCGAGGGACCTTCCTAAGTGGAGGTGAAGCACCCAACTAGAGGTTGAGAAATGCTTACTCCTGGTCGGTTTTTCCCCAGAGTGAAGGGAGGGTTGTGAGGTGGTTGTGTTATTATTGTTATGGAAAATGTAACACCCTAATAAATTCTACCCTTAATTCTCAAGTATTAAAAATGTGCACTTAAAAATTCCTTTTTAGTTTAGTAAAATCAACCGTCAAACGGACGGAGTTTTGTTTGTTTTTCGGACTAATCCAAAATTTAACCTGTGATAGATAACTTCAAATAAACAACCAATAGCCAGCAGGGCTTCAAAATTATATTTCAAAAACATATTAAGGCCCAGAGGCTCCAACTATAAGAGAGGGCATTAATTAATCAGAGTAATAGCGGAAAATACTAAGTTTGAGTGTCATAATCAAAACATATAACTTTGTTAAGACAAAACATACTAAGCCTTTTTTAAAATTATACATGTTGCATTTACATCCAAATATTATAATAGGTTTAAGTCCATATTATATCCTAAACCCATAACACCCTACTCTCCCTGTGAGGGAAAATACTCCTGCTCGGCCGGGGGCTGTGCCAGCTCAATATCTGCACCTGTAAATGTAAGGGAGTGAGCATTGCACATGAATAGAAAAGCAGTTTCTAGATAGACATAACAACTAACCAGGCCAAACACACTTAGCAATTTATTCACATAATCACATTATCATCGCAAGCATACCACATTTTCCAATTCCATCATTTTATAAGTGTCGGTTCCCTTTTTGTTAGTTCATTTCCTTTATTTGATTCCCTTTTATTTGTTTTCCCCGTTTCCACAGAAATCCCTTTATACTCCCTTACCTTTTTCTTATTTTTACGGTGTATGTATGTCTCCACCAAATCGAAGGCCTACATACATCGCGTTTCCATTACCTTTACCTTGTCCAATTTTATCCCCTTACCTTTTTCTTTGATTTTACGATGTATGTATGTCTCCACGAAATCGAAGGCCTACATACATACACCAATCACGATGTATGTCTCCACCAAATCGAAGGCCTACATACATCGCGTTTCCATTACCGTTACCTTGTCCAATTTTATCCCCTTACCTTTTTCCCTTGATTTTACGGTGTATGTATGTCTCCACCAAATCGAAGTCCTACATACATACACCAATCACGATGTATGTCTCCACCAAATCGAAGTCCTACATACATCGCGTGTCCATTACCAATACCTTGTTCAATTTTATTCTCTGTTTCCTTTATTCATTTCCTTTTATTTACGGTGTATGTGTGTCTCCACCGAATCGAAGGCCTACACACATACACCAATCACGATGTATGTCTCCACCAAATCGAAGGCCTACATACATCGCTTTCCCTTTACCGTTTACCTTATCTTATCCATTGTCCTTTCGTTTTTCCTTTTTATTTAGGGTGTACGTATGTCTCCACCAAATCGAAGGCCTACATACATACACCATCGACGATGTATGTCTTCACCAAATCGAAGGCCTACATACATCGCCCCGTTTACGTTGTATTGTCTCCCCCAAATCGAAGGCCTACAATACAACCCAAATTTTTTCGATGTATCGTCTCCCCCAAATCGAAGGCCTACGATACATCACCATATTTATCCAATATTAGTTGTCATTATTTTGTCCATCAATTCCGTTTAATGTTTACCAAAACATTCCAAGCACAAACATCAACACAATTATCACCAAATAGCCACAATTCACTTTCCTAATTAACACCATTCCAATATTTAAAAATTACCAAATAAAGCACATAATCACATCTACCACTATTCATGCACATCACTTTTCACATAGACAATTAGAGTGCCAATGATAACCAACTTCACCTTTTCCTATAATCATGCAACAACTACATTTATTATCTTTCACTTGTCCAAATTATTGATTTAAAATCCTAAATTAGGGGTTCATACCATTTATTTTCCTCAATTAAAAACCCAACCTCATTCTCTACTTTTTAGAATTCCATAATTAATAATTAAGCTTATGTCCACCATTTTCCTTAGTTCCTAATTTAGGGTTCCTAATTTCCAATCCTAACACATAAACTCCTAATCAATCATTATATCTAAACACAAACCCTCTCCTAGAACAAGCCAATGCTCACTATAACCACCCCCTTACCTCACCCTTGTAGAGAGAGCGAGAGAGCTCCAACACTATGGGGGAGAGAGAGAATGAGCTAGAAACCAAAGAAAGGAAAATTAGTTAGAGATTGGGGAGGGAAATTCGAAATCTATGAAGGAAAGGAGGAATAGAGCTTGTATTCCACTTACTTTGAGCTTGAGAGATGAGAACCAAGATTGGGGGTTGGCCCTAACTCATACCCATGAAGTGAGAGAGGAAGAACTTGAGAGATTGAAGGGAGATTAAGTGTTTAAATGTGTTGGGGATTAATTCTCAATGCTTATTTATGGATTGAAATGGTGATTTGAGGTGAAATCTAGAGAGAGAATGGGGAGATGTTCGTGACCTAGGAGAGATAGTGAAGTTGGGTTATGAAAGAGGTTGTTGGCTGAAACACGTTTTTAAGGCTGTCTGCACAAAACACTCGAGTGTTTTCCAAAACACTCGAGTGTTTTCTTTAAAAACACTCCAGTCTTTTCCAAAAGACTCCAGTTTTTTCCAAAACACTAGAGTCTTTTCCAAAAGACTCGAGTATTGCCTGAGAACCCCATTTTCCAACTGACCAGAACACTCGAGTTGTTTCCAAAAGACTCGAGTGTTTTGCCCAGTACCCCATTTATTCATTTTCCTATTTTCCTCCTATTTTCTTCCTGCTTCAATTCGAGCTAACTTCTTCGTTCACCGTCGGATCTTGCTCAAATTTGACGAGTAACTTCCTAAAAATCATACCTTCATATCCAACGGTGGGAATTGTGTTTTGAGTCCTAAATCTTTTATTTTGAATTTCCTAACGTCGGGTGTTTATAACACCGAAAAATCGATTTTTAACACTCGTTTGGGTCTTCTTTAAATTTGCTTTTCGATGCCAATGCTCCTAGACTCCTATATGGCACTCAAAGTACTCCTAATCCATCATTTTAAATCCCTTCTATGATAATCCTCACTTCCAAATCTTACTATTATTCTAATTATTATTAGAATAAAAATTCGGGATGTTACATTTCTCCCCCACTTATTAGAATTTCGTCCCCGAAATTCCGTTCAATTCCTTCAAAGGGAGAACCATCTCATTAATAAGCTTCTGACCAGGGTTTTCACTTTCCTTTGGTTTTTACTTTCCGCTCCATATATGGTTAGGGTCATGCCCATTTCGACGTCTGTCTTCTAGCACTACGTACTATCTCTATCTGCATAGTATCGTCGTCTTCTTAGTATTAAAGTTCCATCTCTCATTCCTTGAATTGAAATCCTCCCCCACTTAGCATTGACATACTTGATTATATCCATGCTAGGGGGTATGCTCATTCGTTGCTCAGAATAGAGTACACAGGTTCCCGACCGGTATTTAAGGCTGAAAAGAGGACACGTAGGTGGTTATCTATCGGTAGGCATAGAACTATGTCGGGTTTCTATGACTTGGCGAATTTCTCGCACATACGTCTGAGATGCTTGGAACTTGAAGAGAGTGAAGATGAAACGAAGAAACATGAAGCACTCAAGAATGTGTCTCATGGTCTTTGCAAGATGGCCCGGGATGGACTGGATACATGTCAAACAAGAAGACAATGGAGATTATCCCCAAGGTGTGCATTTTCAGCAGAGAGTCGTCGAAGGATGCGTTTTCTATGGATTTGCTGTTAATTGATTGGTCTCGGTCAACCGGGGTCCTATCAAATGCACAGGGTCCCAAAAGACTGAGATTATCACTTGCGGTGTTCCGACGTAACGTCTTGATTGAGGTTCCACTTTGTGACTTCACTTTTATCTAGCAAAGTCACCCTTAAAATCAATCTTCACCGTGTTTGCATTCTACTTCGATGCTACTTCCTTCCCGTTCGTTTAGAAATTTCAATTCGATATAGGAATTCCTAAAGATTGATTACACTTGAGGGTCAATGTTAAGGTCTAGTCGTTATTTTTTAATTCGGTGTCATTTTGGGAAGGTCTTGTTTTGTCTCTAGTTTAACCCTCATTCGATTCTCCTCGAAGTGTTTGGAATTATCTGTTTAGTAGTCCTATGACTCACGGTATGATTACGAGTTATTGTCGCTCGGATAGGATCCGAATTGAGTCGTCACGTCTCCCCCACTTATTATCAACATACCCGAGTAGGTCGAAGGCAGGGAGGAAACTGGGTTGACTCCAAGAATTGATTAGCTAGGCTCTTCATACCTACGCATACGGCTAAGTTCTCATACTAGTTAGAAGGGTGGTTCGATCATTTAGTTGGATGTTCTCGGTAGAATATAGAATAAGAGTGTCTTGAATGGAGTTGGTTTGCGAATCATGGTTCATGAGTCTTAGTAAAGATCCCATATGATTAGAGTTCAATCGGGCTTTCGACAGAGATAGAATTGCTAGGTGGTTTGTTCGGATCACAACTAAATGATTGCAATAATATAGCATGTCAATAGACGCGAAGATCGAGGTGGTCAGTCCCAATCTCACATTTATCAACTGTACATCACTGCGTTGTCGAATGATAGCATTATCCTTTAACAGGTGCAAGAGAAAGGATGACCAATCCTGACCTTACACACTATTAGAGAACGACACTATCACAAGGTTTTTGGTTAGGTCTCTTGTTACGGTCTTATAATTAAGTAAGGTTTTTCCTACGTGTTCCTTTACATGGTACTCAATGATTGGATTGAAGACGAGTATTTGCTTAGGTTTCACAACTTCTAGAAGTACAGAATTAGGAATTTAAAATTCCAAGAGAAGTGATTTAGGATGTTCTACACTAAAACTTAATAGAGATGCGGATTGAAAGTACCTAAAAGGTTTATCTAAATTTTGAATTGTCTCTTACCTTTTGTTAGTTTGGCCCTGATCCCCTTAAGTAGCTGTACCGCCGACCTCAAGGGTGTGGACCAGGGAACTGATATTGTCGGAATGTAAGGTTGAGACGTCCGGGGTGAAGTCCTGTGTCATTGAGTAATCCCTCTGGGGCTGTGTCTGGTATGATTACCGACACACCATGAAAGATGTGACGAGACTCGCCACCGAATATTAGTACATCACCTAACCCAAGATAATCTTTTCTGCTCTCCTTAGATCCCTCTGGTCTCCATAGAGAAACTTAGCTGAGTCACCAATGCAGAATGATACTACCGGTATCCGTCTTTGCAGGCTACCAACACTTTCGTCACGGTCTTGATGAAGACCAAGCTTCCCATTTTCTTCATAGAAATTGACAATGCAGACATCAGGGGACATGGAAGGGAGTATGTCCTCCACTTCACTTACACCGCATTCCTTCTCAATCAAAGATTGTGCTTCTTGCATCGCTCCTATAACCAGCTGAAAGAAATGATGAGGAATATTGGGTGGTTCGCTTCCATCAATTACTCTTTTGTGTCCATATACTCGGGTTTGAGGATCCCAGTCTAAGCCGAGGCACATCATTTTCAGTCGGAGTCTGGCTCCACTTGTAAAGCCTGGTTGATAAAAACCTCCAGGGCCTAAGCCCATCTCCCGACAGTTCATTACTACGCCCACCTGTTCTTCATGAGTCAAGTGTTGCTTCAGGAGAACCATTCCTGGTCTCAAAACTATACTCTTCTTCTCACCAACTTGTACCCCCACTTGTTGCTCCTTGTCTTCAATAGTCGATCTAAGCTTTCCCATTGCAGAAGTTTGCCCTTCTTGAAAACAGATGTCATACGGCTTGGGTTTCAAAGAACCAGCTGGGGAATTGATCTTATGATCAGTAGCCGAGCTGCTAGCGGGAGAATGGGAAAGTTGATTCTCCATGTTGCTACAATGTAGCAACAGAGGATTCTGTTGATGCAAACATGTACATAATTTAGTACATAGCCACATAGGGTTTAATAACTATAAGCCTAAGTAACTAGTATAGAACTTGACACTATCTATTGGTTACTCGCTTGTTGAGTAAACCACCGGAGTTATGAGTTCAAACTCCAAAGGCCGAGGAAAAACTGCTCTGATACCAGAATGTAACACCCTAATAAATTCTACCCTTAATTCTCAAGTATTTAAAATGTGCACTTAAAAAATTCCTTTTTAGTTTAGTAAAATCAACCGTCAAACGGACGGAGTTTTGTTTGTTTTTCGGACTAATCCAAAATTTAACCTGTGATAGATAACTTCAAATAAACAACCAATAGCCAGCAGGGCTTCAAAATTATATTTCAAAAACATATTAAGGCCCAGAGGCTCCAACTATAAGAGAGGGCATTAATTAATCAGAGTAATAGCGGAAAATACTAAGTTTGAGTGTCATAATCAAAACATATAACTTTGTTAAGACAAAACATACTAAGCCTTTTTTAAAATTATACATGTTGCATTTACATCCAAATATTATAATAGGTTTAAGTCCATATTATATCCTAAACCCATAACACCCTACTCTCCCTGTGAGGGAAAGTACTCCTGCTCGGCCGGGGGCTGTGCCAGCTCAATATCTGCACCTGTAAATGTAAGGGAGTGAGCATTGCACATGAATAGAAAAGCAGTTTCTAGATAGACATAACAACTAACCAGGCCAAACACACTTAGCAATTTATTCACATAATCACATTGTCATCGCAAGCATACCACATTTTCCAATTCCATCATTTTATAAGTGTCGGTTCCCTTTTTGTTAGTTCATTTCCTTTATTTGATTCCCTTTTATTTGTTTTCCCCGTTTCCACAGAAATCCCTTTATACTCCCTTACCTTTTTCTTATTTTTACAGTGTATGTATGTCTCCACCAAATCGAAGGCCTACATACATACACCAATCACGATGTATGTCTCCACCAAATCGAAGGCCTACATACATCGCGTTTCCATTACCTTTACCTTGTCCAATTTTATCCCCTTACCTTTTTCTTTGATTTTACGGTGTATGTATGTCTCCACGAAATCGAAGGCCTACCTACATACACCAATCACGATGTATGTCTCCACCAAATCGAAGGCCTACATACATCGCGTTTCCATTACCGTTACCTTGTCCAATTTTATCCCCTTACCTTTTTCCCTTGATTTTACGGTGTATGTATGTCTCCACCAAATCGAAGGCCTACATACATACACCAATCACGATGTATGTCTCCACCAAATCGAAGGCCTACATACATCGCGTGTCCATTACCAATACCTTGTTCAATTTTATTCTCTGTTTCCTTTATTCATTTCCTTTTATTTACGGTGTATGTGTGTCTCCACCGAGTCGAAGGCCTACACACATACACCAATCACGATGTATGTCTCCACCAAATCGAAGGCCTACATACATCGCTTTCCCTTTACCGTTTACCTTATCTTATCCATTGTCCTTTCCTTTTTCCTTTTTATTTAGGGTGTACGTATGTCTCCACCAAATCGAAGGCCTACATACATACACCATCGACGATGTATGTCTTCACCAAATCGAAGGCCTACATACATCGCCCCGTTTACGTTGTATTGTCTCCCCCAAATCGAAGGCCTACAATACAACCCAAATTTTTTCGATGTATCGTCTCCCCCAAATCGAAGGCCTACGATACATCACCATATTTATCCAATATTAGTTGTCATTATTTTGTCCATCAATTCCGTATAATGTTTACCAAAACATTCCAAGCACAAACATCAACACAATTATCACCAAATAGCCACAATTCACTTTCCTAATTAACACCATTCCAATATTTAAAAATTACCAAATAAAGCACATAATCACATCTACCACTATTCATGCACATCACTTTTCACATAGACAATTAGAGTGCCAATGATAACCAACTTCACCTTTTCATATAATCATGCAACAACTACATTTATTATCTTTCACTTGTCCAAATTATTGATTTAAAATCCTAAATTAGGGGTTCATACCATTTATTTTCCTCAATTAAAAACCCAACCTCATTCTCTACTTTTTAGAATTCCATAATTAATAATTAAGCTTATGTCCACCATTTTCCTTAGTTCCTAATTTAGGGTTCCTAATTTCCAATCCTAACACATAAACTCCTAATCAATCATTATATCTAAACACAAACCCTCTCCTAGAACAAGCCAATGCTCACTATAACCACCCCCTTACCTCACCCTTGTAGAGAGAGAGAGAGAGAGAGCTCCAACACTATGGGGGAGAGAGAGAATGAGCTAGAAACCAAAGAAAGGAAAATTAGTTAGAGATTGGGGAGGGAAATTCGAAATCTATGAAGGAAAGGAGGAATAGAGCTTGTATTCCACTTACTTTGAGCTTGAGAGATGAGAACCAAGATTGGGGGTTGGCCCTAACTCATACCCATGAAGTGAGAGAGGAAGAACTTGAGAGATTGAAGGGAGATTAAGTGTTTAAATGTGTTGGGGATTAATTCTCAATGCTTATTTATGGATTGAAATGGTGATTTGAGGTGAAATCTAGAGAGAGAATGGGGAGATGTTCGTGACCTAGGAGAGAGAGTGAAGTTGGGTTAAGAAAGAGGTTGTTGGTTGAAACACGTTTTTAAGGCTATCTGCACAAAACACTCGAGTGTTTTCCAAAACACTCGAGTGTTTTCTTTAAAAACACTCCAGTCTTTTCCAAAAGACTCCAGTCTTTTCCAAAACACTCGAGTCTTTTCCAAAAGACTCGAGTATTGCCTGAGAGCCCCATTTTCCAACTGACCAGAACACTCGAGTCTTTTCCAAAAGACTTGAGTGTTTTGCCCAGTACCCCATTTATTCATTTTCCTATTTTCCTCATATTTTCTTCTTGCTTCAATTCGAGCTAACTTCTTCGTTCACCGTCGGATCTTGCTCAAATTTGACGAGTAACTTCCTAAAAATCATACCTTCATATCCAACGGTGGGAATTGTGTTTTGAGTCCTAAATCTTTTATTTTGAATTTCCTAACGTCGGGTGTTTATAACACCGAAAAATCGATTTTTAACACTCGTTTGGGTCTTCTTTAAATTTGCTTTTCGATGCCAATGCTCCTAGACTCCTATATGGCACTCAAAGTACTCCTAATCCATCATTTTAAATCCCTTCTATGATAATCCTCACTTCCAAATCTTACTATTATTCTAATTATTATTAGAATAAAAATTCGGGATGTTACAGAAAAGGGAAAGTGTATAGGTACATTGTGTGAGGAACCCTCCTGTGGGGAGAATGTGAAGCACAATGTACCCAATCGTTACAAAGTGTTAAAGGTTAAAGTGTTAAAAGTGTATAGGTACATTGTGTGAGGAACACTCCTGCGGGGAGAATGTGAAGCACAATGTACCCAATCGTTAAAAGTGTAAAAGTGTTAAAAGTAAAGTGAAAAGTGTGAAAGTGAAAGGGAAAGTGTGAATGAATTGTTATAGGAATTTAATTCGTTGAATCCGATCAAGTGTTAAAGTGTTTAAATTGAAATGAAATGTTTAATATCGGATTCAAGGATTAAATCACCTAAGTGTGACGTTAGTAGAGCATAACCATGTGATTGCGCATTAATGCATTATATTAAAGATATACACATGTAGTATAGTCAAACTGGATAGTGTTATAATGTTGTACTTGATAAGTGAATTGTGATTTGCTTAATTGTTATTGTTTGTGTTTGAATATACCTATTTATGATTTATTACTGTT
Source organism: Crotalaria pallida (assembly GCA_037953625.1). Lineage (NCBI taxonomy): Eukaryota > Viridiplantae > Streptophyta > Magnoliopsida > Fabales > Fabaceae > Crotalaria > Crotalaria pallida. The sequence continues at coordinate 104,302,689 of CM075654.1, read as the reverse complement.
TTTAAGCGTTTTCTTTGATCTAGATTTCAAAGTACTCACCCTTACAGTGGACATATTAGGTACACCAAGGAGACAGGCACGAAAGGATCAAGGCCGAGAACGGTATACTCATAGTAGAGAGTATATTGGTTTAAGTGACCCAAGGGTCACGAGGTTGAGCAACCATGCATAGGTTTATATTGTAATAAAGAGAGTTTTGTAAATTTAATTGTAATTTAATGATCTTGTTTTGTTTAAGCATTTTGTATATTGAAGAGTTATATGTATGTTGTTATTTTGAATTGAAAGTTTTGATTTACTCGAATTGCAAACTGTTCTGGACTGACAGGTTTAATTCTGTTTGGGAAAAGTCCAATTTTTTAAAGGAAACTCCGTCAAAATTTTTACAAACCTCGAATATTTTCGCAAATAAATATTAAATTAAGTTTTTGCTTAAAGTATAAAATTGTAGGATGTTACATTATGGAATAAGGCAGCCTTGATAAAACATTAAGAAAGGCAATAATGATAAGAGGTATGAGAAGGATCAGAAAAGAGATATGAATTGAGCTTGAGAAAGAGTTATGAAAGGATTTAAGATGTCATGAAAGTTACGAGAATGTGTCAAGAGATAAGTCGTGATGTAAACGAAAGTATCGTAATGATAATGTTGGTGATGAGGCAGAGCTGGTGAAAGTAATGCTGTTGTTCGTTATGAGAATGAGACCTGTGTTGTGTTGAGCTATGCGAAGCCAGAGGGCTGATGTTCCAAAAAGAGACATGTTGATATTTTGAGAAAGTTTGTGAAATGATATTTTGAGAAAGTAATGTTGAAAATTAGTGGTCGGGACTAGTTGAAGGGATGCACCAAGGATGGGCCGACCTTAGGTTAATTAAAAAGATAAAAGACTCTAAAAGACTTGGATTAATGTGGTGAGTTATGAGTGCAATATCAAAGTAGTGGAGAGGAAGATACCATGGGTATCAGGGATACTCAGGTGGAGATTGCATTAGGGGAGGATGATGAGGGTGAAACGTCAAGAAGTCTTGAGTACTTTCTAGGAAGAACAAACTCCACATATGGTATACCAGACGTGGTAGGGACTGGGTCCAAAGCCGTGGTAAGTTCTGCACTGCAGACCAGAATAGTACTGTCACCCCCTAGATTGCAAATCTTGAACAGTGAGAGGGACTGGAACGGGGCTCTATGATTTTGCCACTGTACCCGATTTTTCTACAGTGTGCCTTGATTATATTATTTAATTTGAGACTGTACCCGATTTTCTACAGTTCTCCTGGCTTGGAGCCATTTGATTTGTTGAGACAACTGTCAAGCCCGCGTGGTAAAGGTCCTGTACTCCTGTTTGCTTCCGACTAGGTTGGGTGGATGACCGAGGAGATGTAGACGTGTGTGCTAACTGCGAAAGAATCGAGTACCTCGGTGATGTTTTAATTCCCCAATCATCGATGGTTGTGATCTGATAAGACTTGCTAAGAAAAGTGTAAGAGTTAAGAAAAGACTTATGTTTATAAGAAGCGGAATCTTATGAAAGATTGATATTGAGAAACCATATGAGAATGGAAATGAATAAGATTCACAAGTTGAGATTGAGAAAGAAAGAATGATTATGTTGAAAAGTGAAAACAAGTTTGGCAAGATAATGATGATGATGATGATGATATACTTGAATGTTGTGTTGTGTTTTATGCTGCATTGTTGTGTTTGTATTGTCTTAATATCTTGCCTACTATAAACCCACACCGTTGACGATGCGTCGTTCGGATTGCTTACTCTCTCCTGTTCGTTGGCATATCGGTGTTGCTGGTATCTCAACGGGCAGATGAAGCATCGTATAGTGATCACCACCTGGAAAAGGCACAGAAACGGTTGGAAGCCTACCCCCTATGGCTGGGTATGGACTGGCTACACCCAGATAGTGATTCAGGACCCGGAACACAGACTGAGCGGAGTCAACTTGGAACCGCATTCGGGGCAGGTCACCGTACGAGGATACAGGAGATATGAAGAAAAGGTACGAAATGAGACTCAGGAAAACTCCACCACTCTAGGTGGAACAGAGTTGGAGTCAATTGACAATGAGAAAGCAGCGACAGAGATGGCATCATCTTCGGAAGTGAAGAAGGGGCGCGAGAAGAAAGGGAAACTTCGCCCGGTTGTTTTCGACAGGAGGGTTTAAGGGTAGTGTTATTAGCCTGAGTCTGTTGTTAGTGCTTTAGAGTCAAGGATTACCGTAGTAATGTACCACTTATGTAATTATGCCCACTTTTATTTTGTGAACTGTCAGAACTTTTGTTTTAAAAGAACATCTACTATGCCAAGCTATGTGTGGATACTTGTTATCCATAATTTGTGAAGATGATGTAGATGATACATGATGGAACTGAATGAAGTTGTTTTGAAAGATTTGGAAATTCATGTGAAGGAATGTTTTAGTAACAACTCGGTTTTCGGTAAAGAAGGTTAAAGTGTATCAAGGTCACTTCAATAGTGTTTCAAAAAAAAAAAAATTTGGCCTCATTTTTGCAACTTAATAAATAAAAGTTGGTCATTTTATGTTACGAAAATCGGGCTGTTACAACATACATTCTTTCACATATAAAATTCTACTTAAAAAGAATTATAAAATGTAACTCATAAAATCATGAAAACCGAATTCAAATCACAATTTAAATCTCATGGTAAAAATAATGTTGTATTCTTAGAATACAACTCTGTCAATGAAAATATTTCTTTATAAAATTTATCTCAAAAAGAAATTTTGTTATTTAAAATATATGAGGATTTTGGCGGATGTTACATTCTCCCCAACTTGAAAATTTCTCGTCCCCGAGAAATGCCGTACCTGTCACGAACAGATGAGGATATGAACTCCTCATACTACTCTCGAGCTCCTAGGTTGCATCTTCCCCATTGGTTTGACTCCAAATAACTTTAACGAGAGGAATCTCTTTTCCTCTTAGCCTTTTCACACTACTACCATCTATCCTCAAAGGCAAAGTCTCATACATAAGATTTTCCTTGAGTTGTATCGAGTCAGGCTCAATGATGTGTGTGGGGTCATGAACATATTTTCTAAGTTGGGATACATGAAAAACATCATGAAGGTTACAAAGCATAGGGGGTAGGGCGATTTGATAAGCTACGGGTCCTATTCTTTTGAGAATTGGGTAAGGTCCAATGAAACGGGGTGTGAGCTTTTTGGTTTTGAGCACTCTGCCAATCCCGGTAGTTGGCACTACTCGCATAAAAACGTGATCTCCCTCATTGAATTCCAGCAGACTCCTCCTTTTATCTTGATAGCTCTTTTGCCGGCTTTGTGCGCGCTGCCCTCATATTTTCTTGAATCAGCTTCACCTTCTCATTTGTTTGCTACACCAAATCAGGTCCTAACACTAGATTCTCTCCAGTTTCAAACCAGCACAGAGGCGTTCTACATTTTCTACCATACAAGGCTTCGTACGGTGCCATCCCAATGCTCGAATGAAAACTGTTGTTGTAGGTGAATTATTCTATCAGATGCAAAAATGAATCCCAACTTCCAGTATTTTCCATGACACAAGCTCTCAACAAATCTTCCAACGTCTGAATAGTCCGTTTTGATTGACCATCAGTTTGCGGATGATAGGCTGAACTCAAGTCCAATCTAGTTCCCATTGCTGCCTGCAGACTAGTCCAAAACTTAGAAGTGAAACGCGGATCTCTGTCAAACACTATGCTTGATGGTACTCCGTGCAATCTCACTACTTCCTTTAGATACAATTCAACCAACTTGTGTAACATCCCACTTTCTATTCTTTTATTTACTTATTTATGGAAATCGAGAATAATTTTTCGCCAAGATATTTAAAACTTTATCATTCAGAATGCGGAAGCAAATAATACACAGGACGAATATTTCACCTTAACTTATCCAGAGCATTTCAATTTATAGTTTAAATAAAAGGTTTGAACTTCTTGATATACCCTGAGTTGTTTAGTTAAACTCCAACTACAACCCAGAGCATGGTTCAGAACTCCAACGGATAATCCGGAAAGGGATATTGACTGATCAATTCCACATTCCACACGGGTTAGCTAGCGAGCTGATCGGGCTATCCCTCCTTATTAGGGAATGCCTTATTACCTACACACGAGGGATTAGGAGTGAGTCATAGCTAAATACAAAAACAAATGAGCATAACAGAGGCTAAAAATAACAAGCACATGTATTCAGATAGCATCAAGAGTGCTAGTGTATGCTCAAACTTATTCAACACATATTTACTTTCTTTAGTGACATGATGCATGCCTACTTCTCATTCATGCCTCTCGGTTCGGCATCCTTTCGGGATATTCACATGCCTATATTTCATCGAACCGGGGCGATTCCATTCAAGCATCACGATTGATTGGAAACTAGTCTTCATAGCATCCTGTGCCATGGATATTCTCAGTCATCGTAGCATCCTGTGCCACGGGTATTCGTCTAACCTAAACTAGTGTTCCAAATCAGATCGGAGCAAGTCCTTTCTCCATGCATCGCGATTGATTGGAAACTAGCCTTCATAGCATTCTCATGCTACGGAATCCAAATCATCATAATACCTTCAGGACTATGGCATCACAGCACTTTCAATGCTGCGGAATACATCTATCCTATGCTAGATTCCACAATCGAAATCGGAGCAGCTCCATGCATGACAATGCCACATTAGAGTTCCATTTCTTTTCTTTCATTATTCTCATCCGTATCTCATTTCATTAACCTTCATGTGGTTTTTCTCTTTAGCTTGTGCTGGTGCTTTCGAAAAGACCATCAGAGGCATAGCCATTTCATGATGGGTTTATTTGCTTTAAACTTTTATTTCAAAAAAATCCATCAGCGGTTCAACCACTTTGCGATGGTTTTACGAATAGCGTATAATCATTTATTTAATAATCCGTCGGGGCTAGCCACCTATTGGTGGATATTTATTGCAACGACCCCATTGGGACTCCCATAAAATATCAACCAAGTGAATAAAACTTTCACTGGGACGTTAGGGATCTTATCAACCGAATGAGTTTACGCACTTCCGTTGGGACTCCTGTGGGTAAATAATCAACCACTGAATAGAATTCCAGTAGGACACCTCCAGGATAATTATCGACCAACGGGATTAGATTTCAAGCATAAAGAGAAATATTTAGAGTTTAGTAATTTAGGAGCTTAGACAAGTTAATCTTCAATGAAATTATAGAAAAATAAAGGTTTTCTGAAAAATTCTTTGAATTACTCGAGTAGTTCTTGACTACTCGAGTGTTCATGTAAAAATTACTCGAGTTCTTAAGAAATCACTCGAGTGTTCTTCCAATTTTCCAGAATACTCGAGTCCTCCTTAAACTACTCGAGTGTTTTTGCTGCAACAGCACCAGTTTCTGCACTTTTCAATATCAATTCGAATTACTTGCTTTATATCTCCATTCCTATGCAAAACAGCAACTTGGGCTCATAAAATAAACATGTTAGAACACTTAAGCAACACTGAAACAACATCAAATAACATCTATCACAGATTGCATCAAAACTTGCAAATATCCAATTTAAAACATGAAATCCATTTCCACTTGATTTTAATTTCGAAACACATTACAGTGAGCTTGTTTAGGTTCATTTAAACTTGTTTGAGTCATAAAATCTTGAGCCTCTGACCTCCAAGTCAGAATCCCAATTCAAGTTTCATCCCTCTTTTGAACCTTAATGGTTCCTACATTTCTAGCTTGAAATTACTCATTCTAGTATTTAGATAACTCCTCCCTTACCTCAGAGAAGCTAAAAGAACGATTGGTTGAGGAAGAAAAGGTCTGAAACAGATTTTGAGCTTTAAAGATCAATTCTGGATTTTGCACAGCTGAGGCAACGATCAACTTTGATCATTCGATTCATCACGTACAGGTTACGAAAACACAAGAAAACAATCGATTTAGAAACTAGGAAGTATGAACTCTAATTAGAAACAATTTTGGAGTCAAGAGAGTTCCTGAGTTTACCAAACCAATTCAAGGAAGATAGGTAGTTGAAGCTGGTTATGCTCTGTTTTTCAGCTTTGAAGACTCAACCTTGCAGACTTGGAACTTAAGCTACGGGGACTGGTTTTCGATGGGACTTGGTTCTATCTCAAGATTGGACATAGAACTTTAATTTGTGTTTTGGTTGTACTGGGTTTGGTTGAGTGAGGAAAGAGAACAGGGGTTTCAAAGATAGCATAAGGAAATAGAGAGAATTGCTATGAAATTATAGTTTGAGGGCATTCAAATGTGTTTCAACATCCCCTAAGTGTTTATTTATAGCCTCCACTTACCCCCTATGAAGTAAGGTCGAGTTTGGTGCTTGGAACCTCGAGAAAACGCGTTTTGGTGCGAAGTTCAACTAAAAACCGACTTATACACTCAACCACACTGCTCGAACTACTCGAGTCTTTCTCCCAGGACTCGAGTCTTTTTCAGCCACACCAAAGAACACTCGAGTCTTCCCTGAAAGACTCGAGTCTTTCGACTAAAATTCAAATTTTTCAAGCAGTTAGTGATTATACTCGAGTCCTCCCCAAAATACTCAAGTATTTTAACCTAATTTCAGAAAATTCATTATTTTATTCAATATAATAACATTATTATTTTAAATACTGAATTTCTTTTATTTATTTAAAATTACAGGATCTTACAACTTGTCCAGAGAATACTTCATACTGATCAGAATAAACCGTGCAGTCTTCGTCAGCCGGTCAATAATTACCCAGATAGCATCATATCCCTTCTTAGTCTTAGGAAAACCAGAAACAAAATCCATGGTGACACAATCCCTCTTCCATACTGGCATTGACAACGATTGTAGCTCTCCTCCGGGCTTCTTATGCTCTATTTTCGCCTTCTGACAAGTCAAACACCGAGAGACTTACTCTGCCACTTCTTTCTTCATTCCAGACCACCAGAATACTTTCTTGAGATCTTGATACATTTTTAGAGAACCAGGGTGAAAACTCAACTTGCTTTTATGGGCTTCTTCCAATATCATCTCTTTCAATTCAGCATCATTAGGTACGCAAACACGATTCTTATATCTCATCACTCCATCATTTCCAACTTGAAATTCCACTTCCTTTCCTTTTTCAGAAAGCTCTTTCTTTGCTTGAAGCTCCTCATCATGCACTTGAAGTTCCTTAATTCTTTCCGCAAATCCACTTGACACAGTTAACCTTCCCATTATCATGCTCTTAGGCTTGAACTCCACTCCTAAATTCAAGTCTCGGAACTCTTCAATCAACCTCAGTTCCCTTACCATCATTGCTGAAACGTGCAACGAATTCCTACTCAAGGCATCCGCTACCACGTTCTCCTTCCCAGGGTGATACTGTAGTTCAAGGTCGTAGTCTTTCAAAAATTCCATCCATCGTCTTTGGCGCATATTCAGCTCTTTTCGCTCAAACATGTAGTTCAAACTCTTGTGATCGCTGAAAACTTCGATCCTCACTCCATATAAATAGTGCCTCCAAATCTTCAAGGCAAACACCACCGCAGCTAACTCGAGATCGTGAGTCGGATAGTTAAGCTCATGAGTCTTCAGCTGTCTCGAAGTATAGGCTACTACTATCCTTTCTTGCATGAGAATGCATCCTAACCCTTGCTTCGATGCGTCACAATATACACAAAATAACTTCGCTGTGTCGGGTAAAACCAACACTGGTGCTGTTGTTAACCTCTTCTTCAGCTCTTGGAAACTTTCCTCACACTTTGTTGACCACACGAATGGTTGCCCTTTCCTCGTTAACTTCGTCAATGGCAAAGATAACAGAGAAAATCCTTAAATAAACCTCCTGTAATAACCAGCTAATCCCAAGAAACTCCGAATTTCTGTCACTATTGTCAGTGTTTTCCACTTCAACACCGCTTCTACCTTAGCTGGATCCACCGAAATTCCATCCTTTGCGATCACATGTCCTAAGAAATGCACCGAATCTAGCCAAAAATCACATTTTGCTATCTTGGCGTAGAGCTGCTTCTCCTTTAACACTTCCAGAATTATCCTTAGATGCTCTGTATGTTCCTCCTTAGTCTTGGAATAAATCAAAATATCGTCGATGAACACGACAACAAATGAATCCAAGTAAGGATGAAAAATCCTATTCATGTAATCCATGAATACTGCAGGAGCATTTGTCACACCAAAAGGCATAACCAGGTACTCGTAGTGTCCATAACGAGTTCTGAACGCAGTATTGGGAATATCTTCTTCCTTTACTCTGATTTGATGATATCCCGATCGAAGATCTATCTTAGAAAATACCGTTGCTCCCTTCAATTGATCTAGCAAGTCATCGATCCTGGGTAGAGGGTACTTGTTCTTGATCGTTACCTTATTCAATTGACGATAGTCTGTGCATAAACGCATGCTACCATCCTTTTTCTTGACAAATAACACAGGTGCACCCCACGGAGATACACTAGGCCGAATCATTTTCTTCTCCAATAAATCCTCGAGTTGCTTCTTCAATTCAGCTAACTCCACCGGCGCCATCCTATACGGTGCTTTAGAAATAGGTCCGGTTCCAGGGATCACATCAATTGAGAATTCAACTTCCCGAATTGGCGGCAAACCAGGGATTTCTTCAGGAAACACCTCAGGAAAATCCTTAACTATTGGCAAACTACCGAGCTCCTTGTCTCCGTTGACATCCAATGAGGCTAAGAACATGTATGCTATGGCTCCATCCTTTAATGAAGCTTGGATTTGCTTGGCAGAAAAGTGCTCAAGGTCTTTGGGATTTGAAGCAGAAGTTTTAGTTTCACTAAAGACTAATGACTTTTCGGAACAGTTCAAGAGAACGTGATTCCTCATAAGCCAGTCCATTCCTAGGATAACATCTATTTGCGAAAGGGGTAGTTGAATCAAGTCAACAAGATAAGTTTTACCTTCTATTTCTACAGGGCATTTGGGACAATAAGTTGATACTACAACTGGATTACCAGTAGAGGTAGAAACAATTAGGTCATAAGGTAAAGTATCTACTTTTAACTTTAATCTATCCACCACATCATGAGCAATAAACGAGTGAGTAGCACCCGAATCATACAACACTAACAAGGAATTCTTAAAAATGAAACATTCACCTTGAATTAGATTCGCAGCATTTGTAACTTCAGCTCCGCTCATTGTGAACACTCTCCCTTGGGCATTTGGCCGATTTGCAGTCCCCGAGCTTAGCATTCGCTTTGGTTCCTTGCAGTCCTTAGCTAGATGACCCGGCTTGTTGCAGTTGAAACAGTTCGGATTCCTTGATGGACACATCGACCCATAATGATTCCGATTACACTTGTTGCAACGAGGAGGTACAATTCCTTGCCATACTCCACCAGGGTTGTTGCGATTTCCTCCACTAAATCCCACGCTACTGCCTCTATGATTGTTGCCTCCACGATTACTACCTCGATTCACATTCCCTCCTATGTTTCCACTATGCCCACCTCCTCCAAAGCGTTGGTCTCTCCTTCCACCAGAACCAGAGTACGGTTTTGGGGTCCGAAACGTCCCACCAGAACCTTGATGAAAAGGAAAATTGTGAACCGGTCCATGAGAAGTAGACGATCCTGTCACCTTCTCCGCTGCACTCCTTGCCTTCAAGCCTCCTTCATACATGCAACATCGGGTCACCAGAGTAGCAAAATCCTCTATCTCCAGATGAGAGAAAGCCAACTTAATTTCCGCCTTGAGACCATCCCTAAATTTAGCACACTTCGATCTCTCATTTTGTCCTCCAGCATACTGCGGCTTATACTTAGCCAACTCTTCGAATCTCGAAGCATACTCCCCAACTGATAAGTTCCCTTGCACCAACTTCAGGAATTCCATTTCCTTCTCGATCCTCACATACACCGGAAAATACTTCTCCATGAATTTTCCTTTGAAAGACTCCCAAGTAATCCCTTCTCTAGCATTTAACATCACCTGCTTAACTGTCCTCCACCATGCTGCAGCCTCTTTAGTCATCATGTACCCAGCATATGCTATTTTCTGTTCATCACTGCACTGCACCATCCCTTCAAATATTCTTTCCAAGCTTTCTATCCAATTTAGAGCTTCATCCGGGGCAATTCCTCCAGCAAATTCCTTAGGATTCTGAGGACAAAACTCATCCAATCCCTTATACCCTTGTTCCTCCACAGTCTGGGCTTGATTATTATAATTGCTATAATTCTGTTGACCTTGCTGGTGCAACGCTTGCAGATTGTCGTTGACGCCCGTCATTACGACAGTCATCTGAGCCATGAGAGTCGCAGGGTCTGGCATCTCAACGCTCCCCCCAGAGTTACCCGATCCAGAACCACGAGGTCTTCCACGTGGCATCGCTCTTCTCAAAAAGAAACAACAAGAAGACTTCAACATAACAACATAGACAGACACTATAGACACAAATAGAGTCACACAGAGTAAGCATATAAGGCTATGCTTAAGGCCACTGAGGATTAACCTTCACTCATACCATTCTATGCTTAAGGCCACTGAGGATTAACCTTCACTCATACCATTCTGTAATAGCCCGATTTTCGCTTCCGAAAATTTCCATTTATTTCTCATTAAATTGCTAAAAATGTGGCCAATTTTTTTTTTTACATAATTATGAAAACGTTGTTGATGTATAGCTTTCCTTTTTCTGAAAATCGAGTTGTCACTACATTACTTACTCACTTAACTGAATTTCGGAAACATTCGTCATTATAAAATAAACTTAACCTTGAGTCCATCATGGTTCAATATATTACATCAAAAAAGACTCTTACAACTTCCACAAGGGTCCTTCATCAAAGTTCTTCAAAATAAAAAGTATTACACCTAACAGAAATTAAAATAAGCTGAAGTACATAAACAGTTCATTACTCAGGTAATCCTCGACATCCAAAACACAGATCCTAGACTCTAGAGACAGCACACCACCACAATAAGCTCCAGACAGATCACTCCTCCCTTGAATCCTCAGCATCAGACTCCTGACCAACTCCATCCACAAGATCCATCGCCTCATCCTCGTCCGACCATTCCATAGGATTCTCCTCCTCCTCTGGTGCTACCACAGGGTGCGGCACCTGATCTTCTTCCACAAGTTCAGGCGATCTAGCAACCAAAGGTGCGGGTTGACCACCATTCTCGTAATGCTCTCTTGGTCCACCATCTTCATAATCTTGGAGTGTGACTAGTCCCACGTGCACATTCATTGCAGTCCCTCTCAAAACATGTCTCGGATCATCGAACTCCAGTCAAGAATCACCTCTCCATATCCATCCATCAGGCGTGACTTCCCACACTCCCCCCTGCAGGGGCCACAAGTGGATTGCTACACGATAGGCCATCTATCCGTTGCAACATCAGCATTACCGACATGACAACGAGATAGGAGAGAGTCAGCATTCCGGACGTACACTACGTCGACGGTGTGGGCTCACAATAGACCCAATGCTAAGATAAAAACATAACATAACAACATACAACCAGAACAGTATATAATAACAGTAATCATATAGAAAATAATAACAACATAGCAGATATCTTCAACAGTGAAAACAATTCATCAAAACCAATAACATATATCATTTCATATCTCAATAAACTTTGATATCACATCATGCTCATTCTTTAATTACTCATCTCATAAGCTTCTCAATTATCACTATTATAACCGATTCCAAGATCATAACTTATTAAACATAATCATTCTTTATCATTAAGTCTTATCAATTCGAGTCCTTAGATGATGTGGGGAAATAATCACCATCAAGGAGGTTGGTTAGCACACACGGCTACATCTCCTCATATCACCCATACCTAAGTCGGAAGCAAACAGGAGTATGGGACCTTTACCACGCAGGCTTGACAGCTGTCTGCTACATCGTAGCAAAATTAAATGGAGTGCTGGTTCATTGCATAATGCCTCGTTCCAGTCCCTCTCACTATTCTCGAATTGCCATAGGGGGCGACAGTACCATTTCTAGTTCGCGATGCAAAACTTACCACGGCCAATCGGGACTACTTGCCCTATTTCCTCTTATGGAATTCATTCCGCCTTGAAATGTACTCGAGGCTTCTTGACCTATCACCGTCCTTACCCTCCCCTATTGCAATCACCACCTGGGTATCCGCAGATAAACAGGGTATCTTCCTCTCCACTACTTCGCACTCATGCTCGCCGCATCAGTACATGTCTTTTAAAGTCTTATTAAACTTCATCACTTAATTAATGTCTTAATCCTATGGTCGACTCATCCTTGATTCAACCCTTCGACAAGTCTTGACCACTAAAAAGTTACATCTTTTCCCCAACGTAGCACAAGACTTCGAGTTCCATCAACTGTTTTGCACCACGGCCATCACATAGCTCACATGGTTGACTTAGAGTCCTAGCTTCACGGAGATTCCGTTAAGCACCACGGCCAACACGTAGCTCGCATGGCTGACTTGAAGTCCTAGCCTTACAGGTGTTCCTCAGAAAGTTACTTGCGTACAAAAGCATTCCATAAGCACATTCTTAGATCAGCAATACTTGTCTTGAACTTTTATAAATCCAATTCGAAACCTATATCTTGCATCCTTGTTCATTATTTTCATCAGCATTATTCTCATCTTAAACAACATTACTCTTTTGTCTTATAACATGCCTTAGTTACTCATCATTTCTCATAACTTTCGGGATATTTTCAGTCTCATTATAATTTCATAATTTCCATTGCCTCACTTAAATAAAAATCCAGAATCAAGACGTAACATACGTCTCTCAGAAAATGAACCATACTCAACAACAGATATATTGGAGGCATATATTACAGTACGAATTAAATCATGCATCATAATTAAATCACATGGCATCATTTAACATATAAGCATATAAGCAACATCATTTAGCAATCAACAGACCATGGTTTCAATCTTTGAGATGATTGAAACATCTTAGTAAAGGATCTAAATGCCACATTGTCTTAGGATCACTACTCTCTCACCTCTTGTTCCATCAGATACTTGCATAGGATTTTCGCGGGTACTTGCTACAGATTGATGCTCCAATCCACCGTCTTTAAAATACCTCGTATTAAATAAAATACGTTTGCATTACTAATTTATTCGGATAAAATTATTTTCTCAAACTCAATAAATTTTTCATTTCATTTTTCTTTTGAAAACTCCTTTTTGGTTCTTGTTAAACATCATAAAATATAATCACCTTCTAAAAATCATTCCAACTTTTTCTAACACTTTAAGTTCTCCAAAATCATTTGAAAACAACTAATAAAATAATTTAACTAATTGATTTGGTTGCTGGTTCGGTCTTGGACAGCCACCGTTTAAAGTCCGAAAACACAGAAAAATCACAATTTTTCGATCTAGCTTTCATTATATACAAGAGTACTTGAAACTTAAACTTTTAAGCATTTGAAAACACTTTTTAAATGAAAATACTTTAATTAAAAATTCTGGACAACATTGAATTAGAACCAAAAATCACTTTTTTACATTTTAATTCTCTAAAAGAAATTATCTATAAATCTTATATTTAAATCTTCAAAGTAAAGCACTTTACTCTTCATTTTTAAAACCTCAGTACTAAGAAATAAATATTTGGACAGTAACTAACACTTTTTATGAAATCACTTAAATAAAATCAAACACTAAAGATTTTAACATGCATGCAACAAAATCCATAATTTTTAGCTTAACATTATTTTATTACTAACATGCATGATAAATTCATCACCAATCAAATTCACTTCACACAATCAATCATTCTATCTTAATTTTCATGTCATGGCCGAATTATCCTTAAAGAAAAGGGTCATTACTTCCTTAAAATTCTAACATGCAATAACACAAATTTTCATCCTTATATTTAGTCACAAAACCAAAAAAAAAAAATAGATAAATAACAAATAGATTTAACTCACTTAGCATACCAAAATCAAGACATAAATTTTCAAGACTTAAATCTTCATGCATGCACTCATTTCCTCAAGATCAACTCACAAATGTAACATGGATGGTAGTTACATGTATTTTCCACACCACAATTGACAATTTTATATTTTGATCACATGCATGCAAACTTAACACTTATAAATTCAAACCATGCATCAAGAATCATCATTAACAATTTAGTTTTAAAAATCAAACACCCTAACCTATTTAAATCTACCTTAGCCGATTTATTTAAGAGAAAAGATTAATTTTTTGTCAAGTCTTTAACATGCAAAATCAAACTTCTCACTTTTCTACTTAAAACATGCAAGACTAAAATAAATAAAATATACATCAACACTTTTCATTCACTTTCAACCAGAACCTTAGATCTCTAAAAATCAAAGTCACATATTAACATGCAAACACTTAAAACTCATAGATCTAGTCCTAAAACCAATATGCATGTGCTCAAATAAATTATCAAAGCATAAACTCTATTTTTCCTAGACTAGGGCGAATTACATCACTAAAAATGAAGATCTATACAAATTTTTACAGCACAAAATCATGATCAATTACATATAAGGTACATGCATGCTCTCATTACACATATTCAAAGTTAAATCTTTAATCATGCATTAAAATCTCAACACAGAAATATCTTTAAACTTCAAATAGAATATCAAGAAGAAAAAGAAGAAAAATAAGAGGAAGAACTAAGGCTTCTACATGCAAAATCACTTGAGAATACTCTTTGTAACACCCCGATTTTGGCAACTTGAAAATATCATCTCGTTAACAAAAATATCGTAAAAATTTCGGAAATTTTTTTTTTAAAAGGTGACATGGGCATGAGAACCTTTGGGTTCAAAAACACTTCAGTAACCTAATTGTAATAACGTTCTCATGTCACACATCACAAGTCAAGTTCCAAACCGAGATGTTACTTAACATCGCGCTATGTAACTTAGATTTATAAATCTCATTTAAGAAAACATTTTCATTTCTCGTTTCATAAAAACTTTATTCTTACAAACCATACTCAATAAAATCCAAGTGGGGTACAGAATGATATGATAATGTAATCAAGTAGCTGCAAGGGATTCAGTGCTCAAGGGAATTACCTATTAATATTCTTGACCTCTAATCTTCTTCGCTGAAGTCCACTGCCGAAGCCTACAAGGACGGCCATCTATCCGTTGCAATACCAGAATAACCCGATACGACAACATGATAGGAGAGATGGTCAGCATTCCAGAAGTACATCCATGACCAGACAGAATACTACCGACTTCGTATAAAAGAATACTCAAAATAAAAATATGGGAACCATGCAATAACCACTACTCATGCTATGCACATGACAAATATATTCACATAAGCACATAGGAAATACTTATGAATAAATACTTCAAATATAAAAAGTCATAAATCCTCACCACACACATCACTTTACTTGGCATCACAAGTCCTCGAAAATTTTCAAGTCTTATCATCATCTTTTCACTCTTTCTTTCCAACAATCAATGCATTTTCTTTCTTTGAATCTTTCTCAATAATTTCTTTGTACTTTCATTCTTGTACTCTTTCATTATTATTAAGTTTTATCATAATCGGTTAGCATCAATGATGAGGGGGAAACATCATTGAGCTCACACACGTCTACATCTCCTCGGTCATCCACCCAACCTAGTCGGAAGCAAACAGGAGTACAAGACCTTTACCACGCGGGCACGACAGCTGTGACACAAACAAATGGTCCCAGACCAGGAGGCCCTGCCTCAAATCATAATCATAATTCACATAATAACAATGCACGCTCTCAGCGGCAAACACAAATGCCCCGTTCCAGTCCCTCTCACTGTTCTAGACTTGCATCGAGGGGGCGACAGTATAATTTCTAGTTCGCGATGCGGAACTTACCACGGTATTAGACCCAGTCCCCACCACGTTAGTGCACCACATGTGGGATTCGTTCCGCCTAGAAATATACTCTAGGCTTCTTGACGTTTCACCGTCCTTGCCCTCCCCTCCTGCAATCTCCACCTGAGTATCCGCAGATACCCATAGTATCTTCCTCTCCACTACTTCGATACGACACTCATACCTCACCGCGTATATAAATGTCTTTTAAGTCTTTTAAAGTTTTGAGTTTTAATTAAACGGATTAATCCTAACAGTCGGCTCGTCCTTGGTGCATCCCTTCAACGAAGCCCGACCACTAATCGCAATCTGTTCCCCCTAAATCTCAATGGCCTCATGCCTCATATCACTTTCATCTCATCATCACAAATCACATACTCTTTCTCGTCTCATCTCATCAACATTCTCAACATCTTTTCCTCGTCTTTCTCAAAATCTCTTTTCGCAAAACTTTTTCGAAAACATGATTTCACAAAAACTTTTACTTCACACAACCTTTTCAGAAGCCTTATTTCAAAAATCCTTTCACAAACTTTTTCAAATATATTGTTTCCAAAAACTTTCACAAAATATTATTTTCACAAAAGCTCTTTCAAAATCTCTTTTCAATTTTTTTTTTCAAAAATCACGTTTTTGGGTGAGTGTTAATGCAACTCAACACTAAGCTTCTTCCCAAAAACGTGGACGAGGAATTACATCTTTACTCAATCACATCTCTTTTCATCCTCTAACTTTCAATCACCTTTTCTTTCAAATCTCAGCTCTTCACATCTTTTGCAACTCATTCATCTTATTTCTTTTCATACATCTCAAGTCTTACTCTTTCTCATTACCACATACAATCGCATTCCACTTTTACAATTCCTTCGTCTCATAACTCATTTCTTTCACAATCTTATTCACGTTATGTTTTATCTCTTTAATTTCTCACTCTTTCTCATAATTCGCATCATCCCACATTCAACTTTTCAGACAAAACAGAATATACTCAACAATACGTTCACAGAGAATTTCCAATGCATAACCAAAATTATTCATGCAACATATTTAACAAAACAGATAAACATCTAGCACATATATGCATCACGTATGATAATGCAGCATGAAACATATTAGACTCGATGTGCTCAGTTTAGAACTGAGTCTACGCGTCACGATGACCTAGGCCTACTGCATCTCTCACCTCACACTCCAGCATCTGAAATCGTCGCGGGTCCTTCCCAACAAGTCAGCCGTTCCGCTTTTCGACTTATACGCACCTTGTACTAAGGGAGATAATACTAACGTCATAAGTCTATCTTAAGTAACCATCCTACTTAGAATTAAAACGTGTTTTCGAAAACTCTTTTTACTTCTTGTCGGAGAATCGTAGAACGATAAAACTTTTCCAAATCAAATCTTTCTCAAGTTAAATACTACTTAAAACTTAAACTTTAAACCAACCAAATAAATTTTTAAGATTGAAAACAACTTGAATAAAATCTGGACAGCAATTATGCAAGTCCATAAATTACTTTTTAGAAAATCTGAAAACACCGAAAAATCATTCTTTGGTTCATATGATACTTTGTTATAAAATAAACACTTAAATAGTTTATTTTTCAAACTTAAAACCATGAAATGAATTAAGGGCAGCAACCACTAAGTTCAAGGTTTTCAATTAATTCAAGACCAAGTTATTTCAAAACCAACTTGTTTTCAAACCAATCACAAAATCAAACACAATACTTAGGTTAATTAAATAATTCATTCATGCATAACACAAACATACCATCAAACAATCACTGATTCAATTATTTTAAGACATCATGATTATCATACAAAGCAGCCAAGTCATATTATAAGACATAAAAATTCATATTCATCAAGAACATTCAAGTAGAATCCTAGGGCGATTACACGTAAAACACAAAAGATAAAATTCAAAACTATATCAAATAAATTTGTTTAATCCTAAAAATTTCCAGAACAAACATATATATGCAAAAGTTCATCATATAAAAATTTCAAGTCATTTAAATAATCCTAAGCTAGGTTTCAAATCAAATTTCACATGGAAAGCAAAATGGTACTGTTGCTGTCCAGAGGCAAAAACGTCCCTATTAAAAATAGTTATTCAACTCAGAATTGCATAAAAATTGGTATAACTCTTCCTTATACAGTCAAGACTATCTCATAAAATTTTCAGATTATTTGGAGTTGTGCAAGTCATACTTTTCTAATTAAATTTGTTGCTAAGTCCAGAAAATCTGAACCAAACGGTTCACTGTTTTGCCTTAATAGCAGACTAAGCTACTTATCTAGAGCCATTACACATAACCTTAGATCTAGTTTGGAAGTATATGAAAGCATACTTCCCAGGAAACATTGCAGATATCGATGACCAGCGTATTGGACCACACACCCAAGGACCAGAAGTCAGGACCATTGCTCTGATACCATAAAAGTGTAACACTCCTTGTACATCATCTTACTTTATAAGAAAAGTAGTAAGTTTATGAATACTTGGACTTGTCATTGTTGGAAAAAGATCCGAAAATAAAATTTCCCTTTCCTTTGAAAATTCCTTTTACAAAAAATTTGTCTAATAATGAATTTAACTAATAAAATCAGAGTTTGCGGAAACATAGTAAAATAATCATATTATACTTTCAAAATATATCAAGTGTAACGAGTCCATGGATACCAAATAAGTATTATTATGAAATTAAATTCATCTTATGATACCTCTTTCAAAATGTGTATAATATAAATACTATTAAAACTGGAGATGTTATAGAGTTGGTCATTGGTCCTCTGTCCAAACATCCATCTGGCCGGATCCTCGATATCTGCTCAAAGGGTTTCCAACCCACACTATCTATACTCTGCGTGCACCTAAGGGACATCTCCCTTCATTGACTTTTGTGCAAGCTAGATATACGAGCAACACCTAATAAGGGCATGGGGGTTAGCTATACATATTCGCATAATCAAATGAGAATAAAACTAACATACACAAGTAATCATGTAGCATATCAGAATGCATAACCATATGAGCACACCCGGTTAATCATAATAAGTATTTCAATACAGGTGGCATGATGCATGCTTTCAATCTCACAATCCTGAGGCCTCCAACACTAATCAATATCGGACGTCCATCCAATACACCAATGTGTTCCCAGAACACTAACATACGTTCCCAGAACGTATAGCAAACCATACTTGGAATATAAACAAGAACCACTCCCAGAGTATGCATCACGTTCCCAGAACGTGTAGCAAACCATACTTGGAATATAAACAAGCACCACTCTCAGAGTGTGCATCACGTTCCCAGAACGTATCAAAGAAACCATGTCCCAGACACTGGCCACATTCCCAGAATGTGTCATCAAGTATGTTGCACACCAATGTGTTCCCAGAACACATCAAAGAAACCATGTCCCAGACACTGGCCACATTCCCAGAATGTGTCATCAAGTAAGTTGCATCAATTTGGTACTCCCAGAGTACCCTCCTCATGTTCCCAGAACATGACAAATGATCCTTGCCAACCTATTTCATCATCTTTCACTATGAATGCACACATAATTACTAAGGTTGGTCTTTCCATTAATTCCATTATTATGACTTAGAAAAAAACAACTTCTGAATGATATCTTGAGGTATAACTTTACTAATAAAATTCACCTTTGAATTTAAGTTAAACATATGCTCATAGACCTGGATTGAGAGAATATAACCATTGGTATTAACAATCCTTACTTAAAAACCTAACTTTTTATTTTTAAGTTTCAGGTACTAACCGGTTACATCACAACCTAACCAGTTAGAATTACAGACTTGAACTTGAAACCACTGATTTTCAAAGAATCTTTTCTTGAATTCTGTACTCAATCCAATAACAGGGTCTTAACATAACAGAATACCTCAAGTTCAACACATATAATCATTCAAAATATCTAAGTCATAATCCAATTTCATTTATGCATAATTTCCTCTTGAAATTATCATTTAATATTAAGGTATTAACTCATCACCTCCAATCTAAACCAAACAGTGCTCAATCACATAGTTTCAGATTGGTTTTTATATGAAATTCTAGTTTAAACTTGAGTATAAATGGTATGAACACTTAGCCAATTTCAAAAACCTTTTTCTTTTGAAAACTGACAGTATCTAACCGATTACAGCTTCAGACTAACCGGTTAGATTATGCAGAAAATACACTGAAAAGTGAGGTTTTGCATACCATTCTTTCCAATACTCAAATCTAACCAATTTCAACCATACACAGAGTTATAATACCTTAATATTAATATGTTTACCCACTGAATCACATTCATCTTGCATCCATTAACATTATGAGCATCAAATTGCATATAACTTCACAATTTTCAATTGAATTTGTCATTCACTTTAAGGTATAAACCAATTATCAAGTTTGGAATCCATATCCAACAATCAGAGGGTAATAACAGTGATAATAGACCTTAAGTATCAATTAAAAATGGTGAGAATTACTTAACAAAAGCAGAATTGTCTATTTTCATTTTTGTCAGGTGCTAACCGGTTACAGACAGGCTCTAACCGGTTATATTATGCAGCACAACATACTAAAACTGATTTTTCAGCACCATTTTCAATTGTACTCAAATCTAACCTATTTTCATCATTACCCAGGGTTCAATACCTTAAAGTACACATGTTTAAACACTTAAACATATCACAAATTCATGCATGCAAAATCATCATACACCAAAAGTGCATAAATCACATATTTCACAACTTAATGCATCAATTCACATGATATCCAAATAAGTCATGAAATTGTCATCACAATAGCTTGCATGCATCATATTATAATTGCTCAAAATAAAAAATGAGCTAAAGTTGGCCTCCAAGCCATAAAACTAATTCAAGCTATGCCCTTAGAGTCTCTTGGTGACTCATCCTATTTACCAAACATGATTATCCTGACTCTAGCAAATAGTAAGCTTCCCCCTTACCTCTAGGTTGTGCTTGATGAATTTAATCACTAGAATTTGCAAGATCTCCCCAGAATCCACAATCTCCATTTTCAGCCAACAACAGGTTTGACAGGGTCCAAAAACTATAAGATTTGACACATGAATTGGACAAACAAATTGGGGAAAACCATCAATACTCACTCTATGCAACATGCACCAAATATTTGAACAGATTTGAGACTCAAAAAGTGTGTATACTTACTCAAATCGAAGCTTGAAGTAAGCTCCAGAAACCAGAAACGAATTCTGACAAACTTGTACTCCTAACTTTGCAAGCTTCGTTCTCAAACTCCAGGAACTCTCAGCTCACAAATTTTATATCAATACAAAGCCCTTGATGTGAGCTTTGTAACAGTGTATCATTCGTTTTCTAACTCTCAACACAGACTGAGAATCAAATAGAAAAACTATGGAACCCTAAAACAGAGCTTCAGCAATTCAAGAGAATAAATGGAGTTTAATCTGAGCAAGGAAGGCTATTTATAGAGAGATTCGAGTGTCATGCAGGTCGACACGTTGATCTCCACCGAGTTTAGGGTTGATTCGTGGTGAATTCTGGGTTAAAACGCGCGATTACTCATCAAACGCACTAATCCCAGTTTCTGAGTTCATCATGTAACCGGTTACAGAGCCCTTCTAACCGGTTACATACTGATAAAACTTCAAAAATTAATAATTTAATTACTCTTTCTTCAAAAACCTTTCTAATATTGCAATTAGGTCCCAACCCAAGGACTAAATTACAATATTCATATTTTTGTACAAAATAACTATATAAAAATATATCTCATATTTTTATATATAAAAACACATAATGTACAAAAACTAAAACTTTCAAAACTAATATAAATCAATTATAAAATAACTGTTATAACTAATTTCTTTGTTATTTGGAAGACAAAAATTAGGGGTGTTACATAAAAACCAACCTTAATGATTGTGTGTGCATTCATTCATAGAGAATGGAGATTAGGTTGGTGATTGGGTGTTGTTCTGGGAACATGAGGAGGGTACTCTGGGAGTACCAAATTGATGCAACCTACTTGATGACACATTCTGGATATGTGGCCAGTGTCTGGGACATGGTTTTTATGCGTTCTGGGAACGTAATGCACACTCTGGGAGTGGTGCTTGTTTTCCAAGTATGGTTTGCCATACGTTCTGGGAACGTATGTTAGTGTTCTCGGAACACTGAGATATCTAATGACAGATATCAAAGATGATGGAGGACTCGGTTAGGGATAGAAATGTAACATCTCAAATCTTAATTCCAAGTTAATTAGGAATACCTAAGCTAGAATCTATGATGAAAACCATATGAGAATCGTGGATACGAGTTAAGTGTAGTGTCTTAGAGTTAGAACTGTCCAAATAGGAGTTTCCATCAGAATAATCGATTACTCTGAAGGGGTTAACCGATTACTAGTCCTCTGATGAAAACACTTAAAAGTTGCAGCATTGATAATCGATTAACTCATGGAAATAATCGATTATTTTGTAAAGTAATCGATTACTTCAAGTGATTTAATCGATTATTTGCCCTCTGGCAAAAACACCAAGAAATGTTGCATTGAAGGGTAATCGATTACTGAGTGTCAAGTAATCGATTATTCTAGGTCTGATGCAGAAAATAAAAATAATTTAAGGGGCAGAAACGTAATTTCCATCCCTTATCTCCCTATTTCAGCCACCCATCTCCCTTCCCCCTTATCCATTCGATCCCCTTCTCTCTCTCTCTTGTTCACGCTTCTCTCTTCCCTCTTCTTCCTCCACCACGTGATTTTGGAGCTCCCATGGAGGATTGGAGCTCAAAACCCATCCCCACCATCATCTCTACTTGTTCCCTCATCATTATCAAGCTTAGATCCTTCTCCCTTGTTGATTCAAAGCCAAACCCTCCTTTTCTTCCTCTTCTCTCCCCAATTTCGGTTTTCTCTCTCCTCTACATAAAACCACCATCAACCCCCAACAATCACCCAAATCCACCATTCCCAAACCTTCACCCATGAGGTTCATCATCTCCCTCATGATTTTGCCTTCATCTCTTCCTTTGGTGGCCTCCTCTCCCTTCATGAAGCCCTTTTCTCTCTCCTAGGGCTCCTTTCTCTCTCCTCCAATCTTGAAGAACGGAGTGGAGATCGGTCTAGAGCTTTGGAGTCAAGGTAGATCCGGGTTAGACTCAAGGTTCTTGGAGCTTTGTGTGGGCTCTCTCCCTCTCTAAGGTAAGGGGATTCTCTTTTCCACACTTTGAGTTAGGGATAGTTGGGGTATATAATAGGATTTGGGCTAAGTAGTTGAATTGGGTTGTGGGTAGTAAAATAGCACCAGTTATAAGTTGGTTTAAGAATTAATGTAATTTGAATTAATTTAATAATTTAATTTAAATGTCATAAAATTGCTAAAAATCCCTTTATGTATGTTAATAATGTAGGAAGTGAAGAACCCTAGGGAGTTGACTTATATTAAAGCACTCTGAGACATACCTGAGTATGTCGACTGATTTGTGGATATATGTGTTATTTTGAATTAAGGTTGGATAGTAGGTGGTGTAAAAGGCCAAATAAAATGGAAATGTTATATAAGGAAGTAAAGGGTAATTATGATGCGTAACTTGAAAGGAATTGGAATGTTATGATAGGATTAATTAATTAAGGGTGTTCATGTCTATTGAAAATGTGTGAAGCTAATTTTGGGTGCTAAAAGGATATTTGTTGTGAATTGATTATATATGGGTAGATTGGATTATGTGATAACAAGGGGCAATGGTTCTAAGGGCAAAAGTATTGAATGTGTATAAATGCTAATTGTGGAATGTGACCTTAATGTGAGTATTTGGAAATGTATATGATGATGGACGATAAATGCTTATTTATGAATATATGTGTGATGGTTTGGAATGGATTATGATTATGCATATTTGTGAATGTTGTTGGAATTTTGGATTATGTTTTAAATGAATGGACTGGATTGTTGGTTAATTGGAATGGACTGTTGTTTAATTGATAATGATAAAGGTAACTAAAGTGGAAACTGATCAGTGGGGCCCGGAACACTAGGTACCCGGCTAGGTGTTCCAATTACCTGTTAGGTCCAATTATCTGCCATGCCAATTACCCATCAGGCCAAATCGCCCTGTAGGCGCCGGGTGACCCATAGGATCAGTTTTCCACACCAATAATTGGAATAATTAATGGGTTGGTAAAAGTGCATAGTCCTACAGGTGATGGTCTGGATGGGTGTAAAGTCCTGGGCAGGTGTTCCAAGTCCCTAGACAGGTGTGCCAATTACCTAGCGGGTATCCAAATCCTAGTGGTGTACGGTAAAAATGGAAGTGTTTGCAGATCACTGTCTGTGGTTGATTACACTGTGTGTGTAGATCTCTATTTGGGGTTACACACATTAATGGAAAATGATTAATGGAAAGGTAAAAAGGAAAAGGGAAGTTTATGTAGATCTCTGTTTGAGGTTACATAAACGAGATGGAGTGTATGCAGATCACTGTCTGTGGTTGCATACATAGTCTATGCAGATCACTGTTTGTGGTTGCATACACCGTGTGTAGATCTCTGTTTGGGGTTACACGCGATGGTAAGGTGTAGATCTCTGGTTGAGGTTACACATAATGGAAAATGAATAAAGGAAATAAAAATGGAATTGACAAAGGAATTAAAGGGAATAAATAATGAACATGATAATGGAATGGATAATGGAAAATGAAATTGATTTTTGAAAAATGAAAGTGAAGCATTTTGTTATTCATGGCTTGATTTGATTATGATGCTTAAGTTGCTATTATGTACTCTTTATTATCTTCTAATTCACTGTGTTGTGAAAAGGTCTCACCCTTATGTGGTTAACATTTTAGGTGAAAGTCAAGGAGCTTGAGGATCAGAGTGTCGCAGTGGAAGAATTGGAAAGAAGGAAAACTTTATTTGTTTGTGCTACTCATATTGTAATTGAAATACCTGATTTTAGAATGTAAATTTCATTTATGAAAAGGAATTTTTAAGTTCCCCATTTAAGAGTATTAAACCTTTTAAATGATATTTTTAAGTAAAAAAAAACTTGGGTGTTACAAGAAATCATGCATCATGCCACTTGCATTATAAGAGATATAATGTTGAAAATTGGTGTGCTCATATGTACTTGCATTATTGTCTGTCCATGATATACTTGTGTTTGTATTTTAGCCTTTATTGATTATGTATATGTGTATACTTACTCCCTATGCCCTGTTTAGGTGATGGCCAGATACCTAGCCTGCATCGAGATACGCCCTATCCGACTTACGAGGAGCACCGAGCCACCTTTGAGGGGGAGGTGGAGATTACTCTCTACCACCCTAACCCTTTGGTTCGGGTGCGACCTCGTAGGTTTAGGATCCCTATAGTCTATACTATGCATGTTCCACCCTTTTACTCATATAGAGGACCACCCCCAGCTCGACCAGTGCGTCGATTTCATAGTTTTCGTTTTAGATCTGCCACCCGTACTCATCCTACTTCACATAGAGTTGTTACTGAGGAGACTCCTTCTCCTGGTTCGGCTGACTCTGAGAGGACTGCTTCTGCAGATCCTAGGCCCAGTGCTGGGGTCTCTGCGCAGTCGGGCGAGGTCGAGGAGGATCCCCTTAAGGATGAAGACGAGGAGGAGGTGCCTGTCGAGCCTACTGTTTCTACTAGAGGTGGACCTGCTGGTTCCTAGTAGCTTGCATAGCATAGATATTTTGGATCCTAGGACTAGGGATAGAGCTGCAGAGGATCAGAGGAGCTGCTGAGGACATGGATGACCTGCTCTGGGACTTCTATTTTGACTTTGTTATATATTGTATATATTTTTGAGAGGTCTTAGAGTGAGGTTTATTTTGAGCAGCTAGTTATGTATATGTTTCACTAAAACTTGCTATCTCGACTGTGATACTTGCTACTATGATACTGGTGGGGGGTGTTTATCTTATGGTATATATATATACATGATGTTTTTACCTCAGCAGTGCCCCACAAGTATTATTTTTATTACCGCATACTCTGATTTTGGTCAAAAAGGATTCGGCAAATAAGTTTATATTCTACAAGTCCGATTAAACTCAAGAGACAATTAATATATTTTTAATCAACGCTACGGATATGTTTTATTATATTAAAAGACGTTGTCTCAAGAGGCTTTTGTAATTAAGGTATTATTAAGCCGAATTCAAATTATTTGTCAAGTTTAAACGTGTTTATAATTGAGCAAGTATAAGTTAAAAAGGAAAAAATTTTCTAGACCCAATTTTTGATAGCAAGTATTCTATATTTGGAAATATTTATTATTTTCAAGATATAAAACAAGGGTGTCACAACATCACCATCTTTTCCCAATATAAGAAACTTCAATCCTTGCCTTGATCTAACTCTTGATATAACTACATATATGTGACCATGACTAAAGACAGGTCTTGGAAGATAGACAGAAACAGCCGCTTATGATTGACCCTGACTCTTGTTAATAGTCATACAATATGAGGGAGTAATTGGAAACTGCCTACGACTAAACTTGAAAGGCAACTTTGAATCAGATGGTGACAAATTCAATCGAGGAATAAAAACTTGATCCCCCAAACCATTGTCTATCATCATCTTTGCCCCAATTTACATGATCGCCCAAATGAGTGATTATCAACCTTGAGCCATTAACCAACCCAGCGGACTGATCCAAGTTTCTAAGTAACATTACTGGAATACCAATCTTCAAAACTAATTTATGATTAGGCATACCTGACAATTTCAAGTAATTCAACGTCGTTGGACTAATACATTGTGCTGCCATGTCAATACGTTCGGTTTGTGTGGCAAGATTGTCTGAAGATAAAACAAAACATCACTCAACACATATAAGTAAAGGCAATCCATATGCACCAAAAGGAGATTTGCCTCGGAATGAGAAAAAGGTTGGAAATTTTTTTTCTAGTGGCATTACTCCCTTAGGAGAACCGGAAATTATGATTGGTGTATGGATGAAAATAAGGTTTTGTAAAGACACAATAAAATGCGTCGGCTTTCCAAAGAAATTGTAAATGTTCATTGATAAACTTAAATAGTTGAGTACTATATATATATATATATATATATATTCATAGTAAAACCGAAGACATGTTTAAGGCACACGATAGAAAATACATTTAAATTCCCATAGGAACTAGTATATGTATATGTATATGTATATAAGAAAAGGAATTGGAATGTTCAAACATTCCAAGTGTCAAATATAAAATAAAGGACGCCTCATGAAAGTTAAAATTGGAAAATACATTAAATACAAGTAGGGTTGAAGCATACAGGTTATCCGGAAAATAGACACAGGGGTTGGTAAAATAGATTGAAGATATTACATAACTATATATATTCTTCAATCGGATGTATATAAAAATAAGTCATCGTTTCCATTACAAGTTTGTCACTTGTAAGGTTTTCTCTAGAAAAGGTTACTTTGAAAAATATAGATATACTAAGGAAAGATGGAAATTCTAAATTACCATGTGAGGAAACACAAGGCAATTAACTTTGAAAAATTTGATTTGATAGTTAGTTAATAAAACTAATATAGTACTCTTTTGAAAATCACCTTCAATAGAAGGTAGAAAATAATCTTAGTCAAAAATCAATTTGAAATAATGGACAAAATTACTTGAAAGAATTTGGAAGTGGGAATTACCCAAAATCATAAGAAAGGTTCATGAAAACATTCAGTAACATATAGTCCTAATAAGTTTATAAATCATAAACACACAGATATATATATATATATATATATATATATAAAATTCCAGCGTTCGAAAACATTTTAAAACTCGCTTCCTTTATGCACGTCTATATGCCTACACACTATGCCCGAAACTCTAGGACTCACAAAGATCGAACCTAGCTTCTACCTCCTAGTCTGTGAATGAAAAACTATGGGGTTTCTATACTCGATCTAACAAAAATTCTCTACTATGCACGGCTTCCACTAGTACTACACTTACTATCTCTCCTAAGGTTTAAGGTTTCCTGTAACACCCCAATTTGGACATAGAATTTTCACTAAAAATTTGCGCCATTTTTTTTTTTATAACATTATCAAAAATCAATTTCGTTTAATTCTGTTACAAAAAGGTTTTCATTAATACAATTTAATTCATTTGGTTTACAAAAATGTTTTGGTACTTAGACTTGCGTCATAAATTCTATTCCCAAAAAGAGATGTTAACATCCAACACATTTCCAAAAAACTCATTTTCTCAATGTCATATTTAGTCGATGGTTAACTTGCGGAAAGATAGTTTAATTACTTTATAATATATAACAAAAGGAACTTCTTTCATTTCATTTAAAATAATCCATATTACAACTGGGGTTACATTCGGGATAAAGTAATCATGTCCTACCCATCTAAAGATGGAATACAAAATAAGACTATCCTATACTACTAGTCTTCATCAATCTTCCGCTACACTGTCTGAAATATTCCTTGATTGCTGCTTTTGCTTCCTCCTCATATATACGTCATCTCGTGATCCTCTTCCGACTTGAGCAACCGCTACTCGAGATAGTACATGATCTGTCATCTGTGAACATTGTTACCCAATGTCCACAGGGAAGGGAAATAGAGAGAGTATGCACTTCCAAACGATATGATCGTCGACGGCGCGGGCTTACAATAGGGGAATATTAAGACCAAGAGGGTAATCATCATGAAACCATATCCATTATATTTAATTATTTTTAGGCTCTAAGTTTTATTATCGTAACCACCGGAAATTCGAGAAGGGGTACCACCACCGAGGCTCAAGGGTTTGGTAGCACACACGTTACATCTCCTCCATCATTCCAACCACATCCTAGTTCGGAAAGCAGATGGGACGCACAGGAACCCTAACCATGCTGGCATCGATGTCGAAGGGTACGCACCAACAAGTATCCAACAACCGAAGTAAAATCATTTCATCAATACAGTTTCAAAAATAGAGCGACATCTAGCCCCATTCGGGTTCCCTCTCACCATCTAAGATTTGCTCAAGGGGGCGACAACGCTATCTCTAGTTGATTGTGCAGTTCCTTGCTACGACATTGCCTACAACCGAAAGACAAGTCCTTGTAGTCTTGTCCCGCCTAGAGAAGCACTCGAGGCTTCTTGACGTTCACCGTCCTTGCCCTCCCCTATCGCAATCACCACTTGAAAGTACACCGGCCTCCAAGTATTCGGTATCTTTCCTCTCCACTACTTTACTCTCAACGCGTAGGTTTTGGAGAGGGGTTCCTAAGTCTTTTAAGTCTTTTAAATCTTTTAAGTCTTTTAAGTCTCTTCTTAAACCTAAGTTTTGGTCGACCCATTCTAAGCCTCGCTTCTAACGGGTCACGACCTCTAAGGGAAACATCAAGCACCCTCTATAGTACAGTGGGATCCACAAGACTTAGACCACGGCACAGTCATCCACGTGGCTAGTCACTTAAAGAGAACACTTACAAAGTTATCGTGCCGTTTTCACCATCACTGTACACTAATATCGCTTACCAATTTCATTGATCATTCTCATATTTTCATATTAGTATTTACAAATTATGCCAATTCCTTTTCATGGAACAACCGATCGAAAAACACAAAGAACTCTTTTCATAGGAACCACCGAACATTAATTTTCTTTCCATAAGATGAACCATTATTTCCAAAATATAATATACAATACAAAAATATACAACATAGCATAAGCAATTAGCAACCGACATACAATAAATATCGAGGAATCGTGTTTTTCGTATAAACGGCAGGGATACACACTCAATTGCCGTTTTACTACTCGACCGATAGATTCCTAGTTCCGACCTTTGAGATGATACGGAACGTCCTAATATTACCCTACATGCCACTATGTCTTAAGAAGACTTCTCTCTCACCTGAAGTTTCAGCTACAAAATTAGTGTCCTCTTGCTTTGAAGTCACGTCACCCAAATCCGAACGAAAGCCTTTACCAAATAATATTTACAACATAATTTCATAAATAACTACTCCATTACAAGTAAACAAACCACAAGACCTATGTCCTTAACAACAATTTCCATTATAACTTTTGAGGAAATCCAAAAGACTTGAACCAAAACTTCCAATACTTAAAATAAATCATACTTTACAAAATCAAAACCTTTAAAATGTCAATGGAAATTTTTAGAACTAATTATTAAATCAAAAGAGATTATTAACTCAAAATCAACAACAACTACCACTCAAGGATTAACATTAGCCATTTAAAACAAATAACTTAAACTTGATGCAACCTTTTTTTTTTAATCATTTTGGACAGCCAAGAAACATATTTTTAAAATCAATATAAACACTTAACACATCAACAATCATTCTAAATTATGAACTCATTCACTTATCAATTCAACACAAGTTCTATTTTAAATATCATGCAACTATATATATAAGAATCTTCTCTGGACAGCAACATGAAATAAAGTTGCATTACTTCACAGTTACCCAAAAATTCATTCATTTCAATTTTCTACTAACAGATTCACATCCAAATTCTAAAAATAAAATTAAGCTTAAGAAATAATATTTTTCCACACTTATTCAATTATGGGCAGCACTTAAATTATTTCAATCCACCTTAAATCCTATAGACATACTACTAAGGTCAATATAAAACAAATCTGGACATCCACTCAAACAAATTGCACTTATCTAATGAAATACTATAACTTGCCTAAAACTCTTAACATTATATTTTTATATCAAAATACAACCCACTTCTTATTTACTAAATTCAAACAATATGATAACCATACCCAAACATACACACATACATAAAAATCATTTTTATAATTACTTAAATCAATTCATTAAATTTGGACAGTATACAATACAAACTCAAAATCACTTTTACAAGACATTCCACATACAAGCACCAGTAAGACAACAATTTAGTAAACAACTAGAACATTAAGGCATACATTTACAAAGTCACTTTTATATTTCCTTTTTAACTCTATATATAAAAAGTCTTAGTATAAAATTCACATATTGATTTAATCTAAAACAATTTCTATCATTAATGCAACTAATTTAGAATTTTGGACAGCATACATATTCTAACTTAAAAATTCATTTTCTCTTAAACAGAAAATCGAAAACACATGCCATTTCTTCCTAAATTCTTATTACAACTTCTACTATAATAAAATGACTAAATTAAAACAAAATAAAATAGTTGCATCTACTGTACAGCCACAGAAAAGTTGCATCAATTCAATTAAGGTTCAAGCAAACAATCCAAAACAATTCAGATACAATTCCTACTTATGCTACAACTTTAAAAATACTAATATTTCAAATAAAATATCACTTTTTCATGCATCCTAAATTTCTGGACAGCAACTAAATATTTTTATAAAATCAAAGCAATTAATCAAAACACTTATTTCTATTGATTTCTATATCATATTTGCACATACAAACAAAGTATCACTAACATTCTCAAAAATAGTCATTTGGGATCTTAAATAAATAAATTTTTTCAGATTTAAAAATAAATTCCCAGAATAAAAATGAAACTTTCAAAATTAATCTTTTCCATATAAACATATAATATATTCTATAAACACACTAAAGCAATCATCAAATCAATTAGAAAAATTCAATAAATTTAATTACTTTTTCTAAGAACTTCGACTAGCATAAATAAAAATTAGAAAAATATTTTCAATTCCTAAAGCATCCCTATAATATAATTACATCATTACGTACACTAAAAACAAAACAATACAAGAGATCTATTCCTTAACAAAATATAAAATAGATTTATTTTAAGAGAATAATTCATTTTTTTCCAGCAAATAATATTACAAATATATCAACCACATACTCATAAAATAAATCAAAAACACCAGTTCTTATAGGTTTATAACAACTACCATTTTTCCTATGTCTTTTAAACAACCAACTATAATTTAACTACAAATCATGCAACAAATAAATTACAAAAATTACTTAGAATAATACAATAACCTCACGGTTCATTATTATTATTTTTCCAGAAAATTTAATTTTTTTTTATTCATATTCAATTACTAAATGTTCTTATCAGACTCAAATCCAAACAACAGAAAATCAAATAAAATCAAACAATAACAATTACAACAAAATTCCATAACATATAAGTCCATACACTTCATTTGCATTAAAATTTTTCAGAATATTATTTTATTTTCAAAAACCATTTTTAGTTCCTTTAAATCATTTTAATTTTACTTTTACTTTAAGGAAAATACTTATTCTTCTTTAGAGATTCACCAAAACTCAAGTACACATGAAATACAACATATAATATAATCTATATATATATATATGTATATATATTACATGTCCAGAAAAATAAAATAAAATAAAACCAAAAATCTATTTTAATCCTTTTTATTCATTTCCATTTTATTAAACAACAACACAATACCCATACTAAAATACACAAATCAATCTTCCATTTTTCTAATATACAACACGCCTCATATATATATATATATATATATATATATATATATATATATACCAGAAAGTAAAAATTTTCTATTATTACTTACTTATTGATTATTATTCATTAACACAAAGAAATAAAACAATTAAAAAGACAATGAATAAAAACTTATTTAACCATTCAAAATTTCTATACTTCATATGATATTAGAAATAAAATAAACCCAGAAATAATTTATTCAAACTCATCCAAAAATATTTAGCCATCTTAAGAATTTAAGAAAAGGGGAGATAAATCCCTTTAAACACTCTTTTTGGTGTCCCTTTTCTCATTCTCATTTCATATGACTTAAGAACAATTTCATATATTCAAAGGTAACTTAAAAATGAAAATAAAAATTTAGAACTTAGCTATAGAAGAAATTGAGAAGGCTTAAACAAAAATATAAACAAAACAACTTAAAAATAGCTTAATCAAATAAGTGATTTTGGGTTACCTCTACTCCTTAAGCCTTTTAGAAAACTTCAAGCAACCAAGCAACTCTCCCTCCTTCCTATAGCTTACACGCCCCTCTCACTCTCTCTCTTAGAATTTTATTTTTTTCTCATGTAAAACTATCAAATGTTTGTGTGTGAAAAATGTGGAACTAAGGCTATCTATTTATAGGTGTTTGGAGATGCATTTCCCTTCATTTTCAGACCTAAATTTCGTGCTCCCTTCATCAAGTTTCATTCAAAAATTTTCAAACACTACTTGGAACATGAACTAGCATTAAATGAGATTTTGTTGATTCCTAAAGCATTTTAATTCAAGGATTATTCTCACAAACTTCAGAACTATTCCTTCCCTCTTTCCTCTAATTTTTGGACGGTGCATATATTAAAAATAGGAAAGAAAAATTCTCATTGGTTCATTGTGGAGGTGCCTACATAATTACCCAATCACTTAATTATTTAAAATTAGATTTTCTACCTACTGTACAAAAATTTTCGCAAACAGTAAAATAAAAATTTTATTTTTACATATTAAGATTCTACATTTTAATACGATCATTTTCATATAAAGTTTGTAATTTTTGGACTTACGGTTTGAAAGTTATGAATTTTTGAAGTCCTAAGGTCATTTCCTTCAAAAATACACTTTCTAAGCTTTCAAATAATTTAAAAATAATAAAAATACGAAAATACACTTAATTTGAATAATAGTACACTATACAACTTCAGAAATGTATTTTCATTTTCCAAAATAAAATATTCTTTAGTCAACAGGTTATTAAATGCATTAAAACCATACTTTGATTCTTAAAACTCAAAAATTCGTTCACTACTGTAGCAGTGATAAAATTTCGAAAACTCAAAATTAAAAATCAAAGCTTTACATTTTCATAATCTAGATTTCGATACGATCGTTTTGACATATCATTTGTAATTTTTCGACGTACGGTTGAAAAGATATGAATTTCTAAAGATAGGATACTCTAATCCATCAAAAATCATTTCATCTTTTAAAATCATTTAAATCAAATACTTTACCTTAAAAATATTTCATTTAAATAGGCTAGGGAAAACATTGGTATATAATATATATACCTATACATGTTACGTGTATACATATATATTTTCATATATATATATATATATATATATTTTTTATATAAACCCAGGTATCAAAATCAAGCATAATTTCCTAATTTTAATTATAAAATCACAAATAAATTGGGTAAAATTGTGGGTCTCACATTTCCTAAGTGGTTCCTTAGGCTTAACTATCGCACAACTAAGACTTAACCTTAAGCCCTAAATAAAACTTCCTTATTACTAACCAGACATAGGTGTTACGACTCTTATAATGGATGTTGAGACTAAAACTTTAACATTCACAAACCACATTCCACGGAAGAGTTAATAATGTTTCGAAAATGGTTTGTACTTCCGGAATGCAGTTTGTTCAATCAACACAACAAATTCCTTGGAGTTCTATATGAACTTAAAGGAAGAAGGGATAACATCCATTACTCTAGTTTGGTTCTAAACTAGACTTTGGCTCTAGGATAGCTACATTACCTTTAACTCACCTCACTACCTTCAATTCACACTTTCCACTTCCACATTACAATAGAAACAATAAAGTACCAACTTCTGTGTAAAAGGTTTGGTACTTGGTGATAAAAGAGTTTTAAGAGTTTGCATTTTCTTTAAAATGAGGAAAAACACTTTATACTTTTATAAATTCTTTTCATTCAAAACTTAAACAAGATTATTGTTTAGGAAAAGACATGTCAAGCACTTACAAGTTCAAATCATTCATATAGGTTTTCAAAAATCATTTCACACCCATTTGAAATTGATTCTTAAGCTTGAAGATTCCTTTAACAAAGAAAGTAAGAACCCTCTATAATCGTCAAACCCAAATAAAAGGAACGGATTCTTCGGTCAAAAGTTTAGTGTCATTCACCTTTTCAAATTCTAGTGAATGCCCTTCCTTTCATTTTAGTTTGGAAGTTCAAATTGACTTATGTCGCCTCAATTGAATTCCTATTAATTGATAATTGGTGTAACTTACGAGTAAATTACAATATCATTCAATTAGTTAGGAATTCACATTGTGAGCAAAACTTCCTTTGAAAATTAGTGTTGCGACAATCAATCAATTATCGGAGTTTGAATCAATTCCATACTTTGAAAAATATCTAAACATTACTGTACTTGACATTCATTTCAAATCATAGTATTAATACTTTTCGAAAATAGAGTCCTAGAAAAATTTTATTGCAAAAACACTTTCATATCTTATAAATCAGAGTACATTTATCACCAAAATATAATGTGGAAATGTAGAAGGCAATTAGGTCTTGCTAAGGCGGCACTTGGTTATTACAGCTAAAGGCAACTACCATGGGTTAACACCTATTCACTTCCGCTGCGCACTCTGATAAAGAATGCTCGAAGTGTAAACTAGACGACCTCTAATGTCGATCCTATCCTTAGACATAGAAAATAACTCCAACAATTATTTGGTTGGATTCAAGGACTTAACGATGTCAACTATCAATGAATATAAAATACGAGGGATCCTTCTCGATTCTATATTGCATTGGAGATAAAATTGTTTTCGTACTACTTGAGTTCTAATCAAATAAGGAAATTACTCCTCTTCGATTCAAAAGGAGGCTTTGAAATTTCATCATAAAAAGAAATCTCAATTCCTTTTCATATTTGAAATAGACACGATTGATTCAAAACTAAGAGTTAGTCCTTCCCGATGGGGTAGCAATTTCAAGTTCTGTCCCGTTGGGAGTTTTCCTTTCCCTTAGTCTCTACTGCCTGTCCATTTCTAAATACAACAAGTTATTCTTTGAAAAATTTAATTAGCCCACTTCAAATTGAAGATACAATTCTATGACTACAAAACTAAGACTCACCCTACTAAACTATACTCATTCCCACTAATAATGCATGCATGAAACACTACTGTGCACTACTTAATCAACTACCTATTAGTTACTCTCATGTGGAGTAACTCTTTGGGAGTAGGAAAGTCCATAATCCGCGGCCGAGGATTGCAACCATTGCTCTGATACCATATTGTAACATCCTACTTTTTATACTTTTAGAAATTACTTTAATTTAATATTTATTTACGGAAATATTCGAGGTTTATAAAAATTTTGACAGAGTTTCCTTTATAAATCAGACCTTCTCCCGAATAGAATTAAACCTGTTAATCCAGAACAGTTTTCAATTTGATAGAAATAAAACTTTCAATTCAAAATATTCAACATTAGGCCATACTTTAAAACTTATCATAGTAAGAATATATGTAACAGCCCGATTTTCACCTCCCGAATATAAACATCATTTATTTTAAAAGTTGCTAAAAATGAGGCCAAATTTTTGGGAATTTTTTTTTTAAAATGTTTTGGAAAGCCGTTGGTGCATGTTCACGTCCTTACTTGAAAACCGGGTTCTTACTTAAAAACCTTTCCGCACCTTCACTTTCAAATCTTTCAAAAACAACTTCATATTCTTTTTAAAACAAAGTCTCGACCAGTTCACAACATAAAAGTAAGGCATAGTTACAGAAGTGACACATTGCTAAGATAATCCTTGACCCAACATTAACGACAACTTAAACTAATTACCCTATCTCTGACTCTTCCTAATGAAGACTATGGGGTGCAACTCATGATCCTCATTTTTCCATCCTTGCTTTACTCCAGAAGGCGAGGCCATCCCAGTTGCTGCTGGTCCACCATTCTTTGGCACCCATTGCATCCTAGTTGGAGTAGAAGAAATCCTCCGAGCTTCACATCGCACCTTCTCCTCGTAGTCTCTGTATCCTCGGACAGAAACTTGTCCCAGCAGTGGTCCTAGGTTAGCTCCACTAAGTCGATGCTCTGGATCCGGAATCACGATCTAAGTGTCGCCAATCCATACCCAACCAAACGGGGTACGCTTCCAGCCACATCCATGTCTAGTCCATGTAGCAATCTCCATGTGATACTCCACCTGCACGTTGGAGTACAAGAGGCACCGATATACCAACGGGCAGGAGAGAGTTAGCGAACCGAACGACAAGTCGTCGACGTTGTGGATTTACCGCAGGCGGGATATCAAGACAACACATACAATACAAACAAGGCACACACAACACAGCACTCAAGCAGATATCACAACTCTTTATTATTATCTTAATTATTATCAACATTCTCATTATCATTAACCTTCCTTCTCTTCACTTTCTTTCTCAACTTTTACTTCTCAATTCCTTTCTCATCCAAAATATCCAAACCTTCACTTCTTTTCTTTCCTTTCTCAAGGGTCTCCATTACTTGATCCAGACTTCTCATCCTCATCCTCATAACTTTATAAACTTTACTTTTCTTAATTATAAATCTTTTCTTAACAAATCTTATTGAATTATAACCATCGATGATTGGGGATTAGAGAATCATCAAGGTACGCGTCCGTTCGTAGTTAGCACTCACGTTTCAAGTCTACATCTCCTCGACCATCCATCCACCTAGTCGGAAGCAAACAGGAGTACAGAACCTTTACCGTGCGGGCACGACAGCTGTCTCACAACAAATGGTCCCAAACCAGGAGGACTCAGCCTCAAATCATATCAATTCAATTCATATACATAAACAAGGAACACTGACTCACTACAGTGGCAAACAAGATGCCCCACTCCAGTTCCTCTCACTGTTCTAGACTTGCAATCTAGGGGGCGACAGTACAATTTCTAGCTGATCATGCAGAACTTGCCACGACATTAGACCCAGTCCCTACCACGTTAGTACGCCACTTATGGAGTTCGTTCCGCCTAGAAAAGTACTCTAGACTTCTTGACGTTTCACCGTCATCATCCTCCCCTAATGCAATCTCCTCCTAAGTATCCGAAGATACTTATGGTTCCTTCCTCTCCACTACTTCGGGTTAACTCTCATACCTCACCGCGTTCGCTGTTAATATCTTTTAAAAGCTTTTATCTTTTATTATCCTAATGGTCAGCTCACCCTTCGTGCATCCCTTCAATGAGTCCTGACCGCTAACTTTGCATCACTTTTCCGTTCTCAAACTTGGTACAGAGCGGGATCACATTCACAACTTGAATCTCATCACAAAAACTTTTCCCCAAACAACCTTTTCTGAACATCTCTTTTCGTAAACTTTCAAAATCTCACTTCACAATTCCTATTCAAAAATTTTCATTTCGTAAAAACTCTTTCAAAACTTCAAATCATAAACCCTTTTCTAAAAATTTCATTTCATCAATCTTTTTCAAAAATCTCCTTTCGAAACTCGTTTCGAAAAGTTTCCTTTCGAAATCCTTTTTTTCAAAACCTCCTTTCACAATCCCTTTCAGAAAATCAATTTTGGAAAATTTTTCTCGTTTTGGGAACCGCTTTATAATACATTTTGTAAACTCTTTTCAAAAATCTCATTTTGGGAACCCCTTTCAAAAATTTCATTTTCAAAAACTTATTTTCAAAAATTCTTATTTTCGTAATCCTTTTCAAACATTTCTTTCCAAAAGTTTTTCTCAAAAACTTTCTCTTCTTGAGAGCTAGTGGAGGAGCAAGCTCAACTCAACGCTAGTCTCAATCCAAGAAGCAAAAATAAAAATCAAGCTTCATTGTCATCACTTTCCACTTTCAATCCCACATCACATTCCTTCCCAGCTCTGGCTCACTCACATCACATCACTAAATCTTTTTCCAATCCTCATCTCTTGTCTCTTTTCAATCACCATTCTCTTTATTTCCTTTCACATCATTCTCAACTCCCTTATCATCATCTCCCATCTTAATGTCTTATCAAGGCTGCCTGGTTCCATTAGGACTTAAGCCAAACAAGGGTTATATCTTTTCTTGATGTCTTTTATTTCGAATCTTTTTTTTTAACATCATTCCTAATCATCAGCTCATACTCAACAAATAATAATATCAACATGCATAGATGAACCAATATAAACAGCACATCATGAGCATACAAACATCAAACACAACAAGGTGGTCTTTGTCCTCTTCGTATAAGTGGCCACACAAAGCAAACAATTGCCACTATACTACTGACTCAGAACCACTGAGTTCCGATCTTTGAGCTGATACGGAACGTCTTAATATAACACCTACTACCACGATGTCTTAGGAAAGCTACTCTCTCACCTGAGGTCCAGCGATTAGATGTGCACAGTCTCCTCTGATCTTGGTTGCTGCCACTGCCTTAATCCCTCGTCTGTAACGTCCCTCGTATTAATTAAAAACATATTTTCATCACTAACCTTTATTAAGAAAACATTTTCTTAACTAAAACGTTCTTTCGTTCCTCGTCGAAAATCTTAAAACACGATTATTTTCTAAAAACACTCTTAACTTTCCTTGGTTCTTTAAACACTTAAAACCATTTTAAAACATCGAATAAAATAATTTAAATCACTTGGTTAGGTTGCTGGTCCGTCTTGGACAGCACCTTAACCTCCTTCAAAAACACCGAAAAATTCACCGGTGTCAATCCGGATTTTCTAAAATCAATTACCTTTTGAAAACCAAACTTTGAGTCTCATGAACTCAATTTAGAAACCAAGAAAACAATTTTAAATAAACGTGGAAAGCAAAGAATAGTTTCACAAAAAAAATCAATTTTATAAAACCCAAAAACATCATAAAAACTCTTTTTGTTTCAAATACTCTTTAGTTCAATATTAATACCTTAAAAACTCAAGTTTTTGTTATAAAACACATCTTAAATAACCACAAACATAATCTCACAAATTCAAATAAATCAAACCAAATAAATTTCACTACTACACACACAATTGATAACACACTTTATTATTTAAGTTACATAGACACTTAACCAAGCACTTAATTTAGTCACAAACAAACATTCATTTTCAAATAAATACTTTCACAACCAACACTTAATTCAATCATTCAACACATAATCACTTTCAAAAACCATTTCATTTTATAAAATGAAAACACTTAAACATATTTAAACCCTTAGACCGAATGCACACACACATAGCCATTCAAACACAAAACTCTTTTTAAACCTAATTAGCTTAACATCATTTCACAAAATATATTCATTATTTCTATTTCACTTCATGGAAAGGAATTCTAACCTAATTAACTTGCATAGACCGAGAATCATCACAAATTAAAGCAAGCTTCATGCATCATCAAACACACATAATCATGCAATTATTTCTTCTTTTTCCTAATGAAACCGTGTGCCATATCTTTGGAAAACAATTAAACTTTAATTTATTTTCCTTAAATCA
This sequence comes from Crotalaria pallida, assembly GCA_037953625.1. Classification (NCBI taxonomy): domain Eukaryota; kingdom Viridiplantae; phylum Streptophyta; class Magnoliopsida; order Fabales; family Fabaceae; genus Crotalaria; species Crotalaria pallida. The sequence continues at coordinate 104,262,520 of CM075654.1, read as the reverse complement.
AATCAAAGCAAAGATCATACAAGGACATGGAACATAGATCAATTTAGAAAAATCATTTTGTTCTCCCTAATTCTCTTCCAAAACCGAGACATGCCATACAAGAAATCATAATCTTTTATTTAAATTTAACATGCAAGAAATAAGTCCTAAGCTTTTTCTAGCAAATCATGCAGAATCATGGATACACACCTTTAATTTATAAAAATAACTTTTCAAGGTTCAACACTCACATGCATGCACTTAAATCATGTAGATCAAGTCAAGAAATTAAACATACTAACACAAATCAAAGACAAAATCATATTATATGGAAAAAGGGACCAAAAACCGTGACATGCTTAAAGAAAATAAGGAAGCTCTTGTTTCAAAAATTACATGCAAAACTTATAATCAAACAAAATTAAAGATCAAAACACAAATCAAAGCTTTTCTTAAAATTAACTCAAAAATCAAGACATGCAAAGGTTCAAGGTCATACAAATCATTTTCAAACAACATGCAAGACTAAATATTAAAATAAGTTTAGATCAAACATAGATTTATCAAATAAACACATAAACACCTTTTGATTCACGGTTTCTAGCATCAAAATCAAACATGCAAGAGGACCGACTTCAATTTCACAAAGATCATAAATAAAACTTTAGATCAAAGAGATTTAACTAAAAAAAACATTAAGATCTATCATGAAAACATCAAGATCTATCATAAACATCACCAACCGAATCATAGAGTCCATCATTTAGTTCATTACAAATTTATTTAGGTCTAAGAAAATCAAGATCAAGATAAGACATCTCATGCACCTTAGATCAAACCATAAAATAAACATGCAAGAGAAGAAAAGAAAAATTACAAGATTACAAAATAAAAACTAGTTCTACTCTTCTAGGATCTTCGGTTATACCAAGAAGAAAGGTCTTCTAAGCACTTGATCTTCAAGAAATTCCTAGGTTTAGGGTTGATCTCCTCTCCTTCTTCCTTCTCCTAACTCACGACCAACTCTTCTTCTTTCTCTATCTTTCTATTTTCTTTTCTTAGTCTAAGAGTTTGAGAGGCTCTTAGAACTTGTATTTGGTTTGGTGTTTGGGCGAAGGAAATGAAGAAATGAGAAGTGAGTGAAATGCATCAAAGGCCAAGACTTATATAAGCAACTCATGGCTTCCTATTTTGCCCTTGGTTGGTTCGGCCACAAGCTTCTAGAGGGAGGGGTAAATTCGGTCTTCCCTATTTTTGCATGGGTGGAGGTTAGCATCTCTTAAGGGGACATGTAGGGGACATTAGGTGCTTAAGGTCAATCTAGGCTTAATGGTTAGTTGGCTCTCCATTAGGGTTTCTACCATATAGTTAGGATTTGGTTAGGACTTGGTTAGGATTTGGTTACTTGGTCTCCACACTTAGAGAAAATTCTAGGTTTTCACACTCACACATACGGCACACACACACATATACAGCATACACACACTCACTTACTTACACGCCTAACACACACACATACATATTCACATGCACACATTATAATAACACATACATTCATGCATATATAATCATGTTCTTTCCTCTAATTAAATTCTAAACACACACATATGTAGAAACCGTACATACACATGCGTACATAGAAAAATAAATAATCATAATAACACCAAAAATATCAAGCACACATTTATAGGAAACAAAACACACTTTCATAAAATAATTTCTTGTTAAAAAAAATTCATCATTTCCTTAAAATCATTTTAAGCACATAACCATTTCCAAAAACTCAACTTTGAAAATCATAACATTATTTCATGAAAAATCATTTTAAGATCATTTTCCACCTTGAAAACGTGAATCAAGACATTTATTTAAGAAAATATCCTCTCAAAAATACTTTTCTCAAAAATAATTCCTTTTAGAAATTAAAACCGTACCAGGATTTCGAGGGTTGTTACATTCTCCCCAACTTAAAAATTTCTCGTCCCCGAGAAATACGTTGCGTATTGGGAAGCAGGGCACAACAACTCTCACATCATCCTCACTTTTGCTTTAAGGTCGTCCTTTCTCTTATTGACAGTAGGCTCTGCACAACACTCTCGTGTGTCGCTCTCGGAAGAAGAGGCTCCATAGCAAACCACTTACGTGTCAAACCGGGTTAAGTCACACAGACTAACAGAAGAAGATGTCGTTCCTTTAGCTGATCGCCACCATAGCGAGCACAACTTTGGGTATAGACCCGGGGGAATCAAACAAACAAAATTCACACATCTCCAAAAGCACCGGGTTTAGCCTAAAATACTCACCATCTCCTACACTCTAGGATCTCACTAACCTACAAACAATCACTTCTTCTTCTAATTCTTCTGACTCTAAAGCTTTCATCTACTATACCTCCATCTTAAGGGGAATTCTATGACGACTCTGGTTCTATTTCTCATAACAACTTCACTTTTCACACTGGACTCCTTCTAAACCTCAATCAAACCTACCACTTTCTCCGTCTAAACATCTAACTATGGATCAAAGGGTCTAATCTTCCTGTCTGTTTCCTCAAATTAGGGTCAATATACACCTCTTTTATTCCTTGTGGCTCCCCAACTTTGATCAAACCTACTACTAGATCCTTGTTTCCTTGCTTGGTTTCAACTATGGATCCTTCCTTAATTGTTCAAGCCTAAACTATCTGGGTAGCTATGGTACTTCTAATTCCACTATTTGGGCTAATGAGTCTTAAATAGGTTAGATGAGGCTACGGGGATATAGAGTTCTTGAAGAAAAGTTCGAATTTGAGCAATACTAACTGTTTTTGTTGAAGCAATTCAACAAACAGAGAATTCAAGAATAACATCCTATATCTTCAAAGGTATCGACTACTCCTAGGACAAGAATAAGTTTAGGTTAACAAACTTGGGTCTATCAGAAGTCTTTCAATCCGCCTAAACTTACTTAACCATCAGGGTCCTTAACCTAATACCGCGGGCACTAGAGACAAATCAAGTCTTTCTCCTTAGAAAGACAAGAACCTAATCTCACACTCCTAGCTTTGCACTAGCAAGCACACACAGTCACACAACAAACAAGCAATCAAACAAGCAAAGCATGTAAGCATGGCTTAAGGCCACAAAGGATTAACATCGCTCTGATACCACTCTGTAACAACCCGATTTTCACCTCCCGAAAATAAACATCATTTATTTTAAAAGTTGCTAAAAATGAGGCCAAGTTTTTGGGAATTTTTTTTTTTGAAAATGTTTTGGAAAGCCGTTGGTGCATGTTCACGTCCTTACTTGAAAACCGGGTTCTTACTTAAAAACCTTTCCGCACCTTCACTTTCAAATCTTTCAAAAACAACTTCATATTCTTTTTAAAACTAAGTCTCGACCAGTTCACCACATAAAAGTAGGGCATAGTTACAGAAGTGACACATTGCTAAGATAATCCTTGACCCAACATTAACGACAACTTAAACTAATTACCCTATCTCTGACTCTTCCTAATGAAGACTATGGGGTGCAACTCATGATCCTCCTTTTTTCGTCCTTGCTTTACTCCAGATGGCCTCGGCCATCCCAGTTGCTGCTGGTCCACCATTCTTTGGCACCCATTGCATCAGCTTCACATTGCACCTTCTCCTCGTAGTCTCTGTATCCTCGGACAGAAACTTGTCCCAACAGTGGTCCTAGGTTAGCTCCACTAAGTCGATGCTCTGGATTCGGAATCACGATCTGAGTGTCGCCAATCCATACCCAACCAGACGGGGTACGCTTCCAGCCACATCCATGTCTAGTCCATGTAGCAATCTCCATGTGATACTCCATCTGCACGTTGGAGTACCAGAGGCACCGATATACCAACGGGCAGGAGAGAGTTAGCAAACCGAACGACAAGTCGTCGACGTTGTGGATTTACCGCAGGCGGGATATCAAGACAACACATACAATACAAACAAGGCACACACAACACAACACTCAAGCAGATATCACAACTCTTTATTATTATCTTAATTATTATCAACATTCTCATTATCATTAACCTTCCTTCTCTTCACTTTCTTTCTCAACTTTTACTTCTCAATTCCTTTCTCATCCAAAATATCCAAACCTTCACTTCTTTTCTTTCCTTTCTCAAGGGTCTCCATTACTTGATCCAGACTTCTCATCCTCATCCTCATAACTTTATAAACTTTACTTTTCTTAATTATAAATCTTTTCTTAACAAATCTTATTGAATTATAACCATCGATGATCAGGGATTAGAGAATCATCAAGGTACGCGTCCGTTCGTAGTTAGCACTCACGTTTCAAGTCTACATCTCCTCGACCATCCATCCACCTAGTCGGAAGCAAACAGGAGTACAGAACCTTTACCGTGCGGGCACGACAGCTGTCTCACAACAAATGGTCCCAAACCAGGAGGACTCAGCCTCAAATCATATCAATTCAATTCATATACATAAACAAGGAACACTGTCTCACTACAGTGGCAAACAAGATGCCCCACTCCAGTTCCTCTCACTATTCTAGACTTGCAATCTAGGGGGCGACAGTACAATTTCTAGCTGATCATGCAGAACTTGCCACGACATTAGACCCAGTCCCTACCACGTTAGTACGCCACTTATGGAGTTCGTTCCGCCTAGAAAAGTACTCTAGACTTCTTGACGTTTCACCGTCATCGTCCTCCCCTAATGCAATCTCCTCCTAAGTATCCGAAGATACTTATGGTTCCTTCCTCTCCACTACTTCGGGTTAACTCTCATACCTCACTGCGTTCGCTGTTAATATCTTTTAAAAGCTTTTATCTTTTATTATCCTAATGGTCAGCTCACCCTTCGTGCATCCCTTCAATGAGTCCTGACCGCTAACTTTGCATCACTTTTCCGTTCTCAAACTTGGTACAGAGCGGGATCACATTCACAACTTGAATCTCATCACAAAAACTTTTCCCCAAACAACCTTTTCTGAACATCTCTTTTCGTAAACTTTCAAAATCTCACTTCACAATTCCTATTCAAAAATTTTCATTTCGTAAAAACTCTTTCAAAACTTCAAATCATAAACCCTTTTCTAAAAATTTCATTTCATCAATCTTTTTCAAAAATCTCCTTTCGAAACTCGTTTCGAAAAGTTTCCTTTCGAAATCCTTTTTTTCAAAACCTCCTTTCACAATCCCTTTCAGAAAATCAATTTTGGAAAATTTTTCTCATTTTGGGAACCCCTTTAAAATACATTTTGTAAACTCTTTTCAAAAATCTCATTTTGGGAACCCCTTTCAAAAATTTCATTTTCAAAAACTTATTTTCAAAAATTCTTATTTTCGTAATCCTTTTCAAAAATTTCTTTCCAAAAGTTTTTCTCAAAAACTTTCTCTTCTTGAGAGCTAGTGGAGGAGCAAGCTCAACTCAACGCTAGTCTCAATCCAAGAAGTAAAAATAAAAATCAAGCTTCATTCTCATCACTTTCCACTTTCAATCCCACATCACATTCCTTCCCAGCTCTGGCTCACTCACATCACATCACTAAATCTTTTTCCAATCCTCATCTCTTGTCTCTTTTCAATCACCATTCTCTTTATTTCCTTTCACATCATGCTCAACTCCCTTATCATCATCTTCCATCTTAATGTCTTATCAAGGCTGCCTGGTTCCATTAGGACTTAAGCCAAACAAGGGTTATATCTTTTCTTGATGTCTTTTATTTCGAATCCTTTTTTTTAACATCATTCCTAATCATCAGCTCATACTCAACAAATAATAATATCAACATGCATAGATGAACCAATATAAACAACACATCATGAGCATACAAACATCAAACACAACAAGGTGGTCTTTGTCCTCTTCGTATAAGTGGCCACACAAAGCAAACAATTGCCACTATACTACTGACTCAGAACCACTGAGTTCCGATCTTTGAGCTGATACGAAACGTCTTAATATAACACCTACTACCACGGTGTCTTAGGAAAGCTACTCTCTCACCTGAGGTCCAGCGATTAGATGTGCACAGTCTCCTCTGATCTTGGTTGCTGCCACTGCCTTAATCCCTCGTCTGTAATGTCCCTCGTATTAATTAAAAACACATTTTCATCACTAACCTTTATTAAGAAAACATTTTCTTAACTAAAACGTTCTTTCGTTCCTCGTCGGAAATCTTAAAACACGATTATTTTCTTAAAACACTCTTAACTTTCCTTGGTTCTTTAAACACTTAAAACCATTTGAAAACATCGAATAAAATAATTTAAATCACTTGGTTAGGTTGCTGGTCCGTCTTGGACAGCACCTTAACCTCCTTCAAAAACACCGAAAAATTCACCGGTTTCAATCCGGATTTTCTAAAATCAATTACCTTTTGAAAACCAAACTTTGAGTCTCATGAACTCAATTTAGAAACCAAGAAAACAATTTTAAATAAACGTGGACAGCAAAGAATAGTTTCACAAAATAAATCAATTTTATAAAACCCGAAAACATCATAAAAACTCTTTTTGTTTCAAATACTCTTTAGTTCAATATTAATACCTTAAAAACTCAAGTTTTTGTTATAAAACACATCTTAAATAACCACAAACATAATCTCACAAACTCAAATAAATCAAACCAAATAAATTTCACAACTACACACACAATTGATAACACACTTTATTATTTAAGTCACATAGACACTTAACCAAGCACTTAATTTAGTCACAAACAAACATTCATTTTCAAATAAATACTTTCACAACCAACACTTAATTCAATCATTCAACACATAATCACTTTCAAAAACCATTTCATTTTATAAAATGAAAACACTTAAACATATTTAAACCCTTAGACCGAATGCACACACACATAGCCATTCAAACACAAAACTCTTTTTAAACCTAATTAGCTTAACATCATTTCACAAAATATATTCATTATTTCTATTTCACTTCATGGAAAGGAATTCTAACCTAATTAACATGCATAGACCGAGAATCATCACAAATTAAAGCAAGCTTCATGCATCATCAAACACACATAATCATGCAATTATTTCTTCTTTTTCCTAATGAAACTGTGAGCCATATCTTTGGAAAACAATCAAACTTTAATTTATTTTCCATAAATCAAATCAAAGCAAAGATCATACAAGGACATGGAACATAGATCAATTTAGAAAAATCATTTTGTTCTCCCTAATTCTCTTCCAAAACCGAGACATGCCATACAAGAAATCATAATCTTTTATTTAAATTTAACATGCAAGAAATAAGTCATAAGCTTTTTCTAGCAAATCATGCAAGAATCATGGATACACACCTTTAATTTATAAAAATAACTTTTCAAGGTTCAACACTCACATGCATGCACTTAAATCATGTAGATCAAGTCATGAAATTAAACATACTAACACAAATCAAAGACAAAATCATTTTATATGGAAAAGGGACCAAAAACCGTGACATGCTTAAAGAAAATAAGGAAGCTCTTGTTTCAAAAATTACATGCAAAGCTTATAATCAAACAAAATTAAAGATCAAAACACAAATCAAAGCTTTTCTTAAAATTAACTCAAAAATCAAGACATGCAAAGGTTCAAGGTCATACAAATCATTTTCAAACAACATGCAAGACTAAAAATTAAAATAAGTTTAGATCAAACATAGATTTATCAAATAAATACATAAACACCTTTTGATTCACGGTTTCTAGCATCAAAATTAAACATGCAAGAGGACCTACTTCAATTTCACAAAGATCATAAATAAAACTTTAGATCAAAGAGATTTAACTAAAAAAACATTAAGATCTATCATGAAAACATCAAGATCTATCATAAACATTACCAACCGAAGCATAGAGTCCATCATTTAGTTCATTACAAATTTATTTAGGTCTAAGAAAATCAAGATCAAGATAAGACATCTCATGCACCTTAGATCAAACCATAAAATAAACATGCAAGAGAAGAAAAGAAAAATTACAAGATTACAAAATAAAAACTAGTTCTACTCTTCTAGGATCTTCGGTTATACCAAGAAGAAAGGTCTTCTAAGCACTTGATCTTCAAGAAATTCCTAGGTTTAGGGTTGATCTCCTCTCCTTCTTCCTTCTCCTAACTCACGGCCAACTCTTCTTCTTTCTCTATCTTTCTATTTTCTTTTCTTAGTCTAAGAGTTTGAGAGGCTCTTAGAACTTGTATTTGGTTTGGTGTTTGGGCGAAGGAAATGAAGAAATGAGAAGTGAGTGAAATGCATCAAAGGCCAAGACTTATATAAGCAACTCATGGCTTCCTATTTTGCCCTTGGTTGGTTCGGCCACAAGCTTCTAGAGGGAGGGGTAAATTCGGTCTTCCCTATTTTTGCATGGGTGGAGGTTAGCATCTCTTAAGGGGACATGTAGGGGACATTAGGTGCTTAAGGTCAATCTAGGCTTAATGGTTAGTTGGCTCTCCATTAGGATTTCTACCATATAGTTAGGATTTGGTTAGGACTTGGTTAGGATTTGGTTACTTGGTCTGCACACTTAGAGAAAATTCTAGGTTTTCACACTCACACATACGGCACACACACACATATACATGCATACACACACACACACACACTCACTTACACGCCTAACACACACACACATACATATTCACATGCACACATTATAATAACACATACATTCATGCATATATAATCATGTTCTTTCCTCTAATTAAATTCTAAACACACACACATATGTAGAAACCGTACATACACATGCGTACATAGAAAAATAAATAATCATATTAACACCAAAAATATCAAGCACATATTTATAGGAAACAAAACACACTTTCATAAAATAATTTCTTGTTAAAAAAAATTCATCATTTCCTTAAAATCATTTTAAGCACATAACCATTTCCAAAAACTCAACTTTGAAAATCATAACATTATTTCATGAAAAATCATTTGAAGATCATTTTCCACCTTGAAAACGTGAATCAAGACATTTATTTAAGAAAATATCCTCTCAAAAATACTTTTCTCAAAAATAATTCCTTTTAGAAATTAAAACCGTACAAGGATTTCGAGGGGTGTTACATTCTCCCCAACTTAAAGATTTATCGTCCCCGAAAAATACGTTGCGGATTGGGCAGCAAGGCACAGCAACTCTCACATCATCCTCACTTTTGCTTTAAGGTCGTCCTTTCTCTTACTGACAGTAGGCTCTGCACAACACTCTCGTGTGTCGCTCTCGGATTAAGAGGCTCCATAGCAAACCACTTACGTGTCGAACTGGGTTAAGTCACACAGACTAACCGAAGAAGATGTCGTTCCTTTAGCTGATCACCACCACAGCGAGCACAACTTTGGGTACAGACCCGGGGGAATCAAACAAACAAAATTCACACATCTCCAAAAGCACCGGGTTTAGCCTAAAATACTCACCATCTCCTACACTCTAGGATCTCACTAACCTACAAACAATCACTTCTTCTTTTAATTCTTCACTCTAAGGCTTTCATGTACTATACCTCCATATTAAGGGGAATTCTATGACGACTCTGGTTCTATTTCTCATAACAACTTCACTTTTCACATTGGACTCCTTCTAAACCTCAATCAAACCTACCACTTTCTCCGTCTAAACATTTAACTATGGATCAAAGGGTCTAATCTTCCTGTCTGTTTCCTCAAATTAGGGTCAATATACACCTCTTTTCTTCCTTGTGGCTCCCTAACTTTGATCAAACCTACTACTAGATCCTTGTTTCCTTGCTTGGTTTCAACTCTGGATCCTTCCTTAATTGTTCAAGCCTAAACTATCTGGGTAGCTATGGTACTTCTGATTCCACTATTTGGGCTAATGAGTCTTAAATAGGTTAGATGAGGCTACGGGGATATAGAGTTCTTGAAGAAAAGTTCGAATTTGAGCAATACTAACTGTTTTTGTTGAAGCAATTCAACAAAGAGAGAATTCAAGAATAACATCCTATATCTTCAAAGGTATCGACTACTCCTTGGACAAGAACAAGTTTAGGTTAACAAACTTGGGTCTATCAGAAGTCTTTCAATCCGCCTAAACTTACTTAACCATCAAGGTCATTAACCTAATACCGCGGGCACTAGAGACAAATCAAGTCTTTCTCCTTAGAAAGACAAGAACCTAATCTCACACTCCTAGCTTTGCACTAGCAAGCACACACAGTCACACAACAAACAAGCAATCAAACAAGCAAAGCATGTAAGCATGGCTTAAGGCCACAAAGGATTAACATCGCTCTGATACCACTCTGTAACAGCCCGATTTTCACCTCTCGAAAGTAAACATCATTTATTTTAAAAGTTGCTAAAAATGAGGCCAAATTTTTGGGAAATTTTTTTTTTTAAAATGTTTTGGAAAGCCGTTGGTGCATGTTCACGTCCTTACTTGAAAACCGGGTTGTTACTTAAAAACCTTTCCGCACCTTCACTTTCAAATCTTTCAAAAACAACTTCATATTCTTTTTAAAACAAAGTCTCGACCAGTTCACAACATAAAAGTAGGGCATAGTTACAGAAGTGACACATTGCTAAGATAATCCTTGACCCAACATTAACGACAACTTAAACTAATTACCCTATCTCTGACTCTTCCTAATGAAGACTATGGGGTGTAACTCATGATCCTCCTTCTTGCGTCCTTGCTTTACTCCAGAAGGCGAGGCCATCCCAGTTGCTGCTGGTCCACCATTCTTTGGCACCCATTGCATCCTAGTTGGAGTAGAAGAAATCCTCCGAGCTTCACATCGCACCTTCTCCTCGTAGTCTCTGTATCCTCGGATAGAAACTTGTCCCAGCAGTGGTCCTAGGTTAGCTCCACTAAGTCGATGCTTTGGATCCGGAATCACGATCTGAGTGTCGCCAATCCATACCCAACCAGACAGGGTATGCTTCCAGCCACATCCATGTCTAGTCCATGTAGCAATCTCCATGCGATACTCCATCTGCACGTTGGAGTACCAGAGGCACCGATATACCAACGGGCAGGAGAGAGTTAGCGAATCGAACGACAAGTCATCGACGTTGTGGATTTACCGCAGGCGGGATATCAAGACAGCACATACAATACAAACAAGGCACACACAACACAACACTCAAGCATATATCACAACTCTTTATTATTATCTTAATTATTATCAACATTCTCATTATCATTAACCTTCCTTCTCTTCACTTTCTTTCTTTCTCAACTTTTACTTCTCAATTCCTTTCTCATCCAAAATATCCAAACCTTCACTTCTTTTCTTTCCTTTCTCAAGGGTCTTCATTACTTGATCCAGACTTCTCATCCTCATCCTCATAACTTTATAAACTTTACTTTTCTTAATTATAAATCTTTTCTTAACAAATCTTATTGAATTATAACCATCGATGATCGGGGATTAGAGAATCATCAAGGTACGCGTCCGTTCGTAGTTAGCACTCACGTTTCAAGTCTACATCTCCTCGACCATCCATCCACCTAGTCGGAAGCAAACAGGAGTACAGAACCTTTACCGTGCGGGCACGACAGCTGTCTCACAACAAATGGTCCCAAACCAGGAGGACTCAGCCTCAAATCATATCAATTCAATTCATATACATAAACAAGGAACACTGTCTCACTACAGTGGCAAACAAGATGCCCCACTCCAGTTCCTCTCACTGTTCTACACTTGCAATCTAGGGGGCGACAGTACAATTTCTAGCTGATCATGCAGAACTTGCCACGACATTAGACCCAGTCCCTACCACGTTAGTACGCCACTTATGGAGTTCGTTCCGCCTAGAAAAGTACTCTAGACTTCTTGACGTTTCACCGTCATCGTCCTCCCCTAATGCAATCTCCTCCTAAGTATCCGAAGATACTTATGGTTCCTTCCTCTCCACTACTTCGGGTTAACTCTCATACCTCACCGCGTTCGCTGTTAATATCTTTTAAAAGCTTTTATCTTTTATTATCCTAATGGTCAGCTCACCCTTCGTGCATCCCTTCAATGAGTCATGACCGCTAACTTTGCATCACTTTTCCGTTCTCAAACTTGGCACAGAGCGGGATCACATTCACAACTTGAATCTCATCACAAAAACTTTTCCCCAAACAACCTTTCTGAACATCTCTTTTCGTAAACTTTCAAAATCTCACTTCACAATTCCTCTTCAAAAATTTTCATTTCATAAAAACTCTTTCAAAACTTCAAATCATAAACCTTTTTCTAAAAATTTCATTTCATCAATGTTTTTCAAAAATCTCCTTTCGAAACTCGTTTCGAAAAGTTTCCTTTCGAAATCCTTTTTTTCAAAACCTCCTTTCACAATCCCTTTCAGAAAATCAATTTTGGAAATTTTTTCTCATTTTGGGAACCCCTTTAAAATACATTTTGTAAACTCCTTTCAAAAATCTCATTTTGGGAACTCCTTTCAAAAATTTCATTTTCAAAAACTTATTTTCAAATATTCTTATTTTCGTAATCCTTTACAAAAATTTCTTTCCAAAAGTTTTTCTCAAAAACTTTCTCTTCTTGAGAGCTAGTGGAGGAGCAAGCTCAACTCAACGCTAGTCCCAATCCAAGAAGCAAAAATAAAAATCAAGCTTCATTCTCATCACTTTCCACTTTCAATCCCACATCACATTCCTTCCCAGCTCTGGCTCACTCACATCACATCACTAAATCTTTTTCCAATCCTCATCTCTTGTCTCTTTTCAATCACCATTCTCTTTTTTTCCTTTCACATCATTCTCAACTCCCTTATCATCATCTCCCATCTTAATGTCTTATCAAGGCTGCCTGGTTCCATTAGGACTTAAGCCAAACAAGGGTTATATCTTTTCTTGATGTCTTTTATTTCGAATCCTTTTTTTTAACATCATTCCCAATCATCAGCTCATACTCAACAAATAATAATATCAACATGCATAGATGAACCAATATAAACAGCACATCATGAGCATACAAACATCACACACAACAAGGTGGTCTTTGTCCTCTTCGTATAAGTGGCCACACAAAGAAAACAATTGCCACTATACTACTGACTCAGAACCACTGAGTTCCGATCTTTGAGCTGATACGGAATGTCTTAATATAACACCTACTACCACGGTGTCTTAGGAAAGCTACTCTCTCACCTGAGGTCCAGCGATTAGATGTGCACAGTCTCCTCTGATCTTGGTTGCTGCCACTGCCTTAATCCCTCGTCTGTAACGTCCCTCGTATTAATTAAAAACACATTTTCATCACTAACCTTTATTAAGAAAACATTTTTTCAACTAAAACGTTCTTTCGTTCCTCGTCGAAAATCTTAAAACACGATTATTTTCTTAAAACACTCTTAACTTTCCTTGGTTCTTTAAACACTTAAAACCATTTGAAAACATCGAATAAAATAATTTAAACCACTTGGTTAGGTTGCTAGTCCGTCTTGGACAGCACCTTAACCTCCTTCAAAAACACCAAAAAATTTACCAGTTTCAATCCGGATTTTCTAAAATCAATTACCTTTTGAAAACCAAACTTTGAGTCTCATGAACTCAATTTAGAAACCAAGAAAACAATTTTAAATAAATGTGGACAGCAAAGAATAGTTTCACAAAAAAAATCAATTTTATAAAACCCGAAAACATCATAAAAACTCTTTTTGTTTCAAATACTCTTTAGTTCAATATTAATACCTTAAAAACTCAAGTTTTTGTTATAAAACACATCTTAAATAACCAGAAACATAATCTCACAAACTAAATTAAATCAAACCAAATAAATTTCACAACTACACACACAATTGATAACACACTATTATTTAAGTCACATAGACACTTAACCAAGCACTTAATTTAGTCACAAACAAACATTCATTTTCAAATAAATACTTTCACAACCAACACTTAATTCAATCATTCAACACATAATCACTTTCAAAAACCATTTCATTTTATAAAATGAAAACACTTAAACATATTTAAACCCTTAGACCGAATGCACACACACATAGCCATTCAAACACAAAACTCTTTTTAAACCTAATTAGCTTAACATCATTTCACAAAATATATTCATTATTTCTATTTCACTTCATGGAAAGGAATTCTAACCTAATTAACATGCATAGACCGAGAATCATCACAAATTAAAGCAAGCTTCATGCATCATCAAAAACACATAATCAAGCAATTATTTCTTCTTTTTCCTAATGAAACCGAGAGCCATATCTTTGGAAAACAATCAAACTTTAATTTATTTCCTTAAATCAAATCAAAGCAAAGATCATACAAGGACATGGAACATAGATCAATTTAGAAAAATCATTTTGTTCTCCCTAATTCTCTTCCAAAACCGAGACATGCCATACAAGAAATCATAATCTTTTATTTAAATTTAACATGCAAGAAATAAGTCCTAAGCTTTTTCTAGCAAATCATGCAAGAATCATGGATACACACCTTTAATTTATAAAAATAACTTTTCAAGGTTCAACACTCACATGCATGCACTTAAATCATGTAGATCAAGTCATGAAATAAAACATACTAACACAAATCAAAGACAAAATCATTTTATATGGAAAAGGGACCAAAAACCGTGACATGCTTAAAGAAAATAAGGAAGCTCTTGTTTCAAAAATTACATGCAAAGCTTATAATCAAACAAAATTAAAGATCAAAACACAAATCAAAGCTTTTCTTAAAATTAACTCAAAAATCAAGACATGCAAAGGTTCAAGGTCATACAAATCATTTTCAAACAACATGCAAGACTAAATATTAAAATAAGTTTAGATCAAACATAGATTTATCAAATAAATACATAAACACCTTTTGATTCACGGTTTCTAGCATCAAAATCAAACATGCAAGAGGACCTACTTCAATTTCACAAAGATCATAAATAAAACTTTAGATCAAAGAGATTTAACTAAAAAAAACATTAAGATCTATCATGAAAACATCAAGATCTATCATAAACATCACCAACCAAATCATAGAGTCCATCATTTAGTTCATTACAAATTTATTTAGGTCTAAGAAAATCAAGATCAAGATAAGACATCTCATGCACCTTAGATCAAACCATAAAATAAACATGCAAGAGAAGAAAAGAAAAATTACAAGATTACAAAATAAAAACTAGTTCTACTCTTCTAGGATCTTCGGTTATACCAAGAAGAAAGGTCTTCTAAGCACTTGATCTTCAAGAAATTCCTATGTTTAGGGTTGATCTCCTCTCCTTATTCCTTCTCCTAACTCACGGCCAACTCTTCTTCTTTCTCTATCTTTCTATTTTCTTTTCTTAGTCTAAGAGTTTGAGAGGCTCTTAGAACTTGTATTTGGTTTGGTGTTTGGGCGAAGGAAATGAAGAAATGAGAAGTGAGTGAAATGCATCAAAGGCCAAGACTTATACAAGCAAATCATGGCTTCCTATTTTGCCCTTGGGTGGTTCGGCCACAAGCTTCTAGAGGGAGGGGTAAATTCGGTCTTCCCTATTTTTGCATGGGTGGAGGTTAGCATCTCTTAAGGGGACATGTAGGGGACATTAGGTGCTTAAGGTCAATCTAGGCTTAATGGTTAGTTGGCTCTCCATTAGGGTTTCTACCATATAGTTAGGATTTGGTTAGGACTTGGTTAGGATTTGGTTACTTGGTCTCCACACTTAGAGAAAATTCTAGGTTTTCACACTCACACATACGGCACACAGACACATATACATGCATACACACACTCACTTACTTACACGCCTAACACACACATACATACATATTCACATGCACATATTATACTAACACATACATTCATGCATATATAATCATGTTCTTTCCTCTAATTAAATTCTAAAGACACACACATATGTAGAAACCGTACATACACATGCGTACATAGAAAAATATATAATCATAATAATACCAAAAATATCAAGCACACATTTATAGGAAACAAAACACACTTTCATAAAATAGTTTCTTGTTAAAAAAAATTCATCATTTCCTTAAAATCATTTTAAGCACATAACCATTTCCAAAAACTCAACTTTGAAAATCATAACATTATTTCATGAAAAATCATTTTAAGATCATTTTCCACCTTGAAAACGTGAATCAAGACATTTATTTAAGAAAATATCCTCTCAAAAATACTTTTCTCAAAAATAATTCCTTTTAGAAATTAAAACCCTACGAGGATTTCGAGGGGTGTTACAATATACATATAACTCTTCAAATATACAAAACTCTTAACAAAAATAAAATCATTAATTACAATTACATTTACAAAAATTCTATTTATTACAGTATAAACCTATGAATGGTTGCCCTACCAATGGGACCGTGAGGTCACCCTGAACAATATACTCTCCAACAAGAGTATCACTTTCTCGGCCTTGATATTTTGTGCCTGTCTCCTTGGTGTACCTAATATGTCCACTTTAAGGGTGAGTACTTTGAAATCTAGATCAAAGAAAACGTTTAAAAACAGTAATAAATCATAAATAGGTATATTCATGCACAAACAATATCAATAACACAATTCAATTAACAATTAAAAATTATAACATTCTAACCTTATTCAAATTATAACTATGCATGCTTAGAGTATAGTAATTTAATATAATACTATAATGCGCAATCACATGGTTATGCTCGCTAACGTCACACTTAGGTGATTTAATCCTCGAATCCGATATTAAACAATTCTTTTCATTTTAGTAACTTTAACACTTAATCGGATTCAATGAATTAAAACACCTATAACAATGCATTCACACTTCCCTTTTCACTTTAACACTTTTCACTTTAACTTTTAACACTTTTAAACTTTTACAATTTGGGTACATTTTGCTTCACATTCTCCTCGAAGGAGGGTTCCTTACACAATGTACCTTTAACACTTTTCCCTTTTCAATAACAATATACATCCTCACATACACCCTCCACTCTGGGGAAAAACCGACCAGGAGTAAGCATTTCTCAACCGAAGTACTTCACCCCTATAGGGTTCGTCATACCGCACTTCACCCCTCTAGGGTTCGTCATGCTTGCTTGCACAGTGCTTCACCCCTCTAGGGTTCGTCACACAATTTGGATTGATTCGCCCAAATTGGCTTTAGCAGAAATCACCCTCAACTGGCCACAAGGAGCCAAAGTAAATAGAATTACCATGGTTTGCGAAGAACCAATCCCCGACATGGGTGGCGAACCCATGTCCTTTGGAAGATCAAAGTCCTCCATAGTAATTCCTAACATTTACTCTTGTCCTCATCAATCGCAAAGCGACGTGTGTTTTTCCCCTCACTACAACAGAAAAGTGAAACAACAGCGTTTGAAAACAACAAATAACAGCATTTGCGAAGTGTTGTAGAATCGAGTGCAGTTGAAAGTGGTACCAGAAACAACAGCGCTTCACAAATGCTGTAGAATGCCCATTTTCGCTAAGCTGATACGCCTAGTTTACAGTGCTTATATGCGAGAAGCGCTGTAAATTCGTATACTTTTTACTGCATTTGCCTAAATAAGCGCTGTAAATGTTAAATTAGTGGCAATTTCCTACAGCATTTGTTTAAGCAAGTGCTGTAAATTCATTTATTTTCTACTGCACTTGCTTAAATAAATGCTGTAAATGTGAATTTAGTAACTATTTTCTACTGCACTTACTTAAGTAAGCGCTGTAAATACATATATATATATATATATATATATATATAATTTTTTTATTTTTAAAATTATTTTTCCTCATATTTAAACTTTTTATTGCATGAATTATTTAAATAAATTCAAGAAAAATTATTAAAATAAAAATCTAGCAAGAAGTACTAAAACAATATAATTGAAAGGCTGCAACTAAAGAGAATGGTTTCAGATTTCATCCTCTTTGCAGAGGATTGAACCTGGTTAACCTCATCTTTGCTGATGATTTAATGGTGTTTTGCAAAAGGCATCCTAGAAGTGTAAGAGTTATTTCTAATGCTTTGCAGGAGTTCTCTCAAAATTCAGGTTTGCAAGCTAATCAACAGAAGTCTCAGGTATACCTTGCTGGGGTTAAGGAGGCTTTTAAAAATGAAATCTTGGAGTGCACAGGATTCAGTGAAGGCTCATTTCCATTCAGGTATTTAGGCTTTCCTATCACAGCTAAGAAGTGGTCAGTGTCTACTTGTAAAGTTCTCATTGATAAAGTTGCTGCCAGATTGACAAGTTGGAGAACAAGAAACTTATCTTATCAGACAAGGTGTGTGCTTATTAACTTTGTGTTGCTTACTTTACACACGTATTGGGCTTTAGTATTTATCATTCCTAAGTCTGTTCTTAGAGGGGTTGAGAGGATCTGCAGAAAGTTTCTATGGGGAGACAAGCCTGCTGGTAATGTTAGTTGGGATAATATTTGTAAAGAGAAGAAATTTGGGGGCTTGGGTTTTAAAAACTCAATTTTGTGGAACAAAGCTAGTCTTGGGAAGCAGGTTTGGAGTATATCAAATAAGGAAGATGTGTTGTGGGTTAAATGGGTAAACCAGGTGTACTTAAGGAATGAATCAATACGGGAAGCACAGGCTCGTCCAGATCAAGGCTGGCATTATAAACAGCTTCTTAAAATCAGAGATTGTTTGGCTCCAGCAGTTGCTAGTGGAATGTGGAGGAATGAATCTTATTCAATTGCCTCAGGATACAAATTTCTTTGTGGGTCTCAACAGAAATTTCAGTTCTATCGATTGGCTTGGAATTCGACTTCTATTCCTAAACATAGATTTATTATGTGGCTTATGCTTCATAATAGGTTAAGTACATATGACAGATTGCAGCGATTCCTAAACTTAAGTTCTAATTTGTGCCAATTGTGTGGTATTCATCCAGAATCAAAAGATCATTTATTCTTCAAGTGCAATTGGAGTAAGGATTTACTTACTCTTATTGCTACTTGGGTGTGCATGCCATTTTCGAGCTCTTCAAGCTCCAAATGGCTAAGATGGGTAAGTTATGGAGTTCGAGACAAGACATACCTGAAGATCGTCAGAGCTGCGATTGCTGCGGTGGTATATGAGATTTGGATGGAACGTTGTCGTCGGATCTTCCAAGACAAGCGGCAATCTCCGGAGAGAAGAAGGATGGTGCTGATGCGTGAGCTAGCCTTGAGGATTGTGGCTCAACTCGGGACCTTATCTGCTTGTCAGAACACAATTGTGGTGCATAGGATTTTAAGCCATAGTTAGAGTTTTTTATTTTATTAAATTAGTTTAATTTTATTGTTTATTTTTTGATTTACCAATGAACCCTTCCTAGAAGGTGGCATTGGGTGTGGTTTTGTGTGATATTTTGCAAGTTGGTATTAATATTTTTTATTTACCAAAAAAAAAATATAATTGAAAGGATTTTTTTATTAATATTGATAAATATCTCTTTTTTTTATAATAAACGGGGCTAAAAGCCCGAGACAAACCAACTACAAAATCATTCTTGGGAATGCAATCCCATAAGCCTCTTCACATAGGATAGAGAAAATAAAGCTAGGAACAGTAGAATAAAAAATACAATTGAAATCACCAATATGCTCTGCATTGGCTAAGGTAGTCAAATTTGGACAAGGTTTCTGCTCTCTCAACTTCCTTTTGTACTTCCAAACAGAAGATAACTGCAACAACAACAACAATAACAACAACAAAAGGCAGCCAAAAAATCAGTGATTTCCTTATGTTATGCACCTAAATTTAGTTGATAATCAAAATAACTAAATTAGAAAGAAATTTAGTTAATAACAAAATAGTAACCAATTGTATAGAATATGCATATGCTTGAGGAACCAAAGAATAACATTAGTATCAAACTCAGCAAGATTGGTTATACAAAATGGGTCATACCTTCTCAGGTAAGACACAAATGAAAGTTGTAATCATGATCATTTCTGCCCACTAGGCCACTACTACTAGAACTAAAAATGTCCCATACAAAAGCACAAGCCTTCCCCTTGAACCTTTAAATACCAAAAGGCCCAAACAGATTCAACACTATAACAAATCAATATAAGCTAAGTCATCAAAATTTGCAGTAACTATGATAAATTACGAAAGTAAGTTATTATGAACCAAGAGCGCTCTTGGTACCTTTGGGCCAAAATAAGGAGCTGCAACACATGCTCTACTATGTATCCAATGCACTGGTTCTTTCTTCATTGGTCTTCAGCCCCACACACAAGAACTTAAGGCATAAGCATCCCTTTGTAGCTGAAACGAACCATTCCCGTAAGCAAAACATCACATTGAGATTAGAAATAAACAAGACAAACTAAATGTACTCTAGAAAAACTGAGAAACTAGAGCAGAGTTCAAATCTTCCGCCTTCAACATTTCATCATCAGTTTTTATTTTAATAACAGGATATGTGGCTTATACATGTTGATAACTGGATAAAAATAATGAAAACAAAAGTAAATACACATACATATATTGTTTCCTCAACACATCAACTTGAATCATAGTTGCAATCAAAACAATAAGCCAGTATTTAATTGTAAAGGACATATTTAATTGTAAAGGACATATTTAATTGTAAGGGCCAAAAAATTAAATAGTTCATTCCAAATACTTGCGTCAAATTTCCCGGAACATTGAAAACATGACTAAGGGAACAGAAATTATTAAATCATTACTGCAAGGACCAGCAAACTAACCACTGGCTCTAGATATGTTAAGGAATGCTAGAATATATTATAGGACCAGTGGCCAACCAACAATGCTACAATGAAATAACTTCCAAATATAAAAGTAAGAATCTAGTTAAACTCCAGAAGAATACCCTCAGAAGCTTGCCACTTGATTTGCAAAGCTAAACCAGGAAATCGTTATCATCTTCCCTGATAACAATAAAAGATAATGAAAAGAAAACCACAGTTTTTGTAAATAAGCCACAATAACATGTATAGATAAGTAGATCAAGGTGAATAATTATAAGACTCAATGAAACAAATATAAGACCTATCTTTCATCACTTGTAAAAATTTAACCTTAAAACAAAATGATTGTAATTCTTCAGAGAATTGGCTGTGGTTCAGGTTGAACATGATAATGAAAGCATAAATCTAAAGAGGCCGTTATGAGACTCAATGAAAACAAGCTACGACCAACTAGTCAACATTAAGAATCCGGTAGTCACTATTATTAATTGTCTGGCAACCTTGTTTAAAATGCATGTGACTTTGAAACCAACATTATTGCTATCAAAATCTTCAAGAACATGACGCTTTTATTTTGTTATTTTCTAATCACAAACCTCTGGCGCCATCCATCTATATGTTCCAGTCTCTGCTGTCATTACTCCCCCCTGATTTAGGAACCGAGCAACTCCAAAGTCAGCTACTTTAACAACCTATTAGGAAAAAAAATCAAAAACTTAATTAGATATTGTACTTTCATTGAAAAAAAAATATATAAGCAAATTTCTCTACAAAAAACAAACAAATTCTCATGTCAATCATAATAACAAAATTTCAGAAATTCAACAGTGGTAGTTCATATGTAATTATTCAAGAATAATTTAATTCTTCCAACCATTAAGTTTTTTCATGATTCCTACTGCTGACTAATGCAAGTACACAAGCTATAAAATGCATACAAGCCACTTCAGTTCAACAAAGATCACTTCAGTTCCTGAATGCAACAAGCCACTTTAAGCCCCAAAATCAGTTAAAAAGAGCTAAAAGAAGTTAGAAAGTAGAGTTAGGGAGTTCATGGTGTAAAAGTAGCTTCTCATACACTGTTTCTTTTTATTGATTTGAGTTTCTCAACAACCATCAAATGCACTGGAGAAGAGCTTGACTGACAAATTGTTTCTTTAAGAAGTAAAAACTAATCAAATTGACCGACTATAACAAAGTTAACACTAAACTTTTACATGAAGTTAAAACTATAGCAATTGATTAACCATTGGACAAATAAATAGTCTTGAACTTATAAATAAATCTGCATCAGGATGTCAGGATAGATAGCCATGGCCCATGCTATGATATTACCTTGCCAGGTGGGCAGAAAATGGACGAGCAAAAGCATCACCCCTTCTTTTAGCATCATCAGTCCCACCTTCACTTGCCACAGCCTAAAATATTTACTTGAGAACCTCACAATCAAAACTTCCTCAGAAAAGAATGTCAAACTATTCCGCCTCTCCCCCAAGACTACTCATTTATGAATCAAACAAGGTGGAGAGGGCAAAAAAAAAAAAAGAACCAAATAAGCCAAAGGTTTCGACTTCCTATTCAACCATCAATAAGGTCAGTGCACAGCATGCAATCCATCTGATTGCCAAAGAACCTATGACAGTAGCTTAGATCAGATCAATCCAACATTTATATTACAGCTCCAAAAATATAAACATATTGAAAGAAAATTAAATTAAACACTTTTCGTATACTTTCATGCAAGTTTTTTAACAACAGTAGCTAAGCAGTAAGAAGAGTGCAGGATAATGACTTATTTTGCAAAGACTTTGAGAAACAAATATTTGCCTTGAGTTGCTATCTTTTTTCTTGCAGATTGTTATTCCAATCTTGCAAACTGCAACCACTTCTAATCTGCTTAGTAACAATGAGTAAAAAAATCACAAATTAAACACTTATATATAGCCACGAAAATGTTATAGAGATTGCCAATCATAAGGAAACACAAATAATGCCAACAAATTCCAAGTAAGTAACTTCATTCAAATCAGAATACCTTATGAAAATGCCTTCAAGGAAAGTAAATTAAAAAGAGTTTGATGTTATAAATAGAATAATAATTCAACCCACTTTTTGTGAAGAGCTTAGCACAACTTGTTCTATTAATGGACTAAAAAATACTACTAATATCAACATACCAACTAACCACAAATGCAATTCATTTCATCAAAATGCAACAACAAAAAACAGTACACTAACTTCTATAGCTATCAGAGGAAAATGAGTTATGCAGCAAACTAACTTCTACTTTTTGGTCTTTTGTTTAAACATACTCTTGTATCTCTGTCCAAAATAGTTTATGAAGACCTCATAGCATCTCCATATCTGCATATCAATCCGTTCAAAACTTTGTCAATCAAAGAGTGATATTAAAATAACAAAGTAGATCAATCTTTGAGCAATAACCATCACATTTCCTCTTAAGACAACCATCATTTGATAAAGTAAGCCAAATCATAATATAAAAATAACAAAGTATATCAATCTGCTATAGTCTAACTTGCAAATAATAGTCTAACTTGCAGGAATGGCTTTTACTATGCTAAACCATAATGTTTTTTATATGCTATTTAGATCAGTTAAGCATACATAATGGTAAAAAAAACATTATGTCTTTGAATAGTCTAACTTGCAATCTGCTATAGGATTCAAATTAATTAGGATTTTTAACAAACATATGGTGTGCCTTATTTGGTGTCTCTAAATGACTGCTTAAAATCATAAAACATATTTACACAATACCAAATCAAAACCCTAAATAAGACAATAAATGAAACAGCGAAGGCCGTGGCTCGCGATTCGCGAGGTTTCCACAGCAACGACGACGAGAAACAGCGGGGTAGGGGAGGCGCTGGCTTCGTGTCAAGGTGGCGGTTCGATTCGCGAAGGAGGCTGCTCGTGCGCGCCGTCGACCGAGAGAGAGAGGGCGAGGAAGAGTGAGAACACGGAAGAGGGAGAGAGGGACGATAGCAACGGCGCCGGTGATGGTGGGCGAGAGTGGCTGGCGGCGTGCGGTGGTGGACGAAGGATGAGAAGAGGGTATGATCGTGAAGAAGAAGGGAGTAGAAGAAGAGGAAACCAAAAGGACCTTATTTGAGTGTTTTTTTTAATTAAAAAATAAAAAATAATATTAAAAATATTCAAAACACCAAAACTAAAGCGCTTCAGCTTATTTGTGCGCGGGAGGGATTAAATTTCGCACCATACATTCAACAGCATTTGCCTAAAGAAGTGCAGTAAATTAAGCGTTGCAATTTTTTCCAAGGGAATTTACAGCATTTACCTAACCAAATGCTGTTGAAAATACTATCCTAATTCTCTTCCCATTTACTAGCTATTTATTTACAGCATTTTTAACATAAGTGCTGTAAATTAGGTGTTGTTAAAACTCCTTTGTGGTGTAGTGCCTACTCCTAACGTCCACCTTTACACCATGCATGATCCAATATCTCAAGTGTTTCTTAATTGAATTTAAGACCCTCTTTGTTCTTTAGAAAATGTCATTTAATTGGTTTAAACTCAATTGAGAAATACTTGGTCCTATTTAATGCCTAACTATATGAATGTCATTTACAATTTGCTTATATACACTTTAATGATAATAATCATACAGACAATATCAATCAACAATCAGAGATTAACCAATCAATCAGTCGACATACTCAGTTATGTCTCAGGGACTGTAATTTATGTCACCTCCCTAGAGTTCTTCACTTCCTATTTTAACAATTCACAGGATCAGTTAATATAAATATACATATTATTGGAACTTAGGGTTTTCTAGCTAACTCTACCCTCCTAAACATCAATAAATACACCCAATTATATCTCTATTACTATAAATAAACCCTTCCTCTAATACTAAACCAAAGTACACCCCTTACCTCTTGAAGAGAAGAGGAGAAGGATGAGAATTTGAGGGAGCACCAACACCCACTCCAATCCAAGCTTCCTAAGTGCTTCCTCTCTTGATTCCTATGGCTCCTCAAGCTCCTTGGACCAATTTGAGGCACCACTTGTTCAATTGCACAATCTAGGGTTTGGGGTTCAATTGGGGGTTTTGTGAGAGAGAGACGGAAATGAGAATTGAGAGAGGGAAATGCATGAGGGAGTGATAGGGAGAAGATTTAGGGGGTTTGATTTGATTTTCTTTGGTGGAGACTTGAAGAAATCAAAAGCCCTAGGGAAGGAGAAGAGAGAATTCGTGTGGAAGAGAGAGGAAAGTTTGTGAAAAATGGCTCAAAAACGAGTTTATTAAGCTGATTCAACAGTGGTTAATCGATTAACTGGGTGGTTAATCGATTAACCAGTGTAATTTTGGCCAAAACCAACATTCAGGCCTTAATCGATTAACCTCATGCTTAATCGATTAACTCGTGTGCATCATTCAGGTCTTAATCGATTAACTCAAGGCTTAATCGATTAACTGGTTCAACCCACCATTCCTTTGCTCTTCAAAGTGTCATAACTTTTTCGTTAACCGTCGGATCTTGCTCAAATTTTGAGGCAAGCTTCCTAAGACACTTATCTTCACATCCAACGGTGGAATTTGGGTTTAAAGCTACGGATCTTTTATTCTTAATTTCCTAAAGTCTTGTGCTCTTAACTCTTAAATAACCTTTCTAAACCACACGTTTAACCTAACATATTCCTTTCTCTACACTCTAAACCTATTCTAACTTATTTCTACTTCACACAAACCTACTCTAAGCTAAATACTACACTCTAAACACTTAAGCTCATACTAATTCTAATACCAATTATCGTTTCTAAATGAAATCGACACTTAAGAATACTACGACACTCATCGAAATCCTACTCACTAATGCACCTAGCCACTTAGTAAATTTGGGGATGTTACACTTTGTCCCAAAAAATAAAGTGTGTCACTCCATGAGCTACTTGTCATGATTGGTTGAAAAGTTAATATTTAAGTTAAAAATTAAAAAAAAAAACCAAATATTTTTCTAACCACACTTGTGCGAGACAGAATTTTTTAATTCTTGATGATCACTCTTATATATAACTGCTCCTTTCTCTTAGCATCTACAAAAGAAAAGTTATTCATGTAAAAAAACACTTTGTACTGTGATAAGAATTCTATATGAAAAAAAACAACAACGTAAACCCCATGTCCCTTCAAAAAAAATGTAAACCCCCGTCTCGCGTACAGTGGTGGGAAAATTTTTCATTCTCTCTTTGTACGGCGGGAAACTTCCCTTTTAGATTTATTTTATTAAAAAAAAACTATTCACCTTCCTACTAATGTGTCGTGTAAGTTATAGCCTTATAGCATCTTCCCACCATTGTAACACCCTAATTAAATTTATCCTTTTCCGATATTAGGACTTAAAAATTTCTTTTTAATTGAGACATAATAATTCAATTCATATGATAATGTAGATTAAAGTAACAGCGGAAAAAGTTTTACAAAAGCACCGTAGTGCAAAACAACATAACTACAAGCTTTCCTGTTTAATGAAACAAAAGACCAAAACATCAATGCTTTTGCTCGGCCACGGACCGAGGACTTGTGTTACTATTTGACTTTAAAGACCTACTCTCCCTGTGAGGGAGAGTGAACTTGCTCGACCGGGGACTGCGTTTGCTCGGGCTCGGTACCTGAAAAATGGTAAGGAGGTGAGCATTACACAGAACTTAAGTAAGCAGTTTCTAATATGACATACCGATGTACCAAGCCAAACACAAGTAAACAATTAAGCATGTTAACACATATTCAGTCAAACAATGCATCATACAAAAACAACCTCGTTATGCTCGGACCATGCTTGTTACCCACTGTATAACTTACCCATCATTCTTTCTTCCTACATTTCCGATCGTTTACACTTGTATTCATTTCTCAAGTCCTATCCTCTTTTGCTCGGTCTCTTTCTCTTTTCATTCATCTTTTACAAGTCTTACAACTTTTTATTCTTCTGGGTTGCGTACCCCCAATGCACGTCTTACACCATTTAGGCTCGGATTCTGCGGTGTCCATAACTGCGAGTACCCAGTACCCGCCTTACAGCTGCACATACCCAGTATATGTCTTACGCGATCAATGCTCACACCCATTACGCGTCTTCTATGACCAGGAGCACTTCCAGCTGGTTTCTTCTATGGAGTTTAGGAGTGTCCATAACTGCGAGCACCCAGTACCCGTCTTACAGCTGCACATACCCAGTAGTGTCTTACGCGATCAATGCACGCACCCAGTACGCATCTTCTATGACCAGGAGCACATCCCAACCGATTCCGTTGCTCAAAACCTTGTGTGAGTCCTAAATGCGAGCACCCAGTACCCGTCTTACAACTGCACATACCCAGTATGCGTCTTACACGATCAATGCACACACCCAGTACGCGTCTTCTATGACCCGCTCACACAACCATTTCTCTTTAATTATTCTTTTTCCTTTATAAACATTTATTATTAATTTCCTTTCAGCTCAACTCCCTCATCAACCCTATTCGCTCGTACTCTTAATACTTATTCCTTAATTAATATTTTCTCGCTTAATATGTTAACATTATTCACCCCCTTTTCTCTCTCTCGGCCTCTCTGGATCGACCTACGTGCAGAACTAACAGTAACAGTCATACACAACAATTACTCACACTTAGAAAATATACATATAAACATGATTCATTTGATAGTTTTCTTTTTAGTTATTCATCTCTCTTCCTATTGTCAATCTATATCCATCATCCTAAACTAACACCCACTCTTAGTACCTGTTATGAACACACTAGGAACCCAAACCTAAACTAAGGTAACACTCACTCCTTACCTTAATCTGTGAGAGATAAGAGTGCTCGTGAGCTTGAGTCTGATTACTTTACTTTTGACCTTTTGTACCCAAAATCCCTCGAACCGTTGCACACCTTCACTGTACCTCCGAATACTGTGAAGAAACTAGAAGCTTATGAAATGATGAAGGAAATGGTTTTCGATTTAATGAATGTTGATAGAGTAAAATAGAGTGTAGAATATGTGAGTGAGATGAGAGATGGTGGATTTTCGGTGTTGGAGTTTCTAGAGAGAGGATGGAGAAAAAGAAGAAGAAGAAAAATAAGAAGTGTTCATGTATGGTTTTGAGCTTTTCTTTTATTCCCCTAATTGTGTGGTCTTGATTGGAGGCTTCTTGGGGAAGCTTGGGACATGTGGCTGAGATTCATTGGCTTCTAGAAGAAGCCACCAATAGTGACTTGAAAGAGACATAAAGTGATTGAAAGAGACGTTTGTACAGTGAGCACGCACGAAAAACGAGACAAAAGATGCTTGGTTCGAGCGTAGCACAACGAAATAAAGGAGTCAAGAGGCTTCTGCTTTGGCAGGGAGAAACACTCGGTTAGAACAGCATGACATGCTGCGGTCGGCTAAATGTGGTTGATGCCTGCCCATGAAATCGCGTTCCATTCTGATTCTGCTCGGCTAAGATAGGTTCAAGACCCAGCATCTCTACTGGCTGGTCTGCTCAGAATCCCTAATCTCCTAATAAAACTTCACCTAATTCTATGGTTCCCTATTATCCTTAACTAGATTCAAATTAAATTAAATATTAAATTAAATATCAAATCTTAGGGTGTTACAACCATCATCATCATTAGACTTCTCTTCTTTTCTTTTTTTTCTCTGCTTCAATTGTTGCATTCTTATTTGATGTATTATCTTTAAAAGTATATTCTTGCTGGCTGCAGTGGTGAATCAAGGTTAGTACCAATATCGATCTGTTTCAGAATAATACTATCTTTATCTTCACTATTTGTAAGTCCCTATTTGAATGGTTTTCAAACCCATTTAAAACTCCACTATCATGATTTGTATGAATGGCTTATGGAGGTTGCTGGTCTACTCTATGTCTTCTATGAAGCCTTGGGGTCCTTGTGCAATACTACTTAATCTCCACGTGACTCATGGGATAGTGTTTTTGTGCCTTTTGTTTTGGTAGGGGTTGCTTAACCTTTTGTTAGTGGGGTTCTGTTTTTGTTCCCCTGTGAATTTTGAGTGCTCTTTTGCTTTCTATACTGGATTGCTATTTTATGGTTTTTTTTTCGGATCCTTCCCAATGTACTCTGTCCCGTGTATCATTTTCAGTTGGGAGTATAATTTATACTCTATTCGCTCTTGAATGAATTTTCTCTTATCTTAAAAGAAAATCTATTTTTATCTTCAATTATGTTAACGTTGTTTGAGGAAGTTGATTTTATTTGTGAATTTTAAAAAGCAATTTTAGTACATTTGATAATTAAATATAGGATGCACTAAACCCTTCTTCAAATCTTCTTGAATCTCAAACACTGTATTTATCTTCAATTACGTTAATGTTGTGATCGATTATTTAATTTGTATGTAATTGTTAGATGGTGAAAACCTTGAGATCAAATT
Organism: Crotalaria pallida; assembly: GCA_037953625.1. Taxonomy (NCBI): domain Eukaryota; kingdom Viridiplantae; phylum Streptophyta; class Magnoliopsida; order Fabales; family Fabaceae; genus Crotalaria; species Crotalaria pallida. The sequence goes on along the minus strand of CM075654.1, from coordinate 104,233,502 downwards.
CTAAAAGAGTTTCTAATGACCATGCACCTGATGTTGATGAACAAGTAATAAATTATTCACAATCCAAATATGCTCCTGATTCCATTAAAACCAACAACACGGAACAAGTTGGAGCTAATGCACGTGATTTCATATTTGTTTATTCTTGAAAATAAATTAAAGCATTGGTCTTTAAATTGTTTCTAAATTATTTTATTTTAAGCGCGCATATTATTAAGAAGGGACGTGGACATACAATTAATAAAAAGCTTCAAAAAAAACAAAGCAAAGAGAATGGCCAAGGAAAAAATCTTGAAATCTATTTTCCTCCACCATATTATAAGGTATGTGGAAAACATGCATCCCTGTTTAAAGCTGAGGCATCTGTTTCTGTTTGTATCCGTCAGCGAGCACCTTTGCAACTTAATAGTTGGAAAGATATATGTGAAGATGATTATGAGGGAATGTTGAAACATACGAAGGTTAGTAGAATTATTTATTTTAATGTACTCAAATAATCTATATTTAATTTATATTTATACATATGAATATATATATATATATATTATATATATTTTTTACAAACTTTATTTAATTTAGAAATTAAAAAAATTGATTTAATAGATGTGTTTACTATTCTTATAAACTTAATTAATATACATGACTCTAGGTTCAATTGAATTTGCCTGAGGAGGTCAAAGATCATGCAATGAAGCGGGTACAAAGTCAAGATAAGAATAGACATTACAATGTGCGTAAAGCGTATCGTGATAATGAGGGAAGGCCCGATGATGTATCCCGGAAGATTGGGATTGGTTAATCCGTAATAAATGGAGTAATTTCAAATTTCAGGTTAAATTTATTTAATTTATATATATATATATATATATATATATATATATATATATCTTGAACATAAATCTTAATTTCTTTATATATATATATATATATATCTTGAACATAAATCTTAATTTCTTGAACATAAATCTTAAAGGTTGGCAAATGGACATTGTTTTGTTTTAGATTCTAAATTTTTTTTATCACTATTTTGTGAATAATGATGTATTGGTTTTGGTAAGAGGTATTTCTTGGACCTCTTTCCTTCACTTGGAAATAATTTTTCCTAATCCGAAAATAGCTAAGAAATTTTTTTATATGACTAGTCTAATAATTATAGAAAATGGTTATTGTCAGTGAACTTATTACAATTACTTTATTTCTTAAAAGTAGAACATAATCACTCACTACTTTGATAATTAAGTAGATCTTACTATCTCAAGTGATTTCCTTTTCCATTATGCAGTGTTTATAAGGTGCTGATTGAAAATTTTTTTTGTTATAAATGGCCCATCTATATTGATACATAAATTGTTCAAGTACTTGTTTTGCTTAATAACTTATACAAAGATGATTTACGACAAATTTAATAATAACACACAATATATTAAATAGTCTTGGCTGGAAATTACAATTAAGCTACTAATTTACTACTAATAATAACACACATGAAATTAGACATAGTAAAATAAAAAACAAAATGGAAAACATGCTTAAAGAAGATAGTACATAAGTTTTGCAATAAAATCCAAACTGGAAAATTAAATAGATATATAAATAAACTACGGAAGCTATTATTTAAGGGATGAAAACGACACATGTGATTAGTTCAATAAGATAAAAACCAAATTTGTAGTGCAATGTAGCCTAGCAATTCCTGCAAACAATAGTATAAATAAAATGTTAGTTCAACAAACGAATATCAAATTAGTTAATTTAAATTGCACATAGTTAAAATATACTTTTGAAGTACCAAAGTATTACCAATTACATATGATGGTTGAACTTCGTTGATGTAAATGGTCTTGTTAGTGCATACCTGTTATTTAATTCAGAGAACATAAATCACAACAAATATTAATATATTATTTCTTTAAACATTTGCTAAATATAAATACTTGTTACAATTAATATTAGTTAAATATAAAATTGACTTAAATGATACTAAATAACTTACGAATGTAGTAAATTTTTCCAGGTTCTAAAACTTTGACACCAAGCTTGAAGTGCTCTCCACCATATAAATTTTGAGCCATGCAAAATTGACGCCATCCATCAGAGAGGTATCCTTCATTTCGGCATTTTTCTGCTTTCACAAACTTGCATGGATAGGCTTGTCCACTTTCATCTATTATGTCATAAGATTTCCTATTTCTTGCAAATGCTTCAGATACGAATCGATATGGCAAAGCCTACAAATTTGGGTAACATTTCATATCACCATATATATATGTATATATATTATGTAATTAACAGTTATGTATTTTAAAGTGTATATAAAATATACATACCAATATTCCATTTTGGCATTGATATGGTGTCAATGTCTTTTCCGCCTCAAAATCAAAAGTTCGACCCTCAGCTTCAAGTATAAATCAAAATTAGAAAGCATATTTAAGTTGAAAACAATTTAACAAAATTTAAATAATGTATTTCATACATGGTTGACAATGCAAACATCTGCATTCAGGCAAAGATATCTTGAGGATACAGCATCTCAATACCATGTGTCTTTGTTATTAGTAAACGGTAGACATCTGTTTCAGTATGGTAAGAATTGAATAAATTGAGACCTCTTAATTCATAAAAGTCAACAATAGTGTCCAGGCCTTGTGTAATTTTCATTTTTCTATTATGAGGTTCTCCTTGAAGCCTGATTTCATGTGTACTACCATTTGGGTCTCTAACTTGTATAGTCTTGCAACGTGCATACCCAACAAATTCAGACTCTGCTCGCTTAAGATTATGCTGAATTATTTATGTTCTCTATGATCTTAAAATGCATTTATCTTAAATTCAAGGCAACTTCAAAGATTATTTAATTGTGTTGTTACTCTTGATTCTAAATAATTTCGAGTTTCAGCAATGGTATCATATTTATAGTAACTTTTATATGAGGTTGAAATTATATTAAATATTGGTGGTTATGTTAAAATTTCAAAATTGCTTATGTTTTTTCAGTCCAGTATTTGTACAAGGATCTGAGAGGCGAGATCAGCAATTATCAACTCCATATCAATGGATATAGTCTTCTGCACCAAATATTCACATCTCTATTTGACACTGTTTTAAATATACATATAATCAGATTTGAAAAAAATAGTCAGAACACCAATTTTTGAGCTTATTAGTAATATTTATATCATTCGAAATGTGTGTTTGCTGAAGTATTATCTATGTTGAATTAACTACATGCATTTTAATAGTTCAATATTGCAGCAGTTACTACTTTTGGATCATCCCATGTAATCGGTGATTTGAAACTTGACCAAATAGAGTAACAACAATGCCTAGGTTTGTTTTTCAATTTTACTAGATAATTGTTATTTTGTAGCTAGGTTATTTTATTCTAAATTAAATAACATTGATTATATTTAACGTTTCCATCATAAGTTAGAGTTTAAAGTATGAAAATATAGATTATGATCTTAGATTATATTATCAAAACTGTAGATGATTGTGTAAGTCACTAAGATGGTTTAGGGGTTATTCCAATTATATCAGTATAAGTTAGAGTTTTAACAATGTTGTTATCTTTATAGAAACTCCAAATAATGCAAAGTTATATTAAATAAGGCTTATAAATTGACATTGTTTAAAATGCTTCTGTGTTTTCAGTCCAGTTATTGTGACAGGAACTGAAAGGTGACATCAGCAAAAATGAAATGGATTTCAATGGATATAATATATTGCACGTGGAGATATATCTCTATTGGCAATTGGTTGAAATGCACACTTAGTCTGTGGAAAAGAAAAAGATCTGACAACTGATTTTTACCTTAAGTAACATTTATATTGGAAAAGATCATTGGCTATAATTTTGAGTATGTTATCTAACTTTTTTATTTAATATTTCAGTTTGTTTCAGTTTTTCTTTTTTGTGATAGCACATTGAATCACTCACTTCTTAATCGTGATCTACAACATGGGCTTATTTGAGGTTTGATTTTTAATATTATTGTATAATTGTTATTTCTATTCATAAAATATTTTTTTTATTATTTTAATAAGTATAAGTATGAATTAAGAACTTTAATCATGTGAAATTTCAGGTCCATGAGTAGAACGTTCCACAACTTTCTGCAACTGAAGTTGGATGAAAATGCTTATCACTTAAATATATATATATATATATATATATATATATATATATATATATATATAGTTAAATGTATATGTATATTGAACTATATATATTTATGCAGTTAATTGTACCAAATACACTGTTTTTACTTGGACTCCGTGTGGTATATTTAATTTTTTGCTACCAAACCTTGCAATGTATCAGAAAACGAGTTAAATGCTGAGTATTACATGTTGTAATTACTCATTCTTGAATCGTCTATTTTCAACAACCTTTCACTTTCTCTCTTATTCCTTTCTTTCTCATTTTCGTTGGCTATAAATACAAGAGACGTGGAAGGATTATTATATATCCATACAAAATCTTACTCTTACAGCATATAGACAGCAGTGAGAAGAGGTAACAAAATGCACAATCTGTTGTGTAATTTATATGAAAGTACTTTTTTTTTATTTTTTCATATTTCTTTTTCACCCATGTACTGATTGTTTCTATTATTATTATACAAATAGTGGAAAGCAATATGGATGCTGACAGGTTTCTCAATGTCCTCCCAATTTTCCACCATCCAGTTTTTTTGAACAACGTTGAGGTTTGATATTTTTTTTTGTTGTATTTGATTATTTTCCATGAGTTAATTTTCATTATGTACATATCCACATTATTTTTTGGTTGTCTAGACTAGCTTTTCAGTGCTGCCTGACTTCATTAAAAATTATGGAAGAGAGTTGGGAGCATATTGGGTGGTTTACTGCCCTGATTGAGAGATTAAAAGGATACTTTTTGAGCAGGGGTCTAGATTCAATGGGGTTGTTCATGGTAGAGAATGGAGGGATTTGGTGGAATCCTTTGGCATACGGTCAGGACAAGAAATTCATTTCTATTACCTTGGACATCAGAGGTTTAGGCTGGAGGTTCCTAATTGGGATACCCTAAAATCAGAGACATGGAGGGATGGATGGCTAATGAGGAAGTAGGTGATGATGAAGATGCTGTTTCAATGGATCTGTCTAAGACGTCGGAGATAATGGATTCTGAACAAGATGTTTTTGAGATTCCTGCAACAAATGAAGAAACATAGATTCTAAGCTTTTTTATTATCTTCTATAATTATGTATGGCTCCTTCTATAAAATGTTTTTAATTATGTTTTCAAAAAGTTTTGTATATTGAAATTGATATGGTCCTTAACATGTCAATTCAGACTATAGACGGTGAAGGGTGGTTGCAATTAATATAGTCATTAATAGATGACTTTTTAAATTTCTGCATTGAATATTCAGTAAATTTTAGTATTTCTAGAATTTTTGACCAAATATATGTGTAAAATCAATACGTGCAATTCAATAGTAGCATATATTTTAATAGGTATGTATATCTATATAAAATTGTATAGAATATTTATAAAAGTCTCAAAGTGTTTAAAATTTTATTAAAAATAATCATTGAGATATCTTGAAAGGGGTATTTATATCAATTTGTGTTTAATCACTTTTTTTATCAAGAGAGAAAGTATATTGTCGCCACAAGCTCGGTGTCAATGCAGCTGTTCCAGGAACTATCTTCTTTGTTTGTAAGTTGATTTTATGTCATTTTTGCAATATTTACAGCTATGATATGCTACCTCTGTAGTATATTTCTGCGATTATTGGTGTTTTCTACATTTATCAATAGAAAGATTAAAAGATTTGTTGGTACATGCTTTACTTATTATGATTTTTTCCAATTACAATTTTAGATTGAAACCCTCAACACCTTTAGTTCTGGCTACAGTTTTGTAATTTTTATGAGTTTAATTCTCCAATATAACAATTTTGTTTCTATTATTGATTACTTATAGAAATTTTAGACATTAATTGATTTTTAGAAATTTGGTATGAATTATTTGTAGTAAAAGTCACTTATGTGTATGTCTATTTCTTGGTACAGAAACAATTGCATGTCAGTAATGATGCAGTTTCTATACGTACAATATTTGGAAACTAGCCATGTGTTTCAGTTAGAAGACATTTCGTACTTTGCGTTGCAATACTTTAAATCTAAATACAAGGCTAGATTTGGGATAAACCATTCATGACCATATTGTTGTTTTTGGATCAGGCATGTTTTGTGAAGTTGGGCAGGAAACTCAGTATTGCCGTATTTCCAACTCTGTTAAGTATATTCTGAAAAAGTTTTTATCTTACCAAGTTAGATAAATATTATATTTTTAATTCAATACTACTCCACTGAAAAAATAAATTTCTACATTGTGAACTTTGTTTCAATGAAATACTACGAAAAGCAACTTTCAACATATATAAGTAATATTTTCGTAATACATTAATTATGAAGAACTTTTACAAGCTGAAATTACATTGATATGAATACATGTCTATATAATAATCATTTTTATGGAATATATTTTTAAATATAAGATTGATCATAAACATAACTTATTAGCTATATTTTAAAACATCTTATAAAGTTTGATACCAAGAGGGACAAATTATAATGGTGAGATATTAACCACCGTGGGAATGTGAAATGATATTCGAGATATATTAAGACAGTGAACATAATTTTATAATTAATTATGGTTTTTGCAATTTTTTATATACAAATTGTAATTTTCTATTTACCAGTAAAATAAAGCTCACAACCGCTGAGTTTGTAGCAGCAAACATGCTTCAAAGGAATTTTGAGTTTATATTGTAGCTTAAAAATATCAACTTTTATGTTTAAGTAATATGAATGGTTTAGGTAACAAGTGCTGGAAAAACTCAGTTGTTCAAAAGGGACCATTTACATGACTTAGTTGCAATTGAAATATTTGAAAACCATGTTTTATTTTGTTTCGTCAGGGGCCCATCAAATCAGACACAGTATAATTATGATAGAAGGAGTGAGTGTTGAACTAATGCATAAAAAGTGTCTATCAAATCAGTTACATCATTAGTCTCTTAGCTGAGAAGGAAACCGAGTGAGTTCTTTTCTTTTTCATTCCTTCATTCTTCTTCTTTCTTTGCTTTCCTTTCTCTCAAATACATATAGTGACCAACTTGAAACTTCGTGCAAGTGAAGATGAAATTTCTGGGTTTGTTTCCATAATATAATATTTACATGGGTTTTCTATACTTTGTCTGTGGTTTTGTGATATGAAGGGATCAAGTTTACTAATACCGACATTTTTCTGAACATGCAAGGTGAATTTTTGTGAGAAGAAAAATGTCTGACACCAGGGATCTTCAAAGTCAGTCTCAAAAAAGAGTAAGTTTTACACATATTTAGTCGATGTAATTGGTATTTTCGGGTTATAAGATAACAAACATTACCAGTCATAAATGAGTAGGGTTTGTTATTAACTTAATGATTTTGTGTTTTGTAGAGTGAGATTAACGAAGGAAAAAAGATTATGACAGAGGTAAAAGTTAAATGTCTGTGATATATTACATTCTTATATCTTTTACAATATTTATAATCGGTTATGTAATTAACTTTGCAAAAAGGTTGTATTAAAGATTAAATCGCAGACAGAATGTAAATTCTACACATCTGAAACATTACATATTTAAAATGGTATATAAATATATTGTATGCAAAGCCAAACACACACGATGATTACAAAGTTTTATGGATTCATTTTTAGGATTTTTAGATTATATGTTGTGTATTTACTTATCAAATACTTATGTTGAGTTTATCTAAAATATTTACTTAGATAATATGGCTGTGTATACAAGTTTAAGACGATTAAATGTTATACATCTCATGTTATTCAGTTTATGGTTTCAAATTTTATTTGAAATATTTCAATGTCTATTTTGTTTGTTCATACTTGAATATTAGTGTGAACTATGCACAATTGATAATCTTTCTATACCAAGAGATTTGCGTGTGTTGGAGGTTAGAATACTTCGACTTTGGAAAGTATTTGGGAAAGATGGTGATGCTACTTCAATCAATATGTTGATTATCGATAGAAAGGTCAATTTTCGGGAATGATTACATGCTTTTGCTGTCTTATGATGTAATTTGTATTGATAATTTAAATTATAAATTGAATATAGGGTGCCAAAATCCAAGCAACAATAAAATCAGCTGATTCAATGAACAAACACAAAGCTTACTTGCTGGAGGGACGTGTAATAGCTATATCTAAGTTCAATGTTGTTAGAAGTGAAGGCAAATATTTGGTTTGCAAGAATCCCTTTCATATCTTTATTAATTATGGTAGTAAGGTTGAATTGTCGTCTGCTGATGATCTTCCACAATGGGGATGGGATTTCATGCCATTCAACGAGATCTTGAGTACTGAAAACACTGAAAAGTATCTAATAGGTAACCATTCTTAATGCTTATAACATCATATTTGTAGAAACTTATGATATTTTTTAAAACAGTTATTTTTTTTAATATATATAGTTTTAATAGTAAAACTCAAGAGGCCATCTTTGTTTAATGCAGATGCTATTGGTGTGGTCATTGAACATGGTTCAATTGAAAACTTTCAGAGCCGAGGGGTTGTGGGTCAGAGGCTTAATATTCTCCTTTCTGATGAAGCGTAAAGAACCCTACTTATAGAAGATTAGAAATTTATATCTATTTCTCTTGCCTTTTCCACATTTAAGTTCTCTTACTCGTCTAAACTCCTAAATTACTAAATTCTAAATATTTCTCTTTATGCTTAAAACATAATCCCGTTGGTTGATAACTATCCTGGAGGTGTCCTACTGGAATTCTATTCAGTGGTTGATTATTTCCCTACAGGAGTGTGCATCGATGTCCACATTCTCACATCGATGTGGCATATCGATATGCTAATAGGCACATCGATATGCACCGCAGAAAATCAATAAAACAGTAACTTTTAAAAGTTCAAGTCTTGTTCTAATTATCCTTATACTATTCCAATCCTTCACAGGGATTAAGAGGGGTGATTTATACTTGTTTATAATATCCAATTACATCAATTATCTTAGAAGCAAGAATCACCATTAATTATGCACATAATCAAGTAAAATATCAAATCTCATTTTCTGTCTTATCAAGCTCAATTAACCCTTCCTTAAGCATCTATATCAATTATTTAAGTGTTCTAAATTGGTTTCACATATAGTTATGACCTCCAAGTCTAGGTTCTATTACCTAATTTCTTGCCCATGAACCTCATATGGTTCCTATGAATTTAGCTTGTTTACTACCATTCTAGCGATTAAATAACTTATCCCATACCTTAGAGAAGCTAAAGAGATGATAGGTTGAAGAAGAAAAGTGCTGCAACAACCTTGAGCTTTGAAGAGCTCCAATTTAGAAATTTGAAAAACTGATGCAACGGGCTGACTTTGGCTGCTTGGTTCTTGAAGCACAGAACACAACAATTTGAAAGAACAATTTGTTTAGCAACTAGGAAGTGCAAACTTTGATTAGAAACAAGTTGGAGACGAAAAGGTTCAGTGTACTTACCAAACCAATTCAAGAAAGAGAGGTGCTTGGACTGGTTTATGCCCTGTTTCACAGCTTGGAGTGAGAGACTTTGGAAGCTTAGAACTTGCACTACAGAGAAGTGTTTTTGATGCAACTTAGTTCTACTTCAAGAGCGGAAATAGAACTTGAATTGTGTTTTGGTTTCACGAATTAAGATGGATTGAGGAGGAAGAATGAGTGAGTGAAAGTAACCACCATGAAATAGAGGAATTTCAGAAACTTTGGGTGTTTAGAGACCCTTAATGCTTCACTTCTATGCTATTTATAGGGAAGGATTGGAATTCTTCAGTCCTAAGTAAGCCTACAGTCGGTACGAGTTGGCAAACCTGGAAAGCTGAAATATGGAATTTTAAATTCAAAAACCGTGTGCAGCCGCCATGAAAAGCAGCAGATTTTTCAGATCAGGCACGGGGATATCGATATCCAGTATCGATATCCACATAAGGATATCGATATCCACTGGTGAAAATGGCCAAAAACTTGCATTTTATGATTCTTAATTCATTTCTTTTTCACATACCCTTATTCCATCACTATTTCTACTAATATTCAAAGGTTCAAATCTAAAATTAATTCTACCTAATATAAAATTCAAATATGGAATAAACCTATATATATATTCTATTATTATTTCGGAGATAATTCCAGTGGGTGTTACAACCTCCCCCACATAAAAGGAATTTCGTCCCCGAAATTCGATTCAAAAAATAAAACTTACTCAAACAGATATGGATATTCTTCTTTCATCTGACTCTCTAACTCCCAAGTGATGCCGCTAACACCACCACGTTCCCAATACGACTTTTACTAAAGGGATCTCCTTCCCTCACAGCTGCTTACTTTTTCTATCTTCTATCCAAATGGGACCGGTTTCGAATGTCAGATTTTCTCGTAAGGATATCTCGTCGGGTTTGATGCTAATAATTGAAGCAGGATCAGGCACGAACTTCCTTAGCTGGGACACATGGAACACATTGTGTAGGTTGGATAGAAACGGTGGCAGGGCTATCTGGTAGGCAACAGGACCAATGCGTCTCAGGATTTGGTATGGACCGATGAACTTGGGTGATAACTTCTTTGGCTTCATCACACGTCCAACTCCAGTTGTTGGGACCACACGGAGAAAGACATGCTCTCATTCCTGAAACTCCAATCTAGTTCTTCTCCGATCGGCATAACTCTTTTGTCTACTTTGGGCAGCTTTCATCTTTTCTTGAATCACCTTAATCCTTTCGGTTGTTTCTTGAACGACATCGGGGCCAATGAGTGTATTCTCCCCCACTTGGAACCAACATAGTGGAGTTCTACACTTTTGCCCATACAATGCTTCAAAAGGTGCCATTCCAATGCTTGCATGGAAGCTATTGTTGTAAGTGAATTCTACCAAAGGCAATAATTGACTCCAATCTTCACTATACTCCAAAGCACATGCCCTCAACAGATCTTCAAGAGATTGGATTGTCCTTTCGGATTGACCGTCGGTTTGGGGATGATAGGCTGAGCTCATCCTCAACTTGGTTAGCATTGCTTGGTGTAGACTCTGCCCAAACCGAGAACAAAACCTTGGGTCACGATCAGAGATTATGCTCGATGGAATTCCATGCAATCGCACTATCTCCTTGATATAAAGTTGTGTGAGCTTTTCCAATGAATATTTCATATTGATTGGAATAAAGTGAGCCGATTTTGTCAATCGATCCACTATAACCCACACGGCTTCATATCCTCCTTGCGTTCTTGGAAAACCAGAACGAAATCCATTGCAATGCTGTCCCATTTCCATTCCGGAATATCCAATGGTTGAAGTTCGCCTCCATGCCTCTTATGTTCTATCTTTGCTTTTTGACAAACAAAGCAAGATGCCACATAAGTTGCCACATCCTTCTTCAAACCAGACCACCAGAACATTTTCTTCATGTCTTGGTACATCTTTGTAGCTCCAGGATGAATACTCATTTTGCTTTTGTGGGCCTCGTCCAAAATGGTCCTTCGCAACTCCTGATTTGCTGGAATGCACACTCGGTCTTTAAACGTTAAGACTCCATCTGGACCAATTTGGAAGTCTGGTTCCTTCCCTTCCACACTTAGCCTCACTTTTTCTTGTATTTCCATATCTCCTTGCTGCATTTCCTTTATCTGATCTAGAAATTCATTGGTTATCTTTAGCATTCCCAACTTGATACTGGATGGTCTTATTTCCATTGCCAGATTCAAGTCTCGGAATTTCTCAATCAGCTCCACTTCCTTGATCATTAGAGTACTCATATGCAATGTCTTTCGACTTAAAGCGTCCGCTACCACATTGGCTTTTCCAGGATGGTAGTGAAGCTCAAAGTCACAGTCCTTCAAAAACTCCATCTGTCTACGTTGTCGCATATTTAACTCCTTTTGGTTGAATAAATATTTGAGGCTTTTGTAGTCACTGAACACCTGGAATGTTGTTCCATAAAAATAGTGCCTCCACAATTTCAATGCGAACACTATGGCTGCCAATTCCAAGTCATGAGTTGGATAATTCTCCTCATGGACATTCAACTGTGTTGATGCATAAGCTACCACCTTTCCTTCTTGCATCAACACACATCCAAGTCCTTGCTTGGAAGCATCGCAGTATACATCGAAATTTTTGTGAGGATCGAGCAAGATTAACACCGGTGAAGATGTCAATCTGTCCTTTAGCTCTTGAAAGCTTGCTTTGCACTTTTCATCCCAAACAAAAGGTTGTTCTTTTCTTGTCAAACGTGTCAATGGCAAAGCAATCCTCGAAAAGTTTTCAATGAATTTTCGATAGTATCCTACGAGTCCAAGAAAACTTCTCACTTCAGTGACAGTTCTTGGGGCTTCCCATTGGAGTACAGCTTCCACCTTGGATGGATCTACAGCGACTCCATCTTCCGTAATCACATGGCCAAGGAACTTCACTTCTGTTAGCCAAAATTCACACTTAGCCAACTTTGCATAGAGCTTCTTCTCCCTCAAAGTTTCAAGAACCTACTGAAGATGCTTGGCATGCTCCTATTGGGTTTTCGAGTATATCAGGATGTCATCTATGAAAACAACCACAAATGAATCCAGATATGGTCGAAAGACCCGATTCATGTAATCTCCGAACACAGCCGGTGCATTAGTTAGACCAAACGGCATCACCACATATTCATAATGACCATAACGGGATCGGAAGGCCATCTTGGGAATATCTTCTTCTTTAACTCGAATCTGATGATAACCGGACCTCAGATCGATTTTAGAGAACACCTTAGCTCCATGGACTTGATCCATTAGATCATCAATTCGGGGCAACAGGTACTTATTTTTGATAGTCACTTTGTTCAACTGCCGATAGTCAATGCACATGCGCATACTTCCGTCCTTCTTCTTCACAAATAACACCGGTGCACCCCATGGCGATACACTCAGTCTGATAAACTTTTTCTCCAACAGATCTTCCACTTGTTTCTTTAATTCTGCCAACTCTGATGGTGCCATTCGAAAGGGAGCAATCGAGATAGGGCCGGTTCCAGGAATAAGGTCTATACTAAACTCTATTTTGCGAGGAGGAGGTAAATCGGGTACTTCCTCGGGAAAGACCTCAGGGTAATCACAAACTATGGGAATATTCTCGACCTTGGGTTCTATTTTGGAGGTTTCTTCTACTGATACCGAAAACAGACACAGGTATCCTTCAGGTGGTGACATGGGGGCCTTGAGTTCAGGAAACAAAATAGACTTGCGATGACAATCTATGGTTACATGATACTTGGTTAGCCAATCCATTCCTAAGATTATATCTAGCTGGGATAAAGGTAAGCATATGAGGTCGACTATCGTATTTTTATCTAGTATAGTTACCTTACAATCTACACAGGCCTTTGAGGTGGTTACAGGTAAATTAGTTGGTGTAGACACTGTGAGGTTATATGGTGTATCGGTGATTTTTAGTTTTAACCGGTTGACACAATCATAGGAAATAAAAGAGTGGGTGGCTCCAAAATCTATAAGGACTCTACAGGGGTTACTATTCAAAAGGCAATTACCTTGGATCAGGTTCTCAGATTGCTCAGCTTCGGCTCCCGACATGGTGAACACCTTTGCACGGGCCATAGGCTTGGGTGCAGCTCCTCCTTGGTTAGCATTTCCCTTCGGGCAGAAACGGTTGATGTGACCTTTCTTCCCACAATTAAAACAAGTTGGGGGATTAACAGCCCAGCATGTTTTACCTCCATGATGTTTTTGAAACTTGTCACACTTGGGCAGATGGGTTGGTCCTCCTTCTCCTTTGTTCCCCTGTCCATTGATGTGGTACGAACCCTTGTTGTGATTTTTCTGGCTATGGCGTCCATGATTACGGTGAGGGTCGTAATTCTGCTGGCTGCGTTGCTGCTGCTCATGCACTGCTTTTGCCTTCAAATCATTTTCAGTGACCCGACAGTGTAACATCTGCCCATTTGACTCACTTCCGAAAGTCCCTAATTAAGAAATTAATTTAACCTAATTAATTAAGAATTGAATTAAAAGAGTTTTGATTTCTTGATGTGTTCTTATTTGATTGGCTTGTGTGTGTGTGTGCCTTGGTATGCTTGGTTGATTATGGTTGATTGAGATTTTGTTTTCTTAATTGATTCTATGACTTTATGGTTTAAGATGGAAAATTATTTTCTAGGTTTCAAAGAATCAAGTCCAAATTACCCCTAGAAACCCTAATCGATGCCCAAATCGTGAACCAAACCCTAATCGAGCTCTTAATCTTTGATTAAGTGCTTAATCACTTTCTTGAAACCCTAAACTCTTTTTGATTAGTGAGTTAACCCAAAATTAGTTTTCCTTAAACCTAAGATTAAGTTTTTGATTAACACCTTAATCCTTGATTAAGCCCTAATTACTAAGGATTAGTGGATTAAACCTAGATTAATTAACCTAATCCTACCCTAATCACGATTAGCACCCTAATTAGTGCCTTAAACCTAATTAACTAACCTAATCACCCCAGGGCTCCATGTGGCCGAATTTAGATGCATGGCTTGGCCACCAAGCTCATTTGCATGGTTGCCAAGTAGCATGCCCTTTTAGTCAACACAATGACATCACTCTAGTGACATAAGCATGACATAAGAATGAAGGAAAAGTGAAGGAAATGGAAGGAAAGAAGGGGGAGGCCGTGAGGGCCTTAATGGAAAGACTTGGTCTCCAAGTTGATAACTTAATCCCTAAGTGTTGCAAATGTACCCTCCATGCAAACCCTTCTTGGCAAATGGAAGAAAGTGGGACTAAAAGAAAAAGGGACCAAACCGTGAGAAGGGGGAGTTCATTTCACCCTTTCATTTTCATTCCATCTTCACCATTTCTTTCTTTCTCTCAACCAACAACAACACCAACAACAACACAAAAAAACCGTGAGGGAGTGAGTGAGTTCTTCATCATTCCCTCAACAATCACAAACTTCCTTCCATTCTTTTCCTAAACCAAACACAAAGAACCAAGAGAATCATCAAACTCTTGGTGAGAAAGAGAGAGAGAGAAGGTGGCCGAATTGTGGAGGAAGGAACCAACACCTTGAACACTTCATGATCTAAGCTAGATCAAGCTAAGGGAGTGAAAAGAGAGGGAGAAAGACAATGGACTAGGAGAGAAGTGAGAAACCGTGAGAGAGAGGAGAGAAATCAAAAGATCTTGGACTTGAATTCTTAAAATTTTAATTAAGTAAGAATTTGTCTCATGAACTTAAAAGCTTCAAGCCTTTTTCTTTGATTCTTGTTCTTTTCATTCTTTCTTTCTTAACTTTGATTTTTTTTTTGTTTGAGGAAGTGTGATGCATGTATGTTTTTGTGATGGATCTAGTGATTTCCTTTACATGCATGTTGATTTTCCAACTTGATCTTGAAGTTTTTATTAAGAAAGTGTTTTCCTCATTGTCTTGAGTCTTCTCTTTGATTTCTTAAAAAGTGTGTTTGAAAAGAGTTGATTTTTAGGATCTAGTGCTTGTGACCTCATGCATGTCACGATCTATGTTTGGTCTATGATGTACTTGGTGATTTCTTTTATGTTGGCCACGGTTCTATGTTGTTATGCATGTAAGTTTGATTCTCTTTTGATTAATCCTTTGCATGTTGTGATCTTGAGATTTAGTGATGTTTGAGTGAATAGAAATTATGTGATTCTTCATAATTAATCACGGTTTTGTTGTTGTTATGAGTGGAAGCTTGATTTTCTTTTGCTTGATTCCTTGCATATCATAATCTTGAAATTTAATAATGTTTTGAATGAGTGTGAATTGTGCAACCTCCTATGTTAGCCACGGATTTACATGCTAAATCAAAAAGATTGAGATTTTCTTAAGTTTGGTTGATGAACATGTGATTATCTTGAGATTCTAAGCATGTTTTGAATGTTTGAAACTCTAAGAAAATTCTTTTAAGAAAACCATGGATTGGTCACGGTTTTGTTGATTATTATGAGTATGAACTTGATTTTCTTTTGATTGATTCTTTGCATGGTATGATGATGAAATGTAATGATGTTTTGAATGAAAGGAAATTATGTGGTTTTCCATGAATAGCCACGGTCTAGACTTGATCTTTAGGTTAGAAGTTTTAATGTTGTGTTTTGATTATGTGCATGTGTTTTCCATGAACTTGAGTGGATTTTTGTGTGTTAAATGTGAAATCTAAATTGTTTAAGTAGCCTATGTATGCCACGGTTTCATATAGGAATGCATGATGGGATTATGCTTTTGTTTGCTTGATGAATTGTGTGAACTTATTATTGAATTTAGAGTTGTTTTAAGTCTTGAAACCTTGAAAATATTTTTGAGAAAAGGCTAGGTCTAGGTCACGGTTTAGACCTTAGATTTTGAATTAAATTTCTTTGAGTATGTGAATGATTATGTCATGAATTCATGTGTTGATTTGTGAAGTTAATCCTTGAAGAAATGATTTTCTAAACAAACCATGATGCATACGGTTTTGACATGATTAAGTGTGACAAGATGAAGTTTTGCTAAGATGAAATCAATTAAGTAAAAGATAAATAAAAATGTGACTAAGTGTATGTGGGATGCATGATTTGGTTTGTGTATGCTTAAGTGATTAGATTTATCTTATTTTGTTGAGATAAGTGTATGAACAAGTTGTGAACATGCTTATGTGTAACTTGATGGCTTGTAATTGTGAAATGTTTGGAACAAATGAATGATTGTTTGATTTGTTTGTCTTGAGTGCCTTGCTGCCCTCATGTGATTCTAAGTGTTTAAACTTGATAAGTTATTGATTAAAGTGTTTATTTGATTTCCTTCAAGATGCTTGATTTGTGTATGCTTTTGAATTGGTTTTCAAACATGGAAAATGAGTTTTAAACTTAGGACACAATTCTGTCCAGAATCTTATGAATTATGTTACTCATTTAAAAGTGACTTAAAAGTGCCTTCAAGATGTTTTAGGGTTGAGTCCTTAAGGACATTCGATCTAGGTCAAAGTTAATTCGAAAAGTACGATTTTTCGGTGTTTTTGGAATTGGATTCAATGCTGTCCAAGAAGGACCAGAAAAGGAACTTTTTAATTAAATTAATTTAATTGATTATTTTCTCATGATTCTAAAGTGTGAAAGTTAATGGTGGACCTTGGGCAAGTTTGAGTGAAGAGAATTGATGTTTCGGTTTCTAAATGAAATAAATGTTTGAATTCTCTTAAGTTGTCTTGAGAATAATCTTAATGATAATAAATAAAAGAACTTAACACTCACATATCTATTTTATGGGACTTGAAAGAAGTTGGGGTCGGGCAGACGAGGAAGGAAGCAAATCGTTTGGAACTCGTAGAGTCAGTAACTGCGAATCCAGGTGAGAGAGAAGTTATCCTAAGACGCTTTGGTGTCTAGTGAGTATGCTAGGACAATCCGTACTCTCTCAAAGTCGGAGTAAAGGTCTATTGTAGCTAGTAGTATACCCGATGAATTGTGTGATTGCTTGTATCAAGGTATACGAAGACTCCGACCTATACCATTACATGGTATTGATTGAATGATATGCTTGTGTATGTTGAGATATAATGTTGCTTATATTCTCATTGCATGTGCATAATGCATCATCCCGTGTTATAAGATAAGAATAGAAAGACATAGAAAAACTTTAAGAATCCCCCTGACGATTAGAGTAAGACTCTAAGGGCTGGAACACGCGATGGAACCGGATGATGCTGATGCGCCGAGTACGTGGCACGAGCTGATGCTGTGACAACTATATGTGGAAAGTGTATCTGATTGGCGGTCAACTATATGTGGAAAGTGTATCTGATTGGCGGTTAGCCATATGTGGAAAGTGTATCTGATTGGCGGTTAGCCATATGTGGAAAGCGTATCTGATTGGCGGTTAGCCATATGTGGAAAGTGCATCTGATTGGCGGTTAGCCATATGTGGAAAGTGTATCTGATTGGCGGTTAGCCATACGTTGAAAGTGTATCTGATTGGCGGTTAGCCACATGTTCGAAAATAGTAGTCGAGTCCCATTAGAGGCAACCCGTATATGGTTGGTGCTATATGACGGAGGAGACTTAGGATGGGTCGACAGTAGGACAAATCGAATAGAACCTTTTCGTCCTAAAACCCTTACCCAAAGTAGTGGAGAGGAAGACACGGTGTTTACCTGCGTGGTACTCACTTGATGATTAGGATGGGGGAAGGCAATGACAGTGACTCGTCAAGAAGCCTGAAGAGGAGTCTGTCTAGGCGGGAAAAGCTACAGGGGACCTGGGTTGACCATCCCGGGTAGGGGTGAGTAGTCCAGTGTCGTAGTTGAAGTACTGCATGATCACTAGACAGACGACTGTCGCCCCTTGACTAAATCAGGATCGGAAGAGGGATGCTTGAACACGGTGGAGGTCGACACCCTTTTTGTCATGACATTTTTCCCGGGCAATTTTATAGTGTATCTTGGTGTGGTCTCCTGAAGCCGGTGTGGTAGAGATCCTGTACTTCTGATTGCTTCCGACTAGGTGGATGGATTCGAGGAGATGTAAACCTGAACCGTAAACCCCAAAGCTTGAATTCTGATACGATTGACTTGAGATATGTGAACTATGAGACTTCGGCTTGAGAAAGTGATATGGTGAGAGATTCGACTTTGCGAGATAAGATGTTTAAGAGACTTGAACGAGTGAGACGACTTAACTAAGAGAATTTCCCCAATGAAAAGATGAGACGTTAGTTAGTGCGACGATTGCATTGCATCCTCATGCATTATGTATAATTATCTGCTGTGCTGTTTGTCTATATTGTTTGTTATGTTCTGGTATGCGTCACTAGTGTAATTCCAAGAAGTCGATGGGAGTAATTCCATTCGGATATCTTACTCTCTCTACTTCTTGTGCACATGTGACTATAAATCTTCGATCCTAAAAGACGGCGGTGCTAGTGCTGCTACTCCTGGAGGGAGGACCTATTGATCGTGATGTGCTGACGAGGGCTACTGATGGACGACGGAAGTTGTTCTTGAAGACTTGTGTTTTGGATCAAGAAAGAGTTTCTGCTAGTAGTTGAAACTAGGTTCCCAATGGACCCCTGCTGATGTGGATCAAGTGTACCCCTTTTCTTTTTGAAATGCTTTTGTTGAGACATATGTTTATGTAAGAATGGCACCGATGTTCTGTGGTAGCCACTTTTATAAGAACCTTTATGGTCTGTTTTTAAACTGTTTTAGAAGACAGTCCTGACCCGACAGATAAACTATTTTAAGTAAATCAAATATGTTTCTAAGAGATCAAGTGTTTTATTCTTTTCTTTAAAGTGAGTTTTCATTATCAAACTGTTTTCAAAGTTTTCCACAAATGTTTTCGAGAAGAATGATTTTAAAAGTAATACCTTGTTTTGGGAAGCTCGACAGTCGAGTGTATCCATGCTTTAAAAAAAAATTCCCTGTTTTTCCTAAAAGAAGTAATCAATGTTTCAGAGTATTTGTTTTCGAGTTTTCCAAATCGGGGTGTTACACTTGGTGGTATCAGAGCAATGGTTGTTCATGCGGCCTGAACATGGCCTTACATGTTCTCTATTGTGTGCTCTCTAGATATATTAGGTTGTGTGATTAGATACGTAGTAGATATATTGAATCGTTAGTGCGTTTATGAATATAGCTCACGATGTCTTGAAGAGGAAGAGGTCGTCATGCGCCTGAAGCAGCTCGGAACACCGAGGACATGTTGAATGAACTGACTGCTGCTGTTTTGGGTATGAATGAGAATCTCAACGCGATACATCAGCAAGCCCAGCAGAACAACCAAAACCAAAACTTAGGACCTCAGGAGTATAGGGGATTAGATGAGTTTTGCAAGAGGAACCCTAAGGAATTCGCCGGTGGATACGCTTCGGAAAACGCTAACGAATGGATTAGAGAACCAGAAAAGATCTTCACGGCTATGCAATGCGCCGATGCTCAGAAGGTAACCTACGCGGTCTACATGTTGACGAAGGAGGCATCTGACTGGTGGGAGAACACTAGGCAAGTTATGGAGGTTCAACAGCAAGCTGTTACTTGGGACTCCTTCAAGCAGAGATTCTTAGAGAAGTATTTTCCTATCGATATGAAATTGAAGAAGGAGATTGAGTTCATGCACCTGATTCAAAGAAATATGACGGTCGGCGAGTATGCTGCAAAGTTTGAGGAACTGGTGAAGTATGTGCCACACTACAATCAACCCGGAAACGACCAGTCGAAGTGCGCGAAGTTTCTCGATGGGCTTAAGACTGAGATTAAGATGACCTTCATACATATGGGAATCGAGAGCTTTCCGCTCTTAGTAAGTAGGTGTAGAATTTATGAGGATGGACTCAAGGCGAAGAATGCGGGCAATAAGGCTGCGGTACCCTCGAGTTCCGATGGACCGATGAGGAACAACCCCAATTACCAGAATGCGAGACAAGGAACCCAACATGGGCGAGGACCTTACGATCGATCTGGAGGAAGAAGGGATAATCGCTATGGAGGATCATGGCCCCGACGGAACAACAATCGTAATGATGGCAACCGGGGTAATAGGAGCGCTAACACTTGGAGCAACAATGGAAGTAGGAATCGTCCCAATAATGCTGAAAGGAGCTCTGGAACTTCAGCTCCGTACTGTGCTCAGTGTCGTCGACACCATTTCGGTCAATGTCGTTCTAAGGTAGTTTGTTTCAACTGCCAAGGAACCGGTCACTATGCAGACCAATGCACTAAGCCGAGGCAAGAGAGGAATGTTTCAACTGCTGCTAAGCCTCAGGAGAAAGGAAGAGTCTTCGCGATGAGCGGTGTAGAGGCTTCGAACCATGATGGTCTTATCCAAGGTACATGTCTTATACGTGAGATTTCCTTGAATGTGTTGTATGATTCGGGTGCTACGCACTCTTTTATATCCGATGATGTTGTGAGTAGGTTGCATTTAATGGTAGCTTCTCTACCATATAACTTGATTGTGTTTACCCCTACTAGTGACCCAGTCACAGTTTCGACTTTTTGCCCTAAGTGCCCTATACTGATAGATAACAAGACCTTTCCCACTGACCTGATAGTATTACCCTTGTCCCAAATCGAAGTTATCTTAGGAATGGACTGGTTATCTGCTAACCATGTTCAGTTGAATTGTTTCACTAAGACCTTATCTTTTGAAAACCCTGATGAATCCTCACCCAAGCACGTATCTGCCAATCAAGTCATGGCTTCTCTGAGAGAGGGAGCCCATGTATACATGATCTCAACTTCATTAAACGTCGATGTGGACAATCAAATCCAAGAGCTGCCCGTAGTCCGAGACTTTCCAGAAGTTTTCCTTGACGATATTCCTGGATTGCCACCTGTTCGAGAGTTCGAATTCTCAATCGATGTGATACCGGGATCTGGACCAATCTCTAGAGCGCCTTATCGAATGGCACCAGTGGAGCTAACTGAGTTGAAAAAGCAGATCGAGGAGTTGACGGAGAAGCAACTCATTCGACCCAGTGTGTCGCCTTGGGGAGCTCCAGTTTTGCTAGTGAAGAAGAAAGACGGTAGTATGAGGTTGTGCGTCGACTATCGCCAACTGAACAAGGTAACGATCAAGAACAAGTATCCTCTGCCAAGGATAGATGACTTGATGGATCAGCTGAGAGGGGTTGCGGTGTTTTCAAAGATCGATCTTCGATCGGGCTATCATCAGATTCGAGTGAAGGAAGAAGACATTCCAAAGACTGCTTTTAGGACCCGATATGGACATTTCGAGTACTTAGTCATGCCTTTCGGAGTGACTAACGCTCCTGCAGTGTTTATGGACTACATGAACAGAATCTTTCAACCGTACTTAGATTCGTTCGTGGTAGTATTCATAGACGATATCCTCATTTATTCCAAGAACAAGGAGGAACATGAGGAACATTTGAGGATAGTTCTGCGGATTTTGAAGGAGAAGCAGTTGTACGCGAAGCTTTCGAAGTGCGAATTTTGGTTGGAGAAAGTGAATTTCTTGGGTCACGTAATCTCGAAAGAAGGAATAGCAATAGATCTGGCTAAAGTAAAGGCAGAAGTGGACTGGAAAGTGCCAACGACGGCGACGGAAATTCGGAGTTTTCTCGGTTTGGCAGGATATTATAGACGTTTTATCGAAGGATTTTTGAGATTATCCTTGCTAATGACGAAGTTGACCAGGAAAGGACAGCCGTTCGTGTGGACAACGAAGTGCGAAGAGAGTTTTCAAGAGCTCAAGAAGAGGTTGACAACAGCCCCAGTGCTTGTTTTGCCTGACCCAGAGAAGAATTTCAGCGTTTATTGTGATGCGTCAAAGCAAGGTTTAGGTTGAGTCCTGATGCAAGAGCGAAAAGTTGTGGCTTATGCCTCTAGACAACTGAGGGTTCACGAGCAAAATTACCCAACTCACGATTTGGAGTTAGCTGCGGTAGTTTTTGCTCTGATGATATGGAGACATTACCTCTATGGAGCGAGGATCGAGGTATTCAGTGATCATAAGAGTCTTAAGTATCTCTTTGATCAGAAGGAATTGAACATGAGACAAAGGCGATGGATGGAATTTTTGAAGGATTACGACTTCGAGCTACATTATCATCCGGGGAAAGCAAACGTAGTAGCAGATGCTTTGAGTAGGAAATCTCTTCATGTGTCTGCAATGATGGTGAAAGAGATGGAGTTAATCGAGCAATTCAGAGATATGAACCTGGAAGTTAGGATGAATCCGCGAAGTATGATTTTGGGAATGTTGGTCGTGTCGAATGAGTTTATGGAACGAGTCAACGAAGGACAATCGAAGGACCTGGAGTTGCAAGCAAAGAAGCAGATGGCTTTAGAAGGAAAGGAGATTGAATTTCAAGGAGGAGCTGACGGAGTACTAAAGCGTAAAGATCGAATTTGTGTGCCACAAGACAAGGAAATAAGGGAGATGATTTTGGAGGAAGCTCACAAGTGTAAGCTGAGTATCCATCCCGGAGCAACCAAGATGTATCAGGACTTGAAGAAAATGTTTTGGTGGCCGGGTATGAAAAGAGAAGTAGCGGAGTATGTGTCGAGATGTTTGGTGTGTCAGAAGGCTAAGATTGAACACAAGAAGCCCGGTGGAGTTTTACAACCATTGGAATTTCCAACCTGGAAGTGGGACAGTATTTCCATGGATTTTGTAACTGCTTTATCTAAGACCAGAAGAGGATTTGACGCTATTTGGGTAATTGTTGATCGATTAACCAAAAGCGCTCATTTTCTGCCCGTCAATATGAAGTATCCGTTGGAGAAGCTGGCAACCGTCTATGTCAACGAAGTAGTGAGACTTCATGGAGTGCCGACACGCATCGTATCAGATAGAGATCCGAGATTTGTTTCGAAGTTCTGGAATAGTCTGCATGCTGCACTTGGAACAAGACTTCAGTTAAGTTCGGCTTATCATCCTCAGATGGACGGACAATCGGAAAGGACCATTCAATCACTAGAGGATCTTATTAGAGCTTGCGTTTTGGAACAAGCAGGAGAGTGGGACACTCTTCTACCCCTGATCGAATTCACGTACAACAACAGCTATCACTCGAGCATAGGAATGGCTCCTTATGAAGCTTTGTATGGGAGGAAGTGCAGAACGCCGTTATGTTGGTTTGAGACTGGTGAGAATCTTATTTTGGGTCCAGAAATGGTTCAGCAAACAACAGACAAGATTAAGATGATTCAGGAAAAGATGAGAAGTGCGCAAAGCCGGCAGAAGAGTTACTATGATCAGAGAAGGACTCCTATTGAGTTTAATGAAGGCGATCATGTGTTCATGCGAGTAGTGCCAACTACTGGGATCGGCAGAGTGCTTAAAACCAGAAAACTCACCCCAAAATTTATAGGACCTTACCAAATCCTGAAACGTGTAGGACCAGTAGCTTATGAAATTGCCTTACCCCCAATGTTTTCCAACCTACACAATGTCTTTCATGTGTCACAACTTAGAAAGTATGTTAGTGATCCGTCTCACATCATCGAACCCGACTCTATTCAACTCAAGGAAAATCTAACGTACGAGACTTTGCCCTTAAGGATAGATGGTCGAAGTATAAAGAATCTTCGAGGAAAGGATATTCCTTTAGTTAAGGTTATTTGGAATTCTGTGAATGGTGAGAACGCTACGTGGGAGCGTGAAAGTAGCATGAGGGATTCGTACCCTCATTTGTTTGAAACAGGTACGTGATTTCTCGAGGACGAGAAATTTCTAAGTTGGGGAGGATGTAGCATCTGCCCATTTGACTCACTTCCGAAAGTCCCTAATTAAGAAATTAATTTAACCTAATTAATTAAGAATTGAATTAAAAGAGTTTTGATTTCTTGATGTGTTCTTATTTGATTGGCTTGTGTGTGTGTGCCTTGGTATGCTTGGTTGATTATGGTTGATTGAGATTTTGTTTTCTTAATTGATTCTATGACTTTATGGTTTAAGATGGAAAATTATTTTCTAGGTTTCAAAGAATCAAGTCCAAATTACCCCTAGAAACCCTAATCGATGCCCAAATCGTGAACCAAACCCAAATCGAGCTCTTAATCTATGATTAAGTGCTTAATCACTTTCTTGAAACCCTAAACTCTTTTTGATTAGTGAGTTAACCCAAAATTAGTTTTCCTTAAACCTAAGATTAAGTTTTTGATTAACACCTTAATCCTTGATTAAGCCCTAATTACTAAGGATTAGTGGATTAAACCTAGATTAATTAACCTAATCCTACCCTAATCACGATTAGCACCCTAATTAGTGCCTTAAACCTAATTAACTAACCTAATCACCCCAGGGCTCCATGTGGCCGAATTTAGATGCATGGCTTGGCCACCAAGCTCATTTGCATGGTTGCCAAGTAGCATGCCCTTTTAGTCAACACAATGACATCACTCTAGTGACATAAGCATGACATAAGAATGAAGGAAAAGTGAAGGAAAGGAAGGAAAGAAGGGGGAGGCCGTGAGGGCCTTAATGGCAAGACTTGGTCTCCAAGTTGATAACTTAATCCCTAAGTGTTTCAAATGTACCCTCCATGCAAACCCTTCTTGGCAAATAGAAGAAAGTGGGACTAAAAGAAAAAGGGACCAAACCGTGAGAAGGGGGAGTTAATTTCACCCTTTCATTTTCATTCCATCTTCACCATTTCTTTCTTTCTATCAACCAACAACAACACCAACAACAACAGAAAAAAAACCGTGAGGGAGTGAGTGAGTTCTTCATCATTCCCTCAACAATCACAAACTTCCTTCCATTCTTTTCCTAAACCAAACACAAAGAACCAAGAGAATCATCAAACTCTTGGTGAGAAAGAGAGAGAGAAGGTGGCCGAATTGTGGAGGAAGGAACCAACACCTTGAACACTTCATGATCTAAGCTAGATCAAGCTAAGGGAGTGAAAAGAGAGGGAGAAAGACAATGGACTAGGAGAGAAGTGAGAAACCGTGAGAGAGAGGAGAGAAATCAAAAGATCTTGGACTTGAATTCTTAAAATTTTAATTAAGTAAGAATTTGTCTCATGAACTTAAAAGCTTCAAGCCTTTTTCTTTGATTCTTGTTCTTTTCATTCTTTCTTTCTTAACTTTGATTTTTTTTTGTTTGAGGAAGTGTGATGCATGTATGTTATTGTGATGGATATAGTGATTTCCTTTACATGCATGTTGATTTTCCAACTTGATCTTGAAGTTTTTATTAAGAAAGTGTTTTCCTCATGGTCTTGAGTCTTCTCTTTGATTTCTTAAAAAGTGTGTTTGAAAAGAGTTGATTTTTAGGATCTAGTGCTTGTGACCTCATGCATGTCACGATCTATGGTTGGTCTATGATGTACTTGGTGATTTCTTTTATGTTGGCCACGGTTCTATGTTGTTATGCATGTAAGTTTGATTCTCTTTTGATTAATCCTTTGCATGTTGTGATCTTGAGATTTAGTGATGTTTGAGTGAATAGAAATTATGTGATTCTTCATAATTAATCACGGTTTTGTTGTTGTTATGAGTGGAAGCTTGATTTTCTTTTGCTTGATTCCTTGCATATCATAATCTTGAAATTTAATAATGTTTTGAATGAGTGTGAATTGTGCAACCTCCTATGTTAGCCACGGATTTACATGCTAAATCAAAAAGATTGAGATTTTCTTAAGTTTGGTTGATGAACATGTGATTATCTTGAGATTCTAAGCATGTTTTGAATGTTTGAAACTCTAAGAAAATTCTTTTAAGAAAACCATGGATTGGTCACGGTTTTGTTGATTATTATGAGTATGAACTTGATTTTCTTTTGATTGATTCTTTGCATGGTATGATGATGAAATGTAATGATGTTTTGAATGAAAGGAAATTATGTGGTTTTCCATGAATAGCCACGGTCTAGACTTGATCTTTAGGTTAGAAGTTTTAATGTTGTGTTTTGATTATGTGCATGTGTTTTCCATGAACTTGAGTGGATTTTTGTGTGTTAAATGTGAAATCTAAATTGTTTAAGTAGCCTATGTATGCCACGGTTTCATATAGGAATGCATGATGGGATTATGCTTTTGTTTGCTTGATGAATTGTGTGAACTTGTTATTGAATTTAGAGTTGTTTTAAGTCTTGAAACCTTGAAAATATTTTTGAGAAAAGGCTAGGTCTAGGTCACGGTTTAGACCTTAGATTTTGAATTAAATTTCTTTGAGTATGTGAATGATTATGTCATGAATTCATGTGTTGATTTGTGAAGTTAATCCTTGAAGAAATGATTTTCTAAACAAACCATGATGCATACAGTTTTGACATGATTAAGTGTGACAAGATGAAGTTTTTCTAAGATGAAATAAATTAAGTAAAAGATAAATAAAAATGTGACTAAGTGTATGTGGGATGCATGATTTGGTTTGTGTATGCTTAAGTGATTAGATTTCTCTTATTTTGTTGATATAAGTGTATGAACAAGTTGTGAACATGCTTATGTGTAACTTGATGGCTTGTAATTGTGAAATGTTTGGAACAAATGAATGATTGTTTGATTTGTTTGTCTTGAGTGCCTTGCTGCCCTCATGTGATTCTAAGTGTTTAAACTTGATAAGTTATTGATTAAAGTGTTTATTTGATTTCCTTCAAGATGCTTGATTTGTGTATGCTTTTGAATTGGTTTTCAAACATGCAAAATGAGTTTTAAACTTAGGACACAATGCTGTCCAGAATCTTATGAACTATGTTACTCATTTAAAAGTGACTTAAAAGTGCCTTCAAGATGTTTTAGGGTTGAGTCCTTAAGGACATTCGATCTAGGTCAAAGTTAATTCGAAAAGTACGATTTTTCGGTGTTTATGGAATTGGATTCAATTCTGTCCAAGAAGGACCAGCAAAGGAACTTTTTAATTAAATTAATTTAATTGATTATTTTCTCATGATTCTAAAGTGTGAAAGTTAATGGTGGACCTTGGGCAAGTTTGAGTGAAGAGAATTGATGTTTCGGTTTCTAAATGAAATAAATGTTTGAATTCTCTTAAGTTGTCTTGAGAATAATCTTAATGATAATAAATAAAAGAACTTAACACTCACATATCTATTTTATGGGACTTGAAAGAAGTTGGGGTCGGGCAGACGAGGAAGGAAGCAAATCGTTTGGAACTCGTAGAGTCAGTAACTGCGAATCCAGGTGAGAGAGAAGTTATCCTAAGACGCTTTGGTGTCTAGTGAGTATGTTAGGACACTCCGTACTCTCTCAAAGTCGGAGTAAAGGTCTATCGTAGCTAGTAGTATACCCGATGAATTGTGTGATTGCTTGTATCGAGGTATACGAAGACTCCGACCTATACCATTACATGGTATCGATTGACTGATATGCTTGTGTATGTTGAGATATAATGTTGCTTATATTCTCATTGCATGTGCATAATGCATCATCCCGCGTTATAAGATAAGAATAGAAAGACATAGAAAAACTTTAAGAATCCCCCTGGCGATTAGAGTAAGACTCTAAGGGCTGGAACACGCGCTGGAAACCGGATGATGCTGATGCGTCGAGTACGTGGCACGAGATGATGCTGTGACAACTATATGTGGAAAGTGTATCTGATTGGCGGTTAGCCATATGTGGAAAGTGTATCTGATTGGCGGTTAGCCATATGTGGAAGTGTATCTGATTGGCGGTTAGCCATATGTGGAAAGCGTATCTGATTGGCGGTTAGCCATATGTGGAAAGTGTATCTGATTGGCGGTTAGCCATACGTTGAAAGTGTATCTGATTGGCGGTTAGCCACATGTTCGAAAATAGTAGTCGAGTCCCATCAGAGGCAACCCGCATATGGTTGGTGCTATATGACAGAGGAGACTTAGGATGGGTCGACAGTAGGACAAATCGAATAGAACCTTTTCGTCCTAAAACCCTTACCCGAAGTAGTGGAGAGGAAGACACGGTGTTTACCTGCGTGGTACTCACTTGATGATTAGGATGGGGGAAGGCAATGACGGTGACTCGTCAAGAAGCCTGAAGAGGAGTCTGTCTAGGCGGGAAAAGCTACAGGGGACCTGGGTTGACCATCCCGGGTAGGGGTGAGTAGTCCAGTGTCGTAGTTGAAGTACTGCATGATCACTAGACAGACGACTGTCACCCCTTGACTAAATTAGGATCGGAAGAGGGATGCTTGAACACGGTGGAGGTCGACACCCTTTTTGTCATGACATTTTTCCCGGGCAATTTTATAGTGTATCTTGGTGTGGTCTCCTGAAGCCGGTGTGGTAGAGATCCTGTACTTCTGATTGCTTCCAACTAGGTGGATGGATTCGAGGAGATGTAAACCTGAACCGTAAACCCCAAAGCTTGAATTCTGATACGATTGACTTGAGATATGTGAACTATGAGACTTCGGCTTGAGAAAGCGATATGGTGAGAGATTCGACTTTGCGAGATAAGCTGTTTAAGAGACTTGAACGAGTGAGACGACTTAACTAAGAGATTTTCCCCAATGAAAAGATGAGACGTTAGTTAGTGCGACGATTGCATTGCATCCTCATGCATTATGTATAATTATCTGCTGTGCTGTTTGTCTATATTGTTTGTTATGTTCTGGTATGCGTCACTAGTGTGATTCCAAGAAGTCGATGGGAGTAATTCCATTCGGATAACTTACTCTCTCTACTTCTTGTGCACATGTGACTATAAATCTTCGATCCTAAAAGACGGCGGTGCTAGTGCTGCTACTCCTGGAGGGATGACCTACTGATCGTGATGTGCTGACGAGGGCTACTGATGGACGACGGAAGTTGTTCTTGAAGACTTGTGTTTTGGATCAAGAAAGAGTTTCTGCTAGTAGTTGAAACTAGGTTCCCAATGGACCCCTGCTGATGTGGATCAAGTGTACCCCTTTTCTTTTTGAAATGCTTTTGTTGAGACATATGTTTATGTAAGAATGGCACCGATGTTCTGTGGTAGCCACTTTTATAAGAACCTTTATGGTCTGTTTTCTAAACTGTTTTAGAAGACGGTCCTGACCCGACAGATAAACTATTTTAAGTAAATCAAATATGTTTCTAAGAGATCAAGTGTTTTATTCTTTTCTTTAAAGTGAGTTTTCATTATCAAACTGTTTTCAAAGTTTTCCACAAATGTTTTCGAGAAGAATGATTTTAAAAGTAATACCTTGTTTTGGGAAGCTCGACAGTCGAGTGTATCCATGCTTTTAAAAAAAAAATTTCCTTGTTTTTCCTAAAAGAAGTAATCAGTGTTTCAGAGTATTTGTTTTCGAGTTTTCCAAATTGGGGTGTTACAGACAGCGTTGCACTAGAGTCGCAAAGTGTCGAATGCACTGTCCACTCACAAATGGTTTAATATCAGGCCTTAAACCATTCTCAAAGCGAACACACTTAGAATTCTCATCAGGACGCATCATGAAGTATGGGGAATACTTTATCAGCTCTTCAAACTTGGCAGCATACTCTCCAACAGTCATAGCTCCTTGTTTCAGCTTTAAAAATTCGATCTCCTTCTTGATCCTCACATCCTCAGGGAAAAAATTTTCATAGAACTTTTCCACGAAAATATCCCATGTGATTT
Source organism: Crotalaria pallida (assembly GCA_037953625.1). Classification (NCBI taxonomy): domain Eukaryota; kingdom Viridiplantae; phylum Streptophyta; class Magnoliopsida; order Fabales; family Fabaceae; genus Crotalaria; species Crotalaria pallida. The sequence continues at coordinate 104,203,429 of CM075654.1, read as the reverse complement.
GCTTGTTCTCGTGCTCCAGGGTTTGCTTTGTGTACTTCCACCAGTTATCCGCTGGACCCACAAGAACATATGCAGCGTAAGTGACCTTCTGTTCCTCATCACATGGAATGGTCTGGAAGATCTTCTCCAATTCCTGAATCCAGATTTGTGCCTCCTCGGGATTAGCTCTACCATAGAACTTCGGGGGATCACACTTTCTAAAGTCGGCCAGTCCCTTGAATTCAGACGGGCCAGCAGCTTGCCTATTTGTCAGGTGCTCCAAAATAGCAGCTATACGGTCTAGGGATTCGTCGGTCTGACGAGCGTGCCTTGATGCCATTGCTACCTTGTGCTATTTATGAAAATAATAGTTATGTTCAAGATTAAGAAATGTTAATAGTATACCCTAATGACTCTATTCTAAATCTACCCATAACTCAATCCAGAGTTATCACAACTTATAGCATGTGTGGCCGTATTCCATAGGCCGAGAGTTTGAACCATTGCTCTGATACCACTAATGTAACGACCCGACTTTCTAACCTTTAATTTACTTATAAATAAAATAGAGGAAAACTTTTCGCCAAAATGAGTTTATAACTTTTTCATTTCATAAGCGGAAGCAACTTGCATATATCATATTGTTTCATCACAAAACCTAGAGAGTTTACAACTTATAACAAAAGTTCAAACTATAAATCAGCTGACATAGACTCTGAGCTACTTAATATACTACTCGTAACCCAGAGCATGGTTCTCAAAACTCCATCATTGGAAAGGGAATTATCGCATCCCTTTCCAGCATCACTCTCCCCCTTGGAAGACGGAAGCTCCATTACCTACAAGGGCAAGTAGGGAGTAAGTCATAGCTAATCACGTTAAAACGAATGATAAAGAACATTGGCTAAAGACAACAAGCACAAGTAGTAACAGATTCATAAATGCATAAACATATGTCAATCCCTTTTTAATTCAATATTAATCTTGTCTTTAGTGGCATGATGCATGTCTATCTAGAATCCTTTCCCGGGGCATCACAGCTTGGAGAAAAAGGGGTCCTTGTGAGCTTCCTCCGCTCGACCTTTCGCGACTTGCAGGCTTCCTCCGCCCAGCGTAACTAGTATTAATATCTCAACAAGCTGGAGCAAAACAAATGCATGAATGCAAACCAAATCTGTTATCAATCCTTATCTTTCATTCATCATTATCATTCATCTCATTCTCATTTCCTTTAATTTTTCTTTAAACTGGTGCTGTTATTTTCATAGAAAAATCCATCAGCCACTTTGTGATGGTTTTAGAAATAGAGTATAGTCATTTATTTAATAATCCGTCGGGGCCTAGCCTCCTATTGGCGGATATTTATTGCAACGACCCCATTGGGACTCCCTCAGAAAATATCAACCAAGTGAATAAAACTTTTCACTGGGATGTTAGGGATAATATCAACCAAATGGGTGTACGCACTTCCATTGGGACTCCTGTAGGGAAATAATCAACCACTGAATAGAATTCCAGTAGGACACCTCCAGGATAGTTATCAACCAACGGGATTATGTTTTAAGCATAAAGAGAAATATTTAGAATTTAGTAATTTAGGAGTTTAGACGAGTTAATCTTTAATGAAATTTTAGAAAGAACAAGGAGTAGAAATATGTATACACCCTTAGTACACCCATTTCATTTCCACACTTTCAAACACAAACACAACTCTAGGGACTTCTCAAACCCTTAGAGAGAAATAGAAAAGAAATAGAGAAAGAGAGTTGGTCGTGAAGTGTAGAGAAGGAAGAAGAAGGAAATCCAAACTTGACCAAGCCCTTACTTTTGAAGATCTAAGTGCTAGGAACCTCAAGAACCAACCTCCTTAGTAGGAAGATTCGAAGAACAAGAGGAAGAAATGTAATAGCTTAGTTTTCCCTTTTAGTTGTAGATCTCTTTTATTTCTTCTTGCATGTTTATTTCTATAATTTGTAAAGTGAATTTATGTGCTATTTCTTCTTGATCTTGAACCTTCATGGACTAAACATTAATTTGTAATATTTGTAACTCTATGTGTGTGATTCGGTTCATACTCTCTTGATCTTCATGTTTTTCTCACTAAAACTTAAAGATCTAAAGTTTTTGTTTAAGTTTTGTGAAGCTTAATCTAGATCCTTCTTGCATGTATGTCTTTCTTGTTCTAAATCATGATCTATGTATGTTTATGTGTTTATTTGACAAATCAATCCATGATCTAAGGTATTGCTTAAGATTTTTATGAAAACTAAAATAAATTCCCTTGCATGTTAAATTTCCTTGTTAAAACCGTGAGCCAAGACACTTTTAAGAAATAATTTGATGAATAAATTTGTGACTTGAACTATGATGATTTTTAGTCTTACATGTTAAATTTTCCTTGTTTAAAATGATGATCTATGTTGTGTTTGTGGGATTTCTTAATAAATAAATGTATGATTTAAGTTTGCTTGAAAATAAAATTGAAATCTTTTACTTTACATGTTGACTTGATGATAACTTGTTGATTTGTATGCATATATTTTATGATCTATGTTTAATAAACAAAAAGTGAAATATGCATGTTGATTTTAAGTGGAAAGATTATGTTTTCATTTGATGCATGTCACGGTTTTTAAAGAAGAAAATTAAGAAACAAGTTTTAAAATGATTTTTTTTAAAAGTGTGAACTTGACTTAGTTTAAGGACTTGATTTTTATGTGATAAATTTGGTAAAAGGCCATTCGGCCATGTTGAATAAAAATGAAACTCATGTTTTTGTTATGTGAAAATTTGATGCATGTGCATGATAAGACTAGATCTAGTGATTGTAGGTACATGCATGTTATTCTTAGAAAGTTTAAAATGTAACCTTAAATTTTATTCAAGATTAGATGATGAACTTGAGTTGTTTGTGTAGGTGATGTGCATAAATGATGTGTTTGATGCCTTGTTGATTGATTTTGTGATTTTGTATGATTGCAAAAGTTAATAGGACCATGCATTCTTTTATGCTAGCATTCGGCCATGAAGAAAAGAATAGGAAATTATATCTGATCAATGTTTAAGTTGCGTACCTGATGAAATAAAATTAATCTAAGAGCCTAGAAGGTACATGCATAAAATCATTAAGTTTTCCTTTTAATGCTCTCGGTTTCCAATTTAAAAAGAAAAGAAAATAATTCCAATTGCTTTGTGCTTTTATGTATGCTTCAATCTTTGCAAAGTTGCATCTAAATAATTCGGTCCATACATGCTAGTGTGGCTAGAAAATTTGCCTTTATGAAATGATCTTTGTAAATGACTATATTTTGTGTGCATGATGCTATGTGTGTAATATAATTGATATGTTGTTTGTTTTAACCCCTTTCGGTTTTTAAAGAAATAAACTAAATAAATCGATTTAATAAATGATTTTTAGTAACTCAAAGTGTGACTTGCATTGTGTGAAGTTGTGAATGTTTTAAAAAGTGATGTGTGTTTCTTTTGGTTTGATTCTGTAATGTTGAATTTCTGTGTAATGTTGATTTAATGATTTTAAGTTTTTGAAAGTTATTTGTGATTGGAAAATTTATAAGCATGTGTGGTTCGGTTTTTGTTAAATTAATTAGAAGATTAAATTTAAATTATTTTCTTAAAGTATAATTTAGTTAATTAAGATTAAAATCTAATTTATGGTTTAAATAATTGACAATGGATATTTGCATGATGTCTGAATGCTTCGAATTCTTGAAATTATATGTGATTTGTATGGTGCGTGATTGTGGATGCTTGTATGTGCTGTGTTGTGTATGCTGAACCTCTTTGTGAATTTTATTTGTGAAAAACTATGTTTATCAAAGAAAATATTTTTACTTAAGGGGGTATGATTTAAACTATTTAAATTAATTTGAGATTTTGTATGACCTTCTTTGATGATGTTTACTAAATGAATCAACTTGATATGGTTGTTGTGGATTCTGTTTAATGGGTCTGGAAAGTGATTTTTATTAACAGAGTGTTTTTAAAAGAGAAATGAAATTGTTTTAATAAGAAAATTATTTTTAATTGTTTCAAAGTTCTCCTGAAACCCTTTTTATTAAAAGTCTGATTTGGTTTTGGAGTCTTTGGATGTTAATAATGAGTTCTTAAGAAAGGAAGTATTTCAAAGAGTTTTTAAAATGAAATTAAGAAAATTACCGAAAACGTTCTAACGCATGGGGAAAAATGTTCTAGTTCGGGTGTTACCTCGGACGCGAAGGACACGTGGCAAGGCCATCGACCGGAAAACCTTGGAAAGCTTTCGGATGCTTGGCATCCAGGTGAGTGAGAGTGTTGTGGTCCCCTAACGCGGTTGCTCGCAATCCGAATAGATGGATTGCGAATGTACTGCGAATTAGGCAAAATAGATTTATGTGCTAAGTGTTTATTTGTTTTGTTTCCCTTCTAAATGTTTATTTGTTGAGCGTATTTTATTCTGTTTATAAATTGTATGCGTATGTTTGGATGGTGAAACAATAATAATGAAATCGTGAGAGCAATGAGATAAGAATGAAAAGAGAAAAGAAATGCGAATGCGTGATATGAGAGCATGATTAAGTTAAAGATAAACGATACGTAAGACTAAAGAAAAGGTTGTTGGAATGATTGAGGAAAGAAAGTGAAATTCAAGTTGAAATGATATGAAACATCTGATGAGGCGAGCGGAAGCGTGGTTGTGAAAGTGTGATGTGGTCGAATTGAGATGTGACTCCTCGTCCACATTTTTGGGAAGAAGCTTAGTGTTGAGTTGAGCTTGCTCCTCCATTAACACTCACCCAAAAATGTGATTTTTTTAAAAAAAGGTTTTGAAAAGAGATTTTTGAAAAGCTTTTGTGAAAATAATGTTTTTCGAAAGTTTTCGAAAATGTTATTTTTGAAAAAGTTTTGTGAAAGGATTTATGAAGTGAAAGTTTTGCGAAAAATATATTTTCGAAAAAGTTTTGCGAAAAGATATTTGTGAAAGTTGAGGAGATGAGATGAGAAAGAGTGTGTCACGATGATGAGAATAATGCTGTAAGACATGAGAAAGTGATTGAGGCATGAGGCCATTGAGATTTAGGGGGAATGGATTGCGATTAGTGGTCGGGCTTCGTTGAAGGGATGTACCAAGGACGAGCCGACTGTTAGGACTAAGTCGTTAATTAAAACGCTAAAACTAAAAAAGATTTTAAAAGACATTTACAAACGCGGTGAGGATTGTGAGTCGTATCGAAGTAGTGGAGAGGAAGATACTATGGGTATCTGCGGATACTCAGGTGGAGATTGCAGGAGGGGAGGGCAAGGACGGTGAAACGTCAAGAAGCATGGAGTATACTTCTAGGCAGAACGAACTCCATATGTGGTGCACTAACGTGGTGGGGACTGGGTCTAATACCATGGTAAGTTCTGCACTCGAGACTAGAAGTATACTGTCGCCCCCTCGATGCAAGTCGAGAACAGTGAGAGGGACTGGAATGGGGCATTTGTGTTTGCCTCCGAGGGCGTGCATTGATTTTATGATATGATTATGATTTGAGGATGAGCCTCCTGGTCTGGGACCATTTGTTGTGTGACAGCTGTCGTGCCCGCGTGGTAAAGGTCCTGTACTCCTGTTTGCTTCCGACTAGGTTGGGTGCTTGACCGAGGAGATGTAGACGTGTGTGAGCTCAATGATGTTTCCCCCTCATCATTGATGCTAACCGAATTAATAAAACTTAAAAGACAAAGAAGTTTCAAAGAAAAGTGTATCAAAACATCAAGTACCGAACAAAAGTTTATAAGACAGAACACGAAAGAATTCCTGGATTAAAAGATGAGGGTGGAAGTTGTAATGGAAGAAAAATTGAGAAGGGTGTGAAAACTCATGAGAAAGATCCTGAGAATGTGGTTTTAAGAGCGTGGACGATTTAAGTGGTTATGAATGATGTTAAGGATGTGTTTAGGACATTATGTTTTTTTTGTTACATTGGATTCCTATCTGCTATGTGCGTAACATGTGATATATGTTATGTTGTTCTAGTTATATTGTTCTGTCATTTGTTTATCTTTGTATTAAAACCACCCTGAGACCGTATGGTCAACCCGTTAGTGTTCGGAACACTTACTCTCTCCTACCGTGTTGTCGTATCGACAATTGTTGATATTGCAACCGGTAGGTGGCATAGCGTGTAGTGATGCATCTGCGCCCCACATGAGGGGCATAGAAGTTGTTCCTGACGAAGGTGTTAGGAGGAGATCGCGGAGGCATTGGACGAGGTCGACTCTATTTGCAACTCGAGAAGTTGGGCTGCCAAGATCCGGAGTTGGAGGACAAGTCTTAGTGTGTCTGACTAGAAGATAGGCAATTCCCTCAGAGCCTTGTACTCCATTGTAAGTACTTAGTTACCTAGCTCTATCATACTGTATTTGGTTTAATACTGATGTTTTGGAAACAGTTAAATGGGCCAAGTTTTAAATGATGTTTTAGAAAACGAGTTTCAAAGTGCGGTGTCTTGTGACATCTCGGTTTGGAACTTGAAAGGTTTATGCAGAATGAGAACATTGGTTTTGATTGTAACTTTGTTTTTGAAAATCGAAATGTTCTCATCCTGCATAACACTTGTGTTTAAAAAAAATGGCCCTAATTTTCACTACCTTGAGTTTAAGTTTTCAAGTTGCCGAATCGGTGTGTTACAGAAATGGTATCAGAGCAATGGTTTAACTAAGTAACCTCTGCATGGACTTACATACTCTGCTGTGTGTCTTTATGTGTGTGCGTTAGTATTAAGATAGCGATAGATGAGAATAGGAACGTTAGGAGTACGCAGATGTTTTCTCTGGAATGTGATGGTTTTTACTACAGTGGAAACGAGGAGCAAAGATCAGTGTCGTTTTGGGATGTTGATGTGTGATTCGAATCTTCTTTTGTTTAATTCATCTTTGATGTGAACCCTTTTGTTCATGGTGACCCTAAGCTCTGAGATTTTACTCCTCCTTTTATGATTGGAACTTTTCTAGTGAAAACCCTATGCGTACCAAAATTGCTTTGGCATGATGTTTGGAAAAGCCTTTTTCTGAGAATCTTAGACCCAGTTTTTTACAAAGCCTTGATTGTTGTTAAACCCAAAGCTTCTTTTGATCTTTGACCAGACAAATATCTGTTCCTAAAATTTTTGGTGAAAGTATTTGGACCCTAACACCCTATCTCGGTCATGCAGATAATTCTAGAAGAGTTAGTGTGAAGTGGTGATAGTATGGATGAAGGAAGTATGAGTCTTGGAAGAAGTAGGAGTCTTAGATGAGTGGTGAGTTGTGTAAAGTGGTTAGATTTAAGAGTTTTGATGTCCGTAATGGTTTAGGTGGTGATAAGATGAGGAAGAAATGGAGGTGGTAATTCGGGTTTAGAGTTGTAAGTGTCTTGATTTGAGTCGTAAGATGGCTAGATAGAGGTGAATAAGTGATGATATGGTAGAGTCGAAGTGATAGAATGATGGAATTGTGGTTAGAATCTTTAAGTGATTGACTCAAGGTTAGGTAAAAAGCTAGGGTTTGATTTGGTAATGGGTAATAGGTCTTTGAATTGAGGGATTATGATGGTTTAGAATGTAAGAAAAATTGTGGGAAGTGGAAAAGGGTTTAGAGCGTTTAAGATATATGATTAAATATTTGAGATAAGAAGTGGGATAGTGTATGTTTCTTGAGGATTAGTGGTCGATAGAGTAAGAGAAAGATTTAATAGTGACCATAGGAACTTGATAAGGGCAATTGTTTAGCGAGATACAAGGTAATAAGAGGATAGATTGAAGTTAAGTGATGGGAAATTTTGTAAGAATTGATTACAGAGTGGTGAAGGATAGGAGTATTTAAAGGTTAAGTTGGTGATAGTAAAGAGAGATATGAGTCGTCTAAGTTGGGGAGTAGTTGGAAATGTGAAGTTTTCAGGAATAGCTTGTCTAGGCTTGAACTGATGAGAAGAATGTAACTTTGAAGTGTGGTAGTGTCTTGACCCCAAATGAGCATAACCCTTTCGTTCTCGAACACTATTTTGATACCTTTGAACCCTCAATCTCTTGTTACCAGTGAAGCCATATTGTTTTGACCCCACTTTGTTTATCATGGAAAATCCTTTGAGAGATTACTTTTGCAAGTAATCCGTCCAATTTGCTCTTAAGAACGACAAATGGATGGTACGTGTTCGAAGATGCGACAGTAGCTGCAGTTAAAAGAAAAGAAATTTCTTCAAGAAGTTACGCGTCCGCGAATTAGCAAGACTCTACACGGCATTTCTCGAGGACGAGAAATCTTCAAGTTGGGGAGAATGTAACACCCCGCATTTTTCCCGTACGTGCGTAAACGATTTTAACGAAAGAAACCTTGAAATTGTGATTTTCAGAAAAAGTATTTTTCATAAGAAGAAAATAAAGTGCTGATTTTCATGGACTTTTATAAAAAAAATATTTTATAGAAGAAAAGTAAATGATTTTGTTAAGATGGGAAATGATTTGCTGAATGGTGATTTTTATAAAAAGATGGTTTTGTTAAAAATGAAGTTTTTGGATCTGTTATCTTTGAAAATTTGTATCTTTTAAACCGTAACTCGGATTTTTATGATCCATATATGAAAACGGTCGTTTTGAAACCTAGAATTTTAAAATGTAATTTTTAGAATTTTCTGGGCTGATTAATAAAAATTTATTTCCATAATTTAAGAATACGAATTTTTAAGAAATGGTGTTTTGTGATGTGTTTTGGTAGGAATATTTGTGTGATGTGTGTTTGATTTAATGTGTATGTAATATGTGCTGTATGAAAATGGTTGTGAAATTATGATTTCCTAGAACTAATTGAATTGTTATGTGAATTAATAATTTTTAAGTAAGTGTGATTAGAAATAAAAAATTTGAAAGGCATGTATGCATGTGTGTGTGTGTGAGTGCCACGGTAGGAGCTTGTGCATGTAGGTGTGTAATGTGTCATGCGTGTGTGTGTGTGTGTGCATGATAAGCTTAAGGAGTAAGAAAGCTAAGGAACTAAGTGTAACCATCACCAAACTAGAAGAAAAACCCTAACCAAGAGCCAACTATCCATTGAATGTGACGACCCAACTTTCTATTCTAAATTTAATACTTATATTAAAAAATACAACCATTTTTTTTATTTTATTCAAAGTTAGGTTATCATCCATTTCAACCTTTGCGGAAATAATTAAACATCATGAAGGAAAAACACTCATGCTATATTTCATCACAAGAGAAAAGTACATTTCCATTACATCCAAAAACTGTCAACATTGAGCTTAACTTAAGTACTCTAGGTCATTACATTATATTACATATCTTACAACAAAATTTATAATAACCTAGAGCAACTGGTTCGAAACTCAAAATATAACATAAATAAGAGAAACCTGATGAGTCGCATTATCCACATTCCTACATCTCAACTCAACTCAATCATCAGTTCCCCACTGACTGCCGGTTGAGTTGTCCATGAAATCATCATCAGCCACCGGATCGGCATCCTCCACCAGATCCTCATCCTCTATCGGATCCTCCTCCTCCTACTCCTCCTCATGTGCCGGTTCAGATGGCACATACACCGGAGTCCGAGATCGGGCTCTAGTGGAAGGACGAGAGGGAGCAGGTACCTCCAAAATTATTCTTTCCTCAGAGGGTGATGGACTTGGTGGAAGGGTGCGTCTCGGAAAACGTCTTGGCGGTGGTGGTGGTGTTCCATGCCGAAACACAAAATTTGGCGGAATGTGCATAATGTACATCATTGGGATTCTCGTCCGACGCGGGCGCATTCGGGACCATGGGTTTGGGTGGCGGAAAGTGACTTCCACGTCCCCTTCATAGATAGCCCGATGATCCTCGAAGTTCCACTCCCCATTAGGGAGCGGCCTCATCTCCACGCAGAACATGTTTCTCGCCATCACCTACACAAGGGACTGGGAGTGAGTCATAGCTAAAAGCAATAACAAATGAGTATAACAGTGGCTAGAAATAACAAACACAACTTTTCAAATAGCAATAATAAATGCATGTGTATATGCTCAAACTGTCTTTTAACACTTCTTGGATTTCATTAGCGACATGATGCATGCCTACTCCTCATTCATGCTTCACAGTTCGGCATCCTTTCGGGAATCCGTTTCAAAGCTATGTTTTCATCGAACTGGAGCGTATCCATAACCCATGCATCACGATTGATTGGGAACTAGCCTTCATAACATTTTCATGCTACGGAATTCAAATCATCATAGCATAGTCAATGCTATGGCATCACAGCTCATTCAATGCTGCGGAATACGTCTACCTATGCCAGATTCCACAATCGAACTCGGAGCAACTCCATGCATGTCAATGCCATACAACTGTTCATTTTCTTTCTTTCATTTAAGTCTCATCCTTGAACGTCATGTCTCCAATATAGAGACCCAAAGTTCATAATCCTTCTTGCATTAACTGGTGCTAGTGCTTTACTGAAAATTCCATCAGCGGCCCAGCCACTTTGTGATGGTTTTATGCAATAGGAGTTAATTATTTTATTATTTAATTATTGCAACGACCCCATTTAGGACTCCCAAAATATCAACCAAGTGGGTAAAGGCTTCCACTGGGACATGGGAAAATAATCAACCAAATGGGTGTACGCACTTCCATTGGGACATCCTGTCCGAATATGTCAACCACTGAATAAAATTCCAGTAGGACTCATCCAGGATAAAAATCAACCAATGGGAATCAAGTAAACTTATACATTTATCCATTGGGACTCCTGTCCGAATACGTCAACCACTGAATAGAATTCCAGTAGGACTCTTCCAGGATAATAATCGACCAATGGAAAAACGTATAAGAATTAGGTATTCAATATTCTTAAGACAAATAAGTGTTTTCTTCAGTTTTAATCAAAATACTCGAGTATTTTAAAATACTCGAGTTGTTCTTCATTTTTTTCCAGAATACTTGAAGTCTTTGAAGAAACACTCGAGTTGTTCTTCATTTACCAAGAATACTCGAGTTTTTCTCAAAAGACTCGAGTTTTTTTACTGCAACAGCACCAGTTTCTGCATTTTAAGCACCAATTCGAATTCCATGCATTATTTTTCCATTCTTATGCAAAACAGAGGCATAAACACATATAAGGAACATGTTAGTACACATAAACAAGTACATAATAATATAAATCAACATCAAATCACAGAATCTATGCAAACTTGAAAAATAACCATTTCAAGATATGAAATTCATTTCCACTTGGTTTTATCTTCGAAAATCAATCCAGGGAGCATCATTAGGTTCATTTAAACTTGTTTGACTCATAAAACCTTGGGTTTATGACCTCCATGTCGTATTCCCAATTCCAACTTCATCCCTTGATGAACCATGTGAGGTTCCTACATTTCTAGCTTGAGATTACTCATTCTAGCAATTAGATAACTCCTCCCTTACCTTAGAGAAGCTAAACAACAGATTAAACAACGAGAAACTTGGCTGGATCAAAAATCCAAATTCTGGACTTGTGAAAAAGGGGTTGAACAGGCTGACTTTGGCCACAGATTTCACCACGGATTTGGCATGAAAAAGAACGAAACAAGTTAGTTTAACAAACTAGGATATACTAACTCCAATCAGAAACAAGTTTGACACAAAAAGGATTCCTGAGATTACCAAACAAATTCAATGAAGATGAATACTTGGTGCTGAAAACTACTCTGTTTTCACAGCTTTGAACTTCAAACTTTGATGAGCTAGAACTCGAACTACAGGGGCTTATTTGAAGTGATTCTTGATTCTAATTCAAAGATGGAACTAGAACCTTGAGTTGTGTTTTGGTTTCAAAGGATTTGATTGAGAAACGAAGGAGAAATTAGAGATCAAAGTATGCTCTGAAAAACTGAGAGTCTGAAACTTAGAATTCGGGTTTTGGAGGATTAGAGGTGTTGAATGCTTCAACCAAGCACCAATTTATAGTCTAGGAATACTTCAAATCGAAGCAAAGTCCAGCTCTATGCTTGTCATTTCAAGAAACCGCGTTTTGGTGCGAAAATTAAATGAAAACCGACTTATACACTTTCAGGTCTGTGCGAAATACTCGAGTTTTTTCCCAAATACTCGAGTTTTTATTTAAAAATTCAAATTTTTAAACAGCTACTTAAAATACTCGAGTTTTTCCTAAAATACTCGAGTGTTTTTGCTAAAATAGGAAAAATTGACTATTTTAATGATACTAATATTTATAAAAATACTTTTATTTCATGTATTTAAAATATAGGATCTTACAGTGAACCTAAGTGACCCCTAGTAAGCTAGCCACTCCACTTTGTCCCCTTGACTTTGAAGACCTTAGCCATGCAAAATTGGGAGGACAAAACCGCCCCTCCTATTTGTGTGTTAACCGAAAATAAACCAAGGGTAAAAGAGGAACAATTCGTGGCTTATATATGTATACACCCTTAGTTCACCCATTTCATTTCCACACTTTCAAACACAAACACAACTCTAGGGACTTCTCAAACCCTTAGAGAGAAATAGAAAAGAAATAGAGAAAGAGAGAAAGAGAGTTGGCCGTGAAGTGTAGAGAAGGAAGAAGAAGGAAATCCAAACTTGACCAAGCCCTTACTTTTGAAGATCTAAGTGCTAGGAACCTCAAGAACCAACCTCCTTAGTAGGAAGATTCGAAGAACAAGAGGAAGAAATGTAATAGCTTAGTTTTCCCTTTTAGTTGTAGATCTCTTTTATTTCTTCTTGCATGTTTATTTCTATAATTTGTAAAGTGAATTTATGTGCTATTTCTTCTTGATCTTGAACCTTCATGGACTAAACATTAATTTGTAATATTTGTAACTCTATGTGTGTGATTCGGTTCATACTTTCTTGATCTTCATGTTTTTCTCACTAAAACTTAAAGATCTAAAGTTTTTGTTTAAGTTTTGTGAAGCTTAATCTAGATCCTTCTTGCATGTATGTCTTTCTTGTTCTAAATCATGATCTATGTATGTTTATGTGTTTATTTGACAAATCAATCCATGATCTAAGGTATTGCTAAAGATTTTTATGAAAACTAAAATAAATTCCCTTGCATGTTAAATTTCCTTGTTAAAACCGTGAGCCAAGACACTTTTAAGAAATAATTTGATGAATAAATTTGTGACTTGAACTATGATGATTTTTAGTCTTACCTATTAAATTTTCCTTGTTTAAAATGATGATCTATGTTGTATTTGTATGATTTCTTAATAAATAAATGTATGATTTAAGTTTGCTTGAAAATAAAATTGAAATCTTTTACTTTACATCTTGACTTGATGATAACTTGTTGATTTGTATGCATATATTTTATGATCTATGTTTAATAAACAAAAAGTGAAATATGCATGTTGATTTTAAGTGGAAAGATTATGTTTTCATTTGATGCATGTCACGGTTTTTAAAGAAGAAAATTAAGAAACAAGTTTTAAAATGATTTTTTTTTAAAAGTGTGAACTTGATTTAGTTTAAGGACTTGATTTTTATGTGATAAATTTGGTAAAAGGCCATTCGGCCATGTTGAATAAAAATTAAACTCATATTTTTGTTATGTGAAAATTTGATGCATGTGCATGATAAGACTAGATCTAGTGATTGTAGGTACATGCATGTTATTCTTAGAAAGTTTAAAATGTAACCTTAAATTTTATTCAAGATTAGATGATGAACTTGAGTTGTTTGTGTAGGTGATGTGCATAAATGATGTGTTTGATGCCTTGATGATTGATTTTGTGATTTTGTATGATTGCAAAAGTTAATAGGACCATGCATTCTTTTATGCTAGCATTCGGCCATGAAGAAAAGAATAGGAAATTATATCTGATCAATGTTTAAGTTGCGTACCTGATGAAATAAAATTAATCTAAGAGCCTAGAAGGTACATGCATAAAATCATTAAGTTTTCCTTTTAATGCTCTCGGTTTCCAATTTAAAAAGAAAAGAAAATAATTCCAATTGCTTTGTGCTTTTATGATGCTTCAATCTTTGCAAAGTTGCATCTAAATAATTCGGTCCATACATGCTAGTGTGGCTAGAAAATTTGCCTTTATGAAATGATCTTTGTAAATGACTATATTTTGTGTGCATGATGCTATGTGTGTAATATAATTGATATGTTGTTTGTTTTAACCCCTTTCGGTTTTTAAAGAAATAAACTAAATAAATCGATTTAATAAATGATTTTTAGTAACTCAAAGTGTGACTTGCATTGTGTGAAGTTGTGAATGTTTTAAAAAGTGATGTGTGTTTCTTTTGGTTTGATTCTGTAATGTTGAATTTCTGTGTAGTGTTGATTTAATGATTTTAAGTTTTTGAAATTTATTTGTGATTGGAAAATTTATAAGCATGTGTGGTTCGGTTTTTGTTAAATTAATTAGAAGATTAAATTTAAATTATTTTCTTAAAGTATAATTTAGTTAATTAAGATTAAAATCTAATTGATGGTTTAAATAATTGACAATGGATATTTGCATGATGTCTGAATGCTTCGAATTCTTGAAATTATATGTGATTTGTATGGTGCGTGATTGTGGATGCTTGTATGTGCTGTGTTGTGTATGCTGAACCTGTTTGTGAATTTTATTTGTGAAAACCTATGTTTATCAAAGAAAATATTTTTACTTAAGGGGGTATGATTTAAACTATTTAAATTAATTTGAGATTTTGTATGACCTTCTTTGATGATGTTTACTAAATGAATCAACTTGATATGGTTGTTGTGGATTCTGTTTAATGGGTCTGGAAAGTGATTTTTCTTAAAAGAGTGTTTTTAAAAGAGAAATGAAATTGTTTTAATAAGAAAATTATTTTTAATTGTTTCAAAGTTCTCCTGAAACCCTTTTTATTAAAAGTCTGATTTGGTTTTGGAGTCTTTGGATGTTAATAATGAGTTCTTAAGAAAGGAAGTATTTCAAAGAGTTTTTAAAATGAAATTAAGAAAATTATCGAAAACGTTCTAAGGCACGGGGAAAAATGTTCTAGTTCGGGTGTTACCTCGGACGCGAAGGACACGTGGCAAGGCTATCGACCAGAAAACCTTGGAAAGCTTTCGGATGCTTGGCATCCAGGTGAGTGAGAGTGCTGTGGTCCCCTAACGCGGTTGCTCGCAATCCGAATAGATGGATTGTGAATGTACTGCGAATTAGGCAAAATAGATTTATGTGCTAAGTGTTTATTTGTTCTGTTTGCCTTCTAAATGTTTATTTGTTGAGCGTATTTTATTCTGTTTATAAATTGTATGCGTATGTTTGGATGGTGAAACAATAATAATGAAATCATGACAACAATGAGATAAGAATGAAAAGAGAAAAGAAATGTGAATGCGTGATATGAGAGCATGATTAAGTGAAAGATAAACGATACGTAAGACTAAAGAAAAGGTTGTTGGAATGATTGAGGAAAGAAAGTGAAATTCAAGTTGAAATGATATGAAACATCTGATGAGGCGAGCGGAAGCGTGGTTGTGAAAGTGTGATGTGGTCGAATTGAGATGTGACTCCTCGTCCACATTTTTGGGAAGAAGCTTAGTGTTGAGTTGAGCTTGCTCCTCCATTAACACTCACCCAAAAATGTGATTTTTTTTTAAAAAGGTTTTGAAAAGAGATTTTTGAAAAGCATTTGTGAAAATAATGTTTTGTGAAAGTTTTCGAAAACGTTATTTTTGAAAAAGTTTTGTGAAAGGATTTATGAAGTGAAAGTTTTGCGAAAAATATATTTTCGAAAAAGTTTTGCGAAAAGATATTTGTGAAAGTTGAGGAGATGAGATGAGAAAGAGTGTGTCACGATGATGAGAATAATGGTATAAGACATGAGAAAGTGATTGAGGCATGAGGCCATTCAGATTTAGGGGGAATGGATTGCGATTAGTGGTCGGGCTTCGTTGAAGGGATGTACCAAGGACGAGCCGACTGTTAGGACTAAGCCGTTAATTAAAACGCTAAAACTATAAAAGATTTTAAAAGACATTTACAAACGCGGTGAGGATTGAGAGTCGTATCGTAGTAGTGGAAAGGAAGATACTATGGGTATCTGCGGATACTCAGGTGGAGATTGCAGGACGGGAGAGCAAGGACGGTGAAACGTCAAGAAGCCTGGAGTATACTTCTAGGCAGAACGAACTCCATATGTGGTGCACTAACGTGGTGGGGACTGGGTCTAATACCGTGATAAGTTCTGCACTCGAGACTAGAAGTATACTGTCGCCCCCTCGATGCAAGTCTAGAACAGTGAGAGGGACTGGAATGCGCGAACGATTTAAGTGGTTATGAATGATGTTAAGGATGTGTTTAGGACATTATGTTATGTTTTGTTACATTGGATTCCTATCTGCTATGTGCGTAACATGTGATATATGTTATGTTGTTCTAGTTATATTGTTCTGTCATTTGTTTATCTTTGTATTAAAACTACCCTGAGACCGTATGGTCAACCCGTTAGTGTTCGGAACACTGACTCTCTCCTACCGTGTTGTCGTATCGACAATTGTTGATATTGCAACCGGTAGGTGGCATAGCGTGTAGTGATGCATCTGCGCCCCACATGAGGGGCATAGAAGTTGTTCCTGACGAAGGTGTTAGGAGGAGATCGCGGAGGCATTGGACGAGGTCGACTCTATTTGCAACTCGAGAAGTTGGGCTGCCAAGATCCGGAGTTGGATGACAAGTCTTAGTGTGTCTGACTAGAAGATAGGCAATTCCCTCAGAGCCTTGTACTCCATTGTAAGTACTTAGTTACCTAGCTCTATCATACTGTACCCCGGGGAATGTTTTTGGTTTAATACTGATGTTTTGGAAACAGTTAAACGGGCCAAGTTTTAAATGATGTTTTAGAAAACGAGTTTCAAAGTGCGGTGTCTTGTGACATCTCGGTTTGGAACTTGAAAGGTTTATGCAGAATGAGAACATTGGTTTTGATTGTAACTGTGTTTTTGAAAATCGAAATGTTCTCATCCTGCATAACACTTGTGTTTAAAAAAAATGGCCCTAATTTTCACTACCTTGAGTTTAAGTTTTCAAGTTGCCGAATCGGGGTGTTACAGAAATGGTATCAGAGCAATGGTTTAACTAAGTAACCTCTGCATGGACTTACATACTCTGCTGTGTGTCTCTATGTGCGCGCGTTAGTATTAAGATAGAGATAGATGAGAATAGGAACGTTAGGAGTACGCGGATGTTTTCTCTGGAATGTGATGGTTTTGACTACAGTGGAAACGAGGAGCAGAGATCAGTGTCGTTATGGGATGTTGATGTGCGATTCGAATCTTCTTTTGTTTAATTCATCTTTGATGTGAACCCTTTTTTTCATGATGACCCTAAGCTCTGAGATTTTACTCCTCCTTTTATGATTGGAACTTTTCTAGTGAAAACCCTATGCGTACCAAAATTGCTTTGGCATGATGTTTGGAAAAGCCTTTTTCTGAGAATCTTAGACCTAGTTTTTGACAAAGCCTTGATTGTTGTTAAACCCAAAGCTTCTTTAAGGCATAGAGAAACTTTGGTCAATACCCGTATCCATAAGGAACACGTGAATGGATAGCTTTAGAGTTCAACAAACTCAACAAGGTGGATCTTTAAGAAGCTAACTGCCTTGCACTCGGTCTGAGAAGTTGATTAACTATAACACTAGTGAGGGTAAATACTCTTCTCCAGAGTCAAGGACTTAACTACAACTCCTTTAAGATTTCCTTATCACTGGTTCTATGAGAACGGAATAAACCAACACTATGGTTTTGGGTTTACAACATGTCTAAAGAGAAGCATACAACTATCATACTTCTACTTAGACTACATAGAACACTTCTTAATAACAGAATAAGCTACTTATCTAGAGCCATTACCCATAACCTTAGCTCTAGTTTGGAAGTATATGAAAGTATACTTCCCAGGAAACATTGCAGATATCGATGACCAGCGTATTGGACCACACACCCAAGGACCAAGAGTCAGGACCATTGCTCTGATACCATAAAAGTGTAACACTCCTTGTATATCATCTTACTTTATAAGAAAAGTAATAAGTTTGTGATTACTTGGACTTGTTATTATTGGAAAAAGAGCTGAAAATAAGAACTTTCCCTTCCCTTGAAAATTTATTTTCACAAACACTTGATTGATAATGAAGGTGACTTAGTTAAATCAGAGTTTGCGGAAACATAGTAAAATCAGCATATTATACTCCCAAAATATATCAAGTGTAACAAGTCCATTAATACCAAATAAGTATTATTATGAAACTGAATTCCTCTTATGATACCTCTTTCAAAATGTGTATCATATAAATACTATTTGTAACATCCCGAATTTTTATTCTAATAATAATTAGGATAATAGTAAGATTTGGAAGTGAGGATTATCATAGAAGGGATTTAAAATGATGGATTAGGAATACTTTGAGTGCCATATAGGAGTCTAGGAGCATTGGCATCGAGAAGCAAATTTAAAGAAGACCCAAACGAGTGTTAAAAATCGATTTTTCGGTGTTATAAACACCCGACGTTAGGAAATTCAAAATAAAAGATTTAGGACTCAAAACACAATTTCCACCGTTGGATATGAAGGTATGATTTTTAGGAAGCTTGCTTTCAAATTTGAGCAAGATCCAACGGGTAACGAAGAAGTTATCTCGAATTGAAGCAGGAAGAAAATAGGAGGAAAATAGGAAAATGAATAAATGGGGTACTGGGCAAAACACTGGAGTCTTTTGGAAAAGACTCGAGTGTTTTGTAAAAGACTCGAGTCTTTGTGAAAAGACTCGAGTGTTTTACAGATCCTGAATCAGGGAAAGGCAAAACCCTCAGATTCACTCGAGTCTTTTAGAAAAGACTCGAGTAATTTTCATGAATTCACTCGAGTGATTTGGAAAAGACTCGAGTGTTTTTATCAGATCAGCAAAAAAATAAAAGCACGAGTTGGGGTCATTTTAACCCCAAAAATCACTTTCTCACTCTTCTTTTCTCCGGCTTCTCTCTCTAGGATTTTCATCCCCAATCCTTCTCCAATGTTAAAATAGCACCAAATCAAATCAAATTAACATCCCATAATCATTCCCCATCAAATCCCCATGATTCTCTATCAACAAAAACCCCAATTTCATTCTCAATCCCTCAAATCCCCAAATTCCCAATTCAAAACCCTAAATCCTTCCAATCCCCATAATTACTCATAGTTATCAAAAGATTAGTGCCACAAATCACTTCCAAATCAATTCCTCATGAATTTCCTCTCCAAAAACACATATTACTTCCTCTTTCTCATGAAATTCCAATTCCCTATCAAACCCCAATTTGTGTAATCGGAGGCATAGGGTCTTCTAATCATGCAAGGAAGCTTAGGAAGTGATTAAGGGCAAGAAATAGGAAGCTAAGAGGCATGGATTAGAGCTTGGTGAGGATGCTCCCTCAAAACCCCATTTTGGTTCTTTCTCTTCAAAGAGGTAAGAAGGGTTGTTCACATTACCTTTACTTAGAGAGTAAATTCTAGGATGTTATAGTGGTAGCTGAGAATAGAAAAGATTAGTTATAATAATATACAATAGGGTAATTGCAATAGACAATAAACAAAGCTTAGGAATAAAGGAAATGAACTCATTAGATAAATTGAAAATATATGTAGTATATGATGATGTTTGTAATGTGTGAATTTAGTATGGAAATGTTAAATGAACGGATAATGAAGGAGGAAACTAAAGGGAAATAAAGGTAATAAATCGAGTAGGTGAATAAATAAAATAAACCCGCCAAATTGTTTGTAATGCTATGTGTAAGTGAATTGTGTTGTTATGCTTGAATGCTTATATGTGAGATAATGGGTCTTAAAAATGAACCTAGGACTTAGTAAGATTAGAGGTATCACAAGCTAATGAAAGAATCAGAATATTGGGCATGTGTGGGAAATTAATAAAGATAGTTAAACAAGAATAGTAATCAATTAATTAATCGAAAAGATAAGGAAGGGGTAAGAGGTTTATATTGGGAAAGTGATTGTGAATGTGCAAATGTTGTGAAGGTTAGTTTTGTATGCTAACACCTTTAAGTGATGATAAAGAAAATGATAACAAGTCACATGATAAGACATAAATGAAAATACAGATCAAAGATAAGATACAAACATGAACGAAATGCTATAATACAAATCATGTATATGTGTTATTTCTGAAATGGAAATGTAATGTAAAGTAAAAGAAAAGCAATGGGGTCTGCAGCTATTAATCGCGTATTGGGATCCACACCCATTAGGTGCACACGGTTAGGACAGGGTCCTACTAGCAAAGTAGGCCCGAATTAGCCCCAATAGGTACAAACCTCGCTCAGGAAAAATCCCCATAAGATCAAAGGCTCGTTAGGTTACGTGGATCCTACGCGATGATTAATAGCTGCAGCACCAAATATAAGCATGAGTCATGAACAATTGAGAATATATGAAAGTGAGTGAAGAAAAGAAAATAAAGAAAAGGCCCTAACGAGGGAAAGGTCTTATGGGTCAAGAAGTCCTGAGTGAGAAGAAGTCCTATTGGGTGAAGATACCATCCTAACCAATTGTGCAGCAAGAATACCTAATGGAATTATTATTTTACTAGTAAAGCAAAAGACAAGATAAAAGTTCGATGCGATCCTGACGAGGCGTATCGGCATTAAAAGAATTAGTCGGCGCTCAGTACCGTACGGCTGGCTGAGGTTGGACTACATAATGAATACTGTAAAATGAAATAAAGAATGGAATTAAAAGAAAGCAAGCACATAAATCTTCATGTATAAGTATGCTAATAAAAATGAAAGAAAGAAAGGAAAACCAAAGATTAAAAGAATTAGTCGGTGCTCAGTACCGTACGGCTGGCTGAGGTTGGACTACATAATGAATACTGTAAAATGAAATAAAGAATGGAATTAAAAGAAAGCAAACACATGAATATTCATGTATAAGTATGCTAATAAAAATGAAAGAAAGAAAGGAAAACCAAAGATTAAAAGAATTAGAAGAAATAAATTATATGCAAGCTTTATGAATAAATGTATATTAATGGAATGAAAATAAGTGAAGAAATATATATTAAAAGAATGTAAAAATTAAGAGAAAAATTAGAAGAACTTAATTATATATGAAAATTTATGAATAAGGAAGATTCAGAATAGTGTAGGCTTAGTTATTTGCTATGTCTTCTTTTAGAATTTATCTTCCTAAGTCCTGTGTAATGCTACCCTTCTCTCTATACTTTTACAGGTTCAGAAGCGGAGTTTACATGGATCATGGCCGAGCAGATTTATGTTCCACTACGTGGGATATATATATATTTTGTTTTGAGTGGACTGTTATTTTGTAAAACTGAATATGTAATAGTTTTATGCCCTGAGACTAGTTCTAATCGGGCGTAGGATCATTTAAGTTGTTTGTAATATTTTTGTGTTTTATGTTTTTAAATAATTTTGGTTTGACAGGTTTAAAAGAAGAAAACTTTGGAAAGTCCGATAAACAGAGGAAACTCTGTCGGATTCTTCCTAAGGACTTTTACAAGTATTTAAGTTTTAAAAAGGAAATTTTACATCACCAATTTTATTAAAACCTAAAAATTAACTAATTAAAGTGAGGACGTCGCACTATTAAAATAGAGGTGTTATAGAGCTGGTCACTGGTCCTCTGTCCAAACATTCATCTGGCCGGATCCTCGATATCTGCACCACGGGTTCCCAACCCACATTTTCTACACTCTGCATGCACCAAAGGGACATCTCCCCTTACTGATTCTTGTGCAAACTAGATGCACGATCAACACCTAATAAGGGCATGGGGGTTAGCTATACATATTCACATAATCAAATGAGAATAAAACTAACATCCACAAGTCAACATGTAGCAAACCATGATGCATAACCATATGAGCACACCCGGTTAATTATAATAATTCTTTCAATGCAGGTGGCATGATGCATGATTTTCTCCCACAACTGAGGCCTCTAACAAAGTCCATCTTGGACGTCCATCCAATACACTGTTGTGTTCCCGGAACACTGACATTCGTTCCCAGAACGTAATGTCAAACCATACTTGGATAAATAGCATCACTCCCAGAGTGTGCATCACGTTCCCAGAACGTGTAGCAAACCATACTTGGATAAATAAGCATCACTCCCAGAGTGTGCATCACGTTCCCAGAACACATACGTTCCCAGAACGCATAAAAACCAGGTCCCGGACACTGGCCACATATCTATAATGTGTCATCAAGTAGGTTGCATATCAATGTGCACTAACATACGTTCCCATAACGTATAAAACCAGGTCCCAGACACTGGCCACATATCTATAATGTGTCATCAAGTAGGTTATAATTTGGTACTCCTGGAGTACCCTCCTCATATTCCCAGAATATGATAAACGTTCCTACCAACCCATCTTCCATTCTATATGCATGAATGCACAATCATTAAGGTTGGTTTTTATCTTTAATTCTATTATTATACCAATGTGTTCCCAGAACACTAACATACGTTCCCAGAACGTATCGCAAACCATACTTGGAATATAATCAAGCACCACTCCCAGAGTGTGCATCACGTTCCCAGAACGTGTCCAAGAAACCATGTCCCAGACAATGGCCACATTCCCAGAATGTGATATCAAGTAGGTTGCATCAGTTTGGTACTCCTAGAGTACAGGGTCATGTTCCCATTAATTCCATTATTATGACTTAGAAAACACAACTTCTGAATGATATCTTGAGGTATGGCTTTACTCATAAAATTCACCTTTGAATTTAAATTTAACATATGCTTATAGACCTGGATTGAGAGAATATAATCCTTGGTATTAGCAAATCCTTACTCAAAAACTTAACTTTTGTTTTTAAGTTTCAGGTACTAACCGGTTACATCATCACCTAACCGGTTAGAATTACAGACCTGAATACAAAACCATTGATTTTCAAAGAATCTTTTCTTGAATTCTCTACTCAATCCAATAACAAGGTCTTAGCACAACAGAATACCTCAAGTTCAACACATAATATCATTCAAAAGATTTAAGTCATAATTCAAAGCACAACTCCATAAACTTCCCTTTGAAGTTATCATAAACATTAAGGCATAAACTCATCGAAGTTCAACTATAATTAAACAACACCTTGGTCATTAAATTACAGTGATAGACCCTCTGAAATTTGACTTAGAATTGAGTACATTTGATAGGAATCACTCAAACAATTCAAAAATTCTTTTGTTCTGAATGCTGTCAGCTAGTTACTGCAACTCAGTAACTGGTTACTGACTGCAGAATTTGCACTAAAAAGTGGGGTTTGACATACCAAATTCTTTAATACTCAATTCCAATCCAATTCAAGGCATAAACAGAGTTTTATTACCTTAATATAAACATGTTCCAATGCTCAACATGTCACAAATTCATGTATTCAAAACTTATATATTAGGCATACATAAATCAAATATAAGTTCCATGTATAATATTATGATGATTATACCATATTCCGTCAATTCATTAAATCACCAAGCTCATACAATACATGTAGTTCCCATAAGCTAGGTTAATATAAGTTATTTGAGATGGGTTTAAAAGAAAGATGATTGAAATGGCTTTTTCATTGTTTTTCTTCAATTTTCTAGTTTCAGGTACAGCTAGTAACCGGTTACTGCAGGTTACTAACCGGTTACTGACTGCAGAACATACACTAAAAAGAGGGTTTTTCAATACCATTTTCAATCACACCTCATTTTAACCCAAACCAACCCCAAACAGAACTTCATTGCCATAAACTAAACATGTTTGAACACTGAAACTAACAAGAAACTTGTTGATTTCATTTCCATTCCTCATTATGCATAAAAACCATAATTTCAACAACTCCAAGTATCAAACTCACATATACTCAGAATTAGCATGGTTTAAGCATCAAATAAGTTCACTTGCAGCATATTAAACTTATTCAAACAAGTGTTATATTTCAATTTGGCCTCCATGCCAATATCCTATTCCAAAATTAATGCCCTTAAGCCTCATGGTGGCTCATCCTAAATTCTCAAAATATTTATTATCATTCTAGCAAATAGTAAGCTTCCCCCTTACCTTAGGTTCGTGCTTGAACGAGATTTGAGCAGAGATTTGAGGTAGAACACTAAACACCCAAAGCTCCTCCTCAAACCAGAACCGTTTTGACAGGGTAGATTGATCAAGGAATTTGGGACATGAAATGGACATGGAAATTAGGGAAAATGGTCATTATCAAAACCATGCAACATGAACTTTGAAAGGAAACCAAGTCTAGAACAAGAGAAGGCTTGAGCTTACCAAAATCGAAGCTCCAAGTCAGTTCCAGAAACCCAATACAGAACTGTGACAGTTTTGAACCTCCAACTTCATGAATCGATTTCTCCTAGCTCAGGGACTCTCAACTCACAAACCTTATATCAATACAAAGCCCTTGATTCAAGCTTTGTAATGGTGTATCACTCGAAATCTAACTCTTAACAAAGAAGGAGAATCGAACGAAACACAGCAAGAACCCTAAAACAGAGATTGATACCAACACACTCCCAAAAACCCCAACTTTGATCTGATTAATGGCCTTATATAGCAAGATTAGAGAGCCATGCATGTTGACACGTCCTAATCCACCAAGAGAAGGATGAATTCGTGGCAAAATTCTGGGTTTTGGCTTGTTTATTCATCAAATTCCACTTCCTCCTATGAGCTGTCTGCACTGACTAACCAGTTACTGGGTACGGGTAACCGGTTACTCCAGTGCAAAAATTCAAAAATTAAGATTTTAATTCCTTTCATGCTAAAAACCCTTCTAATATTGTAATTAGGTCCCGACCCAAGGACTAGATTACAATATTCATATTTTTGTACAAAATAATCATATAAAAATATTTCTCATATTTTTATATATAAAAACACATAATGTACAAAAACTAAAACTTTCCAAACCAATATAAATCAGTTATAAAATAATTGTTATAATTAATTTCTTGGTTATTTGGGAGACGAAAATTAGGGGTGTTACACTACTTCCCCACTTAAAAGGAATTTCGTCCCCGAAATTCATCTTCTGAAATTTTCCACTTTTCCAAAATGTTTTTATACTAGAAAACTTCATCTAGCTCCCAAAAATTTGTTCTTTAGGGTACTCCCCCACTTAAAAGAGTTTCGATATAATTCCTTTATTCCGAAACATTTCTAATAATATTTAAACAATAAAAGTTCTTTGCGTAAAACTCTTATGTGAAGGAATTCTTTTAAAAGGAATACTCTTTTGAGTAATACACTTCACATAAACATTCTTAAAATAAAACACTTTTCATCAAACTTTTTGGAAAAACTTTTTGGGTTGCGCACTCTGATCTCTCGGGCACGATCAAAGAAACATTTGTATGACTTCGTTCCTTAACAGCCTAAGATATTAGGGTGATCAGTCCTAATATTTAAACCATTAATAACAAAATCATCCATTTCAGATATAATCTTTCTCAGGAAAGACCATACGACAGTTCTTTAAGTTAGATGAACTTAAAGATACGGTAATTATCACTATCAGACTTAGTTAGATAGTCAAGTTCCAGAGACATTTCCGTTGGGGAGACAAAGATTTGTCCTATCCCGGTGGTTGTTAATCTCTCTAGCCTTAACTGATCTTTCTATTTCTGTAGTGTCCACAGATATTTATCACATCCAACTGTGATAAAGGTTTTGATCACAGAAAAATTGGAGTTGAATTTCCAACAAGATATTGATATTTTCAAACGATTAGATTAACGTAATCGAAAAAACATTTGACTATGTTAATTCAGATCAACGGAAGAGATAGACTTGGGTTGTCTACGCCAGGGGAGTAGACTCAACTCACATCTCAGCTGGTGAACTCTTCTCTTGCTTGATTCGTCCATTCCTTTCTCACCTTTTCCTTCAAGACAATTCGTGAATAATACTCTAGTTTCCTGTAGTCGGAATTGACGATCCTCTAAGGTACATCACAACTAAATCCAAAACGATGAGCCTCACATTTTTCACCATGAGATGGACAAATGTTCTCTTCCCTATTTCCTCCTTAGTCACCTTTTCTTCAGTCGAGGATTCCTTAACTAAGTTGTTCTAGACAACACTTCATAAATCCCTTACCTTCAGTAATAGATATTCTAATATCCATAATCCCTGACTTTAATTCCAAAGAATAAATCTCATTCGTTTCTTTCAACTCCTCATTTTCTGGTTGTAATTCACGAATCCAATTCAAGAATTCATTGAGGATTTGCAACCTTCCCAGTTTACTGCTAGATGGTTCAACTTGCATTACCAGACTTAAGTCTCTGAACTCCTCGATCAAAACAATCTACTTAGCCATTATTGAGCTCATATGAATAGCCTTTCCGCTCAAAATGCTTGCAACTACGTTTGCTTTGTCAGGTTGATAATGGAGCTCAAAGTCATAATCTTTTAGAAACTCCATCCATCGCATTTGTCTCATATTCAACTCCTCTTCTTCTTATTGTCATTCATATTTTCGAACTCCAAACTTGTGCATGAATCATAACCTCCATATCATGGTATTTATCGTTTCTTTTGAATCATCCAACTCAATTTTCTACCTCCTCCGATTGGAGTAACTTCTTAATTTTAACTTTTGATTAATCCATAAAAGAACAGGTGCATTAGTCCATTCGAACGGCATTATTTCCTACTCATAATGTCCGTATCGAGATCAAAATGCAGTCTGAGGTGTATCCCTGTCCCAAATCCTGATTTGAGGTTAATCCGACCTCCAATCAATCTTAAAAAACACTTAAACTCCTTTAACCTGATCCAACCATAACTTTCTTAGCAACTCCTCTACGTGTTTCTTTCATTGAACCATTCCCATTGGTACCATATTATAAGGATCGTAGAGATAGAATCAGTTTCAAAATTAACTTGATTCCAAACTCTATCTCTTTACTCAAGGGTAAACCTGACATCATTTCTTGTAACCAAGATTTCTTTAACCCCCTTTTTCCTTCACTGCTGCCCAGAATAAAACACATGGATTTATTGGATTCCAGATTCGAAGCTTGGGAATCCCAATACAGGGTTGTTCTATCATCATTAATCATGATCAGTTGATCTCTCGGCTTCCAAACCGTGCTTAAGATCAGATTTAATCAAGACACAGGTAAATAGACAAAGTCTAATACCTTAATAGAACGATTCAGGCATACCTTGGAAACTACTACAAGAAGATTTGTAGGAGTATCTACTTTGAGATAGCAGATTGGATAAGGCATAGAGCAACTTTGGTCAATACCCGTATCCATAAGGAACACGTGAATGGATAGCTTTAGAGTTCAACAAACTCAACAAGGTGGATCTTTAAGAAGCTAACTGCCTTGCACTCGGTCTGAGAAGTTGATTAACTATAACACTAGTGAGGGTAAATACTCTTCTCCAGAGTCAAGGACTTAACTACAACTCCTTTAAGATTTCCTTATCACTGGTTCTATGAGAACGGAATAAACCAACACTATGGTTTTGGGTTTACAACATGTCTAAAGAGAAGCATACAACTATCATACTTCTACTTAGACTACATAGAACACTTCTTAATAACAGAATAAGCTACTTATCTAGAGCCATTACCCATAACCTTAGCTCTAGTTTGGAAGTATATGAAAGCATACTTCCCAGGAAACATTGCAGATATCGATGACCAGCGTATTGGACCACACACCCAAGGACCAAGAGTCAGGACCATTGCTCTGATACCATAAAAGTGTAACACTCCTTGTATATCATCTTACTTTATAAGAAAAGTAATAAGTTTGTGATTACTTGGACTTGTTATTATTGGAAAAAGAGCTGAAAATAAGAACTTTCCCTTCCCTTGAAAATTTATTTTCACAAACACTTGATTGATAATGAAGGTGACTTAGTTAAATCAGAGTTTGCGGAAACATAGTAAAATCAGCATATTATACTCCCAAAATATATCAAGTGTAACAAGTCCATTAATACCAAATAAGTATTATTATGAAACTGAATTCCTCTTATGATACCTCTTTCAAAATGTGTATCATATAAATACTATTAGAATAGAGGTGTTATAGAGCTGGTCACTGGTCCTCTGTGAAAACATTCATCTGGCTGGATCCTCGATATCTGCACCACGGGTTCCCAACCCACATTTTCTACACTCTGCATGCACCTAAGGGACATCTCCCCTTACTGATTCTTGTGCAAACTAGATGCACGATCAACACCTAATAAGGGCATGGGGGTTAGCTATACATATTCACATAATCAAATGAGAATAAAACTAACATCCACAAGTCAACATGTAGCAAACCATGATGCATAACCATATGCGCACACCCGGTTAATTATAATAATTCTTTCAATGCAGGTGGCATGATGCATGATTTTCTCCCACAACTGAGGCCTCTAACAAAGTCCATCTTGGACGTCCATCCAATACACCGTTGTGTTCCCGGAACACTGACATTCGTTCCCAGAATGTAATGCCAAACCATACTTGGATAAATAGCATCACTCCCAGAGTGTGCATCACGTTCCCAGAACGTGTAGCAAACCATACTTGGATAAATAAGCATCACTCCCAGAGTGTGCATCACGTTCCCAGAACGCATACGTTCCCAGAACGCATAAAAACCAGGTCCCGGACACTGGCCACATATCTATAATGTGTCATCAAGTAGGTTGCTGATCAATGTGCACTAACATACATTCCCATAACGTATAAAACCAGGTCCCAGACACTGGCCACATATCTATAATGTGTCATCAAGTAGGTTATAATTTGGTACTCCCGGAGTACCCTCCTCATATTCCTAGAATATGATAAACGTTCCTACCAACCCATCTTCCATTCTATATGCATGAATGCACAATCATTAAGGTTGGTTTTTATCTTTAATTCTATTATTATACCAATGTGTTCCCAGAACACTAACATACGTTCCCAGAACGTATCGCAAACCATACTTGGAATATAATCAAGCACCACTCCAGAGTGTGCATCACGTTCCCAGAACGTGTCCAAGAAACCATGTCCCAGACAATGGCCACATTCCCAGAATGTGATATCAAGTAGGTTGCATCAGTTTGGTACTCCTAGAGTACAGGGTCATGTTCCCATTAATTCCATTATTATGACTTAGAAAACACAACTTTTGAATGATATCTTGAGGTATGGCTTTACTCATAAAATTCACCTTTGAATTTAAATTTAACATATGCTTATAGACCTGGATTGAGAGAATATAATCCTTGGTATTAGCAAATCCTTACTCAAAAACTTAACTTTTGTTTTTAAGTTTCAGGTACTAACCGGTTACATCATCACCTAACCGGTTAGAATTACAGACCTGAATACAAAACCATTGATTTTCAAAGAATCTTTTCTTGAATTCTCTACTCAAGCCAATAACAAGGTCTTAGCACAACAGAATACCTCAAGTTCAACACATAATATCATTCAAAAGATTTAAGTCATAATTCAAAGCACAACTCCATAAACTTCCCTTTGAAGTTATCATAAACATTAAGGCATAAACTCATCGAAGTTCAACTATAATTAAACAACACCTTGGTCATTAAATTACAGTGATAGACCCTCTGAAATTTGACTTAGAATTGAGTACATTTGATAGGAATCACTCAAACAATTCAAAAATTCTTTTGTTCCGAATGTTGTCAGCTAGTTACTGCAACTCAGTAACTGGTTACTGACTGCAGAATTTGCACTAAAAAGTGGGGTTTGACATACCAAATTCTTTAATACTCAATTCCAATCCAATTCAAGGCATAAACAGAGTTTTATTACCTTAATATAAACATGTTCCAATGCTCAACATGTCACAAATTCATGTATTCAAAACTTATATATTAGGCATACATAAATCAAATATAAGTTCCATGTATAACATTATGATGATTATACCATATTCCGTCAATTCATTAAATCACCAAGCTCATACAATACATGTAGTTCCCATAAGCTAGGTTAATATAAGTTATTTGAGATGGGTTTAAAAGAAAGATGATTGAAATGGCTTTTTCATTGTTTTTCTTCAATTTTCTAGTTTCAGGTACAGCTAGTAACCGGTTACTGCAGGTTACTAACCGGTTACTGACTGCAGAACATACACTAAAAAGAGGGTTTTTCAATACCATTTTCAATCACACCTCATTTTAACCCAAACCAACCCCAAACAGAACTTCATTGCCATAAACTAAACATGTTTGAACACTGAAACTAACAAGAAACTTGTTGATTTCATTTCCATTCCTCATTATGCATAAAAACCATAATTTCAACAACTCCAAGTATCAAACTCACATATACTCAGAATTAGCACGGTTTAAGCATCAAATATGTTCACTTGCAGCATATTAAACTTATTCAAACAAGTGTTATATTTCAATTTGGCCTCCATGCCAATATCCTATTCCAAAATTAATGCCCTTAAGCCTCATGGTGGCTCATCCTAAATTCTCAACATATTTATTCTCATTCTAGCAAATAGTAAGCTTCCCCCTTACCTTAGGTTCGTGATTGAACAAGATTTGAGCAGAGATTTGAGGTAGAACACTAAACACCCAAAGCTCCTCCTCAAACCAGAACCGTTTTGACAGGGTAGATTGATCAAGGAATTTGGGACATGAAATGGACATGGAAATTAGGGAAAATGGTCATTATCAAAACCATGCAACATGAACTTTGAAAGGAAACAAAGTCTACAACAAGAGAAGGCTTGAGCTTACCAAAATCGAAGCTCCAAGTCAGTTCCAGAAACCCAATACAGAACTGTGACAGTTTTGAACCTCCAACTTCATGAATCGATTTCTCCTAGCTCAGGGACTCTCAACTCACAAACCGTATATCAATACAAAGCCCTTGATTCAAGCTTTGTAATGGTGTATCACTCGAAATCTAACTCTTAACAAAGAAGGAGAATCGAACGAAACACAGCAAGAACCCTAAAACAGAGATTGATACCAACACACTCCCAAAAACCCCAACTTTGATCTTATTAATGGCCTTATATAGCAAGATTAGAGAGCCATGCATGTTGACACGTCCTAATCCACCAAGAGAAGGATGAATTCGTGGCAAAATTCTGGGTTTTGGCTTGTTTATTCATCAAATTCCACTTCCTCCTATGAGCTGTCTGCACTCACTAACCGGTTACTGGGTACGGGTAACCGGTTACTCCAGTGCAAAAATTCAAAAATTAAGATTTTAATTCCTTTCATGCTAAAAACCCTTCTAATATTGTAATTAGGTCCCGACCCAAGGACTAGATTACAATATTCATATTTTTGTACAAAATAATCATATAAAAATATTTCTCATATTTTTATATATAAAAACACATAATGTACAAAAACTAAAACTTTCCAAACCAATATAAATCAGTTATAAAATAATTGTTATAATTAATTTCTTGGTTATTTGGGAGACGAAAATTAGGGGTGTTACACTACTCCCCCACTTAAAAGGAATTTCGTCCCCGAAATTCATCTTCTGAAATTTTCCACTTTTCCAAAATGTTTTTATACTAGAAAACTTCATCTAGCTCCCAAAAATTTGTTCTTTAGGGTACTCCCCCACTTAAAAGAGTTTCGATATAATTCTTTTATTCCGAAACATTTCTAATAAAATATTTAAACAATAAAAGTTCTTTGCGTAAAACTCTTATGTGAAGGAATTCTTTTAAAAGGAATACTCTTTTGAGAAATACACTTCACATAAACATTCTTAAAATAAAACACTTTTCATCAAACTTTTTGGAAAAACTTTTTGGGCTGCGCACTCTGATCTCTCTGGCACGATCAAAGAAACATTTGTATGACTTCGTTCCTTAACAGCCTAAGATATTAGGGTGATCAGTCCTAATATTTAAACCATTAATAACAAAATCATCCATTTCAGATATAATCTTTCGCAGGAAAGACCATATGACAGTTCTTTAAGTTAGATGAACTTAAAGATACGGTAATTATCACTATCAGACTTAGTTAGATAGTCAAGTTCCAGAGACATTTCTGTTGGGGAGACAAAGATTTGTCCTATCCCGGTGGTCGTTAATCTCTCTAGCCTTAACTGATCTTTCTATTTCTGTAGTGTCCACAGATATTTATCACATCCAACTGTGATAAAGGTTTTGATCACAGAAAAATTGGAGTTGAATTTCCAACAAGATATTGATATTTTCAAACGATTAGATTAACGTAATCGAAAAAACATTTGACTCTGTTAATTCAGATCAATGGAAGAGATAGACTTGGGTTGTCTATGCCAGGAGTAGACTCAACTCACATCTCAGCTGGTGAACTCTTCTCATGCTTGATTCGTCCATTCCTTTCTCACCTTTTCCTTCAAGACAATTCGTGAATAATACTCTAGTTTCCTGTAGTCGGAATTGACGATCCTCTAAGGTACATCACAACTAAATCCAAAGCGATGAGCCTCACATTTTTCACCTTGAGATGGACAAATGTTCTCTTCCCTATTTCCTCCTTAGTCACCTTTTCTTCAGTCGAGGATTCCTAAACTAAGTTGTTCCAGACAACACTTCATAAATCCCTTACCTTCAGTAATAGATATTCTAATATCCATAATCCCTGACTTTAATTCCAAAGAATAAATCTCATTCGTTTCTTTCAACTCCTCATTTTCTGGCTGTAATTCACGAATCCAATTCAAGAATTCATTGAGGATTTGCAACCTTCCCAGTTTACTGCTAGATGGTTCAACTTGCATTACTAGACTTAAGTCTCTGAACTCCTCGATCAAAACAATCTCCTTAGCCATTATTGAGCTCATATGAATAGCCTTTCCGCTCAAAATGCTTGCAACTACGTTTGCTTTGTCAGGATGATAATGGAGCTCAAAGTCATAATCTTTTAGAAACTCCATCCATCGCCTTTGTCTCATATTCAACTCCTCTTCTTCTTATTATCATTCATATTTTCGAACTCCAAACTTGTGCATGAATCACAACCTCCATATCTTGGTATTTATCGTTTCTTTTGAATCATCCAACTCAATTTTCTACCTCCTCCGATTGGAGTAACTTCTTAATTTTAACTTTTGATTAATCCATAAAAGAACAGGTGCATTAGTCCATTCGAACGGCATTATTTCCTACTCATAATGTCCGTATCGAGATCAAAATGCAGTCTGAGGTGTATCCCTGTCCCAAATCCTGATTTGAGGTTAATCCGACCTCCAATCAATCTTAAAAAACACTTAGACTCCTTTAACCTGATCCAACCATAACTTTCTTAGCAACTCCTCTACGTGTTTCTTTCATTGAACCATTCCCATTGGTACCATATTATAAGGATCGTAGAGATAGAATCAGTTTCAAAATTAACTTGATTCCAAACTCTATCTCTTTACTCAAGGGTAAACCTGACATCATTTCTTGTAACCAAGATTTCTTTAACCCCCTTTTTCCTTCACTGCTGCCCAGAATAAAACACATGGATTTATTGGATTCCAGATTCGAAGCTTGGGAATCCCAATACAGGGTTGTTCTATCATCATTAATCATGATCACTTGATCTCTCGGCTTCCAAACCGTGCTTAAGATCAGATTTAATCATGACACAGGTAAATAGACAAAGTCTAATACCTTAATAGAACGATTCAGGCATACCTTGGAAACTACTACAAGAAGATTTGTAGGAGTATCTACTTTGAGATAGCAGATTGGATAAGGCATAGAGCAACTTTGGTCAATACCCGTATCCATAAGGAACACGTGAATGGATAGCTTTAGAGTTCAACAAACTCAACAAGGTGGATCTTTAAGAAGCTAACTGCCTTGCACTCGGTCTGAGAAGTTGATTAACTATAACACTAGTGAGGGTAAATACTCTTCTCCAGAGTCAAGGACTTAACTACAACTCCTTTAAGATTTCCTTATCACTGGTTCTATGAGAACGGAATAAACCAACACTATGGTTTTGGGTTTACAACATGTCTAAAGAGAAGCATACAACTATCATACTTCTACTTAGACTACATAGAACACTTATTAATAACAGAATAAGCTACTTATCTAGAGCCATTACCCATAACCTTAGCTCTAGTTTGGAAGTATATGAAAGCATACTTCCCAGGAAACATTGCAGATATCGATGACCAGCGTATTGGACCACACACCCAAGGACCAAGAGTCAGGACCATTGCTCTGATACCATAAAAGTGTAACACTCCTTGTATATCATCTTACTTTATAAGAAAAGTAATAAGTTTGTGATTACTTGGACTTGTTATTATTGGAAAAAGAGCTGAAAATAAGAACTTTCCCTTCCCTTGAAAATTTATTTTCACAAACACTTGATTGATAATGAAGGTGACTTAGTAAAATCAGAGTTTACGGAAACATAGTAAAATCAGCATATTATACTCCCAAAATATATCAAGTGTAACAAGTCCATTAATACCAAATAAGTATTATTATGAAACTGAATTCCTCTTATGATACCTCTTTCAAAATGTGTATAATATAAATACTATTAAAATAGAGGTGTTATAGAGCTGGTCACTGGTCCTCTGTCCAAACATTCATCTGGCCGGATCCTCGATATCTGCACCACGGGTTCCCAACCCACATTTTCTACACTCTGCATGCACCTAAGGGACATCTCCCCTTACTGATTCTTGTGCAAACTAGATGCACGATCAACACCTAATAAGGGCATGGGGGTTAGCTATACATATTCGCATAATCAAATGAGAATAAAACTAACATCCACAAGTCAACATGTAGCAAACCATGATGCATAACCATATGAGCACATCCGGTTAATTATAATAATTCTTTCAATGCAGGTGGCATGATGCATGATTTTCTCCCACAACTGAGGCCTCTAACAAAGCCATCTTGGACGTCCATCCAATACACCGTTGTGTTCCCGGAACACTGACATTCGTTCCCAGAACGTAATGCCAAACCATACTTGGATAAATAGCATCACTCCTAGAGTGTGCATCACGTTCCCAGAACGTGTAGCAAACCATACTTGGATAAATAAGCATCACTCCCAGAGTGTGCATCACGTTCCCAGAAAGCATAAAAACCAGGTCCCGGACACTGGCCATATATCTATAATGTGTCATCAAGTAGGTTGCATATCAATGTGCACTAACATACGTTCGCAGAACGTATAAAACCAGGTCCCAGACACTGGCCACATATCTATAATGTGTCATCAATTAGGTTATAATTTGGTACTCCCGGAGTACCCTCCTCATATTCCCAGAATATGATAAACGTTCCTACCAACCCATCTTCCATTCTATATGCATGAATGCACAATCATTAAGGTTGGTTTTTATCTTTAATTCTATTATTATACCAATCTGTTCCCAGAACACTAACATACGTTCCCAGAACGTATCGCAAACCATACTTGGAATATAATCAAGGACCACTCCCAGAGTGTGCATCACGTTCCCAGAACGTGTCCAAGAAACCATGTCCCAGACAATGGCCACATTCCCAGAATGTGTCATCAAGTAGGTTGCATCAGTTTGGTACTCCTAGAGTACAGGGTCTTGTTCCCATTAATTCCATTATTATGACTTAGAAAACACAACTTCTGAATGATATCTTGAGGTATGGCTTTACTCATAAAATTCACCTTTGAATTTAAATTTAACATATGCTTATAGACCTGGATTGAGAGAATATAATCCTTGGTATTAGCAAATCCTTACTCAAAAACTTAACTTTTGTTTTTAAGTTTCAGGTACTAACCGGTTACATCATCACCTAACCGGTTAGAATTACAGACCTGAATACAAAACCATTGATTTTCAAAGAATCTTTTCTTGAATTCTCTACTCAATCCAATAACAAGGTCTTAGCACAACAGAATACCTCAAGTTCAACACATAATATCATTCAAAAAGATTTAAGTCATAATTCAAAGCACAACTCCATAAACTTCCCTTTGAAGTTATCATAAACATTAAGGCATAAACTCATCGAAGTTCAACTATAATTAAACAACACCTTGGTCATTAAATTACAGTGATAGACCCTCTGAAATTTGACTTAGAATTGAGTACATTTGATAGGAATCACTCAAACAATTCAAAAATTTTTTTGTTCTGAATGCTGTCAGCTAGTAACTAGTTACTGCAACTCAGTAACTGGTTACTGACTGCAGAATTTGCACTAAAAAGTGGGGTTTGACATATCAAATTCTTTAATACTCAATTCCAATCCAATTCAAGGCATAAACAGAGTTTTATTACCTTAATATAAACAAGTTCCAATGCTCATCATGTCACATATTCATGTATTCAAAACTTATATATTAGGCATACATAAATCACATATAAGTTCCATGTATAACATTATGATGATTATACCATATTCCGTCAATTCATTAAATCACCATGCTCATACAATACATGTAGTTCCCATAAGCTAGGTTAATATAAGTTATTTGAGATGGGTTTAAAAGAAAGATGATTGAAATGGCTTTTTCATTGTTTTTCTTCAATTTTCTAGTTTCAGGTACAACTAGTAACCGGTTACTGCAGGTCACTAACCTGTTACTGACTGCAGAACATACACTAAAAAGAGGGTTTTTCAATACCATTTTCAATCACACCTCATTTTAACCCAAACCAACCCCAAACAGAACTTCATTGCCATAAACTAAACATGTTTGAACACTGACACTAACAAGAAACTTTTTGATTTCATTTCCATTCCTCATTATGCATAAAAACCATAATTTCAACAACTCCAAGTATCAAACTCACATATAATTAGCATGGTTTAAGCATCAAATAAGTTCACTTGCAGCATATTAAACTTATTCAAACAAGTGTTATATTTCAATTTGGCCTCCATGCCAATATCCTATTCCAAAATTAATGCCCTTAAGCCTCATGGTGGCTCATCCTACATTCTCAACATATTTATTCTCATTCTAGTAAATAGTAAGCTTCCCCCTTACCTTAGGTTCGTGCTTGAACAAGATTTGAGCAGAGATTTGAGGTAGAACACTAAACACCCAAAGCTCCTCCTCAAACCAGAACCGTTTTGACAAGGTAGATTGATCAAGGAATTTGGGACATGAAATGGACATGGAAATTAGGGAAAATGGTCATTATCAAAACCATGCAACATGAACTTTGAAAGGAAACCAAGTCTAGAACAAGAGAAGGCTTGAGCTTACCAAAATCGAAGCTCCAAGTCAGTTCCAGAAACCCAATACAGAACTGTGACAGTTTTGAACCTCCAACTTCATGAATCGATTTCTCCTAGCTCAGGGACTCTCAACTCACAAACCTTATATCAATACAAAGCCCTTGATTCAAGCTTTGTAATGGTGTATCACTCAAAATCTAACTCTTAACAAAGAAGGAGAATCGAACGAAACACAGCAAGAACCCTAAAACAGAGATTGATACCAACACACTCCCAAAAACCCCAACTTTGATCTGATTAATGGCCTTATATAGCATGATTAGAGAGCCATGCATGTTGACACGTCCTAATCCACCAAGAGAAGGATGAATTCGTGGCAAAATTCTGGGTTTTGGCTTGTTTATTCATCAAATTCCACTTCCTCCTATGAGCTGTCTGCACTCACTAACCGGTTACTGGGTACGGGTAACCGGTTACTCCAGTGCAAAAATTCAAAAATTAAGATTTTAATTCCTTTCATGCTAAAAACCCTTCTAATATTGTAATTAGGTCCCGACTCAAGGACTAGATTACAATATTCATATTTTTGTACAAAATAATCATATAAAAATATTTCTCATATTTTTATATATAAAAACACATAATGTACAAAAACTAAAACTTTCCAAACCAATATAAATCACTTATAAAATAATTGTTATAATTAATTTCTTAGTTATTTGGGAGACGAAAATTAGGGGTGTTACACTACTACCCCACTTAAAAGGAATTTCGTCCCCGAAATTCATCTTCTGAAATTTTCCACTTTTCCAAAATGTTTTTATACTAGAAAACTTCATCTAGCTCCCAAAAATTTGTTCTTTAGGGTACTCCCCCACTTAAAAGAGTTTCGATATAATTCTTTTATTCCGAAACATTTCTAATAAAATATTTAAACAATAAAAGTTCTTATCGTAAAACTCTAATGTGAAGGAATTCTTTTAAAAGGAATACTCTTTTGAGTAATACACTTCACATAAACATTCTTCAAATAAAACACTTTTCATCAAACTTTTTGGAAAAACTTTTTGGGCTGCGCACTCTGATCTCTCGGGCACGATCAAAGAAACATTTGTATGACTTCGTTCCTTAACAGCCTAAGATATTAGGGTGATCAGTCCTAATATTTAAACCATTAATAACAAAATCATCCA
The DNA here is from genome assembly GCA_037953625.1 of Crotalaria pallida. Taxonomy (NCBI): domain Eukaryota; kingdom Viridiplantae; phylum Streptophyta; class Magnoliopsida; order Fabales; family Fabaceae; genus Crotalaria; species Crotalaria pallida. The sequence goes on along the minus strand of CM075654.1, from coordinate 104,165,072 downwards.
TTTCAGATATAATCTTTCGCAGGAAAGACCATACGACAGTTCTTTAAGCTAGATGAACTTAAAGATAGGGTAATTATCACTATCAGACTTAGTTAGATAGTCAAGTTCCAGAGACATTTCTGTTGGGGAGACAAAGATTTGTCCTATCCCGGTGGTTGTTAATCTCTCTAGCCTTAACTGATCTTTCTATTTCTGTAGTGTCCACAGATATTTATCACATCCAACTGTGATAAAGGTTTTGATCACAGAAAAATTGGAGTTGAATTTCCAACAAGATATTGATATTTTCAAACGATTAGATTAACGTAATCGAAAAAACATTTGACTCTGTTAATTCAGATCAATGGAAGAGATAGACTTGGGTTGTCTATGCCAGGAGTAGACTCAACTCACATCTCAGCTGGTGAACTCTTCTCATGCTTGATTCGTCCATTCCTTTCTCACCTTTTCCTTCAAGACAATTCGTGAATAATACTCTAGTTTCCTGTAGTCGGAATTGACGATCCTCTAAGGTACATCACAACTAAATCCAAAGCGATGAGCCTCACATTTTTCACCTTGAGATGGACAAATGTTCTATTCCCTATTTCCTCCTTAGTCACCTTTTCTTCAGTCGAGGATTCCTTAACTAAGTTGTTCCAGACAACACTTCATAAATCCCTTACCTTTAGTAATAGATATTCTAATATCCATAATCCTTGACTTTAATTCCAAAGAATAAATCTCATTCGTTTCTTTCAACTCCTCATTTTCTGGTTGTAATTCACGAATCCAATTCAAGAATTCATTGAGGATTTGCAACCTTCCCAGTTTACTGCTAGATGGTTCAACTTGCATTACCAGACTTAAGTCTCTGAACTCCTCGATCAAAACAATCTCCTTAGCCATTATTCAGCTCATATGAATAGACTTTCCGCTCAAAATGCTTGCAACTACGTTTGCTTTGTTAGGATGATAATGGAGCTCAAAGTCATAATCTTTTAGAAACTCCATCCATTGCCTTTGTCTCATATTCAACTCCTCTTCTTCTTATTGTCATTCATATTTTCGAACTCCAAACTTGTGCATGAATCACAACCTCCATATCTTGGTATTTATCGTTTCTTTTGAATCATCCAACTCAATTTTCTACCTCCTCCGATTGGAGTAACTTCTTAATTTTAACTTTTGATTAATCCATAAAAGAACAGGTGCATTAGTCCATTCGAATGGCATTATTTCCTACTCATAATGTCCGTATCGAGATCAAAATGCAGTCTGAGGTGTATCCCTGTCCCAAATCCTGATTTGAGGTTAATCCGACCTCCAATCAATCTTAAAAAACACTTAGACTCCTTTAACCTGATCCAACCATAACTTTCTTAGCAACTCCTCTACGTGTTTCTTTCATTGAACCATTCCCATTGGTACCATATTATAAGGATCGTAGAGATAGAATCAGTTTCAAAATTAACTTGATTCCAAACTCTATCTCTTTACTCAAGGGTAAACCTGACATCATTTCTTGTAACCAAGATTTCTTTAACCCCCTTTTTCCTTCACTGCTGCCCAGAATAAAACACATGGATTTATTGGATTCCAGATTCGAAGCTTGGGAATCCCAATACAGGGTTGTTCTATCATCATTAATCATGATCACTTAATCTCTCGGCTTCCAAACCGTGCTTAAGATCAGATGTAATCATGACACAGGTAAATAGACAAAGTCTAATACCTTAATAGAACGATTCAGGCATACCTTGGAAACTACTACAAGAAGATTTGTAGGAGTATCTACTTTGACATAGCAGATTGGATAAGGCATAGAGCAACTTTGGTCAATACTCATATCCATAAGGAACACGTGAATGGATAGCTTTAGAGTTCAACAAACTCAACAAGGTGGATCTTTAAGAAGCTAACTGCCTTGCACTCGGTTTGAGAAGTTGATTAACTATAACACTAGTGAGGGTAAATACTCTTCTCCAAAGTCAAGGACTTAACTACAACTCCTTTAAGATTTCCTTATCACTGGTTCTATGAGAACGGAATAAACCAACACTATGGTTTTGGGTTTACAACATGTCTAAAGAGAAGCATACAACTATCATACTTCTACTTAGACTACATAGAACACTTCTTAATAACAGAATAAGCTACTTATCTAGAGCCATTACCCATAACCTTAGCTCTAGTTTGGAAGTATATGAAAGCATACTTCCCAGGAAACATTGCAGATATCGATGACCAGCGTATTGGACCACACACCCAAGGACCAAGAGTCAGGACCATTGCTCTGATACCATAAAAGTGTAACACTCCTTGTATATCATCTTACTTTATAAGAAGAGTAATAAGTTTGTGATTACTTGGACTTGTTATTATTGGAAAAAGAGCTGAAAATAAGAACTTTCCCTTCCCTTGAAAATTTATTTTCACAAACACTTGATTGATAATGAAGGTGACTTAGTAAAATCAGAGTTTACGGAAACATAGTAAAATCAGCATATTATACTCCCAAAATATATCAAGTGTAACAAGTCCATTAATACCAAATAAGTATTATTATGAAACTGAATTCCTCTTATGATACCTCTTTCAAAATGTGTATCATATAAATACTATTAAAATAGAGGTGTTATAGAGCTGGTCACTGGTCCTCTGTCCAAACATTCATCTGGCCGGATCCTCGATATCTGCACCACGGGTTCCCAACCCACATTTTCTACACTCTGCATGCACCTAAGGGACATCTCCCCTTACTGATTCTTGTGCAAACTAGATGCACGATCAACACCTAATAAGGGCATGGGGGTTAGCTATACATATTCGCATAATCAAATGAGAATAAAACTAACATCCACAAGTCAACATGTAGCAAACCATGATGCATAACCATATGAGCACACCCGGTTAATTATAATAATTCTTTCAATGCAGGTGGCATGATGCATGATTTTCTCCCACAACCAAGGCCTCTAACAAAGTCCATCTTGGACGTCCATCCAATACACCATTGTGTTACCGGAACACTGACATTCGTTCCCAGAACGTAATGCCAAACCATACTTGGATAAATAGCATCACTCCCAGAGTGTGCATCACGTTCCCAGAACGTGTAGCAAACCATACTTGGATAAATAAGCATCACTCCCAGAGTGTGCATCACGTTCCCAGAACGCATAAAAACCAGGTCCCGGACACTGGCCATATATCTATAATGTGTCATCAAGTAGGTTGCATATCAATGTGCACTAACATACGTTCCCAGAACGTATAAAACCAGGTCCCAGACACTGGCCACATATCTATAATGTGTCATCAATTAGGTTATAATTTGGTACTCCCGGAGTACCCTCCTCATATTCCCAGAATATGATAAACGTTCCTACCAACCCATCTTCCATTCTATATGCATGAATGCACAATCATTAAGGTTGGTTTTTATCTTTAATTCTATTATTATACCAATGTGTTCCCAGAACACTAACATACGTTCCCAGAACGTATCGCAAACCATACTTGGAATATAATCAAGCACCACTCCCAGAGTGTGCATCACGTTCCCAGAACGTGTCCAAGAAACCATGTCCCAGACAATGGCCACATTCCCAGAATGTGTCATCAAGTAGGTTGCATCAGTTTGGTACTCCTAGAGTACAGGGTCATGTTCCCATTAATTCCATTATTATGACTTAGAAAACACAACTTCTGAATGATATCTTGAGGTATGGGTTTACTCATAAAATTCACCTTTGAATTTAAATTTAACATATGCTTATAGACCTGGATTGAGAGAATATAATCCTTGGTATTAGCAAATCCTTACTCAAAAACTTAACTTTTGTTTTTAAGTTTCAGGTACTAACCGGTTACATCATCACCTAACCGGTTAGAATTACAGACTTGAATACAAAACCATTGATTTTCAAAGAATCTTTTCTTGAATTCTCTACTCAATCCAATAACAAGGTCTTAGCACAACAGAATACCTCAAGTTCAACACATAATATCATTCAAAAGATTTAAGTCATAATTCAAAGCACAACTCCATAAACTTCCCTTTGAAGTTATCATAAACATTAAGGCATAAACTCATCGAAGTTCAACTATAATTAAACAACTCCTTGGTCATTAAATTACAGTGATAGACCCTCTGAAATTTGACTTAGAATTGAGTACATTTGATAGGAATCACTCAAACAATTCAAAAATTGTTTTGTTCTGAATGCTGTCAGCTAGTAACTAGTTACTGCAACTCTGTAACTGGTTACTGACTGCAGAATTTGCACTAAAAAGTGGGGTTTGACATACCAAATTCTTTAATACTCAATTCCAATCCAATTTAAGGCATAAACAGAGTTTTATTACCTTAATATAAACAAGTTCCAATGCTCAACATGTCACAAATTCATGTATTCAAAACTTATATATTAGGCATACATAAATCACATATAAGTTCCATGTTTAACATTATGATGATTATACCATATTCCGTCAATTCATTAAATCACCATGCTCATACAATACATGTAGTTCCCATAAGCTAGGTTAATATAAGTTATTTGAGATGGGTTTAAAAGAAAGATGATTGAAATGGCTTTTTCATTGTTTTTCTTCAATTTTCTAGTTTCAGGTACAGCTAGTAACCGGTTACTACAGGTCACTAACCGGTTACTGACTGCAGAACATACACTAAAAAGAGGGTTTTTCAATACCATTTTCAATCACACCTCATTTTAACCCAAACCAACCCCAAACAGAACTTCATTGCCATAAACTAAACATGTTTGAACATTGAAACTAACAAGAAACTTGTTGATTTCATTTCCATTCCTCATTATGCATAAAAACCATAATTTCAACAACTCCAAGTATCAAACTCACATATACTCAGAATTAGCATGGTTTAAGCATCAAATAAGTTCACTTGCAGCATATTAAACTTATTCAAACAAGTGTTATATTTCAATTTGGCCTCCATGCCAATATCCTATTCCAAAATTAATGCCCTTAAGCCTCATGGTGGCTCATCCTACATTCTCAACATATTTATTCTCATTCTAGCAAATAGTAAGCTTCCCCCTTACCTTAGGTTCGTGCTTGAACAAGATTTGAGCAGAGATTTGAGGTAGAACACTAAACACCCAAAGCTCCTCCTCAAACCAGAACCGTTTTGACAGGGTAGATTGATCAAGGAATTTTGGACATGAAATGGACATGGAAATTAGGGAAAATGGTCATTATCAAAACCATGCAACATGAACTTTGAAAGGAAACCAAATCTAGAACAAGAGAAGGCTTGAGCTTACCAAAATCGAAGCTCCAAGTCAGTTCCAGAAACCCAATACAGAACTGTGACAGTTTTGAACCTCCAACTTCATGAATCGATTTCTCCTAGCTCAGGGACTCTCAACTCACAAACCTTATATCAATACAAAGCCCTTGATTCAAGCTTTGTAATGGTGTATCACTCGAAATCTAACTCTTAACAAAGAAGGAGAATCGAACGAAACACAGCAAGAACCCTAAAACAGAGATTGATACCAACACACTCCCAAAAACCCCAACTTTGATCTGATTAATGGCCTTATATAGCAAGATTAGAGAGCCATGCATGTTGACACGTCCTAATCCACCAAGAGAAGGATGAATTCGTGGCAAAATTCTGGGTTTTGGCTTGTTTATTCATCAAATTCCACTTCCTCCTATGAGCTGTCTGCACTCATTAACCGGTTACTGGGTACGGGTAACCGGTTACTCCAGTGCAAAAATTCAAAAATTAAGATTTTAATTCCTTTCATGCTAAAAACCCTTAAAATAAAATTGAAATCTTTTACTTTACATGTTGACTTGATGATTTGTATGCATATATTTTATGATCTATGTTTAATAAACAAAAAGTGAAATATGCATGTTGATTTTAAGTGGAAAGATTATGTTTTCATTTGATGCATGTCACGGTTTTTAAAGAAGAAAATTAAGAAACAAGTTTTAAAATGATTTTTTTTAAAAGTGTGAACTTGATTTAGTTTAAGGACTTGATTTTTATGTGATAAATTTGGTAAAAGGCCATTCGGCCATGTTGAATAAAAATGAAACTCATGTTTTTGTTATGTGAAAATTTATGCATGTGCATGATAAGACTAGATCTAGTGATTGTAGGTACATGCATGTTATTCTTAGAAAGTTTAAAACGTAACCTTAAATTTTATTCAAGATTAGATGATGAACTTGAGTTGTTTGTGTAGGTGATGTGCATAAATGATGTGTTTGATGCCTTGATGATTGATTTTGTGATTTTGTATGATTGCAAAAGTTAATAGGACCATGCATTCTTTTATGCTAGCATTCGGCCATGAAGAAAAAAATAGGAAATTATATCTGATCAATGTTTAAGTTGCGTACCTGATGAAATAAAATTAATCTAAGAGCCTAGAAGGTACATGCATAAAATCATTAAGTTTTCCTTTTAATGCTCTCGGTTTCCAATTTAAAAAGAAAAGAAAATAATTCCAATTGCTTTGTGCTTTTATGTATGCTTCAATCTTTGCAAAGTTGCATCTAAATAATTCGGTCCATACATGCTAGTGTGGCTAGAAAATTTGCCTTTATGAAATGATCTTTGTAAATGACTATATTTTGTGTGCATGATGCTATGTGTGTAATATAATTGATATGTTGTTTGTTTTAACCCCTTTCGGTTTTTAAAGAAATAAACTAAATAAATCGATTTAATAAATGATTTTTAGTAACTCAAAGTGTGACTTGCATTGTGTGAAGTTGTGAATGTTTTAAAAAGTGATGTGTGTTTCTTTTGGTTTGATTCTGTAATGTTGAATTTTTGTGTAATGTTGATTTAATGATTTTAATTTTTTGAAATTTATTTGTGATTGGAAAATTTATAAGCATGTGTGGTTCGGTTTTTGTTAAATTAATTAGAAGATTAAATTTAAATTATTTTCTTAAAGTATAATTTAGTTAATTAAGATTAAAATCTAATTGATGGTTTAAATAATTGACAATGGATATTTGCATGATGTCTGAATGCTTCGAATTCTTGAAATTATATGTGATTTGTATGGTGCGTGATTGTGGATGCTTGTATGTGCTGTGTTGTGTATGCTGAACCTGTTTGTGAATTTTATTTGTGAAAACCTATGTTTATTAAAGAAAATATTTTACTTAAGGGGGTATGATTTAAACTATTTAAATTAATTTGAGATTTTGTATGACCTTCTTTGATGATGTTTACTAAATGAATCAACTTGATATGGTTGTTGTGGATTCTGTTTAATGGGTCTGGAAAGTGATTTTTATTAACAGAGTGTTTTTAAAAGAGAAATGAAATTGTTTTAATAAGAAAATTATTTTTAATTGTTTCGAAGTTCTCCTGAAACCCTCTTTATTAAAAGTCTGATTTGGTTTTGGAGTCTTTGGATGTTAATAATGAGTTCTTAAGAAAGGAAGTATTTCAAAGAGTTTTTAAAATGAAATTAAGAAAATTATCGAAAACGTTCTAACGCACGGGGAAAAATGTTCTAGTTCGGGTGTTACCTCGGACGCGAAGGACACGTGGCAAGGCTATCGACTGGAAAACCTTGGAAAGCTTTCGGATGTTTGGCATCCAGGTGAGTGAGAGTGCTGTGGTCCCCTAACGCGGTTGCTCGCAATCCGAATAGATGGATTGCGAATGTACTGCGAAATAGATTTATGTGCTAAGTGTTTATTTGTTCTGTTTGCCTTCTAAATGTTTATTTGTTGAGCGTATTTTATTCTGTTTATAAATTGTATGCGTATGTTTGGATGGTGAAACAATAATAATGAAATCGTGAGAGCAATGAGATAAGAATGAAAAGAGAAAAGAAATGCGAATGCGTGATATGAGAGCATGATTAAGTGAAAGATAAACGATACGTAAGACTAAAGAAAAGGTTGTTGGAATGATTGAGGAAAGAAAGTGAAATTCAAGTTGAAATGATATGAAACATCTGATGAGGCGAGCGGAAGCGTGGTTGTGAAAGTGTGATGTGGTCGGATTGAGATGTGACTCCTCGTCCACATTTTTGGGAAGAAGCTTAGTGTTGAGTTGAGCTTGCTCCTCCATTAACACTCACCCAAAAATGTGATTTTTTTTAAAAAAGGTTTTGAAAAGAGATTTTTGAAAAGCTTTCGTGAAAATAATGTTTTGTGAAAGTTTTCGAAAACGTTATTTTTGAAAAAGTTTTGTGAAAGGATTTATGAAGTGAAAGTTTTGCGAAAAATATATTTTCGAAAAAGTTTTGCGAAAAGATATTTGTGAAAGTTGAGGAGATGAGATGAGAAAGAGTGTGTCACGATGATGAGAATAATGCTGTAAGACATGAGAAAGTGTGTAACATCCCTTATTTTTCCCGTATGTGCGAGAACGAATTTTATTAAAAAGAACTTTGAGGTTTTTATTTATGAAAGATTTTTCAGAAAAAGTACGTGAGTTTGATTTTCATGGATTTTTATAAACAAAATGTTTTATGAAAAAAGGAATGAATGATTTTTGGTTGATTTGATTTTTAAAGAATGAATTGTGATTTTTCCAAAAAGTAATTTTGTTTGAAACTGAATTTTTGGGTCTGTTAGCTGGGAAAATTTGTAACTTTTAAACCGTAACTCGGATTTTTACAAACTTTATATCAAAACGATCGTAACGAAATGTAGATTTTAAAAATGTGATTCTCAGATTTTTCTGGGTTGATTTATGAAAATTTATTTTCAGACTTATGAAATACGAATTTTGAGAATTTGTTTTGAAGAAAATAAATCTAATGATTTGGTTTGAAATTTTGTGTGATATGTGTGTGCTTGATTTAATATATGTGTTTACTGCAGGATGCATGAGCCTTGTTGTGTAAAATGTGAATGTTGAATTGATTGCATTAGTGTATGAATTAATAATTAGAATGATTGAGTAAATAAGATTAAGTAAATATAATGTAAATTGTATGTGTATGTGAGTGTATGTGGTGCGGTTTGTGTATGTGTATGAATGTACGTATAATTGTGTATGTGTGTGTGTGAGGTACGGGTAGGTATGTGTGTATGTGTTAAGGGCATAATTTTCTAAGAAGCTTAGGGAGTAAGCAAGCCCAAAAACCAAACTAAACTAGTAACTAAAGCAACCAAACCCTAACCAAATGCAAACTAATAGTTAAGCCTAGCTTGACTTATGAGCACCTAGCCACTCCACCTTGTCCCCCATGGTTTTGATAACTTCCACCCATGCAAACATTTGGAAGCCCAACTTTGCCCCTCCCACTTGCTCATGGCCGAACCAACATATGAGGACACAAGGGGGAAAATGAAATTGCCTTTAAGAGCTTAGAGCCTTAGTTATTTTCACCCATTTAATTTCTCACTTCCTCATTTCCACCGTACCACTTCCAAACACCAACAACTCTAAGAGATTCATCAACCTCTTAGAGAAAACAAAGAAAAGAAATAGAAAGAGAGAGAAGGGGATATGGCCGTAAGGCCTAGAAGAGGAGGAGAAGGAAGTTGAAGCCTAACCAAGCCATAACCTTGAAGATCTAAGTGTACGGAGCTAGAAGACCAACTCTTATTATGGTAGGATTTGAAGATTCAAGAGAAGACCTTGTAATAGTATAGATTTTCCCTTCTAGTTGTAGATCCATCTCTTGTTCTTCTATGCATGTTAATTTTTATGAGTTTAAAGATGATCTACATCTTATTATTCTTTGATCTTGGACTTTAAGAACTCAAATAATTTGTAATAAGTTTAGCTTGTGTGTTTGTTGTTTCGGTTGGATTTTCTTTTGTTTGATCTAATATTTTTCTAACTAAAACTTTAAAGGTATAAAGAAAGTCAAGATTTTTGTGAAGATCTAAAACGAATCCTTCTTGCATGTGTAATTTTCTTGCTTCAAACCATGATTTATGTGTTTGTTTGTGATTAATTGTCATGAAAATTCATGATCTAAATTTATTTTGAAAAAGAATTATGTTTTGGTCTTGCATGTTTAATTTTCTACTCTAAACCGTGACCTATATATTTGTGTTTATGTGATTATTTGACATAAAAATCCATGATTTAAGCTTGTTACTTATAAAGTGAAATTCTTGGGTCATGCATTATAGATCGTTTGTTAAAATCATGAGCTATGTGTATTTTCATGATTCCTTGATGAATACTTTCATGATCTAAAACTTGATTTGCGAAAAAGTTTAAGTTCCTAATCTCGCATATTAAATTTGTGATGATCCTAGTTGATCTAAGTGCATGCATGTAATTATTTTTGTTTGGTGGATTAAAGAAATTTAAATCCTTGGCTTGTATGTTATTTTCAAGAGAAAATATAGTATTTTCTTTTTATATATGATTCGGTTCTAGGGAAAATTTAAGAAACCAAGTGTTAAAAAAAAAAGATTTTTTTTAGTATAAACATGTTTGATCTATGGTTTGATTTAGTATTTGATTTTGTATGTGCTAAAATTTCTATGAGGCCATTCGGCCATGTGTGGAAAAATAAACTTTATGTTTTTATTTAGTAAATGCATGTTTGTTTGATGATCTTGAACTTATACATGTCTTTTAGGAAACTTAAAGTATAACTTTGATTTTATAAAATAATGAAATTGAAGTTTATTTTGTGAAGATTGATGTGAATAAATTAAGTGACATGTTTTGATGTGTATCATGATTCATGGATGTTGAAAATAAATGAAAAAAAAAACATGCCTTCTTTGATGATGATGTTTCGGTCAACCTAGGAAGAAAAAAAAATTGATCTCTAGATTTGTACCCTAAATAGGTTGCATGCATGAAAAGTTAATTGACTTTAAGATTTAAAAATAAAATTTGCATGCATGACATGATTAAGTCTTTAAAAAGAAATTGCATGTGAATCTTTGGAAGGACTTATGATCTAAATTGTTGTTTTGATTTTGTTTTGGAAATTGAATTGAAGTTGTTAATTTGTCTCCTTTATGCTCACTGTTTTGATTTTGGGATAAAGAAAATAAAATATTTTTTTTGAAGTAGTTTATGATTGTGTTGATTTAAGTTAAGAAATGAAATTAAAATTGTTGATTTCCTTTACTAGATGCTCACGGTTCTTGGCTCTAAAAATAAAGAAAATGATTTCATGTTTATATGTTTTTATGTGTGCACTAAATCTTTACAAAATTGTGTGTGGACAATTCGGCCAACATATATTAAATTGATAGAAAGATTATTTTCATAAAATGATTATGATGATAGTCATATCCTTAGGTGCATAATGCTATGTGATGTGTAGTTCCTTTGGTTCTTTTGGTTTGATCTGATTATGTGAAAGGAATTTTATAATATTGATCTAATGATTTTAAGTCTTTGAAATTGATTTGTGAAATTGATTAATCACAGTGATTCGGTTATGTTAAACTAATTAAAAGATTAAATTATTTTCTTAAGTATAATTATATGAATCCATTAAGGTTATAATTTAAGTAAATAGTTTGAATGATTGAAAAGGTGATTTGTGTGGTGTGTGACTGTATGTACTGTTTGTGTGCCAAATGTGATGAATGGAACCTGTATGTGCTGTTGTTGTACTGATTGAATTGTTTGATTGAAATTGTTTTGAATTTGTTGTGAACTGTATTTGTGAAAAATCTATATTGGATTTCAAAATGATTTGGAAAAATGTTTTATTTGGAACAATGTGATTTAAATAACTTAAATTAATCTGAAATTTTTAGATGATAATCTCTGATTAATGTTTAAAGATGCTGTGACGTGTGGAAATTAAACAAATCAACTTGAATTGGTTTTAAAACTTTATTTTCTAGAAGTTTTGAATTTGTTTAAAGGTTCAGGAAAATGATTTTTTTCAATCGGAGTGTTTTAAACTAAGAAGAATGGGTCTGTTTTAATTATCTTTAGTATTTCAAAGTTTTCTTGAAAATCTTTTAATTGAAATCTGATTTGGTTTTGGAGTCTCTGGATGTTAACGATAAGATCATAAGAAAAAGAAATGATTTTAAAGAGTTTTCAAAATGAGACTAAGAATTTATCGAAAACGTTCTAACGCACGGGGGAAAAATGTCTAGTTCGGGTGTCGAACGCGAGGAAACGTGGCAAAGTTAGCTGCTGGGAAGCATTGGAACGCTTTCGGATGCTTGGATATCCAGGTGAGTGAGAGTGCTGTGGTCCCCTAACGCGGTTGCTCGTAATCCGACTAGACGGATTGCGATTGTACTGCGAATTAGGAAAAATAGACATACATGCTAAGTGTTTATTTGTTTCGTTTGCATTCTAGATGTTTATTTGTTGTGCATACTTGATTTTGTTTAGTTATTGCTTGAGTATGTCTGATTAGCGAGATGATAATGATGGAAACACGAAAGTAATAAGATAATTGAAAAGAGAAAAAGAGATAATCGAGAAGGAAATACGTGATGAGAAAGTTATAAGAATGATTGAGGAATGATAAAGTGTGACATGTATGGAACGCAAAAGAGATAAAGAGAGAAAGAAAGAGAATAAACGTTTGAGTTGAAAGAGTTGAGTCGGAAAGAGAATGTGGTTATCAAAATGTGATGTGGTTGTGAAAGTGAGATGTGATTCCTCGTACACATTTTTTGGAAGAAGCTTAGTGTTGAGTTGAGCTTGCTCCTCCATTAACACTCACCCAAAAATGTGAGTTTTTGAAAAAGGTTTGAAAAGAGATTTTTGAAAAGTTTTTGTGAAAACAACATTTTGTGAAAGTTATTGGAAATGTTATCTTTTGAAAAGGTTTTGCGAAAAGGTTTACGAAATGAGGTTTTCGAAAATGTTTTGTGAAGCTTTTGTGAAAGTATGTTTGAAAGATGTTTTTGAGAAAGACGAGGAAAAGATACTGAGGATGTTGATGGAATGCTGTTGAGCATGAGTATGTGATTTGTGATGATGAGATGAGATGTGAAAGAGTGTGTCATATGAAATGAGATGAATGTGAATTGAGGCCGAGGGCCATTGAGATTTTAGGGGGAATAGATTACGTTTAGTGATCGGGCTTCATTGAAGGGATGCACCAAGGATGGGCCGATCGTTAGGTTTAAGCCGCTAATTAAAACTTAAAACTTTAAGAGACATATACAAACGCGGTGAGGTATGAGTGTCGTATCGAAGTAGTGGAGAGGAAGATACCCCGGATATCAGGGATATTCGGGTTGATGAATGCATTAGGGTAGGCTCGGGCGGTAAAACGTCACGTTTCCTTGAGTACTTTTCTGGGCAGAACGAACTCCACATGTGGTGCACTGGACTGGGTCTAATACCGTGGTAAGTTCTGCACCCGAGACCGGAATAGTGCTGTCACCCCTATGGCAGTTCAGGAACAGTGAGAGGGACTGGAACGGGGCATTTGTGATTGCCGCTGAGAGCGTGCCATGTTTATGATATTATTAAGGCTGGGCCTCCTGGTCAGGGACCATTTGTTGTGTGACAGCTGTCGTGCCCGCGTGGTAAAGGTCCTGTACTCCTGTTTGCTTCCGACTAGGTTGGGTGGTTGGCCGAGGAGATGTAGACGTGTGTGAGCTCAATGATGTGTCCCCCTCATCATTGATGCTATCCGGTATAATAAAACTTAAAAGCACAAAGATGTTTCAAACAAAAGTGTATCGAATTATCAAGCATGGAATAAAATGAGTATATAAAGAAAGAATTCATGGAATGGGAAATAAGTGTGAAAGTTATGATGAAAGGAAAATGGAATTAAGCTGTGAAAGCTGGCGAGAGAGATCCTAAAAGTGCGTTGTATAAGCGTGAATGAATTCAGTGGTTAAGGATGATAACATTGAGGTGTTTTCTGATATGTTCATTCTATTTGATTGATATGTGCTATGTGCATTTCATGTCATGATGTTTTATTTGTCGATTTTTATTTTGATTCTACCCGAGACCGTATGGTCAACCCGTTAGTGTTCGGAACACTGACTCTCTCCTACCATGTTGTCGTATCGGCACTTGCGGATATTGCAACTGGTAGGTAGTGCAGCTGAAGCGTGGTGGACTTCATCAAGGTCCGGAGTTAGACGACAAGTATTAGGAAGCAAGACTAGAAGCTAGGCATTCCCCTGGCGGAAGGTAATCCATTGTAAGTTCTTAGTTACCTAGTTCTACCATACTGTACCCCGACAATTATTTTATTTGGACTGATGTTTGGAATGAGTAAACGTGCCTCGTTTTAAATGATGTTTTGAAAACGGGTTTCAAGGTGCGGTGTCCTGTGACATCTCGGTTTGGAACTTGAAAGGTTTATGTAATGTGAGAACATGAGTTTTAAATGTAACTATGTTTTAACAAACTAAGTGTTCTCATGTTTACACAACACTTGTTTTAAAAAAAAAAAATTTGGCCCTAATTTTCACTACTTTTGTTTAAGTTTCCAAGTTGCCGAATCAGAGTGTTACAAAGTGATTGAGGCATGAGGCCATTGAGATTTAGGGGGAATGGATTGCGATTAGTGGTCGGGCTTCGTTGAAGGGATGTACCAAGGACGAGCCGACTGTTAGGACTAAGCTGTTAATTAAAACGCTAAAACTATAAAAGATTTTAAAAGACATTTACAAACGCGGTGAGGATTGAGAGTCGTATCGAAGTAGTGGAGAGGAAGATACTATGGGTATCTGCGGATACTCAGGTGGAGATTGCAGGAGGGGAGGGCAAGGACGGTGAAACGTCAAGAAGCCTGGAGTATACTTCTAGGCAGAACGAACTTCATATGTGGTGCACTAACGTGGTCGGGACTGGGTCTAATACCGTGGTAAGTTCTGCACTCGAGACTAGAAGTATACTGTCGCCCCCTCGATGCAAGTCTAGAACAGTGAGAGGGACTGGAACGGGGCATTTGTGTTTGCCGTCGAGGGCGTGCATTGATTTTATGATATGATTATGATTTGAGGCTGAGCCTCCGGGTCTGGGACCATTTGTTGTGTGACAGCTGTCGTGCCCGCGTGGTAAAGGTCCTGTACTCCTGTTTGCTTCCGACTAGGTTGGGTGGTTGACCGAGTAGATGTAGACGTGTGTGAGCTCAATGATGTTTCCCCCTCATCATTGATGCTAACCGAATTAATAAAACTTAAAAGACAAAGAAGTTTCAAAGAAAAGTGTATCAAAACATCAAGTACCGAACAAAAGTTTATAAGACAGAACACGAAAGAATTCCTGGATTAAAAGATGAGGGTTGAAGTTGTAATGGAAGAAAAATTGAGAAGGGTGTGAAAATCATGAGAAAGATCCTGAGAATGTGGTTTTAAGAGCGCGAACGATTTAAGTGGTTATGAATGATGTTAAGGATGTGTTTAGGACATTATGTTATGTTTTGTTACATTGGATTCCTATCTGCTATGTGCGTAACATGTGATATATGCTATGTTGTTCTAGTTATATTGTTCTGTCATTTGTTTATCTTTGTATTAAAACTACCCTGAGACCGTATGGTCAACCCGTTAGTGTTCGGAACACTGACTCTCTGCTACCGTGTTGTCGTATCGACAATTGTTGATATTGCAACCGGTAGGTGGCATAGCGTGTAGTGATGCATCTGCGCCCCACATGAGGGGCATAGAAGTTGTTCCTGACGAAGGTGTTAGGAGGAGATCGCGGAGGCATTGTACGAGGTCGACTCTATTTGCAACTCGAGAAGTTGGGCTGCCAAGATCCGGAGTTGGACGACAAGTCTTAGTGTGTCTGACTAGAAGATAGGCAATTCCCTCAGAGCCTTGTACTCCATTGTAAGTACTTAGTTACCTAGCTCTATCATACTGTACCCCGGCGAAAGTTTTTGGTTTAATACTGATGTTTTGGAAACAGTTAAACGGGCCAAGTTTTAAATGATGTTTTAGAAAACGAGTTTCAAAGTGCGGTGTCTTGTGACATCTCGGTTTGGAACATGAAAGGTTTATGCAGAATGAGAACATTGGTTTTGATTGTAACTGTGTTTTTGAAAATCGAAATGTTCTCATCTTGCATAACACTTGTGTTTAAAAAAAAATGGCCCTAATTTTCACTACCTTGAGTTTAAGTTTTCAAGTTGCCGAATCGGGGTGTTACATGAAACCATGGACTTTGTGATTCGGCCATGACTAGGAAACTAGGTCATGATGCTTTTTAACTTGATTCAAGTCATTGCATGTTAGCTTTATGACTATAAAAGTTGATTTAAGTTGTTGAAATGCTTTGATCTTGAGTTGATTATGATAAAGCTTGAATTTTTGGTTTTGATCTTTAAAAAGTTTTGATCTTTGCCTTGATCTTTGAAAAAGTTTTGATCTTGAGTCATGCATGTGATTTTCAAACAAAAAGTCTTGATCTTTTCTAATGCATGTCACGGTTTTAGCAAGAAACCAAAGAAAGGAGCTTTTGAAAAATGATTCTTAAATTGATCTATGTGTATCTATGTGATTATTTGACAAGCAAATATATGATCTAAGATTATTTGAAAATAAAGTTGAGATCTTTGGCTTTGCATGTTGATTTGATGATGATTTTGGTGATTTGAATGCATGCATGTAATGATCCATTGTTGAATAAGCAAAAAGTTAAGATCTTGAAGCTTGCATGTTGATTTCAAATGAAAAGATCATGCTTTTCTTTGATGTGTGTCACGGCCTTAATGAAATAAGTAGGGTAACAAGTTTTAAAATGATTTTTTTAAGCATGAACATGATTTAATTTAAGAATTGATCTTGTGCATGTCATGTTTGTGTGAAGGCCATTCGGCCATGATTGATAAAAATGAGATTTATGCTTGTTATTTTGTGAAAAGTTGATGCATGTGTGTGTTATGGATGGATTTAATGATTTCAAGTTCATGCATGTCATATTTTTGAAGTTTTAAAATATAATCTTAATTTTGTTTAAGAAAAAGTTATGAGCTTGAGTTTTAATGGAAACGTTTAAGAAAAATCTTATCATGATAATGATTAGTGCATGTTGATGTGAGTGAGTGATGTAGTGTAATGCTTTGAAAAATGTGCCTTGAAAACCTACATGATTTGATTTGATCATATGACTTTTGCATGTTGAAAAAGTGAACCAAAATCCTTGTCTTTTGCATGATGATATTCGGCCATGAGCTAGAAGAGTAGGGAATTGTGTTTGATCATTATTTAGGTTGCATGCATGATGAGATTAGTTTAATTTAAGAAGCCTAGAAGTGTATGCATGAAATAATCAATTTAAAGAAAAATAAAAATGAAACTTTGAGGTGATGTGTGGCTTTTATTTTTGTTTGTATTTAAGCTAAGAAAATGAATTAAAATTGTTTAATTTTCCTTTTGATGCTCACGATTTTTAGTCCCAAAATAAAGAAAGCAATTTCATTATTTTATGTCTTTGATTGTGAATTAAATCTTTGCAAGATTGTACCTATATGATTCGGCCAATGCATGCTTAGATGGTTGGAAAATTTTGTCCATGAAATGACCTTTGATGATGACTATATTCTATGTGTATGATAATATTTATTTGATGAAAATGATATGTTGATTTCTCTAATCTTTTCGGTTTTTAGAAATGAAAATAAATAAATTGATTGAGTTATTCAAAAATAAATTTTCATGATGTTAATTCTATGATTTCAAGGTTTAAAATTTATTGGTAATTAGAAATTGTTGACCATGGTTAATTCGGCCTTTGTTGAATTAATTAAGAGATTAAGTTTGAATGATTTTCTTAAGGATGATTGAGTTAGTATATTAAGATTATAATTCAATGATGTGACTTGGATTATGTGAGATGTGTATGCCTTGGAGATTTAATGTGTGTGTTTTATGTTAACTGAGTGTGTTTTGGAAAATTTGGATTGAATTGGATTTATCTTTGAATGAGACTTATGAATCAAGTATTAAATAAGATCCATGGAATAATTGATAAGTTTGGAAATGATGGTGGAAGGAAGAATTGATAAGATTGTGAAAGTTTTATAAGAAATTGAGTATGAAACTGTGTTTATCTTTATATGATGATGTTTATGTTGTTGCTATGATTTATTTGATGTTTGTTGTTTGTCTTAATATTTGCCTATTGTAATACCACACAGTCGACATTTAATGTTTTGGGTAGCTCACTCTCTTCTCTTGTACTTCTGCTTTGTATTGGGAAAATTTGGATGAATCTTAGATGGACAACATCGCGAGATTCCAGCTTATAAGGAAGATAGGAGCATCTCCATTGAGAGGAGATAATATTACTATGTCCACCTATGTCATAGTCTTCATAGAGATGAAGCGGCGAAGGGCAGAGATCATGGAGAGGCTTTTAGCCCGTGAGAGGAAGGAAGAGCAAGCACAAGACGACTCTATGGAAGGAACCCCAAAGGTGACAGATGACGACGATTCAGATCGGTGGTCTGAGGCCGACACGGAGGAGTGCCACAGTGACGAGGATTGGTGCCCGAGCCCCGAGGACCTCCCGACAGACGATGACGACGATTGAGAGTTTGATCAACCAAGACTCAGTGCTAGGTGGCAAGTTTTAGTATATATAACTAGAGAATAGGTAATTCCCCCAGAGTAATGTATCCCACTACAAGTTCTTAGTATCATAGCTCTATCATGCTGTACCCCAGATAAAGTTTATTTTCGTTACTGTTATTTTGACTAAATTAAAAAGGGCCTTTATGTTTCAAAGATGTTTTGGGTGATCGAGTTTCAAGGTGCGGTGTCTTGTGACATCTCAGTTTGAAACTTGAAAGATTTTCATGCAACGTGAGGACGCAAGTTTTATTAGTAATCAAATTTTGAAAAGCCTAAATGCTCTCACGTTCATGTCATACAAGTTTTTTTTTTAAAAAAAAAAGAAATTGGCCCAAATTTTCACTATATTTAATTTAAAGTAATTGTGGTTTCAAGTTCCCGAATCGGGGTGTTACAGTTGTGGTATCAGAGCAATGGTTGATCTAAGTAACTTTATGTGTGGACTTACATGCTCTCCTGTGTGACTCTTTGTGTGTGTGTTAGAATAGGGTAGCGATAGATGAGGATAGAGGTGCTAAGAATATGCGGATGTTTTCCCGGAATGCGTCAGTCTCCGTCTGCAGTGGAATCAAGGAGCAGTGATCAGTACCGTCGTGGATGTTGATGTGTGATTCGAATCTTCTTTGTTGAACTCCTCTTTGATGTGAACCTTTTTTTTGTGATGACCCTTAAGCTATGAGGTCTTGTCCCGTGACTAGAAATCTCCTCTCTTGTTGAAGCCTTTCTTGTGTAAACCCTAAGTGTTGCCAAATTGCTTTGGCAAGAAGTTTGAAAAAGCCTTTTCAGAAAATCTTAGACCCTGTTTTGTCAAAGGAATTGGATAAATTGTTATGATCATTGACGAACCCAAAGTTTCCCTTTGACCTTTAGCCAGACAGTTGTTCTTTCCTAAAGCTTTAGTGAGAATGTTGAACCCTGACATCCTATGCCAGTTTAGTAGATACTCCTAAGTTAGGAAGTGAGTAGTGAAGTGTTGAGTTGCAAAGACCAAAGGAAATAAGGATTAGTTGGTATGAATGAAAGGACGTATGAGTTTTGGAGAAGAATAGGAAATCCCCTTTTAAGTCTTAATTAAGTGGCTGACTGTGTAAGGTGATTAGGATTAAGAGTTTTGAGGTCGGAATAGTCAAAATGATGGTTTAGATGGTGATAAGATGAGGAGGAACTTAAGGTGACATTTAGAATTTAGAGTCATAAGTGTTTCGATTGGAGTCGAAGAGTGGTTATACAGAGGTGAATAAGTGATGATATGGCGAAGTCGGATTGATGAGGTAGAGGAATTTGTGGTTAGAACCCTTAAGTATTGACCCAAAGTTAGGCTGAAGAGTTAAGACTTGATGTTTTGAGGAATAATAGGTCTCTGAACTGAAAGAATTTTGATGGTTTAGAACCGGTGATAAATAGAAAAAGGTGGAAAGAGGTTTAGAGTGTTTAAGTTATATGATTAAGTGTTTAAGGTAGGGAGTAAGATAGTACATATTTCTTGAGGATTAGTGGTTGTTAGAGAAAAAGGAAGATGTAATGGTGAAGTCTAGAAGTCGGATAAGGGCAATTAATTGGTGAGGTGTAAGACAATCAGAGGATAGATTGAAGCTAAGTGATAAGAAATCTTGTAAGACCGATCAAAAGTGGTGAAGGATGAGAGTTTTAGAGGTTAAGTCGGTAATGAAGAATGTGGTGTATAAAGATATGATTATTTTAAGTTGGGGAGTAAGTAGAGATGTGAGATTTGGGAATAGCCTAATTAAGCTTGAACTGATGAAGAGAAGCTCAACCCTAAGAGTAGTAGTGTCTTGACCCCAAGTGAGCGTAACCATGTTGTTTTTGAACGCTGTTCTGATGCCATTAAACCCCTTTATTTGATTGATTCAGTGAAACCGTGTTGTTTGTACCCCATCATGTTTGTTGTTGAAAGTACGCCAAGAGATTACTTTTGCAAGTAATCCGTTTGATTTGCTCATAAGAACGGCGAATAGACAGTGCATATCCAAGGTCGCGACGATTGCTGCAGTTAAAGAGGAAAGGAATTACTCCAAGGAGCTACGCGTTCACAGATCAGACCCACTCTGCGCAGCATTTCTCGAGGACGAGAAATCTTCAAGTTGGGGGAGAATGTAACATCCCGCATTTTCCCATACGTGCGTAAACGAATTCTGTCAAGATAAATCTTGAGGTTCTGTTTTATAAAATATTTTCAGACAAGTATTTTACGTGAGTAAGATATAAAGTGTTGATTTTCATGGATTTTTATGTACAAAGTATTTTATAGATGAGAAAAGGATGATTTTATTTGAAATGAATTTCCTCTTGGATTTGTTAACTTTGAAAATTCGTATCTTTTAAACCGTAACTCGGAATTTTATGATCTTTATATGAAAACGATTGTCTTGAAACGAAGAATTTGAAAATGTAACTTTTGGAATTTTCTGGATTGATTTATAAAAATTTATTCTCTGGATTTGGAAGAACGAATTTTGAAGTGTATTGGTTACAAAAGCTAGCTAGAAACTTCAAATGAATTTGTCTTTTTGGAAATTTCTTATGTGTATGAAAAACTTACTTTTAAAAATCATTTGGAGATTTTAATTATATTTATTTTATGTATATAATTATTTTACCTTAAAAGAGTTTAAATTCCTTTATGATGAGAAATGTGTTTTGTAGAAAATAAAGCTATTGTCATGGCATGAATCTAATATGTGATATGTGTTTGGTTTGAGGTGTGAATGATAAATGATGCATAAAAATAATTGTGTGAATGTGATTCTTTGGAAATATTTGCATTATTGTATGAATTAGTTATTATAGTGTCTTAAGTGAATGTGATTAGAAAATAAAAATATAAGATGTGTGTATGTGCGTGTGTGCTACGGTCTTGGTGTGTGTGTGTGTGTAAGTTTAGGATTTTAATTTTTAGGAAAAGGAGTTCATAGGATAAGTGGAACCATTTGGAAATTTAGTGAGATAGGATTTGATAGAAAAAATTAGAGTAGTAGAGGTAATCATCCTAGAAATGACCTAATGCCCTAATTTACTCACCATGTACCCTTTGATGTGATTCCTTACATGCAAACTTTTGGAAGCCCAAAATTACCCCTCCCATTATGCTTAGACCGAAACCAAAAACCAAGGGCAAGGGAGGAATAATTCGGTTGCCTATATATAACAAGAGCCTTAGTTCATTTTTCCTCCACTTCATTTCCATTTCCTCATTTGCACCCAAACACTTCTAAGAGCCCCTCAAACTCTTAGAAAGGAAAAGAAAAGAAAAGAGAGAGAGAGAGAGAGAGAGAGTTGGCCGAGAGTGAGAGGAAGAGGAAGAAGAGAGTTAGGATCTTGATCAAGGTTGCCTCTTTGAAGATCAAGAGTGTTAGGAGCTAGGAGATCAACCTCTTCTTGGTAGGTGATTTGAAAATCAAGAAAGAAGATTATGTTAGTTAGGTTTTTCTTTTGGTTTTGTAATTTTGCTTTTTCTTTTTCCTTGCATGTTTATTTTCATGGCATGAAAGATGAGTGCATGTATTATTTATGCTTGATCATGGACTTTTAAGACTTAAAACGATTTGTAATATGTGAAACCATGGACTTTGTGATTCGGCCATGACTAGGAAACTAGGTCATGATGCTTTTTAACTTGATTCAAGTCATTGCATGTTAGCTTTATGACTATAAAAGTTGATTTAAGTTGTTGAAATGCTTTGATCTTGAGTTGATTATGATAAAGCTTGAATTTTTGGTTTTGATCTTTGCCTTGATCTTTGAAAAAGTTTTGATCTTGAGTCATGCATGTGATTTTCAAACAAAAAGTCTTGATCTTTTCTAATGCATGTCACGGTTTTAGCAAGAAACCAAAGAAAGGAGCTTTTGAAAAATGATTCTTAAATTGATCTATGTGTATCTATGTGATTATTTGACAAGAAAATATATGACCTAAGCTTATTTGAAAATAAAGTTGAGATCTTTGGCTTTGCATGTTGATTTGATGATGATTTTGGTGATTTGAATGCATGCATTTAATGATCCATTGTTGAATAAGCAATAAGTTAAGATCTTGAAGCTTGCATGTTGATTTCAAATGAAAAGATCATGCTTTTCTTTGATGTGTGTCACGGCCTTAATGAAATAAGTAGGGTAACAAGTTTTAAAATGTTTTTTTTAAGCATGAACATGATTTAATTTAAGAATTGATCTTGTGCATGTCATGTTTGTGTGAAGGCCATTCGGCCATGATTGATAAAAATGAGATTTATGCTTGTTATTTTGTGAAAAGTTGATGCATGTATGTGTTATGGATGGATTTAATGATTTCAAGTTCATGCATGTCATATTTTTGAAGTTTTAAAATATAATCTTAATTTTGTTTAAGAAAAAGTTATGAGCTTGAGTTTTAATGGAAATGTTTAAGAAAAATCTTATTATGATAATGATTAGTGCATGTTGATGTGAGTGAGTGATGTAGTGTAATGCTTTGAAAAATTTGCCTTGAAAACCTACATGATTTGATTTGATCATATGACTTTTGCATGTTGAAAAAGTGAACCAAAATCCTTGTCTTTTGCATGATGATATTCGGCCATGAGCTAGAAGAGTAGGGAATTGTGTTTGATCATTATTTAGGTTCCATGCATGATGAGATTAGTTTAATTTAAGAAGCCTAGAAGTGTAACACCCCGATTTGGAAAACTCGAAATAAACACTCATCAGATATTAATTAATTCTTTTTGGAAAAATAGGGTGAATTTTTTTTTTGAAAGCAAACAAGAATAAAACTCGACTGTCAAGCTTTCCAAAACAAGGTATTACTTTTTAAAATCCTTTTTCTCAAAAACGTTTGCGGAAATTTATGAAAGCAGTTTGACATTTGGAAACTCACTTTCAACAAGTGAGGAAAACGTTTGGACAATTTCGAAAATATGTTCGACTTGCTTAAGAAGAGTTTACCTGTCTGACTGTGACAGTCCTTCAAGTAAACAGTTTGGAAACAAATCATAAAGGTGTTTACAAAAGTGGCCACCACAGAACATCAGTGCCATTCCTACATAAACGTATGTCTTAACAAAAGCAATTCCAAAAGAAAAGGGGTACACTTGATAAGCATAACAGCAAGGGTCCATCGGGAACCTAGATATAACTACTAGCAGAAGCTCTTTCTCGATCCACAACGTAAGTCTTCAAAAGCAATCTTTGTCGTCCATCAGTAGCCCTCTCGTCGGCGCATCACGATCAGTAGGTCCTCCCTCCGGGAGTAGCATCACCAGCTCCACCGTCTTTTAGAATCGAAGATCCATAGTCACATGTGCACAAGAAGTTGAGAGAGTAAGTTATCCGAATGGAATTACTCCCATCGACTTCTTGGAATTACACTAGCGACGCATACCAGAACATAACAAACAATACAAACAGCACAAACAGCTAATTATGCAAAATGCATGAGGATGCAATGCAATCGTCGCATAAGCTAACTCTTTATCTTTCACTTAAGGGAATCTCTTTTAATTAGTTATCTCGCAAGGTTGAATCTCTCAGCAATTCGTTTCTCAAAGTCGAAGTCTCTTAGTTCACATATCTCGAGTCACCCGTATCGGGTTCAGGTCTACATCTCCTCGTATTTCATAAACCTAGTCAGAAGCAATCAGAAGTACAGGATCTCTACCACACCGGCTCCTGGAGACTACACCAAGATACACTATAAAATGCCCGGGAAAAATGTCATGACAAAGGGTGTCAACCTCCACCGTGTTCAAGCATCCCTCTTCTGATCCTGATTTAGTCAAGGGGGCGTCAGTCATCTGTCTAGTGGTCATGTAGTACTTCAGCTACGACACCAGACTACCTACCCAACCTCGGATGGTCAACCCAGGTCACTGTAGCTTTTCCCCGCCTAGACAGACTCCTCTTAGGCTTCTTGACGTGTCACCGTCATTGCCTTCCCCTATCCTAATCATCAAGTGATTACCACGCAGGTAAGCACCATGTCTTCCTCTCCACTACTTCGGGTAAAGGTTTTGAGTCGTAAAGGTTATACTCGATTATCCTAATGTCGACCCATCCTAAGTCACCTTCGCCATATAGCACCAACCATATGTGGGTTGCTTCTTGTGGGACTCGACTACTACATTTGACGGGCTTCGACCCATCCTGAGTCATTCTCAACACGTAGCCACAACCATATTGATACACTTTCAACATATGGCAACAGCCATATAGATACACTTTCAAAATACGGCAACATCCATATAGATACACTTTCAACATTCGGCAACAACCATATAGATACACTTTCAACAAGTGGTTACAACCACTTAGATACACTCTCATCAGGTGGCTACGACCACATAGATACACTTTCAGCAAGTGGCTACGACCACATAGATACACTCTCAATATATGGCTACAACCATATAGGTACACTCTTTATAGAATTCAGCATCCGTTGTATCCACACTCGAAGACCTCGTCGTCGTCACTGTATCAGCTCGATTCACACATTCGGCGCATCTGCATCATCCGGTGCCATCACGCGTTCCACCCCTTGGAGTTTCGCTCGAGTCGTTGGGGGAATTCCTTATAATTTTCTATGTCTTTTCTACTCATATCTTATATCGCGGGATGATGCATTATGCTCATGCAATGACAATATGACACAATATATCTCAACATAAATAAATATATCAATCAATCAATACCATGTAATGGTATAGGTCTGAGTCTTCGTATACCTCGATACAGACAATCACACAATTTATCGGGTATACTACTAGCTACGCTAGACCTTTACTCCGACTTTGAGAGAGTATGGAGTGTCATAGCATACTCACTAGACACCAAAGCGTCTTAGGATAACTTCTCTCTCACCTGGATTCGCAGTTACCGAATCTACATGTTCCGAGTGATCTGCTCCCTTCGTAGTCTCCCCGACTCCAACTTCTTTCAAGTCCCAGAAAGTAAATATATGAGTATTAAACTTTATTTAATTATCATCCTTAAAATTATTCTCAAGACAACTTAAGAAAAATTCAAACATTGTCTTCATTTAAAACCAAAACATCAATTCTCTTTGACTCTAACTTGTCCCAAGTCAACACTAACTTTTACACTTTAAAATCATGAGAAAACAATCAATTAAATTCATTTAAAACAAAAGTTTCTTTGCTGGTCCCCTTTGGACAGCAATGAGTTCAAATCCAAAAACACCAAAAAATCGCACTTTTCAAATCAACTTTGACCTAGATCAAATATCCTCAAAAACTCAACTTTAAAACACTTTGAAAATACTTTAAATAGGAAATGTGACTTAGAAAATTCTGGACAGCATCATGTCCTAAGTTTTAAATTCATTTTCCATTGTTTAAAACCAAATTCAAAAGCACAAACAACCAAGAATCACGAAAATAATCAAATAGACACTATGATCGATAATTCATCAAGTTCAAACACTTAAAACCAATTGTGGACAGCATAGTATTCAAAAAGAATAAATCGAACAATCATTCATTTATTTCAAACATCACATAATCACAATTCATCAAGTTAAGTCAAACATAGCATACTCACATACTCATCCACATATGTGACTCAATCAAATAAGGAAAATCAAACTCTTAAGTACACATGAACCAAATCATGCATCATATATACACTTAGTCACATTTTCATTGATCTTTCACTTAATTAATTCCATCTTAGCAAAACTTCATCTTAAACATGTCAAAATCGTATGCATCAAGGGTTGTTTTTTTTTTAATTATTTTCTTCAAGGATCAACTTCACAATCAACACATATTTTCATGTCATGAACACATATACATTCAAGAGAATTTTACTCTGTAACACTCCTTGTATATCATCTTACTTTATAAGAAAAGTAAGAAGTTTATGAAAACTTGGACTTGTTATCGTTGGGAAAAGATCTGAAAATAATAATTTTCCCTTCCCTTGAAAGTTCCTTTTCACAAACACTTGATTAGTAATGAGGTTGACTAACAAAATCAGAGTTTGCGAAAACATAGTAAAATTATCATATTATACCCCCAAAATATATCAAGTGTAACAAGTCCATTAATACCAAATAAGTATAATTATGAAACTGAATTCCTCTTATAATACCTTTTTCCAAAATATGTATCATATAAGTTCTACTAAAAATAGAAATGTTATAGAGCTGGTCACTGGTCCTTTGTCCAAACATCCTTCTGGTCGGATCCTCGATATCTGCACAACGGGTTCCCAACCCACACTTTCTATACTCTGCATACACCTAAGGGACACCTCCCTTTACTGATTCTTGTGCAAGCTAGATGCACGATCAACACCTAATAAGGGCATGGGGGTTAGCTATACATATTCGCATAATCAAATGAGAATAAAACTAACATCCACAAGTTAACATGTAGCAAATCATGATGCATAATCATATGAGTACACCCGGTTAATCCTAACAATTCTTTCAATGCAGGTGGCATGATGCATGATTTCCTTCCACAACTAAGGCCTCTAAAAGTCCATCTTGGACATCCATCCAATACACCGTTGTGTTCCCGGAACACCGACATTCATTCCCAGAATGTAATGCCGAACCATACTTGGATAATACGCATCACTCCCAGAGTGTGCACCACGTTCCCAGAACGTGTAGCAAACCATACTTGGAATAATAAGCATCACTCCCAGAGTGTGCACCACGTTCCCAGAACGCATAAAAACCAGGTCCCGGACACTGACCACATATCTATAATGTGTCATCAAGTAGGTTGCATATCAATGTGTTCCCAGAACACTAACATACGTTCCCAGAACGTATAAAACCAGGTCCCAGACACTGGCCACATATCTATAATGTGTCATCAAGTAGGTTATAATTTGGTACTCCCGGAGTACCCTCCTCATATTCCCAGAATATGATAAACGTTCCTACCAACCAAACTTCCATTCTATATGAATGCACAATCATTAAGGTTGGTTTTATCTTTAATTCCATTATTATACCAATGTGTTCCCAGAACACTAACATACGTTCCCAGAACATATCGCAAACCATACTTGGAATATAATCAAGCACCACTCCCAGAGTGTGCATCACGTTCCCAGAACGTGTCCAAGAAACCATGTCCCAGACAATGGCCACATTCACAGAATGTGTCATCAAGTTGGTTGCATCAGTTTAGTACTCCTAGAGTACAGGGTCGTGAACCCCGAACATCATAAACAATCCTTGCCAACCTATTTCATCACCTTTCTCAATGCATGCATCGCATACATAATTACTAAGGTTGGTCTTTCCATTAATTACTGTGATTTAGAAATATTCCAATTTCTCTTTTGAATGATTTATTTGAGGTATAGACTTTGACACAAAATCCTCCTTTGAATTATCTCAAATCATGCCCTTAAACTTATATTGGGTAAAACAAAGTCAATGGTATTCAAAAACTTAACTTTTTATTTTTCAGATTCAGGTACTAACCGGTTACAGTTCCAGGCTAACCGTTTAGAATTACAGACCTGAACTGTTTACCATTGTAATTCAGAAAACCCTTTTTCTTGAATTCCCTACCCAATCCATAAACCAGTTTAACAATGTTTATACCTCAAAACCACTGTTAATATCATTCAAAAGTCTAGATCACATTTCATTGTCCAATGAGCATAATTTCCTCTGGAAACTATCTCATTACCTCAAGGTATTAACTCTTTAACTGCAATCTGAACTATAACAGTGAAATCAACTTATTTTCAGATTGTTTTCCATGAAATTAAGGCCTAGATTTGAGTAGGATTTATAAGACCCCAATGCTGATTTTGTAAACTTATTTTCTTTTGCATTTTAACAGTGTCTAACCGGTTACGAATATCGAGTAACCGGTTAGATTATGTAGTCTGACACTAAAACATGAGTTTTAACAAACCATTCTCTTCACTACTCAAATCTAACCAAATTTCAACCTTTAACAGAGTTCATATACCTTAAATAAATATGTTTAAACACAGAAACATATCTATCTTGCATGCATTCAATTTGGATACACAAATTGCACATAATTGCACATATTTCACAACTTAATGCATCAATTCACATAATATCCAAGTAAGTCATGAAATCAACATCAACATAGCTTGCATGCATTCAGATAACATTGTTCAAAACATCAATTGAGCTCAAATTGGCCTCCACGCCATTTAACCATTTCAACTTATGCCCTTTGAGTCTCTTGGTGACTCATCCTATATTCTACCACAATTTATTCTCATTCAAGCAAATAGTAAGCTTCCCCCTTACCTTAGGTTCGTGCTTGAACAAGATTTGAGCAGAGATTTGAGGTAGAACACCAACCACCCAAAGCTCCTCCTCAAACCAGATCCGTTTTGACAGGGTAGATTGATCAAGGAATTTGGAACATGAAATGGACATGGAAATTAGGGAAAATGGTCATTATCAAAACCATGCAACATGAACTTTGAAAGGAAACCAAGTCTAGAACAAGAGAAAGCTTGAGCTTACCAAAATCGAAGCTCAAAGTCAGTTCCAGAAACCCAATACAGAACTGTGACAGTTTTGAATCTCCAACTTCATGAATCGATTTCTCCTAGCTCAAGAACTCTCAACTCACAAACTTTATCTCAATACAAAGCCCTTGATTCAAGATTTGTAATGGTGTATCACTCGCTTATCAACACTCAGAGAAGAAGAAGAATTTACCCACACGAATCAGAAACCCTAATCAGCCTCTTCAACACCAAATGCAAAAATCAACCCCAAATCCTCAGAAATTCAGCCTTTTATAGACGAATTGGAGTAACATGCATACCGACGCGTGTTCTCCATTGATCTGAGGCTGGTTTCGTGGCGATTTCTGGATTAATTGGGTGATTACTCATCAAACACACTAATCCCAATTTCTGAGTTCATCGTGTAACCGGTTAGACAACCCTTCTAACCGGTTACATACTGATAAAATTCAAAAATTAATAATTTAATTACTCTTTCTTCAAAAACCTTTTTAATATTGCAATTAGGTCCCAACCCAAGGGCTAATTTACAATATTCACATTTTTGTACAAAATAACCATATAAAAATATATCTCATATTTTTATATAAAAACACATAATGTACAAAAACTAAAACCTTCAAAACTAATATAAATCAATTATAAAATAATTGTTATAATCAATTTCTTGGTTATTTGGGAGACGAAAATTAGGGGTGTTACATACTCAAAAGTTAAGGTCCAAACCGTGACCTTAACTAGATTTTCTTAAAAATGTTTTCAAAGTTTCAAGACTCAAAAACAACTCCAAATTCAATCAACAATTTTCACATAATTCATCAAGCAAGTAAAAACACAATCCTAGCATATTTTCTTATACAAAACTGTGAGCATCATACAACTCCTAAACAATTTTATTTCACATTTAACACTTAAGATCAACACAAAGTTCATGGAGATCATATACACATAACCAAAATCCAACATCAAAGCCTCTAACCCAAAGATCAAGTACGAACCATGGCTAATCATAGTAAATCACACAATTTATAATCACTCAAACATCACTAAATTGCAAGATCACAACATGCAAGAGACCAAACAAAAGAAAATCAAGCTTTTATGCACAACAACAAAGAACCGTGGCTAACATAAAAGAAATCATCAAGTACGTCATAGATCAAATATAGATCGTAACATGCATGAAGTCACAAACGCTAGATCCTTGAAAAACTTTTCATGAAAACTTAAAATCAAGTTCTCTTCCAAAACACTTTTAAGAAATCAAAGAGGAAAACTTTAAGGTCATGGAGGAAAACATTTTCTTAACAAAACTTCAAGATCATGTTTAAAAATCAACATGCATGGTAGTAAAACCTTTAGATATAACACAAAAGCAAATATGCATCAACAAAATCAAAGTCTTTTAGAAGGAAAGCATGAAAATGAAAAAGAATCAAAGAAAAGGGTTTAAAACTTTTAGATCACGAAACAAATTTCTTACTTAATCAAAACTTTCAAAAATCAAGTCCAATTCCTTGGTTTCCCTCCCTATTCCTCACGGTTTTATCTTTCCTTTTCCTAAGTCCATGGTTTCTCCTTCTCTCCTTCGCTATCTTGGTTGATCTTGCTTAGGTTGTGAAGAGTTTGGTGTTGAGGTTTGGTTCTCCTTCTTCTCTTTCCTAATTTGGCCACTCTCTTCTTTCTCTCTCACCAAGAGCTTGTTGTAGCTCTTGAGTGTTGGGTTTAGTTTGGAGAAGAAATGAAGAAATAAAAACAAGGGATGTGGGTGTGTTGATCACTCCCTCATGGTTTGGTTAGTGTGTGTGGGTGTTGGTTTTGTTTGAGAGAAAGGATGAAGATGGAAGAATGTAGAATGAAGGAATGAAAATGAACTCTCTCTCTCTCCACACGGTTTTTGGCCCCTTTCTTTTATTCATTTTCACTTTTTCCTAATTGCCATTAAGGGCTTGCATGGAGGGTTAGCTTGCAAATACTTGGGGACTAAGTCACAAAACTTGGAGGCCAAGTTTTGTTCTAAAGTCCCCCACGACCTCCTTCCTTGTTCCTTCCTTTTCTTCACTTTTTCTTCTCTTATGTCATGCTTGGTCATGGGGATGATATCATGGTTTGACTATAAGGCATGCCACTTGGTAACCATGCAAATGAGCTTGGTGGCTAAGCTATTCACCTAGCATTCGGCCATGGAAGGTTTAGGATAGGTTAGATTAGCTAATTAGGTTTAAGGCACTAATTAGGGTTCTAATCATAATTAGGGTAGGATTAGGTTAATTAATCTAGGTTTAGTCCACTAATCCTTAGTGATTAGGGCTTAATAAAGGATTAAGGTACTGATCAAAAACTTAATCTTTTCTAACATAGGTTTATGGAAAGCTAATTCCGGGTTAGCTCATTAACCTTCAGGATTTAGAGTTTAAGAGAGTAATTAAGTTCTTAATCAAGAATTAAGAACTCGATTAGGGTTTCTAGAGACGATTGGACTTTGATTCTTTGAGACTTGAAATAAAATAATTTTCCATCTTAAAATCATATGCATGAAATTAGGAAAACAAAATCAAACCTTAAGCAATCAAACACACAAAATCACAACACAAGTAAATCAAGCATAAAAATCCATTATGAATTCAAACTCCTTTAAATCAATTCTCGATTCAATTAGGTTAAAATAATTTTCATGATTTGGGACTTGTAGAAGTGAGTCAAATGGGCAGATGTTACATCCTCCCCAACTTAGAAATTTCTCGTCCTCGAGAAATCGCGTACCTGTTTCAAACAAATGAGGATACGAATCCCTCATGCTACTCTCACGCTCCCACGTAGCATTTTCACCATTCACAGAATTCCAAATAACCTTAACTAGAGGAATATCCTTTCCTCGAAGAGTCTTTATACTCCGACTGTCTATCCTTAAAGGTAAGGTCTCGTACGTAAGATTTTCCTTGAGTTGAATAGAGTCGGGTTTGATGATGTGAGAAGAATCACTAACATACCTTCTAAGTTGTGACACGTGAAAGACAATGTGTAGGTTGGAAAACATTGGGGGTAAGGCAATTTCATAAGCTACTAGTCCTACACGTTTCAGGATTTGGTAAGGTCCTATGAATTTTGGGGTAAGTTTTCGGGTCTTAAGCACTTTGCCAATCCCAGTAGTGGGCACTACTCGCATGAATACATGATCGCCTTCATTAAACTCGATAGGAGTCCTTCTCTGATCATAGTAACTCTTCTGCCGGCTTTGCGCACTTCTCATCTTTTCCTGAATCATTTTAATCTTTTCTGTCATTTGTTGAACCATTTCCGGACCCAAAATAAGATTCTCTCCAGTTTCAAACCAACATAGTGGCGTTCTGCATTTCCTTCCATACAAAGCTTCATAAGGAGCCATCCCTATGCTTGAGTGATAGCTGTTATTGTACGTGAATTCAATCAGTGGTAGAAGAGTATCCCATCCTCCTACTTGTTCCAAAACACAAGCTCTAAGAAGATCCTCCAGCGATTGAATGGTCCTTTCCGACTGTCCGTCCGTCTGAGGATGATAAGCCGAACTCAGCTGAAGTCTTGTTCCGAGTGCAGCACGTAGACTATTCCAAAACTTCGAAACGAATCTCGGATCTCTGTCTGAGATGATGTTTGTTGGTACTCCATGAAGTCTCACTACCTCGTTGACATATATGGTTTCTAGCTTCTCCAACGGATACTTCACATTGATAGGTAAGAAATGAGTGCTTTTGGTTAATCGATCGACAATTACCCAAATAGCGTCAAATCCTCTTCGGGTTTTTGGCAAAGCAGTTACGAAATCCATGAAAATACTGTCCCACTTCCAACTTGGAATTTCCAATGGTTGTAACACTCCACCGGGTTTCTTGTGTTCAATCTTAGCCTTTTGACACACCAGACACTTCGAAACATACTCCGCTACTTCTCTTTTCATACCAGACCACCAAAACATCTTCTTCAAATCTTGGTACATCTTGGTTGCTCCGGGATGGATACTCAGCTTACTCTTATGAGCCTCTTCCAAAATCATTTCCCTTATTTCCTTGTCTTGTGGTACACAAATCCGTCCTTTACGCTTCAGCACTCCGTCAACTCCTATTTGGAATTCAGTCTCTTTTTCTTCTGAAACCATCTGCTTCTTTATTAGCAACTCCGGATGGTTTGATTGACCTTCCTTGACTCGTTCCATAAACTCATTCGATACGACCAACATTCCCAAAATCATACTTCTCGGATTCATCCTAACTTCCAGGTTCATATCTCTGAATCGCTCGATTAACTCCATCTCTTTCACCATCATTGCGGACACATGAAGAGATTTTCTACTCAAAGCGTCTGTTACTACGTTCGCTTTCCCCGGGTGGTATTGTAGCTCGAAGTCGTAATCTTTCAGAAACTCCATTCATCGCCTTTGTCTCATGTTCAACTCCTTCTGATCAAAAAGATACTTAAGACTCTTATGATCGCTGAATACCTCGATCCTTGCTCCATAGAGGTAATGTCGCCATATCTTCAGAGCAAAAACTACCGCAGCTAACTCCAAGTCGTGAGTTGGGTAATTTTGCTCGTGAATCTTCAGTTGTCTAGAAGCGTAAGCTACGACTTTTTGCTCTTGCATCAGAACGCAACCTAAACCTTGCTTCGACGCATCGCAATAAACACTGAAACTTTTCTCCGGGTCAGGTAAAACAAGCACTGGGGCTGTAGTTAACCTCCTCTTTAATTCCTGAAAACTCTCTTCGCACTTCGTTGTCCACACGAACGGTTGTCCTTTCCTAGTTAACTTCGTCATTGGCAAAGATAACCTTGAAAATCCTTCGATAAAACGCCTATAATATCCTGCCAAACCGAGAAAACTTCAAATTTCCGTCACCGTCGTTGGCACTTTCCAGTCCAAAACCGCCTTTACTTTGGCTGGGTCTACTGCTATTCCTTCCTTTGAGATCACGTGACCCAAGAAATTCACCTCTTCCAACCAAAATTCGCACTTCGAGAGCTTCGCATACAGCTGTCTCTCCTTCAAAATCTGCAGAACTATCCTCAAATGTTCCCCATGTTCCTCTTTGCTCTTGGAATAAATGAGGATATCGTCTATGAATACTACCACGAACGAATCTAAATAGGGTTGAAAGATTCTGTTCATGTAATCCATAAACACTGCAGGAGCATTAGTCACTCCGAAAGGCATGACTAAGTACTCGAAATGTCCATATCGGGTCCTAAAAGCAGTCTTCGGAATGTCATCTTCCTTTACTCGAATCTGGTGATAGCCCGATCGAAGATCGATTTTCGAAAACACCGCAGCTCCCCTCAACTGATCCATCAGGTCATCTATCCTAGGCAGAGGATACTTATTCTTGATTGTTACCTTATTCAACTGGCGGTAGTCGCCACATAACCTCATACTATCGTCCTTCTTCTTCACTAGCAAAACTGGAGCTCCCCACGGCGACACACTGGGTCTGATGAGTTGCTTTTCCGCCAACTCCTCGATTTGGTTTTTCAGCTCAGCTAGCTCCACTGGAGCCATTCGGTAGGGCGCTCTAGAGATTGGTCCAGTTCCCGGTATCACATCGATTGAAAACTCGACCTTTCGAACAGGTGGTAATCCAGGATTGTCGTCAAGGAAAACTTCAGGGAAGTCTCGAACTACAGGCAGTTCTTGAATGTGATTGTCCACATTGTCGTCCAAAGAAGTTGAGATCATGTATACATGGGCTCCCTCTCTTAGAGAAGCCATGATTTGATTGGCAGATACGTGCTTTGGTAAGGATTCGTCAGGGTTTTCAAAAGATAGGGTCTTAGTGAAACAATTCAACTAAACATGGTTAGCGGATAACCAGTCCATTCCTAAGATAACATCGATTTGGGATAAGGGTATCGTTATCAGGTCAGTGGGAAAAGTCCTATCATCTATCACTATAGGGCACTTAGGGCAAAAAGTCGAAACTGTGACTGGGTCACTAGTAGGGGTAAACACAAGCAAATCATATGGTAGAGAAGCTACCATTAAGTGCAACCTACTCACAACATCATTCGATATAAAAGAGTGTGTGGCACCCGAATCATACAACACATTCAAGGAATTCTCGCGTATAAGACATGTACCTTGGATAAGACTGTCGTGGTTTGAAGCCTCTACACCACTCATCGTGAAAACTCTTCCTTTCTCCTGAGGCTTAGTAGTAGTCGAAACATTCCTTTCTTGTCTTGGCTTGGTGCACCGGTTTGCATAGTGACCGGTCCCTTGGCTGTTGAAACAAACTATCTTGGAGCGACATTGACCAAAGTGGTGTCGACGACACTAAGCACAGTACGGAGCTGAAGTTCCAGAGTTCCTATCAGCATTATTGGGACGATTCCTACTTCCATTGTTGCTCCAAGTGTTGGCATTCCTATTACACTGGTAGCCATTGTTGCGATTGTTGTTCCCTCGGAACCACGATCCTCTATGCTGATTGTCCCTTCTTCCTCCAGATCCATCGTAGGGTCCTCGCCCATGCTGGGTTCCTTGCCTCACATTCTGGTAATTTGGGGTATTCCTCATTGGTCCATAGGAACTTGAGGGTACAACAGTCTTATTGCCCACACTCTTCGCCTTAAGTCCATCCTCATAGATTCTGCATCTGCTTACTAAGAGCGGGAAGCTATCGATTCCCATGTGTATGAAAGCCATCTTAATCTCAGTCTTAAGTCCATCGAGAAACTTTGCGCACTTCGACTGGTCGTTTCCAGGCTGATTGTAGTGCGGCACGTACTTCACCTGTTCCTCAAACTTCGCAGCATACTCGTCGACTGACATATTCCCTTGAGTCAAGTGCATGAACTCAATCTCCTTCTTCAGTTTCATGTCGATAGGAAAATACTTCTCTAAGAACCTTTGCTTGAAGGACTCCCAAGTGATAGCCTCTTGCTGAACCTCCATAACTTGCCTAGTATTTTCCCACCAGTCAGACGCCTCCTTGGTTAGCATGTAGACCGCGTAGGTTACCTTCTGAGCATCTGTGCACTGCATAGCGGTGAAGATCTTCTCTAACTCCCTAATCCACTCATTAGCGTTCTCCGAAGCGTATCCATCGGCGAATTCCTTAGGGTTCCTCTTACAAAACTCATCTAATCCCCTATATTCCTGAGGGCCTAAGTTTTGGTTCTGGTTGTTCTGCTGAGCCTGCTGGTGCATCTCGTTGAGATTCTCATTCATGCCCAGAAGAGCAGCAGTCAGCTCGTTTAGCATGTCCTCGGTGTTTCGAGCTGCTTCAGAAGCAAGTCTACCTCTTCCTCTTCCAGACATTGTGAACTATATTCATTAACGCACTAACGATTTAATATACCAAATATCGCATCTAATCACACAACCTAAATATATCTAGAGAGCACACAACAGAGAACATGTAAGGCCATGTTCAGGCCGCATGGACAACCATTTCTATGATACCACCAAGTGTAACACCCCGATTTGGAAAACTCGAAATAAACACTCTTCAGATATTAATTAATTCTTTTTGGAAAAATAGGGTGAATTTTTTTTTTGAAAGCAAACAAGAATAAAACTCGATTGTCAAGCTTTCCAAAACAAGGTATTACTTTTTAAAATCCTTTTTCTCAAAAACGTTTGCGGAAATTTCTGAAAGCAGTTTGACATTTGGAAACTCACTTTCAACAAGTGAGGAAAACGTTTGGACCATTTAGAAAATATGTTCGACTTGCTTAAGAAGAGTTTACCTGTCTGACTATGAGAGTCCTTCAAGTAAACAATTTGGAAACAGATCATAAAGGTGTTTACAAAAGTGGCCACCACAGAACATCGGTGCCATTCCTACATAAACGTATGTCTTAACAAAAGCAATTCCAAAAGAAAAGGGGTACACTTGATAAGCATAACAGCAAGGGTCCATCGGGAACCTAGTTATAACTACTAGCAGAAGCTCTTTCTCGATCCACAACGTAAGTCTTCAAAAGCAATCTTTGTCGTCCATCAGTAGCCCTCTCGTCGGCGCATCACGATCAGTAGGTCCTCCCTCCGGGAGTAGCATCACCAGCTCCACCGTCTTTTAGAATCGAAGATTCATAGTCACATGTGCACAAGAAGTTGAGAGAGTAAGTTATCCGAATGGAATTACTCCCATCAACTTCTTGGAATTACACTAGCGACACATACCAGAACATAACAAACAATACAAACAGCACAAACAGCTAATTATGCAAAATGCATGAGGATGCAATGCAATCGTCGCATAAGCTAACTCTTTATCTTTCACTTAAGGGAATCTCTTTTAATTAGTTATCTCGCAAGGTTGAATCTCTCAGCAATTCGTTTCTCAAAGTCGAAGTCTTTTAGTTCACATATCTCGAGTCCATCGTATCGGAATTCAAGCTTTAGGGTTTCGGGTTCAGGTCTACATCTCCTCGTATTCCATCCACCTAGTCAAAAGCAATCAGAAGTACAGGATCTCTACCACACCGGCTCCTGGAGACTACACCAAGATACACTATAAAATGCCCGGGAAAAATGTCATGACAAAGGGTGTCAACCTCCACCGTGTTCAAGCATCCCTCTTCTGATCCTGATTTAGTCAAGGGGGCGTCAGTCATCTGTCTAGTGATCATGCAGTACTTCAGCTACGACACCAGACTACCTACCCAACCTCGGATGGTCAACCCAGGTCAATGTAGCTTTTCCCCGCCTAGACAGACTCCTCTTAGGCTTCTTGACAAGTCACCGTCATTGCCTTCCCCTATCCTAATCATCAAGTGATTACCAAGCAGGTAAGCACCGTGTCTTCCTCTCCACTACATCGGGTAAAGGTTTTGAGTCGTAAAGGTTATACTCGATTATCCTAATGTCGACCCATCCTAAGTCACCTCCGCCATATAGCACCAACCATATGCGGTTTGCTTCTTGTGGGACTCGACTACTACATTTGACGGGCTTCGACCCATCCTGAGTCATTCTCAACACGTAGCCACAACCATATTGATACACTTTCAACATATGGCAACAGCCATATAGATACACTTTCAACATATGGCAACAACCATATAAATACACTTTCAACATTCGGCAACAGCCATATAGATACACTTTCAACAAGTGGTTACAACCACTTAGATACACTCTCATCAGGTGGCTACGACCACATAGATACACTTTCAGCAAGTGGCTACGACCACATAGATACACTCTCAATATATGGCTACAACCATATAGATACACTCTTTATAGAATTCAGCATCCGTTGTATCCACACTCGAAGACCTCGTCGTCGTCACAGCATCAGCTCGATTCACATAATCGGCGCATCTGCATCATCCGGTGCCATCACGCGTTCCACCCCTTGGAGTTTCGCTCGAGTCGTTGGGGGAATTCCTTATAATTTTCTATGTCTTTTCTACTCATATCTTATATCGCGGGATGATGCATTATGCTCATGCAATGACAATATGACACAATATATATCAACATAAATAAATATATCAATCAATCAATACCATGTAATGGTATAGGTCTGAGTCTTCGTATACCTCGATACAGACAATCACACAATTTATGGGGTATACTACTAGCTACGCTAGACCTTTACTCCGACTTTGAGAGAGTACGGAGTGTCCTAGCATACTCACTAGATACCAAAGCGTCTTAGGATAACTTCTCTCTCACCTGGATTCGCAGTTACCGAATCTACAAGTTCCGAGCGATCTGCTCCCTTCGTAGTCTGCCCGACTCCAACTTCTTTCAAGTCCCAGAAAGTAAATATATGAGTATTAAACTTTATTTAATTATCATCCTTAAAATTATTCTCAAGACAACTTAAGAAAAATTCAAACATTGTCTTCATTTAAAACCAAAACATCAATTCTCTTTGACTCTAACTTGTCCCAAGTCAACACTAACTTTTACACTTTAAAATCATGAGAAAACGATCAATTAAATTCATTTAAAACAAAAGTTTCTTTGCTGGTCCCCTTTGGACAGCAATGAGTTCAAATCCAAAAACACCGAAAAATCGCACTTTTCAAATCAACTTTGACCTAGATCAAATATACTCAAAAACTCAACTTTAAAACACTTTGAAAATACTTTTAAATAGGAAATGTGACTTAGAAAATTCTGGACAGCATCATGTCCTAAGTTTTAAATTCATTTTCCATTGTTTAAAACCAAATTCAAAAGCACAAACAACCAAGAATC
Source organism: Crotalaria pallida (assembly GCA_037953625.1). NCBI lineage: Eukaryota > Viridiplantae > Streptophyta > Magnoliopsida > Fabales > Fabaceae > Crotalaria > Crotalaria pallida. The sequence goes on along the minus strand of CM075654.1, from coordinate 104,125,903 downwards.
ATGAAAATAATCAAATAGACACTTTGATCGATAATTCATCAAGTTCAAACACTTAAAACAATTTGTGGACAGCATAGTATTCAAATAGAATAAATCAAACAATCATTCATTTATTTCAAACATCACATAATCACAATTCATCAAGTTAAGTCAAACATAGCATACTCACATACTCATCCACATACGTGACTCAATCAAATAAGGAAAATCAAACTCTTAAGTACACATGAACCGAATCATGCATCATATATACACTTAGTCACATTTTCATTGATCTTTCACTTAATTAATTCCATCTTAGCAAAACTTCATCTTAAACATGTCAAAATCGTATGCATCAAGGGTTGTTTTTTTTTAAATTATTTTCTTCAAGGATCAACTTCACAATCAACACATATTTTCATGTCATGAACACATACATTCAAGAGAATTTTACTCAAAAGTTAAGGTCCAAATCGTGACCTTAACTAGATTTTCTTAAAAATGTTTTCAAAGTTTCAAGACTCAAAAACAACTCCAAATTCAATCAACAATTTTCACATAATTCATCAAGCAAGTAAAAACACAATCCTGGCATATTTTCTTATACAAAACCGTGAGCATCATACAACTCCTAAACAATTTTATTTCACATTTAACACTTAAGATCAACACAAAGTTCATGGAGATCATATACACATAACCAAAATCCAACATCAAAGCCTCTAACCCAAAGATAAAATACGAATCGTGGCTAATCATAGTAAATCACACAATTTATACTCACTCAAACATCACTAAATTGCAAGATCACAACATGCAAGAGACCAAACAAAAGAAAATCAAGCTTTTATGCACAACAACAAAGAACCGTAGCTAACATAAAAGAAATCATCAAGTACGTCATAGATCAAATATAGATCGTAACATGCATGAAGTCACAAACGCTAGATCCTTGAAAAACTTTTCATGAAAACTTAAAATCAAGTTCTCTTCCAAAACACTTTTAAGAAATCAAAGAGGAAAACTTTAAGGTCATGGAGGAAAACATTTTCTTAACAAAACTTCAAGATGAAGTTTAAAAATCAACATGCATGGTAGTAAAACCTTTAGATCTAACACAAAAGCAAATATGCATCAACAAAATCAAAGTCTTTTAGAAGGAAAGCATGAAAATGAAAAAGAATCAAAGAAAAGGGTTTAAAACTTTTAGATCATGAAACAAATTTCTTACTTAATCAAAACTTTCAAAAATCTAGTCCAATTCATTGGTTTCCCTCCCTATTCCTCATGGTTTTCTCTTTCCTTTTCCTAAGTCCATGGATTCTCCTTCTCTCCTTCGCTATCTTGGTTGATCTTTCTTAGGTTGTGAAGAGTTTGGTGTTGAGGTTTGGTTCTCCTTTTTCTCTTTCCTAATTCGGCCACTCTCTTCTTTCTCTCTCACCAAGAGCTTGATGTAGCTCTTGAGTGTTGGGTTTAGTTTGGAGAAGAAATGAAGAAATAAAAACAAGGGATGTGGGTGTGTTGATCACTCCCTCACGGTTTGGTTAGTGTGTGTGGGTGTTGGTGTTGTTTGAGAGAAAGGATGAAGATGGAAGAATGTAGAATGAAGGAATGAAAATGAACTCTCTCTCTCCACACGGTTTTTGGCCCCTTTCTTTTATTCATTTTCACTTTTTCCTAATTGCCATCAAGGGCTTGCATGGAGGGTTAGCTTGCAAATACTTGGGGACTAAGTCACAAAACTTGGAGGCCAAGTTTTGCTCTAAAGTCCCCCACGACCTCCTTCCTTGTTCCTTCCTTTTCTTCACTTTTTCTTCTCTTATGTCATGCTTGGTCATGGGGATGATATCATGGTTTGACTATAAGGCATGCCACTTGGTAACCATGCAAATGAGCTTGGTGGCTAAGCTATTCACCTAGCATTCGGCCATGGAAGGTTTAGGATAGGTTAGATTAGCTAATTAGGTTTAAGGCACTAATTAGGGTTCTAATCATAATTAGGGTAGGATTAGGTTAATTAATCTAGGTTTAGTCCACTAATCCTTAGTGATTAGGGCTTAATCAAGGATTAAGGTACTGATCAAAAACTTAATCTTTTCTAACATAGGTTTATGGAAAGCTAATTCCAGGTTAGCTCATTAACCTTAAGGATTTAGAGTTTAAGAGAGTAATTAAGTTCTTAATCAAGAATTAAGAACTCGATTAGGGTTTCTAGAGACGATTGGACTTTGATTCTTTGAGACTTGAAATAAAATAATTTTCCATCTTAAAATCATATGCATGAAATTAGGAAAACAAAATCAAACCTTAAGCAATCAAACACACAAAATCACAACACAAGTAAATCAAGCATAAAAATCCATTATGAAGTCAAACTCCTTTAAATCAATTCTCGATTCAATTAGGTTAAAATAATTTTCATGATTTGGGACTTGTAGAAGTGAGTCAAATGGGCAGATGTTACAAGAAGTGTATGCATGAAATAATCAATTTAAAGAAAAATAAAAATGAAACTTTGAGGTGATGTGTGGCTTTAATTTTTGTTTGTATTTAAGCTAAGAAAATGAATTAAAATTGTTTAATTTTCCTTTTGATGCTCACAGTTTTTAGTCCCAAAATAAAGAAAGCAATTTTATTATTTTATGTCTTTGATTGTGAATTAAATCTTTGCAAGATTGTACCTATATGATTCGGCCAATGCATGCTTAGATGGTTGGAAATTTTTCTCCATGAAATGACCTTTGATGATGACTATATTCTATGTGTATGATATTATTTATTTGATGAAAATGATATGTTGATTTCTCTAATCTTTTCGGTTTTTAGAAATGAAAATAAATAAATTGATTGAGTTAATCAAAAATAAATTTTCATGATGTTAATTCTATGATTTCAAGGTTTAAAATTTATTGGTAATTAGAAATTGTTGACCATGGTTAATTCGGCCTTTGTTGAATTAATTAAGAGATTAAGTTTGAATGATTTTCTTAAGGATGATTGAGTTAGTATATTAAGATTATAATTCAATGATGTGACTTGGATTATGTGAGATGTGTATGCCTTGGAGATTTAATGTGTGTGTTTTATGTTAACTGAGTGTGTTTTGGAAAATTTGGATTGAATTGGATTTATCTTTGAATTTTTATTTGTGAAAAACCTATGTCTGGATTTCAAAAGAATTGAGAAATGTTTGATTGAAAAGAGTAGTTTAAGCAATTTAAATTGATTTGGAATTTTATCCTCTTGAACTTTTGTATTATATTGGATGCTTAAGGATAATGATTTTTATAACGTGAATGTTTTTTGTAACACCCCACAGATTCCTCGTATTAATCTAAAATACTCAAGATGATTATTTTTGAGAGAGGTGTCTTAAAAGGGTATTTTCTCAAATGATTTTCCTAATTTATGTTTTAAAATAACGATTGATTTTTAAAAGAAAGGGGTTTATGTACTTGATTTTTCCATACTTTAAAATAAAATTGTGACTTTTATGTATGAATTATCTTATGCGAAAAGACCTATTTTCTATATGTGTATATGTATGATACGTGTATGTGCGTATGTGCTATATATATACATGAATACACATGATTATGTTTAGAATTAAATTAGTAAAATAAAGTGATGCATGCATAAGTGTTGATATGTGAGTGTGATACGTGGAAGAGTGTATGTGTGTGCTACGTGTAATCATGCATGAAGGAAGGCTAGAACTTTTCTAAGTATTAGACAAAGAACCAAATAGGCTAAGTCCTAACCATGATCAAACCAAATGAGTAGGAACCCTAACTAGAAACTAATGGGTCATTTTGTGAGTATATATATATGTATGGTTTTGTATATAAGTTTAGGATTGTGTGGGAATTTAATTAGTGAGAAAACCTAAGGATATGTGCATGTATGTGTGTGTGTGGGTGCATATGGGAGTGCCGTGTGTATGTGCATAAGGTGGAGTTTTGACTTTCTTGCACCCTAAGTTAGTAGACCCATAGCACCTGGGTTTAATTGGTGTAAAGTATAGTTAAGGATTTGACCAACCAATAGGGAGAAGGATTAAGCCTAATCTTACTCCATTTGTCTCATGGCTTGGCTTGAGCCATGCAAGCTTTCCTAAAGCCAATTTTACCCTCTTAGTAGCATCCTTTGGCCGAATTGTCTTAAGGGCAAGAAGGGAAATGCTTGGTTGTCTATTTAGGCCCATGACCGTAGTTCACTCCCATTCCTTCCCTTCACATTTCATTTCAAAACTAAACACTTATTCTAAGAGTAACATCCAACTCTTAGAGAGATATAGAGAGAAAGAGAGAGGGCCGAGAAAGAAGAGTGAAGATTCAAGTCCCTCCACCTTTCACCTTTGATTTTCATTTCTCCATCACTTCTTTTTTCAAAGACTAAGAAGAAAACCACCCCTCAACCAAAAGAAGAAGAGGCCGAAACTAAAACCTAGGAGAAGAGGAGAGAGAGAGAGAGATCTTGAAGTTGAAGTTAAGTTTAGATCTAAGGTAGTTGTTTGAATTTTGAGAAGTTTTAAGTGTAATAATTTTGTGTGTGAAAGACTTTATGATAAACTTGGTTTAAATTTAAAAGTTTGTGATGCATGTTATTAATTTTGAAGTGATCTTGAAGTTTAAACTACATGCATGCCACTTCTAAGTGTTGATCTTGAAAATCTATGCTAAAAAGTTTAGATCTTTAACTTATGGTTTTCTTTGTCACGGTTTCAACAAAATTTGTGTTTAAAGTTATTTATTTGCCTTGATTTTCAGTTGTATGTGTTGACCTATGGTTGATCTTTGCCTTGATCTTTAAAAGGGTTTGTTCTTGAGTCTTGCATGTTTGATTTTATGGCCTTGTGATCTTTATTTTCCTTTACATGTCTTGTTTATGCCTTGATCTTTAAATTTTAAGAATAAATAAACCTATAAACCCTAGATCAAGAGCCAAGTAATTCGGCCTTGACTAGAACTATGGGTCTTGATGCTTTTCAATTTATTTTAAGTCCTTGCATGTTAATCTCGTGCTTAGAAAAATTAATTGGAATTGTCAAAATGTTTAATTTTGGGTTTAGTTTTGATGAAACTTTGATTTGTGGGTTTTTGACCTTTAAAAGCTTTAAATCTCATTTTGATCCATGAAAAAGTTGATCTTCAAATACATACATGTTGTTTTTGAACCAAAAGGTCTTGATCCTTGTGTTGCATGTCACGGTTTTGTGTTTGAAAAGGGAAGTAGTATTTTCGAAACTATGTGTCTAAAAACACATGATATGATTTGGTGATTTTAAGGTTTTCATGTTTGAAAAGTTCATCAAAACCATGTTTTTGCCATAATGATGGTTCGGCCTAGCTAGGTTTAGTAGGCTAGATTCTTTTTCAATGAAGTGACATAAAAGTAATGAGTGTGTCTTGTGAACTTAGGTTAAATTAATTGTTTGAAATTGCATTGTGATTATTTTCTTCCAATTCGGTTTTAATTGAAAAGATAAAAGAAGGATAAATGGTTTTGTTTCATGAAAAAGGAAACAAGGTTTAAAGTGCTTGAAATAAGCTAAGTTGATATATGTGTTTGATTTGCATCTTTGGCTCAATTCGGTTTATTAATATGTGTATGTCTAAGTGATTTTATTAATTAAAAAGGGACTTTCATGATGATGTTTTAAGATAATCAAGTTGATTTGAAGTGTTTGAACAAGTAATTCTTGGTTTGTCTTGACATGTTCAATTCGGTTTTCTTTTTTTATATAGAAGAGAGAAATTTAGTGCTTTGTTTTGTGAAACTAAACTATTTGTGAATTGTATGATTGTTTGTGATGATTGACTAAATTGATTATATGTTTCTAATTAATCAAGTGTTAATTTTAGAAATCATTTAGAAATGAAATAGCATCATGATATATTACATTGTCTTGATTGACTCTAAATGTTTGTTTGTAAAAGTTTGCTTGAAAGTGAATGTTTAATTTATAATTAAGTTGAACGATTGGTTGTGTGATTAATTGAATTTGGATTTTGTTAAAATGATTCTTTTGTGAAATAACCCTTCCCTGTCCCGGACTATTTTAAATTGTCTTTTAACTTTAAAAATGTTTTCATGTGATTTAAAGTAAAGTTTTCATGCAATAATTAATTTAAGATAAAACGGATCAAAAACGATGCATTTATCGGTGTTTTCAAACATGTTTAAGGTGCTTCCCAAAATGGACCAGCACCCAAATTGAATAGTTTAATATCTTTTCATAATGTTTTCAAATGATTTTTGAAAGTACTTAAGGAGTTATAAGCATCCGAGTAAATTGGAAGACAACGGTTGTGTTTTAAGTTTTTGACAAGGAATGAGAGATGTTTAAATTATGAAAAAGATTTTTCTAATACAAGTTAATAACAAAAGCGTATTTAATTAGTACGAGGAATTTGGAAGACGAAGGATTGGGGCAGCCGGCAGCAGAAAAGGATCCGAGACGACGATACGCAATTAAACGCTGGACCTCAGGTGAGAGAGAAGCTTTCCTAAGACACCGTGGTAGTTAGGTGATTTATTAGGACGTTCCGTATCATCTCAAAGATCGGACTAAGTGGTTGGAGTCAGTAGTATAAGTGGCAATTGTTTGATTGTGTGTCCACTTATACGAATGTGACAAAGACCACATTATTGCTGGGTGATGTTTTTCTGAATTCTAGCATGCTTTTATTTATGTATTTATTTATCTATGCCTGGTGAAATTTAATACTGTGGACGTAAATAAGCGATATGCTGTTGGACGTCTGTTACGTCCCGAATACGAAATGAAAGCGAAAGAGATAAATTGCGAAAGTGATGAGATGAAAAGTAAAGACACAATAAGGAAGAAAGAGTTGAGATTGGGGGATGAAAGAATGATAATACTGAGAACGAGCCAGAGCTGGGGAGAGTAATGTGTTGTTGATACGAGATGTGATTCGAGTGGAGCTGGGCTCCTTTGTTTTGGTTTTAGTCTGGGACTAGTGTTGAGTTGAGCTTGCTCCTCCACTAGCGCTCAGCAAAGTTGTAATTCTTGAGAAAGGTTTTTGAAAAGCAGTTTTTTTTTAAAAAAAAAGTTTATGGAAAAAGATTTTTGAAAAGGTTTTTTTTGAAAATGAGAATTTTGAAAAAAGGTTTTTGAAAAAGATATTTATTTGAAAAGAAAGTTTCGTGAGGGGTTGTGAAAAGAGATTTTTGAGTCTTTGTGAAAAGAAGTTTATGAGAAAAATTTACAAAAGGGAATTTTATGAAAATGTTTATGAAATGAAGTTTTGTGGAAGCTTATAAAAGAGTGTTTTGGAGAAAGATGTAAAAAGATTGTTTTGAGAAAAGATTGCGGAATGAGGTGGTTGAGTAAGATGGTGAGTTATACCTAGTGGAATGAGACATCAGTTGAGAATTCAGTGAGGTGACCCCAGCTCTGTGCTATGTGAGAAATGATGAGAGAAAGTTGGTACAAAGTTAGTGGTCGGGACTCATTGAAGGGATGCACGAAGGATGGGCCGACCTTAGGATAATTAAAAAGATTAAAAGACTTAAAAGACATATGCGGTGAGGTATGAGAGTGCGAAGTAGTGGAGAGGAAGAAACGATAAGTATCTGCGGATACTTAGGACGAGATTGCATTAGGGGAGGACGATGATGGTGAAACGTCAAGAAGTCTAGAGTATGTTTCTAGGCAGAACGAACTCCATATGTGGCGCACTAACGTGGTGGGGACTGGGTCTAATGCCGTGGTAAGTTCTGCGGGCCCACTAGAAACATATTGTCGCCCCCTAGATTGCAAATCGAGAACAGTGAGAGAGACTGGAGTGGGGCATCTTTTTTTGCCACTGCGAGGCAGTGTGCCATGATTATGATAAATTGATATCATTGAGGCTGAGTCCTCCTGGTCTGGGACCATTGTGTTGACAGCTGTCGTGCCCGCACGGTAAAGGTCCTGTACTCCTGTTTGCTTCCGACTAGGTTGGGTGGATGACCGAGGAGATGTAAACGTGAGTGATAGCCGAGAACGAAACAAATATTCTGATGATGTATGGTATTTCCCCAAAAGCATCAAAGAGAGTAAATTGATAAGATTGGATGAAAAGAGAATGGGAGTTAAGGAAAGTAAAGGAATGAATGAAAGAAAGAGACAATACTCGTGTGAAATATATAAAAGAGGATAATAATGATGATAATATCGATAATTCGTGTTTGGTTATTATGTGCCTGTGTGTATATTGTATGCTGGTCCTATTATTTTGCCTAGCGTAATTCCACACCGTCGACGATTCGTCGTTCGGATTGCTTACTCTCTCCTGTTCGTTGGCGTATCGGTGTTGCTGGTATTTCAACGGGCAGATGGAGTACTGCATGGACATCACCACTTGGACTAAGTACGGAAGAGGTTGGAAGCGCAACCCATGCGGCTGGGTATGGACCGGCCATACCCAGATCGTGATCTCAGATACATAAATTGAGTGGAGCTAATCTGGAGCCTCACGTGGGGCAAGTCACCGTACGAGGATATAAGAATTACGCAGAGAAGTTTCAGTACGAGGTTCGGAGAAATTCTTCTCTTCTAAAGGGAGCGGAGTCAGAGTCCACTAGCAATGAGGAGACAACGTCAGGAAGGACATCATCTTCGAGAGCAAGGGGAAGACGCAAGAAGAAGGAGGACCTTCATCCAATAGTCTTCAATAGAATAGTTTAAGATTAGTATGGTTAGTTTAGATTATGGAGATTGTTTTGATTTAAGGATTACCAAGCCATGAGCCAATTATGTAATTGACCTAAATTTTAATTTGACTTGTGGAGCTTACTTTTATGACACGATTAACTCATGTAAAGTTTTTGGAAATAATCAAGACGATTTGAAAATAAGTTCGTTTATGGAAACAAATGTTTCATGAAAAGAAAGGTTTTAGTAACACTCGGTTTTCGGAAAATGTGAATTGAAGAACTTAAAGAGATTTTTTCAAAAATGCTTTCGAAATACTTCAACAATGTTTAAAAAAAAAAAAATCTGGCCTCATTTTTTTGCAACTTTAATAAGTAAAAGTAAATATTTTTGGATACGAAAATCGGGCTGTTACATTTTAAATTAAGTTTTTCGAATGAAATGGAGTCTATTTTGATAAAGAGAGTATTTTCGAATTATTTCAAGTTTTCTCGAAACCGTTTTAATTATGGATTTGATTTGAATTTGAAATCTTTGGATATTGGCAATGTGTTTTCAAAAAGGAATTGTTTCAAAGTGTTTTAAGAACGAATTAATGAATTTATTGGAATCGTTTCTAACGCACGGGAAAAATGCTCTAGTTCGAACGACAGACGCAAAGGAAACGAGGCAAGGCTAGCGACTGGGAAATCTTGGAAAGCTTCCGAAAGTTTACGTCATTGAGGTGAGACAGGGGCTTTCCCTTAAGATGCCGTGGTATTTAGGTAAAATATTAAGGCGTCCAAACATCTTGGTGAATGTGTAACACCCCGCATTTTTCCCGTTCCTGCGTAAACGATTTTCGTCAAAAAGAAACCCTGAGATTATATTTTCAGAAAAGTATTTTACGTGAGAGAGAAATAAAGTAATGATTTTCAAGTAATTTTATAAAACAAAATGTTTTTATAAAAAAAAAGAGAAGTGAATGGTTTTGTTGAGTTGTGATTTTATTAAAAGTTGATTTTTATTGGAAATAAAGTTTTTGAACTGTTAACTTGGAAAATTTGTATCTTTTAAACCGTAACTCGGATTTTCATGATCTTTATATCAAAACGATCATCTCGAAACATAGATTTTGAAAATGTAATTTCAGATTTTTCTGGGTTGTTTTATAAAAATTTATTTTCAGAGATATAAAATACGAATTTTGAGATTTTTATCTAGAAGAAAATAAATTTAATGATTTGGCTTGAAATTTTTATGTGATGAGTGCTTGGTTTGATGTGTGTGTACTGTGTGATGCATGAAATTAATTGTGTGAGTGTGACTGCATTATTGTATGAATTAATAATTAGAATGTTTAAGTAAATGTGCTTAAGAAAATAAAATGTAGAATGTATGTATGAGTGTGCATGTATGTATGTGAATTTGTGTGTTGTACGTGTATGTGTGTGTATTATACGTGTGTGTGTGTGTGTATGTTTCTAGAAGCTTAGAGGATAAGAAACTAGAACCATGAAGTAACAAACTAAATTAGAGTAGTAACAAAATCCTAACTAAGAGTCAACTAGTTGTTAAGCCTAAAATGACCCCTAAGACCTAGCCTATTCAACCTTGTCCCCTTGCATTTGCTAACCTCCACCCATGCATACTTTTGTAAACCCAAAACCGCCCCTCCCATTATGTGTAACTAAAACTAAACCTAAGGTCAAAATGGGGAATGGTTCGTGGCCTATATATGTGTGTGGCCTTAATCCATTTTCATTTCACCCATTCTCATTTCTTCATTCTAAGACAAACACACCTCTAAGAGAAACCTTAAAGCTCTTAGAGAAATAAAAAGAAAAGAAAGAGAGGGAGAGAAGAGAGAGAGGAACCGTGAGGGTAGAGGAGAAGGAGGAGGAAAATTCATGCTAGACCAAGTCCCATCCTTTGAAGATCCAAGGGTTAGGAGACTAGAAGACCAACCCTTTTTCATGGTAGGACTTGAAGAGCTTGGAGAAGACTTGTAATAGTTTAGTTTTTCTTTTTCTTGTTTATAGATCTTTCTTTTCATTCTTTGCATGTTGGTTTTTCTAATTTGAAAGATGAACTTATGTTTTGTTTTCTTTTGATTATGGACTTTAAGGACTTAAACTTAATTTGTAATATGTTAGACTTGTGCTTTGTGTTTCGGTTGAGTTTTCTTAAAGGATCTAATGTTTTTCAAACTAAAATATTAAAGATCTAAAGAAAAAACTAAGATTTTTATGAAACCTAAAATAAATCTCTTTGCATGTCTATCTTTCTTTTCTTAAACCATGGATTATATGTGTTTATGTGATGATTTGATGAACAAACCCATGATCTAAGTTTGTTTATTAATAAAGTGAAATTTTTCGGTTCTTGTGTAACACCCCTAATTTTCATCTCCCAAATAACCAAGAAATTAATTATAACAATTATTTTATAATTGATTTATATTAGTTTTGAAGGTTTTAGTTTTTGTACATTATGTGTTTTTATGTATAAAAATATGGGATATATTTTTATATGGTTATTTTGTACAAAAATATGGATATTGTAATTGAGCCCTTGGGTTGGGACCTAATTGCAATATTAGAAAGGTTCTTAAAGAAAGAGCAATTAAATTATTAATTTTTGAATTTTATCAGTGTGTAACCGGTTAGAAGGGTTGTGTAACCGGTTACACGATGAACTCAGAAAACTGGGTTAGTGCGTTTGATGAGTAATCACTCGTTTTAACCCAGAATTCGCCACGAAATCATCGTAACCGTAGTGGGAGCTACATGTCTTGATGCATGTTAGCCTGATTGCTCTATAAATAGCCCAATTGATCGAGATTTTTGGCTCATTTGTTGATCTGAAGTGCTGATGCTCTGTTTAGGGTTCGTGAATTCGTCTCTGAAATTCTCCTTCGTTTCTGAGAGTTAGAACATGAGTGATACACTGTTACAAAGCTCACATCAAGGGCTTTGTATTGATATAAAGTTTGTGAGTTGAGAGTCCCTGAATCAAGAGAACGAAGCTTGCAAAGTAAGGGTGTTGGAGCTGTCAACACTGATTCTGAGTTTCTGGAGCTTGCTTTGGACTTCGATTTGGGTAAGCACATGCACTCTTTGAGTCTCAAATCTGTTCAAATCTTTAGTGCATGTTGCATAGAATGAGTATTGATGGTTTTCCCCAATTTGTTTGTCCAATTCATGTGTCAAATCTTGTAGTTTTTGGACCCTGTCAAACCTGTTGTTGGCTGAAAATGGAGATTGGGGATTCTGGGGAGATCTTGCAAATTCCAGTGATTAAATTCATAAAGCACACCTTAGAGGTAAGGGGGAAGCTTAATATTTGCTAGAATGAGAATAAATTGTGGTAGAACATAGGATGAGTCACCAAGAGACTCAAAGGGCATAAGTTAAAATGGTTAAGTGGCTTGGAGGCCAATCTGAGCTCAATTGTTGTTATGAGCAATGTTATCTAGATGCATGCAAGCTATATTGATGTTGGATTCATGACTTATTTGGATATTATGTGAATTGATGCATTAAGTTGTGAAATATGTGCAATTATGTGCAATTTGAGTATCTAAATTGAATGCATGCAAGATAGATATGTTTCTGTGGCTGAACATACTAGTATTAAGGTATGTGAACTCTTTTGATTGATGAAATTGGTTAGATTTGAGTATTGAAAAGAATGGTATGCAAATCCTCATTTTTCAATGTACAGACTGCATAATCTAACCGGTTAGTCGAAATTTGTAACCGGTTAGATACTGTCAATTTTCAAAGAAAATGAATTTCTGAAATTGACCAAGTTTCCATACCATTTGTACTCAAGTTTAAGCTGTAATTTCATACAAAGACCAATCTAAAACTATGTGATTGAGCACTGTTTGGTTTAAATTGGAAGTGATGAGTTAATACCTTAATATCAAATGATAATTTCAAGAGGAAATTATGCATAAATGAAATTGGATTATGACTTAGATCTTTTGAATGATATTATGTGTTGAACTTGGGGTATTTTGATATGCTAAGACCCTGCTATTGGATTGAGTAGAGAATTCAAGAAAAGATTCTTTGGAAATCAGTGGTTTCTAATTCAGGTCTGTAATTCTAACCGGTTAGGTTGGAATGTAACCGGTTAGTACCTGAAACTTAAAAATAAAAGTTAAGTTTTTGAGTAAGGATTGTTAATACCAATGATATGTTCTCTCAATCCAGGTTTATGAGAATATGTTAAACTTAAATTCAAAGGTTGATTTTATGAATAAAGCCATACCTCAAGATATCATTCCGAAGTTGTGTTTTCTAAGTCATAATAATGGAATTAATGGGAACATGACGCTGTACTCAAGGAGTACCAAATTTGTAACCTACTTGATGACACATTCTGGGAATGTGGCCATTGTCTGGGACATGGTTTCTTTGATACGTTCTGGGAACGTGATGCACACTCTGGGAGTGGTGCTTGATTATATTCCAAGTATGGTTTGCGATACGTTCTGGGAACGTATGTTAGTGTTCTGGGAACACATTGGTATAATAATAGAATTAAAGATAAAAACCAACCTTAATGATTGTGCATTCATGCATATAGAATGGAAGATGGGTTGGTAGGAACGTTTATCATATTCTTGGAATATGAGGAGGGTACTCCGGGAGTACCAAATTTGTAACCTACTTGATGACACGTTCTGGGAATGTGGCCAGTGTCTGGGACCTGTTATATACGTTCTGGGAACGTATGTTAGTGTTCTGGGAACACATTGATATGCAACCTACTTGATGACACATTCTGGGAATGTGGCCAGCGTCCGGGACCTGGTTTTTATGCGTTCTGGGAACGTATGCGTTCTGGGAACGTGATGCACGCTCTGGGAGTGATGCTTATTATTCCAAGTATGGTTTGCTACACGTTCTGGGAACGTGATGCACACTCTGGGAGTGATGCTTATTTATCCAAGTATGGTTTGGCATTACGTTCTGGGAACGAATGTTAGTGTTCCGGGAACACAACGGTGTATTGGATGGACGTCCAAGATGGACTTTGTTAGAGGCCTCAGTTGTGGAAGGAAATCATGCATCATGCCACCTGCATTGAAAGAACCGGGTGTGCTCATATGATTATGCATCATGATTTGCTACATGTTGACTTGTGGATGTTAGTTTTATTCTCATTTGATTATGCGAATATGTATAGCTAACCCCATGCCCTTATTAGGTGTTGATCGTGCATCTAGCTTGTACAAAAGTCAGTGAAGGGAGATGTCCTTTAGGTGTATGCAGAATATAGAAAGTGTGGGTTGGGAACCCTTTGTGCAGATATCGAGGATCCGGCCAGATGAATGTTTGGACAGAGGACCATTGACCAGCTCTATAACATCTCTATTTTTAATAATATTTATATGATACACAATTTGAAAGAGGTATCATAAGATGAATTCAGTTTCATAATAATATTTATTTGGTATTCATGGACTTGTTACACTTGATATATTTTGGGGCAAAATATGATTACTTTACTATGTTTCCGCAAACTCTGATTTTGTTAGTCAACCTCGTTATTAATCAAGTGTTTGTGAAAAGGAATTTTCAAGGGAAGGGAAAATTCTTATTTTCAGATCTTTTTGCAACGATAACAAGTCCAAGTATTCATAAACTTATTACTTTTCTTATAAAGTAAGATGATATACAAGGAGTGTTACACTTTTATGGTATCAGAGCAATGGTCCTGACTCTTGGTCCTTGGGTGTGTGGTCCAATACGCTGGTCATCGATATCTGCAATGTTTCCTGGGAAGTATGCTTTCATATACTTCCAAACTAGAGCTAAGGTTAGGGGTAATAGCTCTAGATAAGTAGCTTATTCTGCTATTAAGAAGTGTTCTATGTAGTCTAAGTAGAAGTATGATAGTTGTATGCTTCTCTTTAGACATGTGGTAAACCTAAAACCATAGTGTTGGTTTATTCCGTTCTCATAGAACCAGTGATAAGGAAATCTTAAAGGAGTTGTAGTTAAGTCCTTGACTCTGGAGAAGAGTATTTACCCTCACCAGTGTTAAAGTTAATCAACTTCTCAGATCGAGTGCAGGGCAGTCATCTTCTTAAGGATTAACCTTGTTGAGTTCGTTAAACTCTAAAGCTATTCTTTCTTTTGTTCCTTATGGATAAGGGTAATGATCAAAGTTGCTCAATGCCTTACCCAATCTGCTATCTCAAGTGGAGACTCCTACAAATCTTCTTGTAGTTGTTTCCAAGGTATGTCTGAATCGTTCTATTAAGGTATTAAACTTTTTCTATCTACCTGTGTCATGATTACATTTGATCTTAAGCACGGTTTGGGAGCCGAGGGATCAAGTGATCATGATTAATGACAATAGAACAACCTTGTATTGGAATTCCCAAGCTTCGAATCTGGAATCCAATGGACCCATGTGTTTGCTTCTGGGCAGCAGTGAAGGAATAAGGGGGTCAAAGAAATCTTGTTTACAAGAAATGATATCAGGTTTACCCATGAGTAAAGAGATAGAGTTTGGAATCAAGTTAATTCTTGAAACTGATTCTATCTCTACTACCCTTATGATATGATACCATCGGGAATGGTTAAATGGAAGAAACATGTAGAAAAGTTGTTAAAATGGTTATGGTTGGACCAGGTTAAAGGAGTCTAAGTGTTTTCTAAAATTGATTGGCGGTTGGAGTAACCCCAAATCAGGATTCGGGACAGGGATACACTTAAGACTGCATTTTTTATCTCGATACGAACATTATGAGTAGGAAATAATGTCGTTCGGATTGACTAATGCACCTGTTCTTTTATGAATTATAAGAACTGGACCTTTAGATTATATTTGGATTCGTTTGTGGTTTATTCTAAGAATCCGGAGGAGCATGAGAAACATCTCAGGATTGTGTTGAGAATCCTGCAAGAGGAGTAGTTGTGTGCTAAGCTCACCAAAGATGAGTTTTGGTTGAGCGAAGTTAAGTTCGCAGGGCATGCGATCTTTAAAGTAAGAAGTTCTTAAGGCTGGCTGGGTACTATCGCCGGAGTATTTAAGGATTTTCTAAGATCGCATGGCCTCTGACCAAGTTGACTTGGAAAGATCAACTGATTGTAGGAAATGATTGGATGTTGTTTAATTATGGTGGGGTAGTGATGGATTATACCCCAATATAATATGATTAGTCCAAGAGGAATTCTGGAAAAAGGTGAGTATATTATGATTTAAATCGTTTCAGTGATGAATTCAGTTGGAATCAAGGTATTAGATTATGAATAAATCCTATTTTGAGTTAGATTGGATGATGTAAAGAAAATGGTTTTGAAATTCTTTGGTTTTATTTCTAAAACTGTTCTTCATAAACCGGTTAGAGTTTCTTGTAACCGGTTAGAAGCTGAAAGCTTAAACTAAAAATTTAAGTCATTTGTGAAGGAACTTTTGGTATCAATAAACATCTTCCTCCAATCCAAACTCAATGTCAATTACCTAAGTAAAATTTAAGGAAAGGATTTAATGTGGTAAAATAACTTAATGCCTTGATTCATCATTGAAATTGATTTAAGAGGATTGAATCATAATATTTATGGACTAATCGAAAGTTAAGATTAAGGAGATACTCCAATCGGAAAAGGTAGAGAATTAAACTGGATGATGCAAAAGAAACAATAGGTACTAACATAAGAAGGTTGTGATTCATAAACAAGTTTGGAGTTTGAAAGTATGAATGACAATAAGAAGAAGAAGAGTTGAATATGAGACAAAGGCGATGGATGGAGTTTCTAAAAGATTATGGCTTTGAGCTCCATTGTCATCCTGACAAAGCAAACGTAGTTGTAGACGATTTGAGCTGAAAGGCTATTCGTGTAAGCTCAATGATGGTCAAGAAGGCTAATCTGATCGAGAAGTTCAGAGACCTAAGTCTGGCAATGCAAGCGGAACTATCTAGCCTTAGATGGGGAATGTTGCCAATCACCAACGAATTCTTAAATCGGATTCGTGAATTTCAACCAGAAGATGAGGAGTTGAAAGAGACGAATGAGATTTAATCTTTAGAAAATATAGTATGGAGGCAAGGGATTTATGAAGTGTTGTCTAGGACAACCTAGATGAGAAATCCAAAGGCACGAATTTCAAGAATAGATTATGTTCGAACCCATGTCAGCCATCAACTATCAAGGAATTTCTCGATGTTGGTAAGCATGTATGAGGACTATGGGAAAACACATGAATTTCATGCGAGAAGTATCAGAGTTCAGAATAAGGGAAAGATTGATGAAATAAAGGCTCAACTGGAGAAAGAGGAAAAGTAAATGGGAGAATATCAACCATAGATATAGAGAAGCTAAGGAAACCTTGAATGAAAGGGAAATGGTTAAAAAGAAATTAGGGAAGGAATCATTTGTCCACCTAAATATGGAAAGAGCGGAGCACATCACTTTGTGTTAAGTTTTGAGGTATTTAAAAGGATAATCGGGTTCGACTTCAGGAAGCCAAGGTAATTGTTCATCGGGTTGTCTTGAAGGTAAAGGTAAGAAAGGACTAGACAACAAGCGAATCAAGCACGAAAAGAATTCACCTGCTGAGATGTGAGTTGAGTCTACTCCTGACGTAGACAACCCAAGTCTCTCCCTCCCTTTGATCTGAATTAATGTAGTCAAATGTTTTTCGATTACGTTAATCTAATTGTCTGATCGAAAATATCAATATCCTGTTGGAAGTTCAACTCCAATCTTTCTGTGATCAAAACCTTTATCATAGTTGGATGTGATAAATAGCTGTGGACACTATAGAAATAGAAAGATCAGTTATAGCTAGAGAGATTAACAACCACCGGGATAGGACAAATCTTTGTCTCCCCAACGGAAATGTCTCTAGAACTTGACTATCTAACTAAGTCTGATAGTGATAATTACCCTATCTTTAAGTTCATCTAACTTAAAGACTTGTCGTATGGTCTTTCTTGTGAAAGATTATATCTGAAAGGGATGATTTTGTTATTAATGGTTTGAATATTGGGACTGATCACCCTAATGTCTCAAACTATTAAGGAATAAAGTCATACAAATGTTTCTTTGATCGTGCTCGAAGGATCAGAGTGCGCAGCCCAAAAGTTTTTCCAAAAAGTTTGATGAAAAGTGTTTTATTTGAAGAATGTTTATGTGAAGTGTATTACTCAAAAGAGTATTCCTTTTAAAAGAATTCCTTCACATAAGAGTTTTTATGCAAAGAATTTTTAAAGTGAAAGGTTTCATTAGAAATGTTTCGAAATAAAAGAACTATATCGAAACTCTTTTAAGTGGGAGAGGACCCTAAAGAACAGATTTTTGGGAGCAAGATGAAGTTTTATAGTGTATAAATACACTTTGGAAAAGTGGAAAATTTTAGAAGATGAATTTCGGGGACGAAATTCCTTTTAAGTGGGGGAGTAGTGTAACACCCCTAATTTTCATCTCCCGAATAACCAAGAAATTAATTATAACAATTATTTTATAATTGATTTATATTAGTTTTGAAGGTTTTAGTTTTTGTACATTATGTGTTTTTATGTATAAAAATATGGGATATATTTTTATATGGTTATTTTGTACAAAAATATGGATATTGTAATTGAGCCATTGGGTTGAGACCTAATTGCAATATTAGAAAGGTTCTTAAAGAAAGAGCAATTAAATTATTAATTTTTGAATTTTATCAATATGTAACCGGTTAGAAGGGCTGTGTAACCAGTTACAAGATGAACTCAGAAAACTGGGTTAGTGCGTTTGATGAGTAATCACTCGTTTTAACCCAGAATTCGCCACGAAATCATCCTAATCGTAGTGGGAGCTACATGTCTTGATGCATGTTAGCCTGATTTCTCTATAAATAGCCCAATTGATGGAGATTTTTGGCTCATTTGTTGATCTGAAGTGCTGATGCTCTGTTTAGGGTTCGTGAATTCGTCTCTGAAATTCTCCTTCGTTTCTGAGAGTTAGAACATGAGTGATACACTGTTACAAAGCTCACATCAAGGGCTTTGTATTGATATAAAGTTTGTGAGTTGAGAGTCCCTGAATCAAGAGAACGAAGCTTGCAAAGTAAGGGCGTTGGAGCTGTCAACACTGATTCTGAGTTTCTGGAGCTTGCTTTGGACTTCGATTTGGGTAAGCACATGCACTCTTTGAGTCTCAAATCTGTTCAAATCTTTAGTGCATGTTGCATAGAATGAGTATTGATGGTTTTCCCCAATTAGTTTGTCCAACTCATGTGTCAAATCTTGTAGTTTTTGGACCCTGTCAAACCTGTTGTTGGCTGAAAATGGAGATTGTGGATTCTGGGGAGATCTTGCAAATTCCAGTGATTAAATTCATAAAGCACACCTTAGAGGTAAGGGGGAAGCTTAATATTTTCTAGAATGAGAATAAATTGTGGTAGAACATAGGATGAGTCACCAAGAGACTCAAAGGGCATAAGTTAAAATGGTTAAGTGGCTTGGAGGCCAATCTGAGCTCAATTGTTGTTATGAGCAATGTTATCTAGATGCATGCAAGCTATATTGATGTTGGATTCATGACTTATTTGGATATTATGTGAATTGATGCATTAAGTTGTGAAATATGTGCAATTATGTGCAATTTGAGTATCTAAATTGAATGCATGCAAGATAGATATGTTTCTGTGGCTGAACATACTAGTATTAAGGTATGTGAACTCTTTTGATTGATGAAATTGGTTAGATTTGAGTATTGAAAATAATGGTATGCAAATCCTCATTTTTCAATGTACAGACTGCATAATCTAACCGGTTAGTCGAAATTTGTAACCGGTTAGATACTGTCAATTTTCAAAGAAAATGAATTTCTGAAATTGACCAAGTTTCCATACCATTTGTACTCAAGTTTAAGCTGTAATTTCATACAAAGACCAATCTAAAACTATGTGATTGAGCACTGTTTGGTTTAAATTGGAAGTGATGAGTTAATACCTTAATATCAAATGATAATTTCAAGAGGAAATTATGCATAAATGAAATTGGATTATGACTTAGATCTTTTGAATGATATTATGTGTTGAACTTGGGGTATTTTGATATGCTAAGACCCTGCTATTGGATTGAGTAGAGAATTCAAGAAAAGATTCTTTGGAAATCAGTGGTTTCTAATTCAGGTCTGTAATTCTAACCGGTTAGGTTGGGATGTAACCGGTTAGTACCTGAAACTTAAAAATAAAAGTTAAGTTTTTGAGTAAGGATTGTTAATACCAATGATATGTTCTCTCAATCCAGGTTTATGAGCATATGTTAAACTTAAATTCAAAGGTGAATTTTATGAATAAAACCATACCTCAAGATATCATTCTGAAGTTGTGTTTTCTAAGTCATAATAATGGAATTAATGGGAACATGACCCTATACTCAAGGAGTACCAAATTTGCAACCTACTTGATGACACATTCTGGGAATGTGGCCATTGTCTGGGACATGGTTTCTTTGATACGTTCTGGGAACGTGATGCACACTCTGGGAGTGGTGCTTGATTATATTCCAAGTATGGTTTGCGATACGTTCTGGGAACGTATGTTAGTGTTCTGGGAACACATTGGTATAATAATAGAATTAAAGATAAAAACCAACCTTAATGATTGTGCATTCATGCATATAGAATGGAAGATGGGTTGGTAGGAACGTTTATCATATTCTTGGAATATGAGGAGGGTACTCCGGGAGTACCAAA
Organism: Crotalaria pallida; assembly: GCA_037953625.1. Lineage (NCBI taxonomy): Eukaryota > Viridiplantae > Streptophyta > Magnoliopsida > Fabales > Fabaceae > Crotalaria > Crotalaria pallida. The sequence continues at coordinate 104,105,566 of CM075654.1, read as the reverse complement.
TTTGTAACCTACTTGATGACACATTCTGGGAATGTGGCCAGTGTCTGGGACCTGGTTATATACGTTCTGGGAACGTATGTTAGTGTTCTGGGAACACATTGATATGCAACCTACTTGATGACACATTCTGGGAATGTGGCTAGCGTCCGGGACCTGGTTTTTATGCGTTCTGGGAACGTGATGCACGCTCTGGGAGTGATGCTTATTATTCCAAGTATGGTTTGCTACACGTTCTGGGAACGTGATGCACACTCTGGGAGTGATGCTTATTTTTCCAAGTATGGTTTGGCATTACGTTCTGGGAACGAATGTCAGTGTTCCAGGAACACAACGGTGTATTGGATGGACGTCCAAGATGGACTTTGTTAGAGGCCTCAGTTGTGGAAGGAAATCATGCATCATGCCACCTGCATTGAAAGAACCGGGTGTGCTCATATGATTATGCATCATGATTTGCTACATGTTGACTTGTGGATGTTAGTTTTATTCTCATTTGATTATGCGAATATGTATAGCTAACCCCCATGCCCTTATTAGGTGTTGATCGTGCATCTAGCTTGTACAAAAGTCAGTGAAGGGAGATGTCCTTTAGGTGCATGCAGAATATAGAAAGTGTGGGTTGGGAACCCTGTGCAGATATCGAGGATCCGGCCAATTGAATGTTTGGACAGTGGACCATTGACCAGCTCTATAACATCTCTATTTTTAATAATATTTATATGATACACAATTTGAAAGAGGTATCATAAGATGAATTCGGTTTCATAATAATATTTATTTGGTATCCATGGACTTGTTACACTTGATATATTTTGGGGCAAAATATGATTACTTTACTATGTTTCCGCAAACTCTGATTTTGTTAGTCAACCTCGTTATTAATCAAGTGTTTGTGAAAAGGAATTTTCAAGGGAAGGGAAAATTCTTATTTTCATATCTTTTTCCAACGATAACAAGTCCAAGTATTCATAAACTTATTACTTTTCTTATAAAGTAAGATGATATACAAGGAGTGTTACATCTTGCATGTTAAATCTTTTGTTAGGTCTTGATCTATGTGTGTGTTTCCATAATTATTTGTTGAATAAATATAAGATCTAAACTTGATTTGTGAAAAAGTCTAAGTTCTAGTCTTGCATGTTGGTTTAATGATGTTCTTATTTGATTTAAATGTGTGCATGTTATTTTTCAAGAAAAAGATTGTGTTTTCTTGTTATGTGTGTTTCGGTTTTAAGAAAAAAAATTAAAGTAACAAGTTCTAAATTGATTTTTGGGTATGAATATGTTTTGATCTAGTGTTTAATCTTGTGCATGTTTGATTTTAATGAAAAGATCATGTTTTCCTTTTGTATGTGTGTGTCACGGTTTTAAAGAAATTAAAGAAGTAAGATTTGTAATGATTTTTGAGTTCAAGCATGATTTTATTAAGTGTTTGATTTTGTGCATGTTTTCTTTTGTGAAAAAGGCCATTCGGCCATGATCAATTTAAAAGTGAAATTTATGCTTTTGTGCATGTTGACTTTCGGCCTCATAGGAAAAAGTAGGAAGCTAGGTTTGTCCCTTATTTAGGTTTCATGCATCATGAGGCTAGTTGAATATAAGAGTTTTAAAAGTGTTTGCATGCCATGATTAAGTTTTTGAAAGAAAATGTATGTGGATCTTTGAAATGATTTGTGGGTTAAATTGTTGCTTTGATTTTGTTTTGAAAATGAATTAAAATTTGTTAGTTTCCCTATTGTATGCTCACGGTTTTAATCATAAGATAAAGAAAATGATTTCATGATTTTATATGTTTCTTTGTGCATCAAATCTTTGCAATGTTATACATATAAGGTTCGGCCAATGCATGCTAAATTGTTTAGAAAAGTTTTCTTTATTAAATAACCTTGATCATGACTATATTCCTATATGCCTAGGTGCTATGTGTTTGAATGAAAGTGATGTGTGTTTTTCTTAATCTTTTTGGTTTTAAGAAATAAAAATAAACAAGTCCATTTAATTATGTGAAAAGATTTTTGGTAAGGTTGATTCAATGATTTTTAGTTTTAAAAGTTTTTGTCTGATTAGAAAATTATTAAACATATGTGATTCGGTTTTTCTAGATTAATTAAAAGGATTAAGTTAAATTATTTTCTTAAGAATAATTGGATTAATTTATTAAGATTATGATTTAATTAATGATAATTAAAAATGTGACTTTCTGTGTGTAAGTTGTGAGTGCTTTGAATGCTTTGAAACTTGTATGTGCTTGCTCTTTATACTGATTGAATGTGATGGAGTTGTTTGGAATTCTGTCTGTGAGTTTCATTTGTGAAAAGTTTTATGTTTGGATTTCAAAGACATTAAAAATGTTTTATTTGAAAAAGTGTGATTTAAACAACTTAAATTAATTTGAAATTCTTAATTAATATTCTTTGATCAAGTGTTTGATGAGGTTGTAAAGTTTAGAAATTAAATAAATCAATTTGACTGGTTTTGAAGTTTTACCTTCTTGAATTTTTGTATTTGATTTAAGAAAGATTTTCAAAAGAGTTGTTTTCTTAAAGATTTTATTCAATGTTTAAAGAAAATGATTTTTTTTAAACCAAAGTGTTTTAAATTAAGAGAAAAGGATTCTGTTTTGGAAAGAGAGATTATTTCAAAGTTTTCTTGAAAACTCTTTTTGAGATCTGATTTGGATTTAAAATCTTTTTGGTTATTGGTGATGTGTTTCAAGAAAGAAATTAAAAAGTGTTTTCAAAACGGAAATTAAGAATTTATCGAAACGTTCTAACGCACGGGGAAAAATGTCTAGTTCGGGTGTCGGACACAAAGGAAGCATGGCAAGGATAATGACTGGAAATCTTGGAAAGCTTTAGGAAGTTTCGTCATCCAGGTGAGTGAGAGTGCGGTGATCCCGTAACGTGGTTGCTCGCAATCCGAATGGATGGGTTGCGGATGAACTGCGAATTAGGCAATATAGATATGTGTGCTAAATGTTTATTTGTTTTATTTACATGCTAAATGTTTATTAGTTGTGCATATGTCATTCTGTTTAGAAATTGTTTGATTATGTCTGAATAGTGAAACAATAATAATGAAACCGTGAAAGCAATGAGATAAGATTGAAAAGAGAAACGAGATGCGAAAACGAGATATGAGAAATAATAAGTAAGAGATAAATGATGAGTTAAGACTAAAGAGAAGATTATAAGCAATGATTGAGCAAGAAACAAAACACGATGCAAATGAGACTGTGAAATCGAGAAATAATGAATAGAAGAGAATAAGAAATGAAATAAAAAGATGATTCGTAAGAGATGATAAGAAATACCTGATAGAGCGAGCGGAAGCGTGGTGATTATGATGCTGCTGACGGTGCTGCTAAGGAACAACTGAGGAGAGCAATGCTGATGACGCTGAATGACAATGGAGGAGGATGACGCTGATGGTGCTGCTGAACAACCACTGAGGAGAATGAACAACCACTGAGGAGAATGATGCTGATGGCGATGTTGCTGAACAGAGATGATGAGAAAAGATGCTGATGATGCTGATGAGAATGTTGATAATGAGATGAAAGTGATTTGAGGCATGAGGCCATTGAGATTTAGGGGGAACGGATTGCGATTAGTGGTCGGGCTTCGTTGAAGGGATGCACCAAGGACGGGCCGACTGTTAGGATTAAGCCGATAACTAAAACGTAAAACCTTAAAAGACTTTAAAAGACATTTACAAACGCGGTGAGGTATGAGTGTCGTATCAAAGTAGTGGAGAGGAAAATACTATGGGTATCTGCGGATACTCAGGTGGAGATTGCATGAGGGGAGGACGATGACAGTGAAACGTCAAGAAGTCTAGAGTACTTTCTAGGCAGAACGAATCCCACATGTGGCGTACTAACGTGGTAGGGACTGGGTCCAATGTCGTGGCAAGTTCTGCACCGGAACTAGAATTGTACTGTCGCCCCCTTGAATGCAAGTCTAGAACAGTGAGAGGGACTGGAACGGGGCATTTGATATTGCCGCTGAGAGCATGCCTTGATTATATGATTGAATGATATGAATTGAATTGAATTGATTTGAGGCTGTAGTCCTCCTGGTCTGGGACCATTTGATTGTGAGACAGCTGTCGTGCCCGCGTGGTAAAGGTCCTGTACTCCTGTTTGCTTCCGACTAGGTTGGGTGGATGACCGAGGAGATGTAGACGTGTGTGACTTCCTCAATGGTGATGTTCCCCCCATCATTGAGCGAACCGGAACGCTAAAACTTAAAAGACGAAATAATCAAAAGAAAAGTACACGGAAGATATCAAGCATCGATTAAGATTTATAAGACGAGTATATAAGAAAGGATTCTTGGAACGCGCGATGAGTTTGGAAATCATGATTGAAGAAAGAACGAAAAAGATTTGTGGAAGTAATGATTGATTTGGTTATGAGTAATGACATTGGTGTGTTTAGAACATTATGATGTACTTTGTTATATGTGATTCATTTATGCTATGTGAATAACATGTTATATGCATATCTGTTGATGATTATGTGATTGCATCATGATAAGTATCTAGGTTATACTGTTTTAGTTATATTATCAGTCTACTTTTATATTTTATCCTTCCTGAGACCGCATGGTCAACCCTTTAGTGTTCGGAACACTGACTCTCTCCTACCTTGTTGTCGTATCGGCAACTGCGGATATTACAACAGGTAGATGGCGTTGCGTGTAGCGACCCATCTGTACCCCTGCAAGGAGAAGCATAGAAGTTTGTCCCTGAGGATGGTATCGGGAGGAGTTCACTGAGGCAGTAGAGGAGGACGACTCTACTTGCAATTGGATAGCTTGGGTTGCCAAGATCCGGAGTTAGACGACGAGTATTAGTGTGTCTGACTAGAAGCTAAGTATTCCCCTTGGAGGAATGTATTCCATTGTAAGTGCTTAGTTACCTTAGCTCTATCATACTGTACCCCGGTAACAGTTTTATTCCACACTGATGTTTTTGAAACAAGTAATTGGGCTGTTGTAATTAAATGATGTTTTTGAAAACGAGTTTCAAAGTGCGATGTCTTGTGACATCTCGGTTTGGAACTTGAAAGGTTTTATGCAATATGAGAACATTAGTTTTTATATGTAACCATGTTTTGAAAACCTAAGTGTTCTCATGATTAAGTATTACATGTTAAAAAAAATGGCCCTAATTTTCACTATATTTAACTTAAGTAACGGAAGTTTTCAAGTTGCCGAATTGGGGTGTTACAGAAGGAAATTGTGAAAGAAATAAATAGTGATTAGAAGAAAAACGTGAGCTGAGATTGAGAAAGAATTAAGATGATGCTGATGATGCTGCTGAGCAAAGACTGACGAGGAAGGATGCTGCTGATGCTGCTGAGCAAAGACTGACGAGGCAATAACCGGCGAGGAAGGATGCTGCTGATGCTGCTGAGCAATAGCTGACGAGGAAGGATGCTGATGATGCTGCTGAGCAAAAGCTGATGAGAATAAAGCTGATAAGATGCATGAGAAAGAGATATGATGCAAGAAGCTATGATGATTCAAGTGATGGCATACGAGATTCTTTGGGGAACGAATTGAACTATTAGCGGTCGGGACTCGTTGAAGGGATGTACCAAGGATGAGCCAACCATTAGGATTTAAAGCGTTAATTAAAACTCTAAGATTTTAAAAGACTTTAAAAGACTTTAAAAGACATGGATTAACGCGGTGAGGCATGAGTGTGATGTCAAAGTAGTGGAGAGGAAGGAACCATGAGTATCTGCGGATGCTCAGGTGGAGATTGCATTAGGGGAGGACAATGACGGTGAAACGTCAAGAAGTCTAGAGTACTTTCTAGGCAGAACGAATTCCATATGTGGTATACGAACGTGGTAAGGACTGGGTCCAAAGCCGTGGTAAGTTCTGCATTCGAGACTAGAGTAGTACTATCGCCCCCTAGATTGCAATTCTTGAACAGTGAGAGGGACTGGAACGGGGCATTTGTGATTTGCCACTGTACCCGAGTTTTCTACCGTGAGCCTTGATTATTTGATATGATAAGAATTGAATTGAATTGAATTGAGACTGTACCCGAGATTTCTACCGTTCTCCTGGCTTGGAGCCAAGTGTTGAGACAGCTGTCGTGCCCGCATGGTAAAGGTCTTGTACTCCTGTTTGCTTCCGACTAGGTTGGGTGGATGACCGAGGAGATGTAGACGTGTGTGCAAGCTCAATGATGGTTTCCCCACATCATTAAGCGAATCGAAACGATAAGACTTGAATGACTAAGATGTTTAAAAGAAAATACAGTAAGGATATCCAAGTGATGAATGAGACTTATGAATCAAGTATGAAATAAGATCCATGGAATAATTGATAAGTTTGGAAATGATGGTGGAAGGAAGAATTGATAAGATTGTGAAAGTTTTATAAGAAATTGAGTATGAAACTGTGCTTATGTTTATATGATGATGTTTATGTTGTTGCTATGATTTATTTGATGTTTGTTGTTTGTCTTAATATTTGCCTATTGTAATCCCACACAGTCGACATTTAATGTTTTGGGTAGCTCACTCTCTTCTCTTGTACTTCTGCTTTGTATTGGGAAAATTTGGATGAATCTTAGATGGACAACATCGCGAGATTCCAGCTTATAAGGAAGATAGGAGCATCTCCATTGAGAGGAGATAATATTACTATGTCCGCCTATGTCATAATAGTCTTCATAGAGATGAAGCGGCGAAGGGCAGAGATCATGGAGAGGCTTTTAGCCCGTGAGAGGGAGGAAGAGCAAGCACAAGACGACTCTATGGAAGGAACCCCAGAGGTGACAGATGACGACGATTCAGATCGGTGGTCTGAGGCCGACACGGAGGAGTGCCACAGTGACGAGGATTGGTGCCCGAGCCCCGAGGACCTCCCGACAGACGATGAGGACGATTGAGAGTTTGATCAGCCAAGACTCAGTGCTAGGTGGCAAGTTTTAGTATATATAACTAGAGAATAGGTAATTCCCCCCAGAGTAATGTATCCCACTACAAGTTCTTAGTATCATAGCTCTATCATGTTGTACCCCAGATAAAGTTTATTTTCGTTACTGTTATTTTGACTAAATTAAAAAGGGCCTTTATGTTTCAATGATGTTTTGGGTGATCGAGTTTCAAGGTGTGGTGTCTTGTGACATCTCGGTTTGGAACTTGAAAGATTATCATGCAACGTGAGGACACAAGTTTTATTAGTAATCAAATTTTGAAAAGCCTAAATGCTCTCACGTTCATGTCATACAAGTTTTTTTAAAAAAAAAAAAAAAAAATTGGCCCCAATTTTCACTATATTTAATTTAAAGTAATTGTGGTTTCAAGTTGCCGAATCGGAGTGTTACAGGGGGTGAATAGGCGAAGAATACTAACTTCACCAATTAAAAAATTTTGTCAAAATTACACACTTAATATGGTCTTGTTTCGGTTTATCAGAGTTAAAAAGAATTTTTGCTTATACTTAAATATAACAAAAATTAAGTGCGGAAATGTAAAGAGATATGAAAGAGAAGCGAACACAAGATTTTATCCTGATTCACATTAGTGTGTTAACGAATACTAATGCTACATCCAGTCCTCCCTCTCTGAATTGGGAGATTTGCTTCACTATGAACAAGAATATGTTAGTACAAGTTTAAATGTATAAGAGAAAACCTTTCCCTTAGACTTCACAACCAAAAAACCTCTTTGGCACACTTGCAATTCCCTAACCAAATTCTTCACAATCACAGCGAAATCCTTGTGTCCGAAGGAACCTCCTTCAGTAACTTGAAACCTTCAAGACTTGGATGAAAACCTTTCACCAAACTTGCGGAAGTATGAACGTTTGTTGTTGTAGTCACTTGCACCCTTGTGTGCGATTAACAACCCAAATATGTACAATGTCTATGAACACTAATTCAGTAGTCTAAAGTGAAGAGAATGAATGATAAGTGTTTATCAAAGTGGGTTTATGAAAGTGAAAAGAGCAAACACTTAATGTTCTTCGTTTATATGTTAAAAGTAGAAGAAATCATGAAGAACTTGTGAAATTTCAATGGCTTATGTTTTTCCAGAAAGTACAGAGAGTGTTAAGACTTGTAAGAACGTGATTTTTTTTTTTGAAATCGTTTGGAACATATATATATATATATATATATATATATATATATATATATATATATATCAGTTAGGACAACAAATGGCTATGTTTATGACAGTTTTAACTATCAGTATCCGGATACTTTTGAAAGTATTCGGATACATCGTATTTGATTTCAAAATTTTTGATTGTTGTTTTAACGCGGTATCCGGATACTTATGGATGTATCCGGATACATTTGATCAGATACACTTTTTCATTTTTTTTTAAATTTAATTTGTTTCAAATATTTTCATACTAATTTGAAAATACTTTCTTGACTTCAAAAACATTTTATTTATTTTAAAAAAAATATTTTCTTAATAATTTTTATTTTTATTTTTGAAAATCACTTTCTTTTAATTTTGAAAAACACTTTATTTTCATTTTCATTTTGAAAAACACTTTCTTTTATTTTTTTTAAAATCACCCACTTTTGATTTAACTTAGCATGCATACTATTTTTCTTTAGATTATGATTTAGCTTCATTCTAACTTAGACTTAACCATTAAGCACCTAAGGAACTCTAAGAAAAGTAAATTTAACATTACAAGTTTATAAGAATCCCTTTTTGACTAACTTGAGTCTAAGCTTCAATGTTGTGGACTTTGCTTTTTGGAATCATCAAAATCTCTTGGGCATTTGCTTCACATGCTTCACAATCTCCCCCTTTTTGATGATGACAAACTTTGTTGATTTATGTGCTCCCCCTTAGTATGGGCATTAAATTTTATGAAGTGAAAATCAACCTACAAAAGTCAACAACATACCTTCTCCCCCTTTTGGCATTATCAAAATAATAGATAACAATAAAAGTAAGCCAAAAAGAAGAGTAGAAAATAAAAACTAAACTCCCCCTGAATATAATCACATAACATAACCAGAACATAACCAGAATATAGTCAATGCAGAACATAATCAGAATCAAACATAGCTAAGAAATAAGTTCAGAACAATGTTTACAAAACATGCTAAAACAAAATTAACAAAACAATAATTTGTAGAAAACCAAACGACTAAGTCTAAACGCAATTAAAGATCTCCTAATCATCAGACGATGGAGGCGGCGGAGGCAGATCACCCAAGGTACGAATCAGAAAATCAAGGCGATCGAAGTTAGCGGTCATGCGGTTGTCTAAAGCAGTGAATTGATCGGTAACATATGTGCGCAAGTCAGACATTTGAGATTTATGTGTAGCTTGCATGTTGTCCATGTGAGCAAGCTGTGATAGGCGAAGAGACTCGAACTGAGAGTCCATGTGAGCCATAAGCACAGACGGATCGAATCCAACTGATGCACCCGTAGCAGAACCTGATCCACCACCTTCTTCATTCACAGATGGACCAAAGGGAGGTTGAAAGGGAGCTTGTGCTTGAGGCGGATCACCATCACCATCATCATCACCATCACCATCACCAGCATCATCACCGGCATGACCCGGAGGCACATTCTCCAAAGGTATAGCATTGAGTTCCCTAGCCTCATCACGCAGCAACCACTTCTCCTGAGTAAGCACCTGATACCTCCAAATGCCAGCACTATGAAGCACATTTTCACCCATACAATTGTGAGAGGCATTCAACAAACTCCTCATTATGAAAATGCGGAACTCTTTTGAAATTGAGTAAACGCTGAACAAACATAGCATAAGGCAGTTGATAACTAGCCTGAGTACCAATAACACCCTTCATGCAATCCAGAATAATTCGAACCCAATTCACTTGAAGGCCCTGCTTGACCCTGCTTGATGCAGTACATCAATTTCAAATCACCCCCTAAAGCTATGGCATTGTTACCGGTAGATCGTGGCTTCAGGCAGTCTGTAATTACATAAAGCAGTAGGCGGTCTCCGGTCTTCATTTTACCAACCTGCTTTTTGGGTCCCAGCCAACCAAGAGGATTCCTTAAAGTTTCAGTATACACTTGAACAGGATTGCAGCATTTAAAAGCACTATTAGGATCATCCTTAGATACACCCTCAGCAACTAAACCAACTAATTCCATAAAATCTGTTTCAGTGATAACTATATGATTATCTCTAACCAATGTTTGCAGACTATCATCTCTAAAAATCATATTAGCATAAAATTCCTTAATCATGAGAGGGTAATAGTTACATTTCAATTCCAAGAACCTGTGAATACCTTGTATATCCAATTGATTGTGAAAATTAAAGCGTGCTTGAGTAAGCCAATTGAAGTTTAGCCACCTCACAATCTGGATTCGACGTCCCTCATAGCTTTGCACACGATTGTTGCGGTCAAAAGCGTTGAAATGCGGATCTCCAGCAAATGGGTCAAGATTCCCACGAGCCGGTGATATGCGGGCACGTGGTCCAGTGTACTTAATACGCTTGCCACGACCGGGAGTGCCTCTGTCAGCCATGAGTTTGATGAATAATACGGTTTTTTAGGTGAGAAACCGTTAGTAGAGAGATGAAGAGTGAGAGCCGTGAGGAGAGAGAGAGACAACCAGTGGAGAGAGAGAGAGAGAGAACTCGTGGAAACCGAAAACGAGTTTTTAGAGAGAAAGAACAAGATTTTTGAGAAGAGGAGTGTTGGAAATAAGTGAAAACACCAAAAAATTGAGTTAATTTGAGAGAAAAATGGTGGATTTTGAAGATTGAAAGACTAGGGTTAGAAAGGGGGAAGAACGGCGCATGATGTAACATCTTGTATTTTTCCCCACGTGCATAAATGAATTTATTAAAATGAATCTTGAAGTTTTGTTTTATAAAGGATTTTCTGATGAGTATTTTACGTGAGTAAGAAATAAGGTGTTGATTTTCTTGGATTTTTATAAACAAAATATTATTATAGATGTGAAGTGAATGATTTTGTTGAAGTTTTGGAATAATTTGATCAACAAGAGATGAGTTATGATTTTATTCAAGATGATTCTTATTGGAAATGAATTTCTTTATGGATTTGCCAACTTTGAAAATTCATATCTTTTTAACCGTAACTCGAAATTTTATGATCTTTATATGAAAACGATCGTATTGAAACGTAGAATTTGAAAATGTAACTTTTGGAATTTTCTGGGTTGATTTATAAAAAGTTATTCTCTGAGTTTGTGAAGTACGAATTTTGAGGATATTGGGTATTAAAAATAGCCAAGAAGAAAATTGTTGTGATGGCATAAATCAATTATGTGATGTGTGTTGGTTTGATATGTGTTGGATGAATGATGCATGAGAATAATTGTGTGAATATGATTCTTTAAAGATATTTGTATCATTGTGTGAATTAATGATTATTACGTTCTTAAGTAAATATGATTAGGAAAATAAAAAGGTAAGATATGTATGTGTGTATGTGTGTGCTACGGTTTGTGTATGTATGTGGGTAAGCCTAGGATTTTTAATTTTAAGACAAGGAGCCTATAAGATAAGCTAGAACCCTAAGGAAATTAAATGGGTAGAAAATTTGAAGTAGTAGAAGTAATCATGCATGAAGTGACCCTAGTTCCTTAATTCCCTCCACCATGTCTCCCTTGATGTGATCATTTACATGCAAATTTTAAGAAGGACAAAATTGCCCCTCACACTCCTACATGAACCGAATTTCATAAGGGCCAAAAAGTGAAAATCATGAGTTGCTTATAAATAGTAGAAGCCTTGGTTCATTTTCCTCTCAAAACCAAATTCATTTCCTCATTTCTTCAAACACATTCACTTTCTAAGAGCTCCTTCACTCTTAGAAAGAAAAAGAGAAAGAGAGAGACAGAGGAGGAGGTCGTGGAAGAGGAAGGAGAAAGAAGAAGAGTAGGAGCTTGATCAAGGCTAGAAGATCAACTCTTCTTTAGGTGGGTGGTTCGAAAATCATGAAGGAGTTGTGATAGTTTAGATTTTTCTTTTGAATCTTGTGATCTTTCTTCTTTTCTTTCTTTGCATGTTGATTTTCATGGTCTTGATGATGAATGCATGTGTTGTTGTGCATGATTAAGGACTTTTGAAACTAAAAGGAACTTGTAATAAAATAAACAATGGACTTTATGATTCGGTTAAGGTTTTTCATCAAAGATCTTGATGCTTTTTAAACTAAATCTTAAAGATCTAAAGAGTTGTTGAGATTTTGTGAAAGTCTAAAGTAAATACCTTTGCATGTTAAATTTTCTTGCTTAAATCGTGATTTATGATGTATTCATGAGATTACTTGATGGATAAATGCATGATCTAAGCTTTCTTGAAGATAAAGTTGAGATCTTTGGTGTTGCATGTTGATTTGATGATGATCTTGGTGATTTGAGTACATGCATGTGATGATCCATGTCTAATGAGTGAAAAGTTAAGATCTTGAGTCATGCATGTCAATTTTAAGTGAAAAGATTATGTTTTTCTTTGGTGCATGATTCGGTTTTGAAAAGAAATTAGGAAACAAGCTTTAAAAATGATTTTGAGCATGAACATGATTTAATCTAAGTGTTGATCTTGTGCATGTTAAATTTTGTGAAGTATATTAGGCCATGCTTGATAAAAGAATGTGATCAATTTTTTTATTTTGTGAAAAGTGGATGCATGTGTATCTTAAGGTTAGATTTAATGGTTTCAAGCACATGCATGTTATTTTCAAGAGGTTTAAAGTATGATCTTGGTTTTGTTTGAAATAAAGTAATGAACTTGAGTTTTATTGGAAATATTTAAGAAAAATCTTGTCTTGATGAGATTAATGCATGTTGATGTGGTATGATGCTTGAAAATGGGTCTTGAAAATCTACATGACTTGATTAGGATGGTGTGACTCTTGCATGTTGAAAAATGAATAAAAACCTTGTCTTTTTGCATGATGATATTCGGCCAACATAAAAAGAGGTAGAAAGTCATGCTTGATCATCAATTGTGTTGCATGCATGATGAGACTAGTTTAATTTAAGAGTTTAAAGGTGCATGCATGGAATAATTAAGTTTAAAATAAAATAAATCTTTGAGTTGGTTTGTGACTTAAATTATTGTTTTGATTTAAGTTAAGAAAGTTAATTTTTCTTCTTGATGCTCACGGTTTTGAGTCCAAAGAAAGAAAATGATTTCATTATTTTATTTCTTTATTTGTGCATCAATCTTTGCAAGATTGTATACCTATGATTCGGCCAATGCATGTTCATATGGTTGAGAAAATTTCCTTCATGAAATGACCCTTGATGATGATTATATTCTTGTGTGCATGATGCTATATGTTTGATGGAAATGATATGTTGTTTTCTTTAATCTTTTGGTTTTTAAAGATGAAAATAAATAAGTTGATTGAGTTAATTAAAAAGGAATTTTCATGATGTTGATTCAATGATTTCAGGGTTTAAGATTTATTGGTGATTAGGAAATATTGATCATGGGTAATTCGGTTTTGTTAAATTATTTTCTTGAGAGAAATTAAGATTAAGTATATGATTTGATTAATGATTTTTAATGATTTACAATATGACTTGCATTATGTGAGCTTATGAACACTTGAAAATTTGGTATGATTGCTATTCATGTTAATTGAGTGTGTTTGGAAAATTTAGATTGAATTGGAATGATTCTTGAATTTTGTTTGTGAAAAATCAATTCTTGGATTTCGAAAGAATTGAGAAATGTTTTAATTAGAAAAGTATGATTTAAACAACTTTAATTGGTCTGAAATTTTTATATGATGTTCTTTGACCAGTATCTGATAAGTGTTGTGAAGTTTGGGATTTAAATAAATCAATTTGATGTGGTTCTGGAATTTTATCTTCTTGAGTTTCTGAATTTTGTTTAAAGCTTAAGGATAATGATTTTTGTAATAAGAGTATTTTAAATTAAGTTATTATGAGTGGAATGGATTCTGTTTTGACAAAGAGATTGTTTTGGGACTTGTTTTAATGTTTTCTTGGAAACATTTTATTATAGATTTGACTTGGATTTCAAATCTTTTGGATATTGGCAATGTGTTTCCAAAAAGGAAATTGTTTCAAAGTGTTTTCAAGAAACGAAGTTATGAATTTATTAAAATCGTTTCTAACGCACGGGAAAAATGTTTTAGTTCGGGTGACGGACGAAAAGGAAACGAGGCGGGACTAGCGACTTGGAAACCTCGGAGAGCTTTTGGAGACCTACGTCATTTGAGGTGAGAGAGGGGCTTTCCCTTAAGACGCCGTGGTATTTAGGTAACATATTAAGAGGTTCCAATCATCTCAAAGATTGGACTCCGATCTCATTAAGCGAGGTAGTGTGATAGCAATTGTTTGATTGTCTGGCTATCCACACGAACAGCTGAGATTGGTTTATTGTTCATGGCTTGATATGTTTTGTTGTTATAATATGATGCCATGTTCTAGCTAGTTGGATATGAATTGCTTGATTATTTAAATATGTGATATGATTTATTTATCAATTGCGTATTGTGATGCTGTTGAGAAATGCTTGATATGCCCTGATTATGAGATAATGAGAACGGAACTGTGAAAGTGACGGATTGTAATTGAAAAGAAAAGGAAGTAATGATAAGAAATATAAGAATGATTGGGAAAGAGATATGAGTTGAGATTGAGAAAGATTTAAGATGCCATGGAAGTTAAGAGAATGTGTTATGAGATAAGAAATGCTGTGAATGAAAAATATCATAATGGCGTTGAGACAGAGCTGGCGAAAGTATGTTGTTGTTGTTGTTTAGAATGAGACCTGTGTTGAGTTGAGCTTGCTCCTCCACTAGTGCTCACTGAGATGAAACGAGGTATTGAGAAAGTTCTATTGAGAAAGTTCTGAGATGAGATATTGAGAAAGTTATGAGATGAGACATTGAGAAAGTTCTAAGATGAGATATTGATAAAGTTATGAGATGAGACATTGAGAAAGTTCTGAGATGAGATATTGAGAAAGTTATGAGATGAGGTATTGAGAAAGTTCTGAGATAAGATGCAAGTATGCCGATACGATCCCAGCTCTGTGCTCTGTTGTGAAAGAAAAGAAAAGTAATGTTGAAAGATAGCGGTCGGGACTCGTTGAAGGGATGCACTAAGGATGAGCCGACCTTAGGATAACAACAAAACTCTAAAACACTTAATAAGACATTGACGAAAGCGGTGAGCAATGAGTGCGAAGTAGTGGAGAGGAAGATACCCTGGGTATCAGGGATATTCGGGTTGTGAATGCAATAGGGTAGGCTAGGGTGGTAAAACGTCATGATGCCATGAGTACTATTCTGGGCGGAACGAATTCCACATGTGGTATACCAGACGTGGTGGGGACTGGGTCCTAAGCCGTGGTAAGTTCTGCACCCGGAACTAGAATAGTACTGTCACCCCTATGGCAATTCAGGAACAGTGAGAGGGACTGGAACGGGGCTCTTTGATTTTGCTACTGTACCCGAATTTTCTACAGTATGCCTTTATTATATAAATTGATATGAGACTGTACCCGATTTTCTACAGTTCTCCTGGCTTGGAGCCATTTGTTGAGACAGCTGTCAAACCCGCGTGGTAAAGGTCATGTACTCCTGTTTGCTTCCGACTAGGTTGGGTGGATGACCGAGGAGATGTAGACGTGTGTACTAACTGCGAAAGAACGAGTCCCTCGATGATTTTCTAATTCCCCAATCATCGATGGATGTGATTCAATAAGACATGAAAAGAAAAAGTAAGCAATGATTGCTAAGTGTTAAGAAAGATTCATAAGACGAGCATGAGAAACGATTCCCGTTATAATCGAAAAGTTTTGGAAAGATGATCCACGAAAGAATTGATAAGACTTGTGAAAGTCTCATGAGAAAGATATTGAGAATGTTATCATGAGAAGTTGAGCATAAGATTGTGGTTATTTATGTGATGATGATGATTATGTTGTTATTATGATTTGCATGATGTTTATTGTTTATCTTAATATTTGCCTATTGTAATTCCACACAGTCGACATTTATTGTTTTGGGTGCTCACTCTCTCGTATCTATCTGTCTTGTGTTGGAAAAATTTGTTCGCCCTTTAGATAGACAACATCGCGAGATTTCAGCTCATTAGCGAGATAGGAGCATCTCCATGGAAAGGGGATGATATATCCATGTCATCCTATGTCATGGTCTACATAGAGATGGAACGCGAAAGGAAAGAGATCATGGCGAAGCGTTCGGCTCGTATGATGGAGGAGGAGAGCTCCCTAGACGACTCTACAGAGGAGACCCCCGAGGTGGCAGATGACGACGATGATTTTGATCTGTGGTCTGAGGCTGACACGGAGGAGTGTCTCAGTGACGAGGATTGGTACCCGGGCCCCGAGGATCTTCCGACAGACGAAGATGAAGATGAATGATAGTCGGGTGATGAGTCTTAGTATATATGAATAGAGGATAGGTAATTCCTCAGAGTATTGTATTCCATTGCAAGTTCTTAGTTGCCATAGCTTCATCATACTGTACCCCGGCTAAAGTCAAAACAAGTAAATGGGCCGTTGTATTTAAATGATGTTTTGGTGGAGAAGTTTCAAGGTGCGGTGTCTTGTGACATCTCGGTTTGGAACTTGAAGGAAGATATGCAATGTGAGAACATGAGTTTTTAATTGTAATTAAGTTTTGGAAAATTTAAATTTTCTCATGTTCGTATTAACTGTGTTTAAAAAAAAATTGACCCAAATTTTTACTATATTTAACTTAAAGTAATTGAGTTTTCAAGTTGCCGAATCGGGATGTTACAGTTGTGGTATCAGAGCAATGGTTGATCTAAGTAACCTTATGCATGGACTTACATGCCCTGCTTGTGTGACTCTGTATGTGTTAGTAGTAAGATAGCGATAGATGAGGATAGAAGTGCTAAGAGTATGCGGATGCTTTTCTGGAATGCATCGGTTTTCGTCCGCAGTGGAACCGAAGAGCAGTAATCGGTGTCATCATGAGATGTTGATGTGTGATTCGAACCCTCTTTGTTGAATTCCTCTCTGATATGAACCCCTTTTGTTTGTGATGACCTTTGAGCTATCGATGTGAGATCCTGTCCCGTGACTAGAACTCTCCTTTTCTCATTGAATCTTCTCTTGTGTAAACTCTATGCGTTGCCAAATTGCTTTGGCATGATGTTTGAAAAAGCCTTTTCTGAAAATCTTAGACCCTGTTCTGTCAAGGAAACTTGACAAAGCTGTGATTGCTATGAACCCGAAGTTTCCTCTTTTGATCTTTGACCAGACATTTAACCTTTCTTAAAGCCTTGGTGAAAATTTTTGGACTCTAGCACCCTGAACCAGTCAAGTAAACGTTGCAAGGATCAAGGAGAATAAGGATTAGTCGGTAGGAATGAAAGGATGTATGAGTTTTGGAAAAAAAATAGGAATACTCTTTTGAGCCTTAGATAAGTGGTGGATTATGTAAAGTGGTTAGGACTAAGAGCTTTGATGCCGGGATTAGTTAAAATGATGGTTTAAGTGGTGAAAAGATGAGGAAAAATTTAAGGTGATATTTAGAATTTAAAGTTGTAAGTGTCCTTATTGGAGTCGGAGAAGAGTTAAACAGAGTTAAATTAGGTAATGATATGGTGAAGTTGTGACGACCCAACTTTTAATTCCAAAGTTAAATATTCGTATTCAACAAATACAACCATTTTTTTTTCTTTGAAACTAAAAGTCAGTCATCATCCATTATCAAATCTTGCGGAATTATATAAACATCGAGTCATGACAACAAGTGATGTAACATCATATTTCATTCATATTGAAAAGGTTACATACTACATTCTTCATTTAAACAAAATACATAATTACTTAACTCAACACTCTAGGCCATTACATTATCTTACATATATTACAAAAAAATTCATAATAACCTAGAGCATATGGTTCATGACTCAAAATATAACATAACATAGATAAGAGAAAACCTGATGGGTTATATCAGTCACATTCCACCCCACAACTTAACTTAGTCGTCAGTTCCCCACTGACTTCCAGTCGAGTTGTCCATAAAGTCATCCACCATCTGATTCGCATTATCCACCGGATCCTCATCCTCGATTGGATCCTCCTCTTCCTCTTCCTCCTCTTCTTGTGCCGAATTGTCAGGCACGTATATCGGAGTTCGGGATCGAACTCGAGGAGAAGGACTAGGACAAGCAGGAACCTCTAGGATGATTCTTTCTGAGGAGAGTGCTGGACTCGGTGGGATAGTGCGTCTCGGAAAACGCCTTGGTGGTGGTGGAGGGGTTCCATTTCTCATAACAAAATTTGGCGGAATGTGCATGACGTAAACCATTGGAATTCTCGATCTAAGCGGACGCATACGGGAATATGGATTAGGATGGCGGAAGATAACTTCCACATCCCCCTCATATGTAGCCCTATGGTCCTCAATATTCCACTCCCCATTAGGGAGCGGCCTCATCTCCACGCAGAACATGTTTCTCGCCATCACCTACACAAGGGACTGGGAGTGAGTCATAGCTAAAAGCAATAACAAATGAGTATAACAGTGGCTAGAAATAACAAACACATGTTATCCTATAGCAATAATAAATGCATATGTATATGCTCAAATTGTCTTTTATAATATCTCGATTTAGTGTCGTGATGCATGCCTACTCCTCATTCATGCTACACGGTTTGGCATCTGAGTATCTCAGGCTCGAGATATTCTCAATCCTATGGTTCATCAAACCGGAGCGATTCATATTCAAGCATCACGATCGATGGGAACTCGGTCTTCCTAGCATCCTTGTGCCAGGGATATTCTGATTTAACCTTACCGAAGTTCCGAATCTAGATCGGAGCAACTCCTTCTCCATGCATGATAATGTCACACAAAACTTTTCGTCTTCTTTCTTTCTTTTAAATCACGTCCTTGAACATCATGCCTCCAATATAGAGACCCAAAGTTCATAGTCCTTCTTAATCACAATTTCATCTTTTCTTTTAGCATTAACTGGTGCTAGTGCTTACTGAAAATTCCATCAGCGGCCCAGCCACATTGTGATGGTTTTATACAATAGGAAATAAATCGTTTTATCATTTAATTATTGCAACGACCCCATTTAGGACTCCCAAAATATCAACCAAGTGGGTAAAGACTTCCACTGGGACGTGGGAAAATAATCAACCAAATGGGTGTACGTACTTCCATTGGGACATCCTGTCCGAATATGTCAACCACTGAATAAAATTCCAGTAGGACTCATCCAGGGTCAAATCAACCAATGGGAATCAAGTAAACTTATACATTTGTCCATTGGGACTCCTGTTCGAACATATCAACCACTGGATGAAATTCCAGTAGGACTCTTTCAGGATAATAATCGACCAATGGAAAACGTATAAGAATTAGGTATTCAATATTCTTAAGAAAAATAAGTGTTTTCTTCAGTTTTAATCAAAATACTCGAGTATTTTATAAAATACTCGAGTTGTTCTTCAATTTTTTCCAGAATACTTGAAGTCCTTGAAGAAAGACTCGAGTTGTTCTTAATTTTCCCAGAATACTCGAGTGTTTCTCAAAAAACTCGAGTGTTTATACTGCAACAGCACCAATTTCTGCATTTTAAGCACCAATTCGAATTCCATTCATTGTTTTTCCATTCTTATGCAAAACAGAGGCATAAACACATATAAGAAACAAGTTAGAACAGATAAACAAGTACATAACAACATAAATCAACATCAAATCACAAAATCAACATAAACTTGGAAAATAACCATTTCAAGATTTGAAATTCATTTCCACTTGGTTTTAACTTCGAAAATCAATCCAGTGAGCATTATTAGGTCCATTTAAACTTGTTTGACTTAGAAAACCTTGGGTTTATGACCTCCATGTCATATTCCCAATTCCAACTTCATCCCTTGATGAACCTTATGAGGTTCCTACATTTCTAGCTTGAGATTACTCATTCTAGCAATTACATAACTCCTCCCTTACCTCAGAGAAGCTAAACAACAGATTAAACAACAAGGAAATTGGTTGGATCAAAAATCCAAATTCTGGACTTGTGAAAAAGGGGTTGAACAGGCTGACTTTGGCCACAGATTTCACCACGGATTTGGCATGAAAAAGAACGAAACAAGTTAGTTTAACAAACTAGGATATATTAACTTCAATCAGAAACAAATTTGACACAAAAAGGATTCCTGAGATTACCAAACGAATTCAATGAAGATGAATACTTGATGCTGAAAACTACTCTTTTTTTTTCAGCTTTGAACCTCAAACTTTGATGAACTAGAACTCGAACTACAGGGGCTTATTTGATGTGATTCTTGATTCTAATTCAAAGATGGAACTAGAACCTTGAGTTGTGTTTTGGTTTCAAAGGATTTGATTGAGAAACGAAGGAGAAATTAGAGATCAAAGTATGCTCTGAAAAACTGAGAGTCTGAAACTTAGAATTCGGGTTTTGGAGGATTAGAGGTGTTGAATGCTTCAACCAAGCACCAATTTATAGTCTAGGAATACTTCAAATCGAAGCAAAGTCCAGCTCTATGCTTGTCATTTCAAGAAACCGCGTTTTGGTGCGAAAATTAAATGAAAACCGACTTATACACTTTCAGGTCTGTACGAAATACTTGAGTTTTTTCCCAAATACTCGAGTTTTTATTTAAAAATTCAAATTTCCAAACAGCTACTTAAAATACTCGAGTTTTGCCTAAAATACTCGAGTGTTTTTGCTAAAATAGGAAAAATTGACTATTTTAATGATACTAATATTGATAAAATACTTTTATTTCATATATTTAAAACATAGGATCTTACAGAAGTCGAACTGATGAGGTAGTGGAATTTGTGGATTGAACCCTTAAGTATAGCCCAGAGTTAGGTTGAAGAGCTAAAATCTGATGTTTTAGTGGATGATAAGTTCTTGAATTGAAGGAATTCTGATGGTTTAGAGTATGAGATAAACCCTGGAAGATGGAAAAAGGTTTAGAATGTTTAAGTTATGTGATTGAGTGCTTGGGATAGGGAGTGAGATAGTGCATGTTTCTTAAAGATTAGTGATTGTAAGGATGAAAAGGAAGATGTAATGGTGACCATAGAAGTTTGACAAGGGCAATTATTTGGTAAGATATAAGGCAACAAGAGGATAGATTGAAGCATAGTGATGAAAAATTTTGTAAGATTGACCAAAGTAGGTGAAGTGTGAGAGTTTTTAGAGGTTAAGTCGGTGATAATGAATGTGGTGTATAGAGATATGATTTATTTAAGTTGGGGAGTAAATGGAGATGTGAGATTTTGGGAAGTAATTCGTTTAGGCTTGAACTGATGAAAGGAATCCAACCCTAAGTGTGGTAGTGTCTTGACCCCAAATGAATGTAATTGTGCTATTCTTTGGATGTTGTTTTGATGCCATTGAACCCCCTTAGTCCTTTGTTACCAGTGTGACCGTATTGTTTGAACCCCATTATGTTTGTTATTTGAAGTACCTCAAGGGATTACTTCTGCAAGTAATCACTTTGATTCGCTCTTAAGAACGAAGAATAGATAGTGCATATTCAAAGACGTGGTGATTGCTGCAGTTAAAGAGGAAAGGAATTCCTTTAAAGAGCTACGTGTTCACATATCAGACGAACTCTGCGCAGCATTTCTAGAGGACGAGAAATCTTCAAGTTGGGGAGAATGTAACATCCCGTATCTTTCCCCACGTGCATAAATGAATTTATTAAAATGAATCTTGATGTTTTGTTTTATAAAGGATTTTCTGATGAGTATTTTACGTGAGTATGAAATAAGGTGTTGATTTTCTTGGATTTTTATAAACAAAATATTATTATAGATGTGAAGTGAATGATTTTGTTGAAGTTTTGGAATAATTTGATCAACAAGAGATGAGTTATGATTTTATTCAAGATGATTCTTATTGGAAATGAATTTCTTTATGGATTTGCCAACTTTGAAAATTCATATCTTTTTAACCGTAACTCGAAATTTTATGATCTTTATATGAAAATGATCGTATTGAAACGTAGAATTTGAAAATGTAAATTTTGGACTTTTCTGGGTTGATTTATAAAAAGTTATTCTCTGAGTTTGTGAAGTACGAATTTTGAGGATATTGGGTATTAAAAATAGCCAAGAAGAAAATTGTTGTTATGGCATAAATCTATTATGTGATGTGTGTTGCTTTGATATGTGTTGGATGAATGATGCATGATAATAATTGTGTGAATATGATTCTTTAAAGATATTTGTATCATTGTGTGAATTAATGATTATTACGTTCTTAAGTAAATATGATTAGGAAAATAAAAAGGTAAGATATGTATGTGTGTATGTGTGTGCTACGGTTTGTGTATGTATGTGGGTAAGCCTAGGATTTTTAATTTTAAGACAAGTAGCCTATAAGATAAGCTAGAACCCTAAGGAAATTAAATTGGTAGAAAATTTGAAGTAGTAGAAGTAATCATGCATGAAGTGACCCTAGTGCCTTAATTCCCTCCACCATGTCTCCCTTGATGTGATCATTTACATGCAAATTTTAAGAAGGACAAAATTGCCCCTCACACTCCTACATGAACCGAATTTCATAAGGGCCAAAAAGGGAAAATCATGAGTTGCTTATAAATAGTAGAAGCCTTGGCTCATTTTCCTCTCAAAACCAAATTCATTTCCTCATTTCTTCAAACACATTCACTTTCTAAGAGCTCCTTCACTCTTAGAAAGAAAAAGAGAAAGAGAGAGACAGAGGAGGAGGCCGTGGAAGAGGAAGGAGAAAGAAGAAGAGTAGGAGCTTGATCAAGGCTATCTCTTTGAAGATCCAAGAACAAGAAGGCTAGAAGATCAACTCTACTTTAGGTGGGTGGTTCGAAAATCATGAAGGAGTTGTGATAGTTTAGATTTTTCTTTTGAATCTTGTGATCTTTCTTCTTTTCTTTCTTTGCATGTTGATTTTCATGGTCTTGATGATGAATGCATGTGTTGTTGTGCATGATCATGGACTTTTGAAACTAAAAGGAACTTGTAATAAAATAAACAATGGACTTTATGATTCGGTTAAGGTTTTTCATGAATGATCTTGATGCTTTTTAAACTAAATCTTAAAGATCTAAAGAGTTGTTGAGATTTTGTGAAAGTCTAAAGTAAATACCTTTGCATGTTAAATTTTCTTGCTTAAATCGTGATTTATGATGTATTCATGAGATTACTTGATGGATAAATGCATGATCTAAGCTTGCTTGAAGATAAAGTTGAGATCTTTGGTGTTGCATGTTGATTTGATGATGATCTTGGTGATTTGAGTACATGCATGTGATGATCCATGTCTAATAAGTGAAAAGTTAAGATCTTGAGTCATGCATGTAAATTTTAAGTGAAAAGATTATGTTTTTATTTGCTGCATGATTCGAGATTTGAAAAGAAATTAGGGAAACAAGCTTTAAAAATGATTTTGAGCATGAACATGATTTAATCTAAGTGTTGATCTTGTGCATGTTAAATTTTGTGAAGTATATTCGGCCATGCTTGATAAAAGAATGGGATCCATGTTTTTATTTTGTGAAAAGTGGATGCATGTGTATCTTAAGGTTAGATTTAATGGTTTCAAGCACATGCATGTTATTTTCAAGAGGTTTAAAGGATGATCTTGGTTTTGTTTGAAATAAAGTAATGAACTTGAGTTTTATTGGAAATATTTAAGAAAAATATTGTCTTGATGAGGTTAATGCATGTTGATGTGAATGGGTGATGTGATATGATGATTGAAAATGGGTCTTGAAAATCTGCATGACTTGATTAGGATGGTGTGACTCTTGCATGTTGAAAAATGAATAAAAACCTTGTCTTTTTGCATGATGATATTCGGCCAACATAAAAAGAGGTAGAAAGTCATGCTTGATCATCAATTGTGTTGCATGCATGATGAGACTAGTTTAATTTAAGAGTTTAAAGGTGCATGCATGGAATAATTAAGTTTAAAATAAAATAAATCTTTGAGGTGGTTTGTGACTTAAATTATTGTTTTGATTTAAGTTAAGAAAGTTAATTTTTCTTCTTGATGCTCACGGTTTTGAGTCCAAAGAAAGAAAATGATTTCATTATTTTATGTCTTTATTTGGGCATCAATCTTTGAAAGATTGTATACCTATGATTCGGCCAATGCATGTTCATGTGGTTGAGAAAATTTCCTTCATGAAATGACCCTTGATGATGATTATATTCTTGTGTGCATGATGCTATATGTTTGATGGAAATGATGTGTTGTTTTCTTTAATCTTTTGGTTTTTAAAGATGAAAATAAATAAGTTGATTGAGTTAATTAAAAAGGAATTTTTATGATGTTGATTCAATGATTTCAAGGTTTAAGATTTATTGGTGATTAGGAAATATTGATCATGGGTAATTCGGTTTTGTTGAATTATTTTCTTGAGAGAAATTAAGATTAAGTATATGATTTGATTAATGATTTTTAATGATTTACAATATGACTTGCATTATGTGAGCTTATGAATACTTGAAAATTTGGTATGATTGCTATTCATGTTAATTGAGTGTGGTTTGGAAAATTTAGATTGAATTGGAATGATTCTTGAATTTTGTTTGTGAAAAATCTATGCTTGGATTTCGAAAGAATTGAGAAATGTTTTAATTAGAAAAGTATGATTTAAACAACTTTAATTGGTCTGAAATTTTTATATGATGTTCTTTGACCAGTATCTGATAAGTGTTGTGAAGTTTGGGATTTAAATAAATCAATTTGATGTGGTTCTGGAATTTTATCTTCTTGAGTTTCTGAATTTTGTTTAAAGCTTAAGGATAATGATTTTTGTAATAAGAGTATTTTAAATTAAGTTATTATGAGTGGAATGGATTCTTTTTTGACAAAGAGATTGTTTTGGGACTTGTTTTAAAGTTTTCTTGGAAACATTTTAATTATAGATTTGACTTGGATTTGAAATCTTTTGGATATTGGCAATGTGTTTCCAAAAAGGAAATTGTTTCAAAGTTTTTTCAAGAAACGAAGTTATGAATTTATTAAAATCGTTTCTAACGCACGGGAAAAATGTTTTAGTTCGGGTGACGGACGAAAAGGAAACGAGGCGGGACTAGCGACTTGGAAACCTCGGAGAGCTTTTGGAGACCTACGTCATTTGAGGTGAGAGAGGGGCTTTCCCTAAAGACGCCGTGGTATTTAGGTAACATATTAAGAGGTTTCAATCATCTCAAAGATTGGACTCCTATCTCATTAAGCGAGGTAGTGTGATAGCAATTGTTTGATTGTCTGGCTATCCACACAAACAGCTGAGATTGGTTTATTGTTCATGGCTTGATATGTTTTGTTGTTATAATATGATGCCATGTTCTAGCTAGTTGGATATGAATCGCTTGATTATTTTAATATGTGATATGATTTATTTATCAATTGCGTATTGTGATGCTGTTGAGAAATGCTTGATATGCCCTGATTATGAGATAATGAGAACGGAACTGTGAAAGTGGCGGATTGTAATTGAAAAGAAAAGGAAGTAATGATAAGAGATATAAGAATGATTGGGAAAGAGATATGAGTTGAGATTGAGAAAGATTTAAGATGCCATGGAAGTTAAGAGAATGTGTTATGAGATAAGAAATGTTGTGAACGAAAAGTATCATAATGACGTTGAGACAGAGCTTGTGAAAGTATGTTGTTGTTGTTGTTTAGAATGAGACCTGTGTTGAGTTGAGCTTGCTCCTCCACTAGTGCTCACTGAGATGAAACGAGGTATTGAGAAAGTTTTGAGCGGAGATATTGAGAAAGTTCTGAGATGAGATATTGAGAAAGTTATGAGATGAGACATTGAGAAAGTTCTGAGATGAGACATTGAGAAAGTTCTGAGATGAGATATTGAGAAAGTTATGAGATGAGGTATTGAGAAAGTTATGAGATGAGGTATTGAGAATGTTCTGAGATGAGATGCATGTATGCCGATACGATCTCAGCTCTGTGCTTTAATGTGAAAGAAAAGAAAAGTAATGTTGAAAGATAGCGGTCGGGACTCGTTGAAAGGATGCACTAAGGATGAGCCGACCTTAGGATAATAACAAAACTCCAAAACACTTAATAAGACATTGACGAAAGCGGTTAGCAATGAGTGCGAAGTAGTGGAGAGGAAGATACCCCGGATATCAGGGATATTCAGGTTGTGAATGCAATAGGGTAGGCTAGGGCGGTAAAACGTCATAATGCCTTGAGTACTATTCTGGGCGGAACGAATTCCACATGTGGTATACCAGACGTGGTGGGGACTGGGTCCTAAGCCGTGGTAAGTTCTGCACCCGGAACTAGAATAGTACTGTCACCCCTATGGCAATTCAGGAACAGTGAGAGGGACTGGAACGGGGCTCTTTGATTTTGCTACTGTACCCGAATTTTCTACAGTATGCCTTTATTATATAAATTGATTTGAGACTGTACCCGATTTTCTACAGTTCTCCTGGCTTGGAGCCATTTGTTGAGACAGCTGTCAAGCCCGTGTGGTAAAGGTCTTGTACTCCTGTTTGCTTCCGACTAGGTTGGGTGGATGATCGAGGAGATGTAGACGTGTGTACTAACTGCGAAAGAACGAGTGCCTCGATGATTTTCTAATTCCCCAATCATCGATGGATGTGATTCAATAAGACATGAAAAGAAAAAGTAAGCAATGATTGCTAAGTGTTAAGAAAGATTCATAAGACGAGCATGAGAAACGATTCCCGAGATAATCGAAAAGTTTTGGAAAGATGATCCACGAAAGAATTGATAAGACTTGTGAAAGTCTCATGAGAAAGATATTGAGAATGTTATCATGAGAAGTTGAGCATAAGATTGTGGTTATTTATGTGATGATGATGATTATTTTGTTATTATGATTTGCATGATGTTTATTGCTTATCTTAATATTTGCCTATTGTAATTCCACACAGTCGACATTTATTGTTTTGGGTGCTCACTCTCTCGTATCTATCTGTCTTGTGTTGGAAAAATTTGTTCGCCCTTTAGATGGACAACATCGCGAGATTTCAGCTCATTAGGGAGATAGGAGCATCTCCATGGAAAGGGGATTATATATCCATGTCAGCCTATGTCATGGTGTACATAGAGATGGAATGCGAAAGGAAAGAGATCATGGCGAAGCGTTCGGCTCGTGTGATGGAGTAGGAGAGCTCCCTAGATGACTCTACAGAGGAGACCCCCGAGGTGGCAGATGACGACGATGATTTTGATCTGCGGTCTGAGGCTGACACGGAGGAGTGTCTCAGTGACGAGGATTGGTACCCGGGCCCCGAGGATCGTCCGACAGACGAAGATGAAGATGAATGAGAGTCGGGTGATGAGTCTTAGTATATATGACTAGAGGATAGGTAATTCCTCAGAGTATTGTATTTCATTGCAAGTTCTTAGTTGTCATAGCTTCATCATACTGTACCCCGGCTAATGTTTTATTCAGTACTGATGTTTTGAAACAAGTAAATGGGTCGTTGTATTTAAATGATGTTTTGGTGGACAAGTTTCAAGGTGCGTTGTATTGTGACATCTCGGTTTGGAACTTGAAGGAAGATATGCAATGTGAGAACATGAGTTTTTAATTGTAATTAAGTTTTGGCAAATTTAAATGTTCTCATGTTCGTATTAACTGTGTTTTAAAAAAAAAATTGGCCCAAATTTTCACTATATTTAACTTAAAGTAATTGAGTTTTCAAGTTGCCGAATCGGGGTGTTACACATGAGGAAGATGAAATGTATGTGGATACTTTTTGATGTATCCTCCTTCTTATCAGTCTGCTAAACACGGGGTATCCGGATACATCCTCTAGTATCCGGATACTTTTATGTATCTGTTTGGTTTTGGCCAGCTTAACACGTGGTATCCGGATATTTTTAAAAATATCCGGATATTTTTCTCAGTTTTGACCAAAAAGGCATAAAAACTTAAAGTAAACAATTTTAGCACATGAAACATGAAATAGGCAAAACATCCTAACATAATTTGAACATGAAACATGAAATTTAACACATGAATATACTTGGCACACTCAAATAAGGCATAAATTTTAATAAAAATAGGAGATATTTTTTGGTACTAAAATCTAACAAAAACAATTAATTGATACTAGTTTCATCAAGAATGCCCAATTCTCTTCTAATAAAATAAAAAGAATCTCTTCGCAAAGGTTTCGTAAAAATGTCAGCCAATTGTTTTGTTGTTTCTACAAACTCCATAACACAATCTCCTCTTAAAACATGATGCCTTATTTCTATGTGCTTTGTACGGGAATGCATAATCGGATTCTTAGAGAGATTAATGGCACTTGTGTTGTCACAACGAATAGGGATGTGATCTAATATCAACCCATAATCAACTAATTGTTGTTTTAGCCATAAAATCTGGGCACAACAGCTACCAGCCGCAATGTATTCAGCTTCAGCCGTTGACAATGCAACACAAGCTTGTTTCTTGGAGGCCCAAGCAACAAGTGAACTACCTAGGAAGTGACATGTTCCACTAGTGGTTTTCCTATCTAATTTACAGCCAGCGAAATTAGAGTCGGAATAACCAATTAAGTTTAGATTTTCACCCCTTGGATAAAATTAACCCAAGTTCATGGTTCCTTTCAGATATTTCATTATTCTTTTAACACTAGTTAGATGTGATTCTTTAGGATTTGATTGATATCTAGAACATACACACACTATACATTATGTCAGGCCTAGATGCAGTCAAATATAGCAAACTACCAATCATTCCTCTAAAACGAGTTATCTCAACCGATGGTCCTTTTTCATCCTTGTCTAGATAGCATGTGGTTGACATTGGAGTTGAACTCGGTTTGCAATTGTCCATTCCAAATTTTTGAGAAGCTCCTTGCAGTACTTGCTTTGATGAATGAAGATGCCATCGTCAACTTGTTTGATTTGTAATCCAAGGAAGAATGTTAGTTCTCCCATCATTGACATCTCAAATTCACTCTGCATCAAGTCAGAAAAATTCTTGCAAAGATTCTCGTTAGTAGCACCAAAAATTATATCATCAACGTAAATTTGGACTAAAAGAATGTCTTTACCACTTTGTTCAATAAAGAGTGTTGTGTCTACATTTCCTCTTTTAAAACCCTTTTCTAATAGAAAATTACTCAATCGATCATACCAAGCTCTAGGAGCTTGCTTAAGACCATAAAGAGCTTTATTTAATTTAAAAACGTAGTTCGGATATTCGAAATCTTCAAATCCTGGAGGTTGAGACACATACACTTCTTCTTGAATAAAGCCATTTAAGAATGCACTCTTTACGTCCATTTGGTACAACTTAAATCCAACTATAGATGCAAAAGCAAGTAGTAATCTAATGGCCTCAAGTCTAGCAACGAGAGCATAGGTCTCATCATAATCGATGCCCTCTTCCTAATTGTAGCCTTGGGCGACCAATCTAGCTTTGTTTCTAGTTATTATTCCTGATTCATCCAATTTGTTCCTATAAACCCATTTAGTACCTATTATTGAATGATCATCTGGCTTTGGCACAAGTGTCCAAACATTATTTCTTTTAAATTGATTTAATTCCTCTTGCAAAGACATTATCCAATGTTCATCCAACATAGCATCATTAATGGTTTTAGGTTCTAATTGGGAAACAAATGCAATAAAATGACAATAATTACGCAAGGAACCTCGGGTTATGTAACACCCTATGTAGTAATTACCCTTAAACCCGAAAATTAGGATTTAAAATTTCTTTAAAAACAAATATAATAATTTCCAAAATAACATTTCTTTTCATTAATACAAAAACATCAGAGTTAAAAGCGGAAGACTTCATACATAATTAGATAAAAGCTAAGAAACATAGCTACACCGAGCTCATTAATCCAAAATACAAAAATAATGTTTAGCTCGGCCATCGGGCCGAGATCCATACAAAATACATAGTAGTTTAGCTCGGCCAACTGGCCGAGACCCATCTAGGCTATCAGACTCTAATGACTTACTCTCCCTGTGAGGGAGAGTGAACCTGGTCGGCTGGGGACTGCGTCTGCTCGGGCTCAGTACCTGAAAAATGGTAAGGAGGTGAGCATTACACAGAACTTAAATAAGCAGTTTCTAACATGCCATACCGAACTACCAAGCCAAACACAAGTAGTCAATTAACATATAAATAACAAATAATCAATCCATATATCACATGCATATATCATCCATTAGCTCGGATCACATCATACAATCACACTTAGTTCGGCTCACCTCATGCAACCACACTTAGCTCAGCTCACCTCATACAATCACACTTAGCTCGGCTCACATCCACATAATCTCGTCTAGCTCGGTTCACATACACACAATCTCGTCTAGCTCGGTTCACACGATTAATTCCCCTTATACTCTTTCCTTAATTCTTACACTCAGCTTATCGGCCACTACTCTCTTACCTCAGATCACCATCTCTATTTCGGATTCATTACTCATTATTCCACTTTTACATAGCTTACAATCTTTTACTCTTCTCGGATGCATACACCCAGTGCATGTCTTACACCATTTAAGGTCGGATGTCGAAGTGTCCATAATTGCGAGTACCCAGTACCCGTCTTACAGCTGCACATACCCAGTATGCGTCTTACGCGATCAATGCACGCACCCAATACGCGTCTGCTATGACCAGGACCACATCCCACCGGTTCCGTGCTCGGAACCTTGTGTGAATCATAACTGCGAGTACCCAGTACTCGTCTTACAGCTGCACATACCCAGTATGCGTCTGACGCGATCAATGCACGCACCCAGTACGCGTCTGCTATGACCCGATCAAACAACCATTTCTCTTTAATTCCTCTTAGTCCTTTTTAACCATCTCTTTTAGTTCGATCAATGCATGCACCTAAGGAACATCTCCCCTTACTGATTCTTGTGCAAGCTAGATGCACGATCAACACCTAATAAGGGCATGGGGGTTAGCTATACATATTCGCATAATCAAATGAGAATAAAACTAACATCCACAAGTTAACATGTAGCAAATCATGATGCATAATCATATGAGCACACCCGGTTAATCATAATAATTATTTCAATGCAGGTGGCATGATGCATGATTTCCTTCCACAACTGAGGCCTCTAAAAGTCCATCTTGGACGTCCATCCAATACACCGTTGTGTTCCCGGAACACCGACATTCGTTCCCAGAACGTAATGCCGAACCATACTTGGATAATACGCATCACTCCCAGAGTGTGCACCACGTTCCCAGAACGTGTAGCAAACCATACTTGGAATAATAAGCACCACTCCCAGAGTGTGCACCACGTTCCCAGAACGCATACGTTCCCAGAACGCATAAAAACCAGGTCCCGGACACTGGCCACATATCTATAATGTGTCATCAAGTAGGTTGCATATCAATGTGTTCCCAGAACACTAACATACGTTCTGGGAACGTATAAAACCAGGTCCCAGACACTGGCCACATATCTATAATGTGTCCTCAAGTAGGTTATAATTTGGTACTCCCGGAGTACCCTCCTCATATTCCCAGAATATGATTAACGTTCCTACCAACCAAACTTCCATTCTATATGAATGCACAATCATCAAGGTTGGTTTTTATGTTTAATTCTATTATTAAATCAATGTGTTCCCAGAACACTCACATACGTTCCCAACCATACTTGGAATAAAATCAAGCACCACTCCCAGAGTGTGCATCACGTTCCCAGAACGTGTCCAAGAAACCATGTCCCAGACAATGGCCACATTCCCAGAATGTGTCATCAAGTTGGTTGCAATCAGTTTAGTACTCCTAGAGTACAGGGTCAAGTACCCGACATCACAAACCATCCCTGCCAACCTATTTCATTACCTTTCCCTATGCATGCATTGCATACGTAATTACTAAGGTTGGTCTTTCCATTAATTACTGTGATTTAGAAATATTCTAATTTCTCTTTTGAATGATTTATTTAAGGTATAGTCTTTGACACAAAATTCTCCTTTGAATTATCTCAAAACATGCCCTTAAACTTAGATTGGGTAAAACAAAGTCAATGGTATTCAAAAACTTAACTTTTTATTTTTCAGATTCAGGTACTAACCGGCTACAGTTCCAGGCTAACCGGTTAGAATTACAGACCTGAACTGTTTACCATTGTAATTCAGAAAACCCTTTTTCTTGAATTCCCTACCCAATCCATAAACCAGTTTAACAATGTTTATACCTCAAAACCACTGTTTATATCATTCAAAAGTCTAAATCACATTTCATTGTCCAATGAGCATAATTTCCTCTTGAAACTATCTCATTACCTTAAGGTATTAACTCTTTAACTGCAATCTGAACTATAACAGTGAAATCAACTTATTTTCAGATTGTTTTCCATGAAATTAAGGCCTAGATTTGAGTAGGATTTGTAAGACTACAATGCTGATTTTGTAAACTTATTTTCTTTTTCATTTTAACAGGGTCTAACCGGTTACGAATATCGAGTAACCGGTTAGATTATGCAGTCTGACACTAAAACATGAGTTTTAACAAACCATTCTCTTCACTACTCAAATCTAACCAAATTTCAACCTTTAACAGAGTTCATATACCTTAAATAAATATGTTTAAAAACAGAAACATATCTATCTTGCATGCATTCAATTTGGATACACAAATTGCACATAATTGCACATATTTCACAACTTAATGCATCAATTCACATAATATCCAAGTAAGTCATGAAATCAACATCAACATAGCTTGCATGCATTCAATTAACATTGCTCAAAACATCAATTGAGCTCAAATTGGCCTCCAAGCCATTTAACCATTTCAACTTATGCCCTTTGAGTCTCTTGGTGACTCATCCTATATTCTACCACAATTTATTCTCATTCTAGCAAATAGTAAGCTTCCCCCTTACCTCTAAGTTGTGCTTGATCCAAAACATTGCAAAGAGAAAGGCTTCTACACAGATTTCCATTAAATCCACAATTCTGCTCTCAACCACGATTTTTATCAACAGGGTCCAAAGACCAGAAGATTTGACATAGCAATTGGCCAAAGAAATTGGGGAAACCAATTAGGACTCAATATGTAACACCCCGATTCGGCAACTTGAAAACTTAAAGTAAAACAGTGAAAATTAGGGCCAATTTTTTTTTTTTACATGTGTTACATAGATGTGAGAACGTTTAGACTTTCCAAACATAGTTTAAAAGAAACTCATGTTCTCACATTACGCAGCAACCTTCCAAGTTCCAAACCGAGGTATCACAGGACACCGCGTCTTGAAACCCGTTTTCAATCATCGTTTAAAACGAGGCCCGTTTATTTGTTCAAACCTCAATACCAAATAAAACAATTGCCGGGGTACAGTATGGTACAGCTAGGTAACTAAGAACTTACAATGGATTACCTTCCGCCAGGAGAGTTCCTAGCTCCTAGCCATGCACACCGAAACTATCGTTCTATGTTCGTGTCATGGCAGCCCAAGCTCTCGGTCCACAAGTATGGTTGTCGCCCTCAGCCGTCTCCGGAATCTCACGCAGAGAGTCGTCTGGTACCTGCCCCTTCTTGCAGGGTTGCAGATGTATCGCTACACGCTATATTACCTACCGGTTGCAATATCAACAATTGTCGATACGACAACACGGTAGGAGAGATTCAGTGTTCCGAACACTAACGGGTTGACCATACGGTCTCGGGTATATTATAAAAACAAAAATTTATAGATAAAGCAACATAATATGCAATGCAATTAGCACATATGATCCATATAGAAAAGCACATAACGTCATATTCTAAACACATTATTCATATCCGATTAATCCATTCACACTCTCATAACACAACCTCAAAATCTTTCTCTTTAGCTTTCACAACTCTATTCCACTTCCGTTCATTACAGTACCACACTTATTTCTCATTCCAAGGATTCTTTCTTATCACTCTTATTCCAGGCTTAATAATTCGATATACTCCTTATTGGAGACATCTTTGTGCTTCTAAGTTTTATTATACCGGATAGCATCAATGATGAGGGGGACACATCATTGAGCTCACACACGTCTACATCTCCTCGGCCAACCACCCAACCTAGTCGGAAGCAAACAGGAGTACAGGACCTTTACCACGCGGGCACGACAGCTGTCACACAAACAAGTGGTCCCTGACCAGGAGGCCCAGCCTCAATAATATCATAAACAAGGCACGCTCTCAGCGGCAATCACAAATGCCCCGTTCCAGTCCCTCTCACTGTTCCTGAACTGCCATAGGGGTGACAGCACTATTCTGGTCCCGGGTGCAGAACTTACCACGGTATTAGACCCAGTCCCCACCACATTAGTGCACCACATGTGGAGTTCGTTCTGCCCAGAATAGTACTCAAGGCAACGTGACGTTTTACCGCCCGAGCCTACCCTAATGCATTCATCAACCCGGATATCCCTGATATCCGGGGTACCTTCCTCTCCACTACTTCGATATGACACTCATACCTCTCCGCGTTTGTAAATGTCTTTTAAAGTCTTTTAAAATTTTAACGTTTTATTAGCGGCTTAATCTTAACAGTCGGCTCGTCCTTGGTGCATCCCTTCAACGAAGCCCGACCACTAATCGCAATATTTCCCCCTAAATCTCACATGGCCTCAAGCCTCATATCACTTCCTCCTGATTCTCAAAAACTCATTCTCAACATAATTCTCATCACAACATCAACATGAGTTCCTCGTCTTTCTCAAAACATCATTTCACAAAACCTTTCCGGAAATAGAATTTCATAAAACTTTTACTTTACTAAACATTTCCCAAAGACTTCAAAAATCTCTTTGAAAAACCCTTTTCAAAAATCACATTTTTGGGTGAGTGTTAATGGAGGAGCGAGCTCAACTCAACACTAAGCTTCTTCCCAAAAACGTGGACGAGGAATCACATCTCTGCTCAACCACTTTCTCACTTTCATAATCACATTCTCAGATCAATCTCAACTCTTATCTCTTTCCTTTACTCACATCACCTTTATCTCTTTCTCAAATCATCTCATACTTTCTTTTCATTCTCAGCTCATTACTTATTTCTTTCTTAATCGTTTCTCATGTTTCTTGTTCACATCTCTTTTCTCTTTATCTTATTACTTTCACAATTTCATCATCATCATTTCACTACCCACACAATCAAACAATTCTCAACAAAATGAAGTATGCATAATATTTAAACATTTAGTATGCAAACAGAACAGATAAACATTTAGCACGAATATCTACATTGCCTAACTCGCAGTACTCCTGTAATCCGTCCACTCGAATTACGAGCAACCACGTTACGGGATCACCGCACTCTCACTCACCTGGATGACGACACGTCCAAAGACTCTCTAAGATTTCCAGTCGTTACCCTTGCCACGCTTCCTCCGCGTCCGACACCCGAACTAGAACATTTTTCCCCGTGCGTTAGAAACGATTTACGTAAACTCTTAATTTCGTTTTAAAAATATTTTGAAATAATTCCCTTTTTAAAAGCACATTGCCAATATCCAAAAGACTTTAAATCCAAATCATTCCTTTTATAAAATATTTCCAAGAAAACTTCTTAAAACAATTGCTAAAACAATTTCTTTTTCAAAACAGAACCCATTACTCTTAGTTTAAAATACTTTGGTTAAAGAAAAACAATTCTTTGAAAATCTTTATTAAATCAAATACAGAATCCAAGAAGGTATAGTTTCAAAACCAATCAGATTAATTTATTTAATTTCTATACTTCACTGATCACAGAACATCAATTAAAGTTTCAAATTAATCTAAGTTACTTAAATCAAACTTCTTAAATAAAACCTTTTTCACAAATAAATTTCACAAACAGTATTCACTACAACTCCAATACATTCAAGCAGTACAAAGAACAGACACACACACAAATTTCAAGCATTCACAACATTCACAAACATATACACAGTAAATCACATTTTCACTTATTTACATTCATTAATTAAATTATTACTGTAATATATTAATCCAATTATTCTCAAGAAATAGTTTAATTTAGTCCTTTTTACCGAATCATACAAGTTTAATAATTTCCTAATCACAAATAAATTTCAAAACTCAAATCATTAAATCAACATTACCAAAATCCTTTCACAAAATCAAATGAACTTATTCATTTAAAATCAAACAGACAAAGGTAAACACATATCATATAGGCATTTAGGAATATAACCACACTTCATTTCATGCAAATAATTGTCCAACCATTTTAAACATGCATAAGTCGAATTGTGCATATAAAATTTTGCAAGGATTAAACACACAAATACAAATATATAGTCATGGAATCAATTTCATTTATTTTCAAGCTAAAACCGTGAGCATCCAGAAAAGAAAACCAACAAATTTCCAATTCCTTTTTATAACTTAAATCTAAATAATTTAATCATAACAACTCCAAAAGAATTATTTTATTTTCTTTATTCTAAGATCAAACCGTGAGCATGCAGTAGGAGAACAATCAAATTTTAATTTCATTTTCATATTTAGAATCACAAGTCCACACATATAAATTTATTTATTTCATGCATGCACTTTTAGAATTCTCAAATTCAATTGATCTCATTATGCATGCAACCAAAATAAGAGACAACATAGCTACCTACTTAATCCTAGGGTGACTCAAAGTCAATATGCAAAAAGGCAATGTTTTTCATCCACACACAAAAGTCACAAAATCATATAACAACAACCAAGATATTTAAGTAACATTTTATTTCACTTATTCATAAAAGCATGCACCAACAAACATTTTTAGAATACCTAAAATAAATTCAAGTTCATAATTATTTCTCAAACCAAAAAGATTCAATTTCCTTTTCATGGAAATAACATGCATGTTCAAAAAATTACTAAAACAACATGCACCAAATTTTTCACAAAATGAAAAGCATGGATCATATTATTTCCAAACTTGGCCGAGTGGCCTTCATCAAAATACAGCATGCACATAATCAAACATTCAATCAAAGCATGTTTAAACTTGAAAATCATTTTAAATCTTAATTCTTTTTCTTAAAAACCGAGACATATACATAAAAGAAAACACAATTTTACTCCTAAAAATTATTATGCAAATTAAAGGTCTAAACATGTTCTTTATTTAAAACTTGTCACCTAAATTTTTTTCCTTAAAACCGAATAGTACAGAGAAGGAAACATACTCTTTCTTCATGCAAATTAAAGATTTGAACATTTTTCATTCATCAAGCAAAATAATTACAAACACACACTTAGATCCACTAAGTTCATCACAAAAGTAACATGCAACATCAAAACTTAACCCTTTTTTATAAATTAAATTTAGATCATGGATTTATTCCTTAAATCATCACACAAACATATATGCTTTACGGTTTTAAAGCAAGAAAATAGACATGCAAAGAGAGTTAGTTTAGGTTTCATAAAAATCTTTAGCTATTCTTTAGATCTTTAAGATTCTAGTGTGAAAACATTAGATCATTAAGAGTTAAATTGAAAAAGTGTTAGATCCATCAAGAACAACATGAATCAAAACACAAAGCATCAAGGTCACATATTACAATTTACTTAGAGTCCTCAAAAGTTCAAGATAAAAGAATAACAACATATAAACTTCAACTTTCAAGCTATGAAGACAACATGTAAGAAGAAAGAATAAGGATCTAAGAAAAGGAAACTAGGCTATTACAATTTCTTCTTGGTCTTCAAAAATCCTACCATGAGAGGTTGGTTCTTCTAACTCTTAGCACTCTTGATCTACAAAAGCAAGGCTTGGTTCAAGCTTGGATTCTTCCTCCTCCTTCTCTTCTAGGCCTCACGGCCATCTTCTCCTCTCTTTCTCTATTTTCTTTTTCTTTCTAATTCTTTTTCTTTCTCTAAGAGCAAAATGGACTCTTAGAGATTGTGTTTCTAGTGTGGCTACGGTGGAAGTGGAAATGAAATGGTGAAGGGAGTGAAAAATGGGAAATGAACTAAGGCATATAGTATAAGTAGACCAACTCATAATTCTCTCTTTGCCCTTAAAATTTTCGGTTCATGCATAAGGAAGAGGGGCGGTTTTGGGTTTGCAAATAATTGCATGGCTAAGGTCCACCAAAGTCAAGGGGACAAGGAGGAGTGGGCTAGCTTACTAGGGGTTACTTAGAGTTAACTATTAGTTGGGTTTTAGTTAGGGATTTTGCCACTTAGTTACTCCATGGTTTCCATCTAGTCCCTTGGTGTCTTAATCTCTAAGTCTTTCTACACACACATGCTTGACACATATACACACACCTAATGCACATGCACAACCGTGGCAACCTCACACACATACCATGCATCTACATTCACACACACACATTCATACCAAGGCACTCACACATACACACATGCATACACATACAATTTTATTTTATTAATTCTCATTCCATTGCAATTACACACACACAAGGCAATTAATTTTTTTTTTTTAAATTTACATTAACATAATCAGTTCCACACATCACACAGTACACACACATTAAATCAAGCATATTTCACATAAAAATTCATGCCCAATCAACAAAATCATTTTTCCTTTAAAACAAAGTTTCAAAAACTCGTATTCCACTGTTCAGAAAATAAATTTTTGTAAAGCAACCCAGAAAATTCTGAAAGTTATATTTTTGAAATCTATGTTTCGAGACGGTCATTTTGATATAAAGTTTGTAAAAATCCGAGTTACGGTTAAAAAGATATGCATTTTTAAAGCTTACAGACCCAAAATCTCAAAAATTCCATTTCAAACAAAAATCACTCTTACGAAAAATTCACATCTTATTTCTTAAAAATCAAATCATTTCAAAACTCAACAAAATTATTCATTTCTCATTTATAAAACATTTGGGTTATAAAAATTCCATGGAAATCATCATTTATTTTTCTGAAAATTTATTATAAAACAAAACTTTGATGTTTATTTCGACGAAATCGTTTACGCACGTACGGGAAAAATGTGGGGTGTTACACAATATAGGTAACATGCACTAGAGAATCAAAAAGGTTTGAGACTTAAAGGTTAACTATGCTTACCAAAATCGAATCTGGAATTCAGCTTCCAGAACCAAAACAACAGAGAACTCAGACTCAAACTCTTAGCTTCCAAGCTTGATTCCTCCACCCACACGAACACTCAACTTACAAGGTGTATATCACTGGAAAGCTCTTGATTTAAGCTTTCCAGAAAGGTGTGTTTCACTCTCTAACTCTCAAAGAAGAAGACGAATTGCTCAGAACGAATTTGGAACCCTAATTACCTTTCTTCAACAAGAATTGCAGCAATCAACCCTTGATTCTTCAGCAATTCCACTATTTATAGACAAATTAGATGAACATGCAGATGGACGCGTGTATTTCCACTCATCCCATGCAGTAATCGTGGTGAATTTTGGATTAATCAAGTGATTACTCATCAAAATCCACTAACCCAGTTTCTGAGTTCATCGTGTAACCGGTTACAAAGCCCTTCTAACCGGTTACATACTGGTAAAATTCAAAAATTAATAATTTAATTACTCTTTCTTCAAAAACCTTTTTAATATTGCAATTAGGTCCCACCCCAAGGACTAAATTACAATATTCACATTTTTGTACAAAATAACCATATAAAAATATATCTCATATTTTTATATACTAAAAACACATAATGTACAAAAACTAAAACCTTCAAAATCAATTAAAAAATAATTGTTATAATTAATTTCTTGGTTATTTGGGAGACGAAAATTAGGAGTGTTACAGTTTCAAATATTTTCATACTAATTTGAAAATACTTTCTTGACTTCAAAAACATTTTATTTATTTTTTAAAAAAAATATTTTCTTAATAATTTTTATTTTTATTTTCGAAAATCACTTTCTTTTAATTTTGAAAAACACTTTCTTTTCATTTTCATTTTGAAAAACACTTTCTTTTATTTTTTTTAAAATCACCCACTTTTGATTTAACTTAGCGTGCATACTATTTTTCTTTAGATTATGATTTAGCTTCATTCTAACTTAGACTTAACCATTAAGCACCTAAGGAACTCTAAGAAAAGTAAATTTAACATTACAAGTTTATAAGAATCCCTTTTTGACTAACTTGAGTCTAAGCTTCAATTTGTGGACTTTGCTTTTTGGAATCATCAAAATCTCTTGGGCATTTGCTTCACATGCTTCACACTTCTAACACTCAAACTCTCAGCTCACAATTTTGGTGTTTATACAAAGCTCGAGATGTGAGCTTCGTATTGGTGTATGATTTGTGGTTCGAATTAATACTGAGAAGGAGAATCGAACAAAAGGAATTGAAAACCCTAATACATGCACAGCTCACAAATTCGACCAAATGGAGCTGAAGTCTCCAACCAAGAGGCTTTTATAGCAATCTCATAGGTCCATGCATGTCGACACGAAGACAAAGACGTGTTGAGGAAGACGATTTCGTGTCAACACACGAGAATCGTTAATGGTGACTCACCAAAACGCACTAACTCGTTCAACTCTGACCAGAATACTCGAGTACTCTCAAAAATACTCGAGTATTTTGACCAGTTTTTCAAAAATATTTATTTTATTTTCTTTCCCTCCAAAACCTTTCTAAAATTATTTCTAGGTCCCAAAACAAGGACTGATGAGCAAAAACATTATTTTCACATATTAGAAACTATCTAATATTTTTATGCATAATAAATCACTTCATAACCAATGATAAAAATAATTTATTAAAAATAAACTTTCATAATTAATTTTCATTAACCAGGGATTAAAATTTGGGGTGTTACACTACTCCCCCACTTAAAAGGAATTTCGTCCCCGAAATTCATTCTTACAAAAATAATTCTACATTTTCAAAATCATATAAAAGACTATTATGATATTATTATTCTTCAAAATATCATTAGGGAGATTCCTCCCCCACTTAAAAGAATTTCTTGTACTTTTCAAATCCCCTATCTCAAAATATTTAAAAGAAAATTTCTGGAATAAAAACTTTTGCTTTCTAACGCATACAAAAATCCTTTCTTACCAAAAAGGGTTTTCCCTTAAACTTTCTCGAAAATTATTTTACAATTAATTCAAAGGAAATCTTTTGACTAAACTTTTCTGGATAAGATACATATCTTGAATTGAAACATTTCTTAATAAACTGTTCGAGGAAAAACTTTTCTGAAA
This sequence comes from Crotalaria pallida, assembly GCA_037953625.1. Taxonomy (NCBI): domain Eukaryota; kingdom Viridiplantae; phylum Streptophyta; class Magnoliopsida; order Fabales; family Fabaceae; genus Crotalaria; species Crotalaria pallida. The sequence continues at coordinate 104,064,397 of CM075654.1, read as the reverse complement.
AAAAAAACACATTTCAACTACAAATCCTAGATTTAAAACATTTTGCAATACATTTTTCGATGAAAAACTCTTCCCGCTGCACACTCTGATCACTCACGCACGATTAACGAATCATTTATATGACTTTATTCCTTAATAGTCGCAGACATTAGGGTGGTCAGTCCTAATATTCAAACCATTAATAATAAAAACATTCCTTTCATATATAACTTTTCGCAAGAAAAGTCATACGACACATCTTTAAGTTAGATGAGCTTAAAGATAGGGTACTTGTCACCATCAGATTTAGCTAGATAGCCAAGCGCTAGAGTTATTTCCGTTGGGGAGACAAAGATTTGTCCTATCCCGGTGGTCATTAATCTCTCTAGTCTTAACTAATCTTTCTATCTCCCATAGTGTCCACAGATATTTATCACATCCAATTGTGATAAAGGTTTCGATCACAGAAATTCGGATCAAAATGATATCTAGATCTTCAAATTATCGAACGATTCAATTAACGTAATCGAAAGAAATAGCTGACTACGTTAATTCAGATGAGGAGAAAAGACAACCTAAGGGTTTACCTCGCTTGCCTCTCTCGCTACCCGATCCTTTCTTGCTTTTATATTCTGGACAATCTGGCGAATAGTGTCCTGGCTTCCTGCAACTGAAGCAGATTATTCCCTTGGGTATACCACAGCTTGATCCAAAATGATGTGCCCCACACCTTTCACATTGAGGAGGGTAAGTGATTCCTTTCCCATTTCCTTTCTGATTACCATTCTTCGATTGAGATTTTCCTAACCCCACTCTACACAGCTCCGGTTCCTCAGCTTGTTCTTTTCCCATGGTTGATTCTTTTAATTGTTTTTCTTCTTCCTCCAGATGAGCTCTCATTTCCTCAATCTTTCGTTTCTTCTGAATTCGGACATTCTTTTCATAAACCTCCTTTGCTTTCATATTATCTTCATAGATTCTGCACATGTTTACCAACATCGAGAAATTCCTTATTCCCTGATAACTGATTCCTGGCTTCAAATCCGGGCATAAACCATTCTCGAATTTTATACACTTTGATCTTTCATCTGGATGATTCTGGTAGTAGGGAGAATACTTCATCAATTCTTCAAACTTTGCAGCGTATTCTCCAACATCCATCTCCCCTTGCTTCAGTTCCAAAAATTCAACTTCCTTCACAATACTCGAGTAGTTCTTCAGTCTTTCCAGATTACTCGAGTAGTTCATGACTACTCGAGTGTTCATGCTTTTTAGAAAAGTCAGATTCCAGTTCTTTAAAAATACTCGAGTAGTTCATGAATACTCGAGTGTTCTTCAACAATTCCAGAATACTCGAGTGATTCATGCATTACTCGTGTGGTTCATCAGAAAACACTCTTTCTGCATCTGTTAATACTCGAGTCCTAGACCTGATACTCGAGTGTTGGTGCAAAGTGATGCATTTATGCATCACGAAATACTCGAGTATCCTGCCATATACTCGAGTCTTATCAAACAAAACAGGCTAAAAATCTGGTTTTTATATACCATTTTCAATTCTAACCATTTCTAATCCAATCCAGTGATCAACAGAGTTCATATAACATACAATAAACATGTTCAAGCACTTAGAACACATCAGATTACACTGAATTGAATTTGATCACCAATTATGCATAAAACCACATTTTCAACAACTTGATAGGCCAAATTCAATTCTGAATAATTCTAACTCAATCCAATGGTCAAATGAACTACATTTACATAATTAAAACTTGTCTCATCATAGAGATCACAACAATTCACATAGAATCCCATCATGCTTCCATTTATGCACAAAAACCATATATTATGCAACTCAACATAACATTATTCAATTTACTCATATTTAGCATGGAAACTAAGTTTGTACAGCACAAGTGCAATAATTGGAACTTGCTCCAAACTTGTTCAGGGTCCATTATTGGCTTACCAAAAGCATACCACATCAAGGACATGTTTTAACACACTTATCAATTATAATTCAACAAAACTCATGAATTCCTTTAGCTTAATTTCATCAATTCATTTCAGACATTAATCATGTTATAAATCAAGTGACCAAGTTTGAACCTCCAAGTCCAGCAAGCATGTCTTGGTCCAATTCACATAGCATACACAAATCAAAATTCACAATCTATAATCCTAGCAATATGAATGACTTCTCCTATACCTTGGACAACACTTAAACAACTTCAAAACACCCAAGAACAGCAGCAACCACCAACACCAGCTCAAATCACTTCACCCACCAAAATGCAGAACCGTGTGAGCAGAGTCCAAAAACCACATTGTTTGAGTGAGTAATCGTGCACAAAAATTGGGGAAAAAGGTTAGAATCTACTCTCTGCAACATGCATGAGAGATTGAAACCAATTTGAAATCAAGAGGGTTCACGGGCTTACCACAAATGAAGGTCAAAGTAAGCTCCAAGAACCAGTTGACAGCAAACCAAACCCACTTTCGAGCTTTGATTCTTCTAACACTCAAACTCTCAGCTCACAATTTTGGTGTTTATACAAAGCTCGAGATGTGAGCTTCGTATTGGTGTATGATTTGTGGTTCGAATTAATACTGAGAAAGAGAATCGAACAAAAGGAATTGAAAACCCTAATACATGCACAGCTCACAAACTCGACCAAATGGAGCTGAAGTCTCCAACCAAGAGGCTTTTATAGCAATCTCAGAGGTCCATGCATGTCGACACGAAGACAAAGACGTGTTGAGGAAGACGATTTCGTGTCAACACATGAGAATCGTTAATGGTGACTCACCAAAACGCACTAACTCGTTCAACTCTGACCAGAATACTCGAGTACTCTCAAAAATACTCGAGTATTTTGACCAGTTTTTCAAAAATATTTATTTTATTTTATTTCCCTCCAAAACCGTTCTAAAATTATTTCTAGGTCCCAAAACAGGGACTGATGAGCAAAAACATTATTTTCACATATTAGAAACTATCTAATATTTTTATGCATAATAAATCACTTCATAACCAATGATAAAATAATTTATTAAAAATAAACTTTCATAATTAATTTTCATTAACCAGGGATTAAAATTTGGGGTGTTACACTATACACTACCTAGAAATACATTCCCTAAGTTAAGGTAACACCCCCTCTTACCTCAACCGAGTACAAGGAAAGAGAATGCCAAACTCAAGCTTTATGGCTCACAAATTGAAATCGGATGAACCGAGAGTGACGATGATGGAGTGCGATCGAGAGACAAGCCGAAGAGCAACGACAATTAATAATATAAGGGTGGAGAGGTCCACCACCTCTTTCTTGAAGAAGAGAGAGAAAAACCCTAAGAGAGAGAAAACCATTAACACTCCATTAATCATAAGAGAAGGCATAGATTAGTGATGATTATTTTTGATTCATGCCAAAAAGGGAGGAAAAGAGTGGACCACCACACACTTACCTTGCTCTTGCTTGAGAAGAGGTGAGAGAAAGCAAGAGAGAGAGAGATGAAGCTTGATGATGAGGTGATCACCACCACAATGGAGAGAGGGTAAGAGGCTTGATGATGATGATGAAGGCCATGGATGATGATCAAAGCTTCTAGGAGTGGAGTTGTGGACTTGGGGTTTTGCAAGGGAAGAAGGAGGAACAAATATGGTGGAATGGGGTTTTAAGCACCAGTTTTCAGCACCACCACGGCACCCGCGGGCCTGGGCGCGGTATCTAGTACGCCAAGGCGCGCCACCATCTGTGAGGACCAGCCTAGCGCGAGCTGGTGCACCTGGGCGTGCCCAGTTGGCGCTTGGGCGTGGCCCAGGGGACTTTGATTTGGGTAAAATATATGATGTTTTGAGCATGATTTAGACTCCCTTTTACTATAGATTTGGCTTGTTTCTCTTGTAAATTTAGGATTTTTTGTATAGTTTTTAGGAATTAGGTAATTTAGAATCCTTTGAACGTTTTGATCCGTTTTGTGTATGTTTCAGGTACTTTCTGAGCTTAATTGAAGAAAAAAATTATGGAGCTGAAAAGAGGATGAAAGGATCTTGAAAATGGCGCAAGAACGGAGAGAAACGGAGCCGGTGAAGGTGGCACACGCCCAGGCGCACAGACCCGCACGCCCAGGCACGCCCAGGCGCGTGCACCACAGAGAATCACCAGCATCAGACCCGGCGCGCCCAATCGTGAGGTTCTAGGCGCCCAGGCGCGCGTCCCCCGCAGCAGGCCCAATTGGGCCTATCTATTTCGCTTTTGAGGATTCTGATTTATGATAGATTTATCTTTTATATTTATTCTAGATTAATTATCCTAGATTTATTCCAGATTATTTATTCTAGATTTATTTAAGATTTATCTTTAAGATTTATTTATAGATAGATTTATTTATATATAAATTTATTTATAGATAGATTTATTGATAGATAGATTTATTTATATATAGATTTATTTAGAGATTTATTTTAGGATTAGCTTTGTCTATATATACTAGGATTTAGCATTAGGTTTGGTAGACTTTTCAGAGCCAAATTAGAGATTAAAATAGAATTAGGATTAGAGAAGAGAGGTTGTTCTACAATTGAGAGCAAGGAGGCAAGGCACAAGGATTGGAGATCAACATTGCTGGAGGGATCCACTTGATGATTGAAGATCTCTTGGGGGTAAATTAATTATTGTCTATGATTATTAGTTTTTCCCATACCTTGTATTTTTTTTTCTCTAAATATGTATAATTGAACCTCTTGTTAGGAATAAGGTTGATTTGTATGGATCTTAATTTGGCTATTTATTTATGAATTAATGTTTTTCCTTTCAAATCAATTGCTTGGTTGTGTTTTAATTACAATTCATAGAATTGATCACTTTATGTTTTGCTTTGGTAATCTGAACCTTAATTGGAAAATTAGGAGTAAGATTAGGCCTTTCAATCAAACAATATAATTATTCAACTCGTAGGGATACTTTTGGGTAATTGTATAACTTTTATAAACTAACTCACTTAAGGGATAAAGGGGTAAAGTTTAGTAAGAAACATAATTGCCATGAGGGATCTAGCTTTTATTGTTTCTGGAGTTTTTGATTTATTGGAAAACATATTTTCATAATTAATAACCTGATCCTACAATGAAACCAAGTTCCTAACCTTTTCCATATTTGTTTCTAAATCCTTTTTAGTTTCTGAATTGTTTCATTCCTTTAATTCTACATTCCTCTTTCTAAACTCAAAACTCATACAAGTTATACATAGTAATCGCAATTAGGTGAAATAAATTAGAAACAATTTGCAATCCCCGAGTGGAACGATAATTTTACTTACTCTTTATTACTTGTGTGATCGGTATACTTGTCGAATTGCCAACAGACTTGCATTCAAATTACTATATCTTCTTCGTTAACCGTTGGAGCTTACTCAAATTTTGAGACAAGCTTCCTAAGACACTTATATTATCATCCAACGGTGGAATTTGTGTTTAAAGTTGCAGATATTTTATTCCTAATTTCCTAATATTGAGTATCTAAAACACCGAAGAGTCACTTCTAACATTCGTTTTCCCCTCATTCAACCTTTATTTCTTTGCTAAAATTATTTAACAACTTCATAGCACTAAATCGGTCCTAATCCATCACCTTTATTATTCCTAAACCCAGTTACTATTTCTCTAAGCCAGTCATTACTCTAATTATACTCAGAATAAATTCAAGGATGTTACAATCCTCTCCCACTTACCAGAATTTCGAGGTCGAAATTCAGCTCGGGATAAACAACTGTGGATGGGACTCTCTCATCTTGTCCTCCAGCTCCCACGTAGCCTCTTCCACATTGTTCCTGCTCCTGATGAACTTCACCAGTGGAATTTCCTTGCCTCTTAGTTGCTTGATTCGCCGATCCTCAATTCTTGTAGGCTGAACCTCGAAAGTCAGGTTCTCCCTCAGTGGTAATTCGTCCTGTGCTATCACATGAGAGGGATCATAGATATACTTCCGAAGTTGAGAGACTTGGAATACATCATGTAGATTAGGAAGGTGCGGAGGCAAAGCAATTCTGTAGGCTATTGGCCCGACTTTCTCCAGTATCAGATAAGGTCTAATGAATCGCGGTGTCAGCTTCTTGGACTTTATTACACGTCCAATGCCTGTAGTAGGGGATACCCTCATAAAGACATGATCCCCTGCATTAAACTCTAAGGGTCACCTACGCTTGTCGGCATAGCTCTTCTGACAGTCCTGTGAAGCTTTCATCTTGTCCTTAATCATAGTAATCTTCTCAGTGGTGTCCTGAACAATATTTGGACCAATTAACAAATTTCCGCCAATCTGAAACCAACAGAGAGGCGTTCTACATTTCCTGCCTTAGAGTGCCTCGATTGGCGCCAATCCGATACTAGAATGGAAGTTGTTATTGTATGTGAATTCAATCAACGCAAGAGCTGCTCCCAACTGCCTGACTACTCAAGTACACAAGTCCTCAACAGATCTTCCAAGGACTAAATAGTACGATATGACTGGCCATCAATCTGTGGATGATAGGCAGTACTAAATTTCAGCTTAGTACCCAAAGTCTGCTGCAAGCTCTGCTAGAATCGGGATAAGAATCTCGGATCACGGTCTAACACTATGCTAGAGGGAACACCATGCAGCTTCACTATGTCCTTGATATACAATTGAGTCAGCTTCTCTAAGCTGTACTTCATATTCATTGGAATGAAGTGGGCAAACTTGGTCAGCCGATCCACAACAATCCAGATTGCATCACACCCTATAGTGGTTCTTGGTAAACCTGAAACAAAGTCCATAGAAATGCTATCCCATTTCAACTCGGGAATTTCAAGAGATCGCAATAAGCCACTTGGTTTCTGTTGCTCAATCTTTGCTTTCTGACAGACCAAGCATCTGGAGGCATAATCTGCAATGTCCATCTTCAACTTTGGCCACCAGAATAATCTCTTCAAATCCCGATACATCTTTGTGGTACCCAGATGAAAACTTAATTTACTTTTGTGAACTTCCTCAAGAATCATCCTCCTTACTTCAAAGTCCAAAGGAATGCACACCCTACCTCTGAATCTGATGATCTCGTCTGAACCCTTTTTGAAATCGGGTTCTTCACCTTCAGCGACTCTTTCTAGCAATTTCTGAAGTTCTGAATCGTCAGCCTGTCTTTCCCTGACCAAACCTACAAATTCATTAGTAACCTGCAACATTTCTAGGACAATGCTTTTATCTTTTACCCGCACCCCTAGGTTGAGATTACTGAACTCCTGCATCAACTGCATTTCTCTCACCATTAAGTTACTAATATGCAAGGATTTTTGGCTCAAGGCATCTACTACAACATTCGCCTTGCCAGGATGGTATTGGAGATTAAAATCATAATCTTTTATAAATTTCATCCACCTCCTCTGCCGCATATTCAGTTATTTCTGATCAAAGAGATATTTAAGACTTTTGTGGTCGCTAAAAACCTCAAATCGAGTGCCATATAAATAATGTCTCCAGATCTTTAGAGAAAAAACTACAGCTGCTAACTCCAAATCGTGTCGAGTAATTCTACTCATGTTGCCTGAGTTTCATGGATGCATATGCAACTGCTTTACCGTGCTGCATCAGTACACAACCTAGCCCTTGCTTGGAGGCATCGCAATAAACATCGAAGGATTGGTCAAGATCTGGCAATATCAGAACTGGAGAGTTGGTCAACTGCTTTTTCAACTCCTGAAAACTCTGCTCGCACTGAGGCGTCCATTGATATGGCACATCTTTTCTAGTTAATTTGGTTAGCGGGAGAGCTACTTTGGAGAATCCTTCAATGAATCTCCTGTAGTAACCCGCCATGCCAAGAAAACTCCTGATTTCTATCACTGTCGTGGGCCTCTCCCACTTTAATACTGCTTCCACCTTGGAGGGATCGACAACAACACCCTCCTCAGAAATCACATGGCCTAAAAAATGTACCTCCTGCAACTAGAAACTGCATTTAGACAGTTTTGCATAGAGCTATTTATCCTTGAGAACCTGCAACACAATTCTCAAGTGTTCCTCATGCTCAATGGGATTCTTATAATAGATTAGTATATCATCAATAAACACAATAACAAAAGAATTTAAGAAAGGTCGAAAGATCCTATTCATGTAGTCCATGAATATTGCAGGAGCATTGGTTAGACCGAAAGGCATCACAACATGTTCAAAGTGCCCATAACGAGTCCTGAAAGGAGTCTTAGGAATGTCTTCTTCCTTTATGCGAATCTGGTGGTATCCAGATCGAAGATCAATTTTTTGAGAAAATCGCAGCACCTCTCAGTTGATCCAATAAGTCATCAATGCGAGGAAGAGGATATTTGTTCTTTACTATCCTCGCATTGAGCTGCCTGTAATCTATGCACATCGTAGAGCTTCTGTCCTTCTTCTTGACAAAAAGAACTGGAGCTCCCCATGGAGATACACTAGGCCGGATGAACTTTTTCATCAATAACTCCTCTAACTGCATCTTTAACTTTGCTAATTCAGTAGGTGCCATCCTGTAGGGAGCTATGGAAACCGGTCCTGCTCCAGGAGCCATATCAATACTAAACTCGACTTCTCTGTGAGGTGGTAGTCCTGGAATCTCCCCAGGAAAAACTTATGGGAATTCCTTGACTACTAGAATTTCGCTCACATCAGCCTCTTCATTAACTTCCATGGCAGCAAGAGATGGAGAATTAAAGACAATAGATTTTTTCTCACAATCAATTAGGACATGATGGGTAGACATCCAATCCATGCCCAAGATGATGTCCAGATTAGTCAAGGGAAGACAAATAAGACTCACTGTGAAATCCCGCTTCAGTACCCGGAGAGAGCAATATTAAGACACATTTGAGAAGTAATAACCAAAGAGCTAGTTGGAGTAGAAACAGATAATTTGAAAGGCATTTCAACAGATGATAACCCTAGCTTCTTCATGCAACTATGAGAGATGAAAGAATGAGAAACACCACAATCGAAAAGTACACCGCAGGATATATTATTAATGGAACTTGTACCTCTGATGAGCTCGTCAGATAATTCCACTTCATCTCCATCCACAGTATAAACCTTGCCGCTTTAAACGGGCTGGCTCCCACTGGTCTGCTATGTTGCAGTGTCATTCCCCTCTTGCTTGAGTGTTTTCTTGGGACAATTGGAAGCAATATGTCTCGGCTGGCTGCAATTCCCACGATGGATCCTTCCACAAGCAGAACATGGTGATACAGGGCCCGAAGGGGTCACAATTCGTCCTGTAGCCACCGGAGCTTCTGCACTCAGAGGAGGATAAGGGCCTGATCTCTGCAATGGACCCTTGCCTCTGATAGGGCCAACTAATTTTTGTGCTACCCTGCTCCGCTTCTCGTCTGATTTTCGCTTGAGTCCTTTTTCAAAAGTGCTGGCCATATTCACCAGTTGAGAGAGATTTGCAATATTCTGATATTCAAATGCGAGCCGAATATCATCGCGGAGACCGAACTCTAACTTGATGCATTTAGCATGCCCGTTCCCATCTCTGTAGCCGCTAGAGTACCGGCTCAAATCCTCGAACTGTACCGCATAATCCCCGACACTCTTGTTTCCTTGCACCAACTGAAGGAAAGATAGTTCCTTATCCCTTCTCACATCCTCAAGAAAATACTTCCCAAGGAAACGGATCTTGAAAAGATCCCATGTAATCTCCTGGTTGTCTGCCTCCAAGCCCCTCCTCTGTTGCTCCCACCAGTGTTCAACTTCACTAATTAGAACATACTCAGCCAATCGAACTCGATGATCAGCTGATGGTTGCAGAGAGTGAAGAATTTTCTCGATCTCCTGGAGCCAATTCTGAGCTCCATCGGGGTTGTACCCCACTTGAAACTTCGGTGGTTCCCACTTCCTAAATCTCGCCATCCAATCAATTTCGGTAGGGGCTGGTGGTGGATTCAGTGCTGCTACTGCTGCTGCTACTATATTCTCAGCCTGATTCTGTTGCATCTGAGCCATATTCGCAGCATGTGCCTGTTGCATCTGAACCTGATTTTGCTGAATCTGATCCATATTCGAAGCTTGAGCCTGTTGCATCTGAATAAGATTTTCCAGAATGGCAGCCATCCTGTCATTCTCAGCACGTCTTCCAGCCATACTATTTAATTATGGATGGATAGACAGCTAATATTCGCAATAGAAGACAGTTGCATATATATACATCCTACTACTTAAATTAGACCTTTAACTATACACTTCGGTTACTCGCTTGGTGAGTAACCGCTGGAGTAGTGAGTCCGCTCTCCAAGGCCGAGGGAAACTGCTCTATACCACAATGTGACATCCTCACTTTTATTCTCTTAATTAAAATTAGTGACTTAAAAATTTCATTTAAAATCTTTTTTACTTATAAAAATCTCCAAAAATTTCGGCGGAGTTTACTCTTTTTTTTCGGACTTTCCAAAAATTTATCTTACTTGTCAGAATTATTTCAGACAATACCAGACAATTATAGAACATATCACATCATATCGCATCATATCTGGCCATATCAGGCCACATGATATGATGTCATATCATACATCATGTCCATATATCAGAGTATAATAAAACATGTCTGCGGAAACGAAACCATCTCCCACAAATAAAACCCCACCCCAAAGAGCACGTCTTGGGCTGACCCTGCTGGCTATCTACATCAAAATACACCTACACATCTCCAACAAACCGCAAAAGTACAAGTATGACACCAAAAAATGGCCCAAGACCTGACACAACAACTAGATCAACAACTAGCTACTCTCCCTGTGAGGGAGAGTGCACCTGCTCGGCTGGGGGTTGTGCAATCTGAAGCTTTGAACCTGTAAAAATAGTTAAGAGGTGAGTATTACATAGAAATTAGCGAACGAAATCTAAATAGCTATAACAATAACTAAGTCATACACAGTACAACAGATAATCACATAAGTACAAAACATTTACAATCCAACTCATGGCATTTCACGAACACTTGTCATTACATTCTCATTTTATCTTTATCTCTCGCTCTTATCTGAATCTTTTTATTCAACTATTCCCATCCCAATATTATTTGTCCCACTATCCTCATTCACGTCTTCCTAATGACATTCTAATACCATTCTTTCTAACGGCATTGCGAACCCATCACTGCTCACCGGAACGCGGGCGTCTTACCGCTGCACACGCCATTAGATCGTGCGGCTTATGCAACCAATGCACCCAAATGGGGCGTACTTACTTGGCTTGGCATTCGCGCTGCGTACGTACTCATCTTTCTAATGTTTTGGTGAACCCACCACTGTGCACCGAACCGCGGGCGTCTTACCATTGCGCACGCCATTAAATCGTGCGGCTTTCGCAACCTGTAACACCCCTAATTTTCGTCTCCTAAATAACAAAGAAATTTGTTATAACAATTATTTTATAATTTATTTATATTAGTTTTGAAAGTTTTAGTTTTTATACATTATGTGTTTTTATATATAAAAATATGAGATATATTTTTATATGGTTATTTTGTACAAAAATATGAATATTGTAATTTAGTCCTTGGGTTGGGACCTAATTGCAATATTAGAAAGGTTTTTGAAGAAAGAGTAATTAAATTATTAATTTTTGAAGTTTTATCAGTATGTAACCGGTTAGAATGGCTTTGTAACCGGTTACACGATGAACTCAGAAAACTGGGTTAGTGCATTTGATGAGTAATCACGCATTTTAACCCAGAATTAGCCACGAAATCATCTTAATCGTAGAGTAGCTACGTGTCTTGATGCATGTTAGCTTGATTGCTCTATAAATAGCCCGATTGATCGAGATTTTTGGCTCATTTCTTGATCTGAAGTGCTGAAGCTCTGTTTAGGGTTCCATAGTTTTTCTGTTTGATTCTCAGTCTGTGTTGAGAGTTAGAAAACGAGTGATACACTGTTACAAAGCTCACATCAAGGGCTTTGTATTGATATAAAGTTTGTGAGTTGGGAGTCTCTGTGGAGGGAGTTTGGAACCTGCAAAGTTGAGGTTGCAAACCTGTCAAACTCTGCTGCAGATTCGTGAAGCCCTCTTTTAGCTTCGATTTTGGTAAGCTCCTGCTATCCTTTGGTCCCAAATCTTTCCTAATCTCTTTAGCATGTTGCAGAGATTAAGTCCTAACTATTTTCCCCAATTTTGATGCATGTTTTCTATGTTGAATTCTCTGATTTTGGGAACCCACTGAAGCTGTGTTGCATGTCCAGCAGAGAAGGGGAATTAGTGGATTTTGGTGTTCAAACTCATTTCTCTGTGAAGTCTTTGTTCTCAATCGATCTAGAGGTAAGGGGGAAGCTTACTATTTGCTAGAGTGAGGATAAACATGTTTGGTAAATAGGATGAGTCACCAAGAGACTCTAAGGGCATAGCTTGAATTAGTTTTATGGCTTTGAGGCCAACTTAGCTCATTTCTGGTTTTTGAGCAATTATAATATGATGCATGCAAGCTATTGTGATGACAATTTCATGACTTATTTGGATATTATGTGAATTGATGCATTAAGTTGTGAAACATGTGATTTATGCACTTTTGGTGTATGATGATTTTGCATGCATGAATTTGTGATATGTTTAAGTGTTTAAACATGTGTACTTTAAGGTATTAAACCTTGGGTAATGATAAAAATAGGTTATATTTGAGTACAATTGAAAATGGCGCTGAAAAATCAGTTTTAGTATGTTGTGCTGCATAATCTAACTGGTTAGAGCCTGTCTGTAACCGGTTAGTACCTTACAAAAATGAAAATATACAATTCTGGTTTTGTTAAGTAATTCTCACCATTTTTAATTGATACTTAAGGTCTATTATCACGGTTATTACCCTCTGACTGTTGGATATGAATTCCAAACTTGATAAATGGGTTATACCTTACAGTGAATGACAAATTCAATTGAAAATTGTGAAGATATATGCAATTTGATGCTCCTAATGTTAATAGATGCAAGATGAATGTGATTCAGTGGGTAAACATATTAATATTAAGGTATTGTAACTCTGTGTATGGTTGAAATTGGATAGACTTGAGTATCGGAAAGAATGGTATGCAAAACCTCACTTTTCAGTGTAATTTCTGCATAATCTAACCAGTTAGTTTGAAGCTGTAACCGGTTAGATACTGTCAGTTTTCAAAAGAAATAGGTTTTCTGAAATTGGCTAAGTGTTCATACCATTTGTACTCAAGTTTAAGCTAGAATTTCATATAAAGACCAATCTAAAAATATGTGATTGAGCACTGTGTGGATTATGCATAAATGAAATTGGATTATGACTTAGATCTTTTGAATGATATTATATGTTGGACTTGAGGTATTCTGTTATACTAAAACCTTGTTATTGGATTGAGTAGAGAATTCAAGAAAGGATTCTTTGAAAATCAGTGGTGTTATGTTCAGGTCTGTAATTCTAACCGGTTAGGTGATGATGTAACCGGTTAGTACCTGAGACTTAAAAATAAAAGTTAAGTTTTTGAGTAAGGATTGTTAATACCAATGATTATATTCTCTCAATCCAGGTCTATAAGCATATGTTTAACTTAAATTCAAAGGTGAATTTTATGAGTAAAGTTATACCTCAAGATATCATTCAGAAGTTGTGTGCATCCGTGCATGGTGAAAGATGATGAAATAGGTTGGCAAGGATTGTTTTTCATGTTCTGAGAACACATTGGTGTGCAACCGACTTGATGACACATTCCGGGAATGTGGCCAGTGTCTGGGACATGGTTTCTTTGATACGTTCTGGGAACGTTATGCACACTCTGGGAGTGGTGCTTGTTATATTCCAAGTATGGTTTGCTATACGTTCTGGTAACGTATACTAGTGTTCTGGGAACATGAGGAGGGTACTCTAGGAGTACCATATTGATGCAACCTACTTGATGACATGTTCCGGGAATGTGGTCAGTGTCTGGGACATGGTTTCTTTGATACGTTCTGGGAACGTTATGCACACTCTGGGAGTGGTGCTTGTTATATTCCAAGTATGGTTTGCTATACGTTCTGGGAACGTATACTACTGTTCTGGGAACATAAGGAGGGTACTCTGGGAGTACCAATTGATGCAACCTACTTGATGACACATTCTGGGAATGTGTCCAGTGTCTGGGACATGGTTTCTTTGATGTGTTCTGGGAACACATTGGTGTGCAACCTACTTGATGACACATTCTGGGAATGTGGCCAGCGTTTGGGACATGGTTTCTTTGATACGTTCTAGGAACGTGATGCACACTCTGGGAGTGGTGCTTGCTTATATTCCAAGTATGGTTTGCTATACGTTCTGGGAACGTGATGCACACTCTGGGAGTGGTGCTTGTTTATATTCCAAGTATGGTTTGCTATACGTTCTGGGAACGTATGTTAGTGTTCTGGGAACACACTGGTGTAATGGATGGACGTCCGAGATTGATTAGTATGGAGGCCTCAGGATTGTGAGACGGAAAGCATGCATCATGCCACCTGCATTGAAAGACTTATTATGATTAACCGGGTGTGCTCATATGGTTATGCATTCTGATTTGCTACATGATTACTTGTGTATGTTAGTTTTATTCTCATTTGACTATGCGAATATGTATAGCTAATCCCCATGCCCTTATTAGGTGTTGATCGTATATCTAGCTTGCACAAAAGTCAGTGAAGGGAGATGTCCCTTAGGTGCATGAAGGGTGTAGAAAGTGTGGGTTGGAAACCCTTTGTACAGATATCGAGGATCTGACCAGATGGATGTTTGGACAGAGGACCAGTGACCAGCTCTATAACATCTCTATTTTTAATAGTATTTATATGATACACATTTTGAAAGAGGTATCATAAGATGAATTTGGTTTCATAATAATACTTATTTGGTATCCATGGACTTGTTACACTTGATATATTTTGAGAGTATAATGTGATTATTTTACTATGTTTCCGCAAACTCTGATTTTATTAGTCAACTTCATTATTAATCAAATGTTTGTGAAAAGGAATTTTCAAGGGAAGGGAAAATTCTTATTTTCAGATCTTTTTCCAACAATAACAAGTCCAAGTAATCATAAACTTATTACTTTTCTTATAAAGTAAGATGATATACAAGGAGTGTTACACAACCAATGCACCCGAACGGGGCGTACTTACTTGGCCTGGAATTCACGCAACATGCTTCATTATCTTTCTAAGGATTTGCGAACCCACCACTGCGCACCGGAACGCGGGCGTCTTACCGCTGCACACGCCATTAAATCGTGCGGCTTACGCAACCAATGCACCCAAACGGGGCGTACTTACTTGGCCTGGCATCTACTCACTGTAACGACCCGCAAATTCCTCGTCTGTTTTAAATGAATTTTTGAAATATGTTTTATCAATGATAGATGTATTTGTGTGAAAATAAATATTTTCATGAACTCAAATTTGATGGTTTCATTATTTGAGATTTCTTTAAGAAGTGAATTTCTTTGTGAACTCTAATAGATTTGATAACTTTGAAAATTCATATCTTTTAACCGTAACTCCGAATTTTATGATCTTTATATGAAAACGGTCGTCTTGAAATGTAGAATTTGAAAATATAAGTCTTATATTTTTCTGGGTTGATTTACGAAAATTTATTTCTGGGTGCATTCTAAACGAATTTTGAGTGCATAAATTAGTAAAAATAGTTAAAGACCTCAAATGAACTTTTCCTTTTGAGTATCTCTTTTATATATGCAAATATGATTTTAGAAAATGAAATGAGGGCTATATCTATAGCCAAGGAGTACAGTTAATTGTTTTATTTAAAGTGTGTATTTTGGTATAAAAGGAATTTTTTTATGTAATCTTATAAAGTGAATTTAAAATAAAATGATTTCTTGATATGATGTGTATGTGAGTAATTGTGTGAGGTGTGAATTCTTTGTATCTTATTATTTTTCATTAAGGTGGCATGGCATTTTAATATTTGTATGATGTGTGTGATTATAAGAAAGAAAATTAAAATTGTGTATAAGTGTGTATAGGTGGCAAGCATGCATGAAGGGAGAGTAGGAAAGTTTATTTTCTTCTAGGTTAAGAAAATTAAGAATAAAATTTTATCCATGGAAAATAAATTAGGAGATGTGATGTAGGAAATAAAATGATGAGTGATTAGACTTAATGCCTTAAATTACTCCTTATTGTCTCCTTGATAAAATCCACCCATGCAAACTTTCAAGTGCCAAAATTGCCCCTCCCTTTAACACATGGACCGAAATTTAATTAAGGGCTAAAGAGGGAAATTTGGTTTGCCTATAAATAAGCTAAGGGCTTAGTCCATTTGCTTCATTTTTCATTTCTTTCTCTTCACTTTGTACCCAAACACTTTGTTGAGAGCAAAATCAAGCTCTCAACATTAGAGAGAGAGAGAGAGGCCGTGAGGAAGAGGAGAAGAGGAAGAAGAAGATTCAAGTTTTATTCAAGATTTTTCTTTGAAGATCAAGTGTTTGGAGTTTAGAAGATCAAGCTTAGGTAGAAACCATTCTCTTTTCTTAGAGTTTGATTCAAAGATCTTAAGATCTAAGAGTTGTGCAAAATTTTTGTAAGCATGTAATTAATTTCTTTGCATGTCAATTTTCATAGCTTAAATCGTGATTTATGATGCATGCATGTGATTATTTGGTTGATAAGTGTATGATCTAAACTTGGTTAGTGATAAAGTTGAGATCTTGAGCTTTGCATGTGGAATTTTAATTGTCTTTTACCTTGATGCTTCTTGTTCTTTCTTCTCTTAACTTTTATTTTCGGTTTCTTTGAGCTTCAAGAAGAAATTTTGTTGTTCAATGGTTAAGAACTCTTGCATGTGTATTTTTCCTTACTTCATATGCTTTTCTATACTTGATCTATGATTATTTTGGTTCTTTTGTGTTTATGTGAAAAAGCTAAGATCGTGATGGTTGCATGTCAAAGATCTAGTGAAATCTATGCTTGATGATGATTGCATGTTGATTTTATACTTAGATTAGTCAATTTGTGTACATGCATGAGATGATCTACACTTGATCTATGATAAAGCTTTAATCTTGAGTCTTGCATGTTATTTTTGAGCAAAAAGACTTGATTTTCCCTTGATGTTCATCACGGTTTTGAAAGAAAGTAAGGAAAACAAGCTTTTGAAAATGATTTTGATACAAGAAGGACTTGATCTAAATATTCTACTCTTTGCATGTAAAAGAATTTGAAATGAAATCTTGTTTAATGATGATGATTCGGTCTAGCTTAGGAAAGTGGAAAATCATACCTTGATCGTCATTTAAAGCACATGCATGTTGATCTTTGTTTAATATAAGAATTTTAAAATGCATGCATGAAATTATTAAGGATCGAAAAATAAGATTTCGATGTGATACTTGATTTTATATGTTGATTCAAGTAAAGAAAATAAATTAGTGTTTGATTGTTGAATGGAATCGTGATAGCTCAAGTGTCTAGAGTCGTGACTTCTAACTTATTCTTTTAATGTTATTCGGCCATGCATGTGACTGCAATGAAATGAATTTGATCTCTTGAGAATAAATTTGCATGCTAATGCTTGAACATAATTAGGTCATTTGAAGCATGTAAAGTTGTATTCCTAGCCTATTTCTTTGATTTGAATTCGGTTGTGAGTATATAAATGTTAAGTGATTTTATTCTTTGAAAGTGAAATCGCTTGATTTGATTTATTTTGCTAAATGAAATTCGGCTTTCCTATGTGCATGTAGGTAAATATGAAAATGAAAGTTTTTAGAAAATAATTAAGTGATTGGTTAAGTAATTATATGCTTGGATTTAATGGAAAGAACGTTGTTTATTGTTGAGGTGCAATTCGGCCAAGACTAGTTAAATAGGATAGGATTTTATTTGGTTAAATGCTAATTGATATTTGAAAAGTATATGATTTATATGACTTTATTTATCAAAGTGTTGTTATTGGTTGTGTGCTAGTTGATGTTTGGAAAAATGTTTGTATACGTAATTGGTTTTGAAATTAAGCAACTCCGAGTTCATTTGCTTGGATTTATTTGGAAACATGGGACATGTTTAGTGGCTTTCCTAAGTTCGTACTTATTGATAAAGCTTGAATTTTAAAGTATTAGTTTTGAGCTAAAGAATTATTTGAAACAAAAGTGCTTTTACGATGTTTTCGGATTTTTATTAAAGTAATTTTGTGAAACAATCCTTTGTTGTCCAGAATTGTTTAAATTTGTTTCTTAACTTAAAAAATGTGTTCATGTGATTCAACGTATGGTTTTCAAGTGTTATTTGATTTAGGAAAAAGCCGGATTAAAAACGGTGAATTTCTCGGTGTTTTCAAATATGATTAAGGTGCTGTCCAAGACAGACCAGCAACCAAATCAATTGGTTCAAATTACTTTATTAGATATTTTCAGACGAGAAATAACATGAGTTTTGGAAAAAGAATATGTGTTTTGAGTTTAAGAGGAGACTTTCCTTATACAAGTTAGTAATATAAATGTATTTTGTTTAATACGAGGAATTTTAAAGACGGGGGATTGGAGCAGCTGATAGCGATAAGGATCCGCGGAGATCGTGTGCATTTATTTGCTGGTACTTGAGGTGAGAGAGAAGCTTTCCTAAGACACCGTGGTATTTAGGTGATTTATTAGGACGTTCCTGATCATCTCAAAGATCAGAACTTGGTGGTTTCCGAGTCTGTAGTATAGTGGCAATTTTTTGTGTTGTGTGGCCACTTATACGAAGGAGAAAAAGACCACATGTTGTTATGTGATGAAACTATATGATGATTATTTGAAATAGCATGCTTATGTTTATTTGTTTAAATGTTTAACTATACATGATGATATTGGAATTGTTGAATAATGAGAGTAGCATGCTGATGGACATCTGTTACGTCTTGAAAATGAAATGATATGAATAAGATTGTGAAAGTAATGAAATGTGATTGAAAAGAAAGACGAATGAGATAATGTGAATAAGTTAGTGAAAGTGATGTAATATGATTGAAAAGAAAGGTGAATGAGGTATTAATAAAGATGCAAGAAGTTTTGAAAGTAAAAGACACAAAGAGAAAGATGTATTACCCGGTTGGGGTTTAAGTCCTTATTGGATAAGGCAACATTGATAAGACATTGAGAAACGAGATGAGTTAAGATTGTGGAAAGATATGAGATATCATGAGAATCCTAAGAATGTGATAAGAGATAAGATATGGTGTGTGTAACAGCCCGATTTTCATAAACCAAATAATTAACTTTTACTTATTAAAGTTGTAAAATTGAGGCCAAATTTTATTTTTTTTTTCTTTTTGTAAAACGTTGTGTCTGAAGACATTATTGAAAAGTCTTTGGTGTTCTCAACACCCTTTTGAAAACCGAGTTGTTTCTAAGTCCATTTCATAAAACTTTCCTCTTCACGAAATAATTTAGTTGCAAGAACATTAAAACTCATGACGGATTTCAAAAATGTACATTGACCTCCCTTCCAAAGTAGAGCACTTTACAAAACAGGATTTCGGTTCAGCCGTATTACATAAGTGGCACATTGCTTGGTAATCCTTGACTCAAAACACAAACCATAACTTAAACTGAATTTACACTCTCGCTTCCGCTGCGCTACTCTGATGAAGATAACTGGGTGAAGCTCCCCTTTCTTCTTGCGCCCTATCTTCATCCTCGAAAGTGGAGTCACCATACTGAACTCCAGTTCCTCGTCGTTTAGAGTGATGGACTCCATGTAATGATCCGTCTGCCCGTTGCGATATCAGCAGTCCCAATATAACAACGAACAGGAGAGAGTAAGCGATCCGAACGACGAATCGTCGATGGCGTGGAATTACGATAGGAAAGATAATAGGACACGCATACAACACATCACAACATACATATCACGCAATAATCAAACATATCCCTATTATCTTCACAAAATTTCTCAACATTCTCCACAAAATTTCTCAAATCTTACTCCTCAAACATTCTCAACATTCTCCACAAAATTTCTTTTCGAAAATCTTTTCCAAAAGCTCTTTTCAAAAACCCTTTCAAAAACTGCTTTTCAAAAACCTTTGAAAAACTTACAACTTTGCTGGGCGCTAATGGAGGAGCAAGCTCAACTCGACACTAGTCCCAAACTAAAACCAAAACCGAGGAGCCCGGCTCCACTCGATTCACATCTCTTATCACATCACTCTCCCTAGCTTTGGCTCGTTCTCAACATAATTGTCGATTCATTCTTTCCCCAATCTCAATTCTCTATCTCTTTCCATTACAATCCATTTCAAATCCTTCAACATTCTTACTTTCTCTTCATTTCTTTACTTCCTTTAACTTTCTTATTTCTTTCTAACATCAGGACGTAACAGACGTCCATTAGGCTATTTACTTATCATAATTCACAACAATAGGCATTATCATACGTAATTAAATAAAAGCATGCACACAACACACAACAGCATATAATAACAGTGTGGTCTTCGTCACCTTCGTATAAGTGGCCACACAGGGCAACCAATTGCCACTTATACTACTGACTCCAACCACGTAGTCCCGATCTTTGAGATGATGCGGGACGTCCTAATAAATCACCTAAACACCACAGTGTCTTAGGATAACTTCTCTCTCACCTGAGGGTCTAGCTATTTAATGCGTACCGTCTCCTCGGATCCATTGTGCTACCGGCTTCCCCAATCCCTTGTCTTTAAGGTTTCCTCGTACTAAATAAAATACACTTACGTTATTATCTTGTATTAAGAAAATCTTTTCTTAGTTCCTGACACGTTTTGTTCTTACTCGAGAGACTTGAAACATTGTTATTTTATCAAAACAAATTCTCAGATTTCCTAGTACTTTAAATATTTTAAAACCATCTGAAAACATTTAATAAAATGGTTTAAATCAATTTATTTGGTTGCTGGTCCGTTTTGGACAGCATCACAAACATTGTTTGAAGACACCGAAAAATGCCCCGTTTTAAATTCGGGTTTTTCTTAAATCAACTATCGTTTGAAAACCACACTTTAAATTACATGAAAACATTTTTAAACGCAAGAAGCATGCCCAAATAATTCTGGGCAGCAAGGAGTTATTTTATAAAATCATTTTGATAAAACCCCGAAAACATTTTCAAACACTTTTACTTTAAATAACTTTTTAATTTAAAATTACCACTCTAAAACTCAAATCTTTATCACAAAACACTTTGGTCAGTCATAAACACAATTTAAAAACCTCAAATAAATCAAATAGAATTTTCTTAAAACCAATTTATCTCAAGACCAATTACACACTCAAATATTTATCAAACATCAATTTGCACACAACCACAACAACACTTAAATGAGTTAAACCATACAAGCAAATAATCAGTCATTCAATCAAACAAAGCATTTAGGCATTTACCTACTCAAAAGATAGAAACTAAACACAATAACTCAATCCTAAAAATCACTACATGAGTTTATTTTAATGCAACTAAACTCCCTAAATTTATTTTCTCTACATGGCCGAATGACATCAAAGGAATAATTCAAAGATCACAAATTTAAAACACACAAATCAGCTTGGTTTATATCAAGCACTTAAATTCTATTTTCTTTTTCATGCAATATTCTATTTACTCTTTCTCTTCCTCTAAACCGATTACACATACTCACACATTTAATTATTCAAACACCCTACTTTTCCAAATCATTTAGTTTATGTATTTCCCCTTATTAAACCGAATAGGATTTAGACATTCACACATTATAAGCACATAGATCCACTTAATTTATTTCAAATATTTATATTCCATTTTATTTTTCATGAGACAAATTAATTTATTTCCCTCGACCGAATGCTCATATACGCATATGGATTTATTTAAACACCAAACTTTTCTAAAATCATTTAATTTATTTATGTTCTTTATTCTTAAATCCAGAAACCGATTATAAAATAAACGTACACAACACAATTTCGAACACTTTAGTTTATATACTTGCACAAAACATATTCATTACTCAGAGTCAACTCTTGAAAAGAACCCTAGTCTATTTGCCCAACCTAGGCTGAATCTCACTTTGACAAAACAAGGTTTTAGGTTCATTTTTTTTCAACATGCAAACACAAAATTCTTGATTCAAAAGAAATTAACATGCATATGTCCTTTTCATGGAAACGAAACATGGTTCCCTAACACTAGGCTTAGACCGTATGCACATCATCATCTATCAGGGTTAAATCTTTAAATCTTTAATATGCAAGAGCATTAAACTTAGATCAAGTTAGGAATCGATTTTCAAAAGCTTATTCCCTTTGGTTCTTTATAAAACCGTGATGTTTATTAAGAAGATAAAATCGTTTTACTTCCAAAGCCACATGCATACACTTAGGTCTTATGGATCAATGCATGAAATCAAATATAGTAGTACAAGTCAAGGATTAAAATCACTTTGAGTGGTAAAAGACCAAAACCGTGATGAGCCTTAAAGGAAATCAAGTCTTTTTGTTTCAAACAACATGCATGTGTCAAAGATCAAACTTTTTCAAAGATTAAGACAAAGATTTAAAGCTTTTAAAGGTCAAAAACCAAAGATCAAAGTTTTATCAAAGCCAAATCAAAATTAATTTAACATTTCAACACCTCAAATCAATTTTTCTAAGCATGGAATCAACATGCAACCATTTAGATCAAATCAAAAGCATCAAGACCTAATTTCTTTAGTCATGGCTGAATTACCTAGTTTAAAATCTAGTGTTTTACAAGTTCGTTTACTCTTAAAAACTCGAGATCAAAATATAAATAACACATGCATACACACATAGATCCAAGATCAATCATCAACTAACATGCAACATCAAAGATCTCAACAAATCTTTAGATCTAGAGGATTAATCTTGAAAAACGTTTAGATCTTTAAGATTTTTGTTGGAAAAACTTTAAGATCTTTAATGAAAAATTTAATTGAGTTATGAAGTCCATTGTTTAGAGATTTACAAGTTTCTTAGAAGTTCATGACCAAATACAAATAGATCATGCAAAGAAGGAAAAGAAAGGAACGTTACAACATCAAAAGAAAATCTACACTATTACAACTTGTCATGCTTATTCGAACTACCCACCAAGGAAAAGTCTTCTAACTTCTATGGTCTTGGTTCTTCAAAGGAAAGACTTGAGTTTTGGATTTGGTTTCCCCTTCTTCCTCTCCCTAGCTCACAGCCTCTTTCTTTTCTTTGTGTGTGTGTTGAGAGCTTGATTTATGAAAACCATCTCTTTAAAAGCACCCATTACTTAAAAAAACGTGAATTAAGAAATTTTAAGAAAACACTCTTTTCATAACACTTTTCTCAAAAATCATCTCTTTAGTATTTTAAGTTAATACGAGGAAATTACGGGGTGTTACATTCTCCCCAACTTAAAGATTTCTCGTCCCCGAGAAATACGTTGTGGATTGGGCAGCAGGGCACAACAACTCTCACATCGTTCTCATCTCGGCTTTATAGTCGTTCATTTCTTTGCTGGTGATATGGTCTTCACAACACTCCTCGTGTGTCGCTCTCGGATGAAGAAGCTTCACGGCATAACCATTTACGTGTCGAACCGGGATAAGTCACACAGACTAACCGAAGAAGATGTCGCTCCTTTAGCTGATCGTCGTCACAGAAAGTCCAACCATAGGTACGGACTTAGGGAAAAATCAAACAAACAAATTTAAAACATCTCCAAAAGCATAGAGCTTAACCTAAAACCCTTAGATATTCACTATTCACTACTACTTAGGTTCTTACTATCTCACGATAATCACTCCTTTCTTCCGTCTCCTTCTAACTCTAAGGTTTTCGTCTATCCTTTCTCTACCTCAAGGGAACTCTAGTACAACTTAGGCTCATTTACTCCCTCAAACAACCTCACTTTTCCTTCAAGATTCAGCTTAAACATTAATTAAACCTATTACTTTCTCCGTCTAAACCTCTGGTTATGGGGTATAGCGATTCTAGTCCTCAAACTTTCCTCAGAATTTCCTCTAACAACTGGTAATATATGCCTCCTTCTTCCTTGTGACTCCCCAACTTTGATCAGACTTATCATTAAACCCACTATGAGCTTACATCTTCACTTAATTTAAACTATTTATTCTCCCTTAATCGTTCAAGATTAAACTACCTGGGCAACTATAGTGCTTCTAACTCCACAATTCAGGCTAATTAATCTCAAATAGGATTGGTAAAGCTATAGGCTGATAGGCAAAGTTCATGAAGAAAAGGTTCAAATTTCAATAATGCCAACTGTTTCGTTGAAGCAATTCAACAAACAGGGGTTCCAAGAATAACGTCCTATTTTCTCAAGAGGCTCACTACTCATTGGACAGGGATACGTCTAAGTTGACAAACCGGGAGTTATCAAATACTAAAGAAATCTCAAGGGTTAAGGGATCCCAACCTACTCGCTTCTATTTACTTTTCGTTCCCCAATCTATTGGGTGAACAGGTTCTTTAAACTGACTCAGCAGACGCTAAACCACAAACAAATCCTCATATCCTAAAAAGTTGAGATCCTAAACTAATGCTCCTATCCGTACACTAGCAAGCACACAGAGTCACACAAGCAAATCATGTAAGCCCATGCTTAAGGCCACTAAGGATTACCATAAGCTCTGATACCATTATGTAACAGCCCGATTTTCATAAACCAAATAATTAACTTTTACTTATTAAAGTTGTAAAATTGAGGCCAATTTTTTTTTTTTTTTTGTTTTTGTAAAACGTTGTGTCTGAAGACATTATTGAAAAGTCTTTGGTGTTCTCAACACCCTTTTGAAAACCGAGTTGTTTCTAAGTCCATTTCATAAAACTTTCCTCTTCATGAAATAATTTAGTTGCAAGAACATTAAAACTCATGACGGATTTCAAAAATGTACATTGACCTCCCTTCCAAAGTAGAGAACTTTACAAAACAGGATTTCGGTTCAGCCGTATTACATAAGTGGCACATTGCTTGGTAATCCTTGACTCAAAACACAAACCATAACTTAAACTGAATTTACACTCTCGCTTCCGCTGCGCTACTCTGATGAAGATAACTGGGTGAAGCTCCCCATTCTTCTTGCGCCCTATCTTCATCCTCGAAAGTGGAGTCACCATACTGAACTCCAGTTCCTCGTCGTTTAGAGTGATGGACTCCATGTAATGATCCGTTTGCCCGTTGCGATATCAGCAGCCCCAATATAACAACGAATAGGAGAGAGTAAGCGATCCGAATGACGAATCGTCGACGGCGTGGAATTACGATAGGCAAGATAATAGGACACGCATACAACACATCACAACATACATATCACGCAATAATCAAACATATCCCTATTATCTTCATTATTAACATCAACACTTATCTTGTTTTACCAACTTATACACATTACTTCCTTCTCAACTGCGATCTCAATATCTTTTCCATTTTTATTATCTCGTCTTATCAAATCGTAACCTTCGATGATTGGGGGAAAATCATAGGATCATCGAAGTACTCCCTTTTTTTATCGTCGGCTCACACGTCTACATCTCCTCGGTCATCCACCCAACCTAGTCAGAAGCAAACAGGAGTACAGGACCTTTACCGTGCGGGCACGACAGTTGTCAACACAAATGGTCCTAGACCAGGAGGACTCAGCCTCAATAATATCAAATCAATAACAATGGCTCACTGCCTCGCAGTGGCAAACAAAATGCCCCACTCCAGTTGTAACATCCTGAAAATTAATATTAAATAATATAATTTTAGTATATAAATATTTATGTAAGGATAGGATTAAGCCTTAGAAATTGTACAAGGATTAGAAGGGTAGTATGAGCATAGGCCGACCTAGGATGTAAGTATAGGACCTCGGTCTGATCCCGGCCGAGTTAGATATGTTTGAGTGCATATGAACCGAGCTGAATGGGAAACAAACGCGGAACCTGTTGTCCAGTCCGGATTAGCCGACCTCAGCGCACCTCACAGTACCATCCGAGAAGGAAGCTCGGACTACTGTTGTTCATACAAACCGAGCCGACGCATCCCAGCTCCTCCGTGCCAGCTCATGTTGAGCTGTAGCCCTTTGGGATTCGTACCATCCGTACACTGTCCTTGCAATTCACTTTATGTCATTGTCACTGCTTTATGTCCCTTTCAAGTACTATTCATGGCTTCCCCAAGAAGCCAATGAATCTTGTCCACACAATCTAGCTTCCACCAGAAGCCAATGAATCCTAGCCACACAAATGTTTCCCCTAAATGAATAAAAGAAAGCCCCATCCACAACACACAACACTTTGCATTTCTCATTCTCTTCCTCCTACGAATCTCTCTTTTTCTCTCTGAAAATCCCAGCACCAACATACTTTCTTTCTCCCTCTCTTTCACCAAGTTCAACCCCAACCGGAAACCCTCTTCTTCTCTATTCTCTTCCGTTCCGACGTCCCTGGACCGGTGTGGTGGTGGCAGCAAGGAGGAAAAGGATTCAAGAGGTGTAAAGCATCAAGGAAACCATTCTCAAACTCTCAAATCTCATCTCTCACGGTTTGAGGTAAGGAGTGAGTGTTACCTCTACTTGAGTTTGGGTTTCTAGGGTGTTCATAAAGGGTACTAAGAGTGGGTATTAGATTAGGGAATGGACATAGGTTAATGTTAGAAGAGAAATGGTAAAAAGGGTAAAAGGGGAATTAATGAATGAACTAGAAACATGGATTTTAGGTGAAGATGGAATATCACTTTTGACTACATGCTATATTTCATATGCTGCATTTTATATGATGGATTGACTAAATGTTTTGTTCATGTGGTTGTTGAGGTATAAGTGTTTATGATGCTTTGATATTTGGTATTTGTATCTGTGGCCGAGCCGAGAGAGGGTGAGAATGGAGAATGAGAAGAATGGTAACCAGGGTGGATCGAAAAGACAAACTAATAAGTTATATAATGAGATAGGTAGATGAGATAGATAATAGGGATAAGGGAAATCAGAAATGGGTAAAGGGTTGAGCCGAGGTAGGCCGAGCTAAGTAAATAATGAGATTAATGCAAAGAGGAATAAATTAGAGGTGAACTGAGGTGGGCCGAACTAAAAGTAATGGTTAATAAGATAAGGGGAATTAAAGAGAAATTGTTGTGGTCAGGTCATAGCAGACGCGTACTGGGTGCGTGCATTGATCGCGTAAGCCGAGCATTGTGGTGCTCGCAGCTGTAGGTCGAGCATTGTGGTGCTCGCAGTTATGACTCACAAGGTTCCGAGAACGAAATCGGTGGGATGTGTTCCTGGTCATAGCAGACGCGTACTGGGTGCGTGCATTGATCGCGTAAGCCGAGCATTGTGGTGCTCGCAGCTGTAAGTCAAGTATTGTGGTACTCGCAGTTATGGACACTCCTTACTCCATAGAATTATCGGCGGTAGTGTTCCTGGTCATAGCAGACGCGTACTGGGTGCGTCCATTGATCGCGTAAGCCGAGCATTGTGGTGCTCGCAGCTGTAAGCCGAGTATTGTGGTACTCGCAGTAATGGACACTCCAATATCGGACTTAAATGGTGTAAGACATGCACTGGGTGTATGCATCCGAGAAGAGTAAAAGATTGTAAATTATGTGAAAGTGAAATATTGAGCAGTGAACCCGAGATAGAGATGGTAATCCGAGACATGAGAGGATAAACCGAAGTATAGCTAGCAATGAGTTAACTGATTTATGATGTGAGCCGAGCTAGACGAGGATGTGGGTATGCGAACCGAGCTAAATGTTGATATATGCATGAGATATATGGGTTTGATTACTTGTGATTTATTTGCTATTTGACTATTTGTGTTTGGCTTGGTAGTTCGGTATGTCATTTTAGAAACTGCTTACTTAAGTTCTGTGTAATGCTCACCTCCTTACCATTTTTCAGGTACTGAGCCCGAGCAGACGCAGTCCCCGGCCAAGCAGGATCACTCTCCCTCTCAGGGAGAGTAAGTTATTTAGAGTCAGATAGGTGGTTGGGTCTCGGCCAGTTGGGCCGAGCTAAAACACTGATTGTATTTTGAATGACCGAACTGAATGTACCTATACTTATACTTTATGTATTTGATGCATTTAAGTCTTCCACTTTATTAACTCTGATGTTTTTGTTATTAATGAAAGGAAATATTATTTTGGCAAATATCGTATCCCTCTTAAAAGAAATTTTAAATCCTAATTTTGGGGTAATTAAGGGTAATTATTTCATAGGGTGTTACATTTTTGGTATCAGAGCAGTTTCTCCTCGGCCTATTGGAGTTACAAAGGACTCCAGTGGTTACTCACCAAGAGAGTGACAAATAAGTAAAGTCTAGAAGTCTAAGTTAGACAATAGAGCTCATAGGCATATATGTTTATATATATATATATAATTACTTGACTATTCGGTGGTTAATTGCCTTTCTCTCCATGACCGAACAGCATGGCTGGGAGACGAGCTGATAACGACCGAATTGCTGTTGTGTTGGAAGCTCTGGTTCAACTACAGCAGAACCAAGCGCAGGCTCAGCAGAATCAGGCTGATAACCTCGCTAAAAACATCGCCGTAGCCGCAGCAGCTGCAGCTGCAGCCCTTCAGCCTCAACCACCGGCTCCGGTCGAGATAGACTGGATAAGCCGATTTCGGAAAAACGAACCACCTCGGTTTGAAGGAGGATATAACCCAGATGGAGCTCAGAGATGGCTCCAGGACATTGAGAAAATCATCAGATCCCTACAACCGCCCTATGAGTACAGAGTGAGGTTGGCTGAGTTTGTGTTGATTAATGAAGCCGAGCACTGGTGGGAGCAAAAGAGCCGAGGACTGGAAGCGGCTAATGAGGCCATCACTTGGGACTTATTCCGAGCTCGCTTCCTCGGAAAGTACTTTCCCGAGGATGTAAGGAGAGAGAAGGAGCTCGCTTTTTTCAAGCTGGAACAGAGAAACTTGAGCGTTGGGGAGTATGCCGCTCAGTTCGAGGATTTGATCCGTTATTCAGGAAGCTACCGAGATGCTGATGAGCGTACCAAGTGCATCAAGTTTGAGTCTGGTCTCCGTGACGACATTCGGCTCGCATTCGAATATCAGAACGTGGCCAATCTCTCGCAACTGGTGAACATGGCTAGCACCTATGAGAAAGGGCTTAAGAGAAAAGCTGATGGAAAGAGGAGCAAGACGGCACAGAAAGGAGTGGGTCCGATCAGAGGAAAATGGGCTGTCCAGAGATCTGCCCCATATGTGAATCCGAACTCCAGAATGTCAACAGCTCCGAGGAGTGGTGGTCAAATGGTGGTTGTTCCTGGCCCGTATCCGATATGCCAACATTGTGGAAGGCAGCACCGGGGGAATGCTGGAATCTGGATCCGAGCAAAACCAGAGGATCCTGTTTCCGATGTGGCAAGCCTGGCCATTTTGCAGCTCGGTGTACCGAGAATATTGTGAAGGAAGAGGTCAATGTGACCAAGGCTCATCAGACTGGTATTAACCGACCTATGCAGAGAGGCAAAGTTTACACTATGGATGGAGAAGAAGTGACTGATGCTGACGAACTGATCCGAGGTACTTGCCAAGAAAAATAGTATTCCTTGTGCCGTACTATTTGACTGTGGAGCCACACATTCTTTCATTTCCCTTGACTATATGAATAGACTAAAACTATCCCCAGTAGAAATGCCTTACAAACTATCCATTTCTACTCCAACCAATTCTTTTGTAATCACTTCTAAAATGTGTCTAGAGTGTCCTATCCAAGTATTAGGCAAAGAATTTAAAGTCAATTTGATTTGTCTACCCTTAACCAAGCTGGATATTATCCTTGGCATGGACTGGATGTCTCAACACCATGTCTTACTCGATTGCCGAGAAAAGACCGTAATCTTTAGTGGCCCTTCTGTTGCGAAGTTAGAGACAACAGAAGAACCGACCCTAGACCAAATCCCCGTGGTCGGAGAATTCCCTGAGGTTTTCTCGTACGAAATGCCTGGCTTACTGCCGAATAGGGAAGTAGAGTTCAGTATAGACCTCCTTCCGGGAACTGGCCCGATCTCAATTGCTCCGTACAGAATGGCGCCTCCCGAGCTAGAAGAGCTTAAGAAACAGCTGGAAGAACTTTTGGCCAAAAAGCTAATCCGACCAAGCGTATCGCCGTGGGGAGCCCCAATCCTGTTTGTGAAAAAGAAAGATGGTAGTCTCAGAATGTGAACTGACTATAGGAAGCTCAACGCGGTAACGGTGAAGAATAAATATCCCCTCCCTCAGATTGATGACTTATTGGACCAACTCAAGGGAGCATCGGTGTTTTCAAAGATAGATCTCCGATCTAGATATCACCAAATCCGAGTCCGAGAAGAAGACATTCAGAAGACAGCCTTCCGATCAAGGTATGGGCATTTTGAGTACGTGGTTATGCCCTTTGGACTTACCAACGCCCCAGCTATCTTCATGGACTACATGAATAGAATCTTCCGACCTTACCTGGACTCATTTGTGATAGTCTTCATTGACGATATCCTCATCTACTACCAAAATCCGAGTGAACACGAGCAGCATCTGAGAATGGTGTTACAAGTTTTGAAGGATAAGAATCTCTACGCTATGCTCTCTAAGTGCAGCTTTTGGCTCAACGAGGTTCATTTCCTCGGACATGTGATATCCGAGCAAGGTGTAGCAGTTGATCCCTCCAAGGTGGAAGCGGTACTTAAGTGGGAGAGACCCAACTCGGTCACTGAGATCAGGAGTTTCCTCGGTCTTGCAGGGTACTACAAAAGATTCATTGAAGGATTCTCTAAACTGGCGCTACCGTTGACCTCGTTAACTAGAAAGGATGCCCCATACCAATGGTCCGAGGTGTGTGAACAGAGCTTTCAAGAGCTAAAGAAAAGGTTGACGAGCTCGCCCGTGTTGATTTTACCCGATCCGACCAAAACCTTTGACGTATTTTGTGACGCCTCAAAGCAGGGCCTTGGCTGTGTGCTGATGCAACAAGGAAAAGTGGTGGCGTATGCCTCCCGGCAACTTCGGCAACACGAGTAGAACTACCCTACGCATGATCTCGAACTGGCAGCCGTGGTGTTTGCCCTTAATATTTGGAGACACTACCTGTATGGCACGAAATTCGAGGTGTTTAGTGACCACAAGAGTCTCGGCTATCTGTTCGACCAGAAAGAACTCAACATGAGATAGCGCAGATGGGTGGAGTTTTTGAAAGATTATGACTTCAGCTTGCACTATCACCCTGGAAAGGCCAACGTGGTGGCCGACGCACTGAGCAGGAAGAGTCTTCATTTGAGCAACATGATGGTCCGAGAGATGCAGTTAATGCAGGAGTTCAGTGACCTTAACCTAGGCATACAGAAAAAGGAAAACAGTGTGGTACTGGAAATGCTACAAGTAACCAATGATTTCGTGGGTTTCATTAAGGAAAGGCAGGCCGCCGACCTGGAACTCCAGAAGCTATTAGAAAGAGCCGGAGACAAGGATGAACCTGACTTCACTAAAGGACCTGATGGTCTTGTGAGATTTCGAGGCCGAGTTTGCATCCTCATGGACTTTGAAGTCCGAAGAGATTTAATGGAAGAAGCCCACAAGACGAAGATGAGTCTTCATCCAGGTGTACAAAGATGTACCAGATTTGAAGAGGTTATTTTGGTGGCCGAAGTTGAAGATCCACGTGGCCGATTATGTGTCTCGGTGCTTGACATGTCAGAAAGCCAAGATCGAGCATCAGAAACCAGAAGGATTACTCAAATCCTTGGAGATTCCACAATGGAAGTGGGATAGCATTTCGATGGACTTTGTATCAGGTCTACCAAAGACGAGATCAGGGCAGGAGGCCATTTGGGTTGTGGTGGACCGACTTACAAAGTGTGCTCATTTCCTGCCGATCAGCATGAAGTACAGTTTGGTGAAGCTGACGCAACTGTACATAAAGGACATCGTCAGACTCCATGGTGTCCCAAGCAGCATAGTGTCGGACCGTGATCCTCGTTTCTTGTCTCGATTCTGGCAGAGCCTGCAAGAAGCCATGGGTACAAAGTTGAGGTTTAGCACTGCTTATCATCCCCAAACTAACGGACAATCCGAGCGCACCATTCAGACACTTGAGGACTTGCTGAGAACATGTGTGCTTGAACAGTCGGAAAGCTGGGAAACACTATTGCCGTTGGTCGAATTCACCTACAACAACAGCTTCCATTCAAGTATCGGAATGGCTCCTTTCGAAGCCTTGTATGGTCGGAAATGCCGAACGCCGCTATGCTGTTTCCAGATAGGTGAAAACTTGTTGATTGGTCCCGACATTGTTCAGGAGACAACTGAGAAGATCCGAATGATACAAGGGAAGATGAAAGCCGCTCAGGACCGACAGAAGAGCTATGCCGACAAGAGAAGGAAACCCTTGAACTTCATCAAGGGAGATCATGTATTTCTTCGGGTATCCCCTATAACGGGTATCGGTCGAGCTATCAAATCAAAGAAGTTGACCCCTAGGTTTGTCGGACCGTACCAGATATCGGAGAAGGTCGGACCAGTAGCGTACCGAATTGCTCTACCTCCGCACTTGTCTAAGCTCCACGATGTGTTCCATGTCTCGCAACTTAGGAGGTACATTCATGACCCTTCGCATGTGATAGCAGTGGACGAGCTACCGCTAAGAGACAACCTAACGTTCGAAGTCCTACCAGTCCGAGTTGAAGACAAACAGGTCAGGCGACTCCGAGGGAAGGAAATCTCCTTGGTCAAGGTCGTATGGAATCGAAATGATGTGGAGGAAGCTACTTGGGAACTCGAGGAGAAGATGAAGCAGTCATATCCACAATTGTTCAATGCCAACTAAATTTCGAGGACGAAATTCCTGTAAGTGGGAGAGGAATGTAACATCCTGAAAATTAATATGAAATAATATAATTTTAGTATATAAATATTTATGTAAGGATAGGATTAAGCCTTAGAAATTGTACAAGGATTAGAAGGGTAGTATGAGCATAGGCCGACCTAGGATGTAAGTATAGGACCTCGGTCCGATCCCGGCCGAGTTAGATAAGTTTGAGTGCATATGAACCGAGCTAAATGGGAAACAATCGCGGAACCTGTTGTCCAGTCCGGATTAGCCGACCTCAGCGCACCTCACAGTACCATCCGAGAAGGAAGCTCAGACTACTGTTGTTCATACAAACCGAGCCGACGCATCCCAGCTCCTCCGTGCCAGCTCATGTTGAGTTGTAGCCCTTTGGGATTCGTACCATCCGTACACTGTCCTTGCAATTCACTTTATGTCATTGTCACTGCTTTATGTCCCTTTCAAGTACTATTCATGGCTTCCCCAAGAAGCCAATGAATCCTGTCCACACAATCTAGCTTCCACCAGAAGCCAATGAATCCTAGCCACACAAATGTTTCCCCTAAATGAATAAAAGAAAGCCCCATCCACAACACACAACACTTTGCATTTCTCATTCTCTTCCTCCTACGAATCTCTCTTTTTCTCTCTGAAAATCCCAGCACCAACATACTTTCTTTCTCCCTCTCTTTCACCAAGTTCAACCCCAACCGGAAACCCTCTTCTTCTCTATTCTCTTCCGTTCCGACGTCCCTAGACCGGTGTGGTGGTGGCAGCAAGGAGGAAAAGGATTCAAGAGGTGTAAAGCATCAAGGAAACCATTCTCAAACTATCAACTCTCATCTCTCACGGTTTGAGGTAAGGAGTGAGTGTTACCTCTACTTGAGTTTGGGTTTCTAGTAGGGGTGTTCGCGGATCGGTTCGGTTCGGTTTTGAGGCAAAAAACCATCCGATCCGATAACAAAATATACGTGCGGTTCGGTTTGGATCGGTCCATTATATTAACAAATCCAATTAGATCCAATCCGAAAAAAACCTAGCGGTTTCGGCCCGGTTCGGTTCGGTTTCAAATTTCAACCACTGCCACAGCCTAGTAAGATTATCTTCCCTGTAACATCCAGGGGAATCATGGAGAATGCACAAATCTGAATAAATTCATAAATAAAACTAGGGCAATTTCAAGAGCTTGGAAAAAATTATACTGATGCATGTACATAAATTCATAAATAACACAATTCAATTCCCAAAATCAGAAGATGCACATATTATCACAACAAATTTCCAAGGTCCAGAAAAAATTATACTGATGTAGAAAGTAGAAACACCTGCTAATCTTAAGTCATGCAATCCTGATATTCAAGCACAGAGCGAAAAAAACCTAGAATTTAATCGATGATTATCTTCCCTGCAACACCAAGCGAAAACACGCAACAAGCACAGATCCGAATGAATTTATAAACAAAACTAAGGTAATTCCTGGAGTTTAGAATCAAGCTAGGGGTCACCGAACAAGAGAAGCAGCGGTCGGAGATGATGATCAGATGATGGCGAGTTGGAGGGAGCGACGGTAGAGGAGAGGCAGCGGCGAAAAGGAAAAGCGGCGGTCGGAGATGATGATGAGATGATGGCGAGTTGGAGACGGATCTGGTTGAGGGAGCGGCCTTTGATGGGAGACGGAAAGTAGAGGAGAGGCGGCGACGACGGTAGAGGAGAGGCGGCGACGACGGTAGAGGAGAGGCGGCGACAATGCTTTGAGTTGGAGACGGGTCTGGTTGTGGCTTAGTGCTTTCAATTTGTGCCGTCTGCATGTTTGAGTATTTGAGCAGTATCCCCAAAACCTAAACCTAAAAACACAAGACAAATATGGGACAAAACGCTGCGTTTCATGTGCAGAGGCAAAGATCGGTTCGGTTTGGACCAGTTCGGTTTTTTAACTAAAACCGAAAACCGAACCGAATCGATCGGTTTACAGAAAATCAGTCCAAAGAAAAACCAGTACATGCGGTTTTTTTCGGTTTTCGGTTTTTCGGTCCGGTTTTGCGGTTTTTAATTGGTCCGGTTTGGTTTTGAACACCCCTAGTTTCTAGGGTGTTCATAAAGGGTACTAAGAGTGGGTATTAGATTAGGGAATGGACATAGGTTAATGTTAGAAGAGAAATGGTAAAAAGGGTAAAAGGGGAATTAATGAATGAACTAGAAACATGGATTTTAGGTGAAGATGGAATATCACTTTTGACTACATGCTATATTTCATATGCTGCATTTTATATGATGGATTGACTAAATGTTTTGTTCATGTGGTTGTTGAGGTATAAGTGTTTATGATGCTTTAATATTTGGTATTTGTATCTGTGGCCGAGCCGAGAGAGGGTGAGAATGGAGAATGAGAAGAATGGTAACCAGGGTGGATCGAAAAGACAAACTAATAAGTTATATAATGAGATAGGTAGATGAGATAGATAATAGGGATAAGGGAAATCGGAAATGGGTAAAGGGTTGAGCCGAGGTAGGCCGAGCTAAGTAAATAATGAGATTAATGCAAAGAGGAATAAATTAGAGGTGAACTGAGGAGGGCCGAACTAAAAGTAATGGTTAATAAGATAAGGGGAATTAAAGAGAAATTGTTATGGTCAGGTCATAGCAGACACGTACTGGGTGCGTGCATTGATCGCGTAAGCCGAGCATTGTGGTGCTCGCAGCTGTAGGTCGAGCATTGTGGTGCTCGCAGTTATGACTCACAAGGTTCCGAGAACGAAATCGGTGGGATGTGTTCCTGGTCATAGCAGACGCGTACTGGGTGCGTGCATTGATCGCGTAAGTCGAGCATTGTGGTGCTCGCAGCTGTAAGTCAAGTATTGTGGTACTCGCAGTTATGGACACTCCTTACTCCATAGAATTATCGGCGGTAGTGTTCCTGGTCATAGCAGACGCGTACTGGGTGCGTGCATTGATCGCGTAAGCCGAGCATTGTGGTGCTCGCAGCTGTAAGCCGAGTATTGTGGTACTCGCAGTAATGGACACTCCAATATCGGACTTAAATGGTGTAAGACATGCACTGGGTGTATGCATCCGAGAAGAGTAAAAGATTGTAAATTATGTGAAAGTGAAATATTGAGCAGTGAACCCGAGATAGAGATGGTAATCCGAGACATGAGAGGATAAACCGAGGTATAGCTAGCAATGAGTTAACTGATTTATGATGTGAGCCGAGCTAGACGAGGATGTGGGTATGCGAACCGAGCTAAATGTTGATATATGCATGAGATATATGGGTTTGATTACTTGTGATTTATTTGCTATTTGACTATTTGTGTTTGGCTTGGTAGTTCGGTATGTCATTTTAGAAACTGCTTACTTAAGTTCTGTGTAATGCTCACCTCCTTACCATTTTTCAGGTACTGAGCCCGAGCAGACGCAGTCCCCGGCCAAGCAGGATCACTCTCCCTCTCAGGGAGAGTAAGTTATTTAGAGTCAGATAGGTGGTTGGGTCTCGGCCAGTTGGGCCGAGCTAAAACACTGATTGTATTTTGAATGACCGAACTGAATGTACCTATACTTATACTTTATGTATTTGATGCATTTAAGTCTTCCACTTTATTAACTCTGATGTTTTTGTTATTAATGAAAGGAAATATTATTTTGGCAAATATCATATCCCTCTTAAAAGAAATTTTAAATCCTAATTTTGGGGTAATTAAGGGTAATTATTTCATAGGGTGTTACACCAGTCCCTCTCACTGTTCTCGATTTGCTATCTAGGGGGCGATAGTATGTTTCTAGTGGGCCCGCAGAACTTACCACGGCATTAGACCCAGTCCCCACCACGTTAGTGCGCCACTTATGGAGTTCGTTCTGCCCAGAAACATACTCTAGACTTCTTGAAGTTTCACCGTCATCGTCCTCCCCTAATGCAATCTCGTCCTAAGTATCCGCAGATACCTATCGTTTCTTCCTCTCCACTACTTCACACTCTCATATCTCACCGCGTATGTCTTTTAAGTCTTTTATCTTTTTAATTATCCTAAGGTCGGCCCGTCCTTCGTGCAACCCTTCAACGAGTCCCGACCACTAACTTGGCACGGCCTTTCTCTCAACATATCTCACTTAGCACAGAGCTGGGGTCATATCACAGTCTCAAATCTTACTCCTCAAACATTCTCAACATTCTCCACAAAATTTCTTTTCGCAAATCTTTTCCAAAAGCTCTTTTCAAAAACCCTTTCACAAACTGCTTTTCAAAAACCTTTGAAAAACTTACAACTTTGCTGGGCGCTAATGGAGGAGCAAGCTCAACTCGACACTAGTCCCAGACTAAAACCAAAACCGAGGAGCCCGACTCCACTCGATTCACATCTCTTATCACATCACTCTCCCCAGCTCTGGCTCGTTCTCAACATAATTGTCGATTCATTCTTTCCCCAATCTCAATTCTCTATCTCTTTCCATTACAATCCATTTCATATCCTTCAACATTCTTACTTTCTCTTCTTTTCTTTACTTCCTTTAACTTTCTTATTTCTTTCTAACATCAGGACGTAACAGACGTCCATCAGGGTATTTACTTATCATAATTCACAACAATAGGCATTATCATACGTAATTAAATAAAAGCCTGCACACAACACACAACAGCATATAATAACAGTGTGGTCTTCGTCACCTTCGTATAAGTGGCCACACAGGGCAACCAATTGCCACTTATACTACAGACTCCAACCACGTAGTCCCGATCTTTGAGATGATGAGGGACGTCCTAATAAATCACCTAAACACCACAGTGTCTTAGGATAGCTTCTCTCTCACTTGAGGGTCCAGCTATTTAATGCGTACCGTCTCCTCGGATCCATTGTGCTACAGGCTGCCCCAATCCCTTGTCTTTAAGGTTTCCTCGTACTAAATAAAATACACTTACGTTATTATCTTGTATTAAGAAAATCTTTTCTTAGTTCCTGACACGTTTTGTTCTTACTCGAGAGACTTGAAACATTGTTATTTTATCAAAACAAATTCTCAGATTTCCTAGTACTTTAAATATTTTAAAACCATCTGAAAACATTTAATAAAATGGTTTAAATCAATTTATTTGGTTGCTGGTCCGTTTTGGACAGCATCACAAACATTGTTTGAAGACACCGAAAAATGCCCCGTTTTAAATCCGGGTTTTTCTTAAATCAACTATCGTTTGAAAACCACACTTTAAATTACATGAAAACATTTTTAAACGCAAGAAGCATGCCCAAATAATTCTGGGCAGCAAGGAGTTATTTTATAAAATCATTTTGATAAAACCCCGAAAACATTTTCAAACACTTTTACTTTAAATAACTTTTTAATTTAAAATTACCACACTAAAACTCAAATCTTTATCACAAAACACTTTGGTCAGTCATAAACACAATTTAAAAACCTCAAATAAATCAAATAGAATTTTCTTAAAACCAATTTATCTCAAGACCAATTACACACTCAAATATTTATCAAACATCAATTTGCACACAACCACAACAACACTTAAATGAGTTAAACCATACAAGCAATTAATCAGTCATTCAATCAAACAAAGCACTTAGGCATTTACCGACTCAAAAGATAGAAACTAAACACAATAACCCAATCCTAAAAATCGCTACATGAGTTTATTTTAATGCAACTAAACTCCCTAAATTTATTTTCTCTACATGGCCGAATGACATCAAAGGAATAATTCAAAGATCACAAATTTAAAACACACAAATCAGCTTGGTTTATATCAAGCACTTAAATTCTATTTTCTTTTTCATGCAATACTCTATTTACTCTTTCTCTTCCTCTAAACCGATTACACATACTCACACATTTAATTATTCAAACACCCTACTTTTCCAAATCATTTAGTTTATGTATTTCCCCTTATTAAACCGAATAGGATTTAGACATTCACACATTATAAGCACATAGATCCACTTAATTTATTTCAAATATTTATATTCCATTTTGTTTTTCATGAGACAAATTTATTTATTTCCCTCCACCGAATGCTCATATACGCATATGGATTTATTTAAACACCAAACTTTTCTAAAATCATTTAATTTATTTATGTTCTTTATTCTTAATCCAGAAACCGATTATAAAATAAACGTACACAACACAATTTCGAACACTTTAGTTTATATACTTTCACAAAACATATTCATTACTCCAAGTCAACTCATGAAAAGAACCCTAGTCTATTTGCCCAACCTAGGTTGAATCTCACTTTGACAAAACAAGGTTTTAGGTTCATTTTTTTTCAACATGCAAACACAAAATTCTTGATTCAAAAGAAATTAACAGGCATATGTCCTTTTCATGGAAACGAAACATGGTTCCCTATCACTAGGCTTAGACCGTATGCACATCATCATCTATCAGGGTTAAATCTTTAAATCTTTAATATGCAAGAGCATTAAACTTAGATCAAGTTAGGAATCGATTTTCAAAAGCTTATTCCCTTTGATTCTTTATAAAACCGTGATGTTTATTAAGAAGATAAAATCGTTTTACTTCCAAAGCCACATGCATACACTTAGGTCTTATGGATCAATGCATGAAATCAAATATAGTAGTACAAGTCAAGGATTAAAATCACTTTGAGTGGTAAAAGACCAAAACCGTGATGAGCCTTAAAGGAAATCAAGTCTTTTTGTTTCAAACAACATGCATGTGTCAAAGATCAAACTTTTTCAAAGGTTAAGACAAAGATTTAAAGCTTTTAAAGGTCAAAAACCAAAGATCAAAGTTTTATCAAAGCCAAATCAAAATTAATTTAACATTTCAACACCTCAAATCAATTTTTCTAAGCATGGAATCAACATGCAACCATTTAGATCAAATCAAAAGCATCAAGACCTAATTTCTTTAGTCATGGCCGAATTACCTAGTTTAAAATCTAGTGTTTTACAAGTTCGTTTACTCTTAAAAACTCAAGATCAAAATATAAATAACACATGCATACACACATAGATCCAAGATCAATCATCAACTAACATGCAACATCAAAGATCTCAACAAATCTTTAGATCTAGAGGATTAATCTGAAAAACGTTTAGATCTTTAAGATTTTTGTAGGAAAAACTTTAAGATCTTTAATGAAAAATTTAATTGAGTTATGAAGTCCATTGTTTAGAGATTTACAAGTTTCTTAGAAGTTCATGACCAAATACAAATAGATCATGCAAAGAGGAAAAGAAAGGAACGTTACAACATCAAAAGAAAATCTACACTATTACAACTTGTCATGCTTATTCGAACTACCCACCAAGGAAAAGTCTTCTAACTTCTATGGTCTTGGTTCTTCAAAGGAAAGACTTGAGTTTTGGATTTGGTTTCCCCTTCTTCCTCTCCCTAGCTCACGGCCTCTTTCTTTTCTTTGTGTGTGTGTTGAGAGCTTGATTTTTGCTCTCAACAAGTGTGTTTGGAGGGTGAAAAAGAGATGAAAGAATGAAGTGTTGAAATGAAGAAATGAAGTGATCAACACTTCACCCCTTCGGCCACATATAGACAAGGGTGAGAGCATGGGATTTTTCCTCTTTTGTCCTTGATTAGTTTTGGTCGATGTGTGTCAAGGAAGGGCGGTTTTGGCAACCCAATGAGTTGCATGGGTGGTGTTTAGCAAACCTAGGGAAACATGGTGGAGCAAATTAAGGAACTATGTCCCTTAGGTTTAGTTGCATTTGGCTTCTAGTTAGGGTTTTCTACCCATTTAGTTCCCTTATGGTTCTAATTCTTAGCCTATAAGCTTCCTAATTTTAATACAAGTGGAGTCATGGCATGCACACCCACACACCCACACGTATCATGGCATATACACATACACATATTCATTCACGTTGCACACACATACACATACACATACATCATCTTTTTATCTCTTGATTAGTTCTATTTTTAGAACATTTAATCATCACTTTACCTAGTAATCCAGATATTTTGAGGAATCACATGAACACAATCACACACCAAAC
Source organism: Crotalaria pallida (assembly GCA_037953625.1). Taxonomy (NCBI): domain Eukaryota; kingdom Viridiplantae; phylum Streptophyta; class Magnoliopsida; order Fabales; family Fabaceae; genus Crotalaria; species Crotalaria pallida. The sequence continues at coordinate 104,023,639 of CM075654.1, read as the reverse complement.
ACAAATCAACCAACACATTTATATTTAGAAAGCAATCTCTTAAAAAAAATACCCATCTCTATAAATGTCCAACATATAATTATTTCTCTAAACTCACTTTAAAACTCATGACATCATTTTATGAAAACCAACTCTTTAAAAGCACCCATTACTTAAAAAAAACGTGAATTAAGAAATTTTAAGAAAACACTCTTTTCATAACACTTTTCTCAAAAATCATCTCTTTAGTATTTTAAGTTAATACGAGGAAATTACGGGGTGTTACAATGTGAATGAAAATATCGTAATGACGTTGAGCCAGAGCTGAGGAAAGTAATGTTGTTGTTGTTTACTTGAAATGAGATGTGATATGAGTTGAGCTGGGCTCTTCAATGGTGGAAGTGAAGCCAGAGGGCTGATGTTCCGAAAAGAGATATGTTGTTATTATGAGCAAGATTATGAAATGAGATGTTGAGCAAGATTATGAAATGAGATGCAAGTATGTCGATGCGATCCCAGCTCTGTGCTATGTTAAGAAAAGAAAAGAAAAGTAATGTTTTAAATTAGTGGTCGGGACTCGTTGAAGGGATGCACCAAGGATGAGCCGACCTTAGGGTAATAACTAAGACTCTAAAACACTTAAAAAGACATTGACGAATGTGGTGAGCAATGAGTGCGAAGTAGTGGAGAGGAAGATACCATGGGTATCAGGGATACTCAGGAGGAGATTGCATTAGGGGAAGGCAATGACGGTGAAACGTCAAGAAGCCTTGAGTACTTTCTAGGTGGAAAGAATTCCATAAGGGGTAAGGATGAGCCGATCCGATGTCGTGGTAAGTTCTACACCCGGAACTAGAATAGTACTGTCACCCCCTAGATTGCAAATCTTGAACAGTGAGAGGGACTGGAACGAGGCTCTATGATTTTGCCACTGTACCCGATTTTTCTACAGTGTGCCTTGTTTATATGATTTGATTTGAGACTGTACCCAATTTTCTACAGTTCTCCTTGCTTGGAGCCATTTGTTGAGACAGCTGTCAAGCCCGCGTGGTAAAGGTCCTGTACTCCTGTTTACTTCCGATTAGGTTGGGTGGATGACCGAGGAGATGTAGACGTGTGTGCTAACTGCTAATGAAAAGAGTACCTCGATGATATTATAATTCCCCGATCATCGATGTTTGTGACCCAATAAGACTTGATAAGAAATGTTTAAGAGTCATGAAAAGACACATAATTATAAGAAGCAAAAGCTTATGAAATATTGACACTGAGAAATGAATCGAGAATGAAAGTGTGGAAAAGTGAATGAAACCATATGAGAATGGAAATGAATAAGACTCACAAGCTGAGATCGAGAAAGAAATTGAGAAAGAAAGAATGTTCATGTTGAGAAGTGAAAATAAGTTTGGCAAGATAATGTATGATGATGATGATGATGATGATGATTAACTTGAATGTTGTGTTATATTTATGTTGCATTTTTATGTTTGTATTGTCTTGATATCTTGCCTACTATAAACCCACACCGACGACGATGCGTCGTTCGGATTGCTTACTCTCTCCTGTCTCGTTGGCATATCGGTGCTGTTGGTATTGCAACGGACAGATGGAGCATCGTATAGAGATCACCACCTGGAAAAGGCACGGAAATGGTTGGAAGCCTACTCCCTATGGTCGGGTATGGACCGGCTGTACTCAGATAGTGATTCCGGACCCGGAACACAGATTGAGCGGAGTCAATTTGGGAACGCATTTGGGACAGGTCACCGTACGAGGATACAGAAGCTGTGAAAAAAAGGTGAGGAGTGAGACTTGTAAGAACTACAATCGGTGGTAGAAATAACTAGGAGACACTAGGAGAACACCTAGAAGGGGGGGTTGAATAGGTGTTAGATAAACCTTGAAAGATTTTCGAAAGAAACAAATCGAAATGATTAAAACAAATGATTTTCTCAAAATTCTCTCAGTCTTAATCGATTAAATCAAAATGTTAAACGATTAAAACTTCATGTTAATCGATTAATAGAATGGCTAATCGATTAATGCCGAAAGCTTGATTAAAATTAATCGATTAATAAAAACAGTTACTCGATTAATCACTGTTAAAACTGAAAAATCACTTTTCAATCAAATACGAAAATCAATCAATTAACACATATGATCAGAGATAAAGCGGAATTGATTAACACCAATATTCTTATTGATTACCTAGGTTATGAAAATGATTTTCCCCAAATCAATGTACACAATTAATATTCAATTCAATCAATTATGAAAATCAATCTTTTCTAGGTTTTCAACGAAGAACAATATTGAAATGACTTAATGTAAAGAGTTAAGAGTTTAGAGATACGACACAGTGATTTATCCTGGTTCACTTTCATCCACTTGAAAGCTACATCCAGTCCCCTCTTCAACCAAGAGAGATTCTTCACTATGAGGAATTAGAGTTCTCAAATTACAAGTAAATGCCTCTCAAGACTCCCTTCTTGATAGCCTACAAGAGATACCACACCCTTTCCTTGTAACCCTATTGATGCTCTAATCTAACCTCTAACCTTGCTTGTTGGTATCCCCACAACAAGTCTTCCACTTGCTTGATGATGCCTCACACCAAGACTTCCAATTTGCTTGTTAACACAACAAGACTTCCAATTGCTTGATAACAATCAAGACTTCCAAATGCTAGTTTGCTTGATGAACAACCAAGACTTCCAATGTTGTAGATAGCTTGACTTCTTTGCAATGATTACAACTCAAATGAAAACAAAATAACAATCCTATGAATCTCTTTCAATAGCTATGAAAATATCAACATAAGAGATTCAAAGATTCTTGATCAAAGAATGTAAAAGTTAAAGCTTTGATCTATGAAAGTGAGAGAGAATAGAGTGGCTTGATTCTTTGTAAAATGAATATCAAAATGATTCTAGATAGTAATAATGATTAGGAAAAGGTTTATATAGAATACCCAAAAGTTAGAAATGCTTAGAAGTGCTTTTGAGAAGTGAAAAACGTATTTAAAAAACCAGATCTGTACGTGTTAATCGATTAATACATGTCTTAATCGAGTAACACCTTGCTTAATCGATTAAGTGTGCAAGCTTTGAAAATTCTAATCGATTAACATAAGCCTTAATCGATTAGTTTAAGCCTTAATCGATTAGTTTAAGCCTTAATCGATTAGTTTAGTGAAAAATCAATTAAAACTTGTTTTCTCAAAAACTAAACCTTTTCTTTCAAACCTTTAAGCCACCTATTGATTTTAGGTTAAGTGAAAACTCAAATTATGATATAATCATGACTATGATAGAGATTCACTACCCTCTATAAACTCTACCCAAACTCATAAACTAAAAGACTTGAGAGGCGAAAGATATTACAATAAAACATAAACTACCAAACTAAGTCTTCATGAGCTTGCTCTCTCTTCATCACTTGATGTTTGTTGTTGCTTGATGAGCTTGAACTTGATCAACACATTTGTAGCTTGTTCAAAACCTTTTGTCATTTATCAAAACATTCTCAATGGATCTTAAATCTCCCCCTTTTTGAAAATGACAAACCATGTTTTGAATTTGTTTGAAGTTCTTTGAAGTTGTTGATACTTGAACAATTTAAGCACTTGGTGAGATTCTTGCTCCCCCTCAATAAATGCTTTTGACATTTTAAATCAAATTGTTTGAATTTGTTTGAATTTCTTTGAAGTTGTTGATACTTGAACCATTTAAGCACTTGGTGAGATTCTTGCTCCCCCTCAATAAATGCTTTTGACATTTTAAATCAAATTGATAGAAGCTTGATTCTCCCCTATCTTCAACAACTTTGCTCAACCTACATAGAAACAAACAAACAACCTCTTCTCCCCCTTTTGGCATTATCAAAAATTAACATATACCAATTGAAATATAAAATGCTAAGCCAAAGTAGAGAAATCATATTCATTTATTTCTTCACAAAATTGATACCAAATGTACAATCACAAGAACTATACCAATTGTATAAACAAATGTAAGAACTATACTTTGAAATGTGATACCAATTGGTAAGAAAATATGACAATGAAATATAATACCAATTGTAACAAACTAATTGAAAATAGAAAGTCATCACATCACTTAACAAAGTTAGATATCAATGGTAAAGAAATATCATAAAAGCAACAATAGCATGATAATCATATAATGATGAAAATTAGTATCATTGAGTGATCAATATCAATTATACCAATTGTAACATTAAAGAAATAAAATCAATTGAGAGAACTATGATCAATATCTAACAATATCAAATGTTACCAATTTGTAGGATTTTCTCTTGATACCAATTGAAGATGCAAATGAATGAATAACACATGAAAGTCCTTTTGCTCTTCAATCATACCTACAAAAACAATCATGCTTTGCTTTTGGGTATCCAAATGGTTTTGGATCCATTTTTGTTAGTGTAGGGACTCTCACCCTTTTTCACCCAAACAAACTTTCCTTTAGGTATACCATGCACTTTAATATAACATACATTTGAAGTATGTCCATGAGTACCACAATAGAAACATGTCGGTGCATTTGAATAATCAACTTTAGAAAAATCAACAACATTTCTATGAGATTTACTTTTAACATTAGTATAACCCAAACCAAACTTGTTTGAATTTTCTCTTTGAAAATTTAACAATGCGCGCAATCTAATATCACCACTTGAGAAACTTGCAAGCTTATTTTTCAAAATAGCATTTTCATCTTTAAGCAACTTGCAATCCTCACAATCAACCACATTATTCAATCTACTAGCACAATCACAAGAAGAACTAGCATATATAAGATCAAGAGTTTCATTTTGAAGATTAAGCTCATCAACTTGTTTTTGAAGTTCTAAAATTTCTTGTTGATGTTTCAAAATGAGCTTCTTCCTTTCAATATTTTTCGAAGCTAGTTTCTTGAGATGTTCATGCATTTCTTCATAAGCATTATATAAGATTTCATATTTAGAAGAAATTTCGGATTTAGTTTCACTTACATCGCTTTCGTAGCTTTGCTCACTTGATTCATCATTTGAACTTTCCTCTTCATCTACTAGAGCTATCAAGTTGAGACAAGCGGCATCTTCATCATCCGAAGAACTATTCGATGTGCTTTTCTTGTCATCTTCATCATCACTATTCCAAACTATGTATGCTCTTTTAGATTTTGAATTTTTCTTTTATTTCTCCTTCTTCTTGAGATACTTAGAGCATGAGTACTTGAGATGACTGGGCTTTCCACATTCATGGCAAACTATACCTTCTTTTGATGTCTTGGTCTTGTAGTGTGGGGAATCCTTCTCTTTACTTTTGTTCTTTTTCAACCTTCCTTTTCTCCTTAGAATCTTATTGAACTTTCTTAGTAGAAGCTTCATCTCCTCTTCATCAATGTCCGAATCGGAATCTTCATTATCATAATTATCGGAACTCTCTTCCTTTTGATATGATCTTTGAGCTTTAAGAGCGATTCCTTTTCTTTCTTTGTTCTTGTCTGATTCTTCATGCATATGTAAGCGTCCAAGCTCCATTTCATGTTCTTGAAGCTTTCCGAAAAGTGTTGCTAAGTCCATGGTGTCCAAGTACTTTGATTCAACTATTGCGGTAACCTTAGGTTGTCATTCCCTACTTAGACATCTTAAAACTTTGTTAACAAGTTCACAATTCAAGAAAGTTTTTCCAAGAGCAATGAGATGATTAACAATATGAGTCAAACGCTTTTGCATAAAACATATATATTCATTAGGCAACATACGAAACAATTCATATTCATGCATCAAAGAATTTAATCTAGCACGCCTAACTTCACTAGTGCTTTCTCTTGTGACTTGCAAGGTGTCCCACATTTCTTTGGCATTAAGACATTGGGAGACTCTAAAGAACTCATCATAAGATAAAGCGGAGGTGATGATATTCTTAGCTTTTAAATCATATTGAATTTTCCTTTTATCATCATCGGTCCACTTATCTTTGGGAGTTAGTGTAAGTACACCTTCTACTTCTTTTGAGGGAATATAAGGACCATTTTCAATGGCTTCCCAAATGTTCACATCTATGGCTTCTATAAAGATTCTCATCCTAATTTTCCAATAAGCATAACCCTCTCCACCAAACATAGGAGGGCGATTTATTGAAGCACCTTCACCACCAAAGGGATTCGTAGAACCCATTGTAGTTTCCTCAAGGATCTTAACGAAAAAGCTCTATGCTCGTGTCTTTCGATCGAGCTCTGATACCAATTGTAAGAACTACAATTGGTGGTAGAAATAACTAGGAGACACTAGGAGAACACCTAGAAGGGGGGGTTGAATAGGTGTTAGATAAACCTTGAAAGATTTTCGAAAGAAACAAATCGAAATGATTAAAACAAATCATTTTCTCAAAATTCTCTCAGTCTTAATCGATTAAATCAAAATGTTAATCGATTAAAACTTCATGTTAATCGATTAATAGAATGGATAATCGATTAATGCCGAAAGCTTGATTAAAATTAATCGATTAATGAAAACAGTTACTCGATTAATCACTGTTAAAACTGAAAAATCACTTTTCAATCAAATACGAAAATCAATCAATTAACACATATGATCAGAGATAAAGCGGAATTGATTAACACCAATATTATTATCGATTACCTAGGTTATGAAAATGATTTTCCCCAAACATGTGTGTGTTTCTATATGAGAATATAATTATGTACAAGGTTTCAAAAGGTGCTTGTAATGGGCATTTTTACTGCAAAGCTGAATGTTATCTTGCATTTTTGATAACATAATAGAATCTATCCTGTGGTAACAGTATAGTAATATAGTAAACCTTTTAGTTTACACTTACATGTCAAACTTCTTCACTTTAGAATCCATTGTAGTTAAAATGGCTAATTTATTCCATCTTTATTTGCAGTCACTGCAAAGTGTTGTGTTCAAACAGGTAATTCTCACAGCTCAACAATTTTATCTTTGGTTGTTAATCATATATTCCAATCTGAATTGCATCTTCCCAGCAATTGGACTGACTTTTTAAATTGTTTATGTGCTTTTTTGGTGATAAATTCATTACTATGACAGGATTGCTTGTGTTATTGATTTCACTATGGCACAATGTTGTGTGCTTTGTTTATCAATTATTATGTGCTTCAATGTGTTTGATAAAATGCTTGAACCGGTTGTGTTGTATGATAACATTACTTATATACTGAAGAGTAATGCACCCTCCACCAATAATATGCAATTCAGCTCCACGCCCATCAAGGATCTTATATCTATGAAAAATATGCTCATGAGACAGCTTAATCATCATGTTACGAGGGAGCACTATTCAAAGTGGCTCATTTTTCATCATTGCATATCCTAGTTTTGGGTTAACAACATCATCATCTGAGGTATATGTAGAACTCACCATTGAGTTGAGATGGGCTAGCTTATAGGTTGAGAAGGAGAGAATCACAACGTAACTTTAAGATGAACTGACACTAACCTAATATGTCCACTTTTGGGAGGAAAGATCAATAGTACTTCCATTCTTCAAACCTTTCAAAATCACTGGACCAGTGATCCCCCAATTGCTAATGCAGTTTAACTTCATTTTCACTCATATTGTATTTCCTGTCATTCTTTCTATTGGGTGTTTTTTGTTCCCTATGTCATAATTCATACTATATTTCCTGTCATTCTATCTATTGGGTGTTTTTTTTATGAATACAATGCAATTTTTGTGTTTGCAATGCAAATGTTAGTTTTTTTTTTTTTTGGTAAAGAAAAATCTTATTACCACGAACAAAAATAAAACTCTTACAAGTGTAAACTAGTCAAAATCCCCACCTACTATGTAGGGTTTGATTTTAACTAGTTTACTAATTAAAATATTAAATCTCTGCTAGCACCCTATCAGCTATATGAACTTTAATAAGAGTTTTTACATCATAAAAAACATTAAATCTATATGAGAGCTCCTTCTTAATAAGTGAAAAAACTTGATGTGGTTGCTTGTCTTGTCTTGTGAAAATTCTTCTATTTCTTTCCATCCAGATGCTATAAACACACGCAGCTAGTGTTGCTACAACAACTTGCTGCCTCTTCCTATCCTTAAAGCCATATTTCACCCACTTTGTCCAGTTTGTATATTTGTAGAAAGCAAAATCCAGCCTTATCCAATTGCTTAAAAGCTCCAGAAGTTGCCTACTCCATTGACATTCAAAGAAAAGATGGTCGCGCGTTTCATTCTCCACCATACATAATCCACATCGAGGATCCAGATGCTGGAATCTACACATGTTTTCCTTCGTTTGCAACTTATCATGTACCATGAGCCAGAGAATAAAGTTGTGTTTCTGAATTGAAGCTGAGTTCCAGATCTGCCTGTATAAGGGAAAAATTTGTCGATTACCCATGAGGAAATCATACCCATCCTTAATCACATACTTCTTGTTCAAGTTTAGAGTTGTCAGAAGAAGGTTCTTCAATTTGTCACGAGTTTTCAGGACCTGTTTCCAATGCCAGCTCTGGTTCTGCTTGGGGTTTGCATCCCAAATGTTTGATTGCTGTAAGTATACTGTTCCAACCCAGCGAATCCACAACATATCTTTGTTTAATACTAGATGCCACACCTGTTTGCCCACCGACGCAATATTCCATAGCCCCAGATTGTGAAAACCGAGGCCTCCATGCTTCTTGCTAGAACAAACTGTATTCCAAGCCACTTTTGCCCTTGCTCTACCTCGTTGATCAATTCCCCAGAGGTACTCTCTACATTTTCTATCAATTTCTTTAATTACTGCTTTGGGGATGATAAAGACATTTGCCCAGTACACATGCAGGGAGAGCAGCACCGAATTCACTAGTTGAGCTCTGCCTTGAAAGGATAAGGATCTCGTGGTCCAAGAATTAATTCGTCTTACTACACGATCTACCAAGCTTCTACACGTATCAACAATCCATTTCTTGGTAGTAATTGGCAAACCCAGGTAAGTAAAAGGGAAATTCCCTCTTTCAAACCCAGTTATTTGCTGCAATCTATGCTGAGTCTGATCATTTACCCCTGCTATATAGATTTTTGATTTATTAAGATTCGCATATAGGCCAGAACTATCTGAGAACTCCATCATTGCATTAGAAATTAGGCTCACACTTCTATCGTTAGCCTTGCAAAAAATCATTAAGTCATCCGCAAAGGCCAAATTAACCATCCCAATACCCTTACAAAGAGGGTGAAATCTGAAATCTGTCTTAGTAGCAGCATTCATTAGTTTTCTGGTGAGCATTTCCATTGCTATAACAAAAATCAATGGGGACATTGGGTCCCCTTGTCTCAAGCCCCTAGTACTCTTGAAATTTCCATGTCTCACACCATTTATGATTAAACTGAAGGAAGTTGTTCTGATGCATTCCATAACCCAATCTACAAATTTCTGAGGGAATTTGAGAGCTTGCATATTGTTTTCAATGAAGTTCCAGCTTAGACTATCATAGGCTTTCCTTATATCTACTTTCATCAAGCATCTAGGGGACACAGCCTTTCTCCTATATAGCCTTAATAGATCCTGGCTAATTAGGATATTATGAATGATGGATCTATCCTTTAAAAATGCTGTTTGATTTTCATGCACAATGTCTGGCAAGCAACTCTGCATTCTGTTACTCATAATTCTAGCAATACATTTGTAAATTGTGTTGCAACAGGCAATAGGTCTGAAATCACTTACCAAATTAGGACAATCAGATTTAGGAATAAGCACCAGGTTTGTCTGATTAGCTTCTTTTAACATTCTCCCTTTATCAAAGAACTCCTTGACAGCTTCAATGACATCACTCCCAATAACATGCCAAGCTTTGTTGTAAAATCCAGCCCCATAGCCATCTGGCCCAGGGGTTTTGTCAGCATTCATATCTCTAAAGGTCTGCCTTATTTCCTCAGAAGTGACAGGTTTTATTAGATTTATTCTGTTGAGAGGTATTTAAAACCCTTCCTTGTCTGATATCATCCTCATTAATCCCCCAAGGAGTGTAATCTCCAGAAAGGAGTTCCTTATAATAATCTTCAAAAGATTTAGCAATCTGATCTTGGTCTGTGAATACCTGACCATCCATATTCTGAATCCTTAAGATTCTATTCTTATATCTCCTTTTCTTGATAGATTCATGAAAAAATCTGGTATTTTGATCTCCATCCCTTAACCAATCTTGTTTTGCCTTTTGTCTCAAAAAACTCAAGGCAGCCTTATACACATTCTGATAGTCCCTGTTAGCTTCTCTTTCCATCTTCTGGACATGAACATTCAGAGGGTCATGTTGAAGAATGCTCTGAATTGTATCCAGCTTTTCACGGTAAATGATCTCTTTCTTGTCTATGTTACTATATTTTCGATTGTTAAGGTCCCTGAAAGGCTGTTGAAGCTTCCTTAGGTTCCTCATTAAACGAAACATAGCATAACCATCACCCTCCTTATCCCAATTATCCTGAATGATAGATAGAAATTCATCATCACTAGCCAGCATGTTCAGGAATTTAAACCCTGAGGGACTTCTTCTACTCTCACATCTCCAATCAATCACCATAGGACAATGATCAGAAATCCCTTCATTATGAAAAACTGTTTCAACTTCTGGCCATTGATCACACCAAGCATTATTAACTAACACTCTGTCAATCTTACTGTATATCCTGTCAACACCCTCTTGCAACTAGCAATGGTACACACAGTCCCTGAATTGCTGCATACTATTGTCATCAATGGGCTGACCCCCAAGCTTCTCATTCCTATTCAAACAACAATTGAAATCACCTCCTATAATCCAGCACATATTCATACTCTGCTGAATATCCCTCAATCCATTCCAAAGTACTTCCCTGTCTGATGCCTCATTACTAGCATATATGAAAGTAGCATAAAAACTGAAATGTTGGATTTTATGAGTTATGTAGAAATGCACTAGCTGGCTTGAACTCTGCACAATCTGAATGTCAAACATATCACTTCTCCACACCACCCAAATTCTTCCAACTGGGTGATCATCTAAATTAATAAAGGATCCCCAGCCATTAAACATCCTGCTTTTCACCATATCATAAGAACTAGCTCTCAACTTATTTTCAACTATTGCAAAAATGCCTATATTAAATTTCAGAATCAACCTTTTTATTTCTTTTTGTTTTTGAGGGTGGTTGATCCCTCTAACATTCCATATGGCTAATTTATCCATTAAGGTGCAGAGTAGAACTCTCCCCCTTCTGATTAACATACCTCACTTGTGCTTTACTTCTAGTCTCCACTGTAGTCCACTGCTCTTTCTCCACTTCAATTTCATTTTCCTCCCTACCAGCTGCATTCTCTTGTTGAGTATTAGTAACAGCTAGTTGGTCCAGTTCTTTGATAGCCTCCAAAGTTGTCCTTCTATTTTCATCAGGAATGGTATCCTCCTCCAGGGACTTTTTTAGTTTCAAGATATCATCAACCTTTTCAATATCTTCTCTTGATGGTTTCTTTTTCTCAACCCAAACCTTCTTAGTCTGTTTCCTACATGACTTATTGTCATGTCCATACATATCACAAGCTGCACAACGAACAGGCTTCCACTCATAATCTACCTTTTGAGCAATGACATTTTCCTTATCATCCTCAAAATATATCTCCTCTGGCAATATAGTGGGATTGACCTCCACAAGAATTCTGGCATAATTAATTCGATTTCTGTCCTTTGTCACTTGGTCCACCATTATTGGTGTCCCTACCAAGCTTGCTATCTTGCTTAGAGCCATGGCTCCCCAAAACTTGAGATTCAGATTTGGAAGTTGAATCCAGACAGGTACACAATCTAGATGACTTCTTGTCACAGGCCTTCCAGTCCAAGGGGCAATAATCAGAGGTTTCCTGTCAAAGTGAAAAATCCCTATTTCAAGGACTTTATTTCTGGCTTCCATATCATTAAATCTAACAACCACCATGCCATCATTGTTCATTAGGATCTTGTCTATCCCAAATTGTCCCCAAATTTTCTTCAAATAACCACTAATAACAGAGTATGGGGGCCTTGCTCCAAGAACATAACAAACTAGGGCTTGCTGCCAAAACTTCTCTTCTTGTTCAACATCTGCCATATCAATCTTTCCCATGGCTACACCTTCCTTCACTACTGGTTGAACAAAATTCATTTTTTCTCCAGCATTTCTTAATTTTGTTATATCAAAAGAGTCCCACACAGAAGGGGGCTTTGTAAAATTAGGAACTGTTGTTGTCTCTGCCTCCTTATTGTGTACTTTCCGATTATTATCTGCTACCTTCACTGATGAATCTACTATTTTTCCTTGCAGCTTTGTACGGATCGCATCCAGATTTCTCAACATTCTTTCAGCTTGCTTGGGGGACAATCCATCTATGTCAGCCAAATCTTCCTCGTCAAGATCCATAAGATCAAGACCTTGCTTTTGTGTTTCATTTATTGTTGATGTGGGAGGATCAGGGGTTTTAGGATTAGGGGTCTTAGGGGGTCTTCCCCTTTTTTTTGGCATAGCTACCGGCGATAAGGCAAGATACCACCGCGGTAGAGGAGAGGAGAAGAAACCCTAGCAGAGCTAATCCTAATTAATAATTGTGCTTCCTTTTGTTTTTTAATCTTTTTTTTTGCACTGTCCTTATAACAAATTTTCAGGAAACTTATTATATTATTGCTTAACTAATGTTTTGGTTATTTAATGAGATGCATTTTTTTTTGTGGTCATAATTGCAGAAGCAAAAAGCATCTACTGATTTTCAAGAAGTTGGTCCTGATGGAAAAGCAAAAACTAAAAGCCAGTTTAGTATGGTCCTGATGGAAAAGCAAAAACTAAACGCCAGTTTATAAACTTGGTTTTTTGACATTTTCAGTTGCTTTCTCTAAAATTTGATTTGGTTCTTATTGCATTAACTTTGGATCATTTACATATAAAATAACACAATGGATTGTTCTGTGAATTATTATACACCTTGTTCTATCCTTAGGAGACACTAAAAATGAGATGGTTTGCAATCTGAAATGATAATTTATTGGTCATAGAATTACTTTCACTTGTGGAATTTTTCATGACCATATTTTAATTTTTTGCCTAGAAACACACAGTTCTCTTCTTTCAGAAGCCCTGGTGGTATAATTTATGTGTATGTATAAGAGTTAACTACAAGTATAGTTATGTTGTTTGGATATATATTCTAAACCTTCTAGTCCCTTGTCTATTTCAGCTCGCAGAACTTTTTCCAAATGGTTGCATGGACAACCATGGGATTAAGCGTGGAATATGCAGTGCAAAAGAGAGGTGGAGAGCCCTGCACAGCAAACATAAGGTATGCCTTTTGTTAATAGTTATTTTTAATACTAGTGAAAAATATTGGATTCTTCATGATTCAAATTGCATGAATTCATCTTGGCCTATTATTAGAAGAGTACAAAAACATGCTTTTAGATCTTTTTATGCACATGACAAGCAAAATATGATATTTTTTATGACAATGTTGCTTTTAAGTAGATCTTTATCTCATTTGATTTACTTGTGTATTATTAGGATCAGGAAAAAATCAAGAGGAAGAAATTGTTGATACCTAAGGAAGAGGAGAATGTTCAACTTGATACTAGTTCAATTGCTCCACAGCAGAACCTGCGAGAGAAATCAGTTCCAGAATCTAGCAGCCCTGCTTTTACTTCAGTGAACAAGCCAGTTTCTAATATAAGCACAACTGCCCGGATCCCCAGTCCTTCTATGAATGGGCGAAAACAAGGAAAAGCAAAGTCAAGTTCAAGTAGTACCCTGGATAAAGCCAAGGTTGAGAATGGTGGATTAACAAAGAAGGTAAAGAGAAAACCAGAACATGACTTGGGAGGTGCACATTTTGGTCCAGAGAAGAAGCAGCAGCTAGGTTCTTTGCATGGAGAAGCAAGGCCAAAATCAAAGTCCCTAAAGTAGTCTACAAGTCTTCCCACCAAGTCAAAGCTTCAGCCAACATCTATCCCTGGTGTAGAGCAGTCTAGCTAACATGATAATATGATACCAGCTAGGAGGTTTACATAGCAGAGTCTTTTACAAAGTTTTATGGTTTTATTTTTCGTTTTTTAATATCCTAATTGCACAAGTAAAATAACTTGAACCCATTTTTCATTTTTGATTGAAGTTGTATAATACACTTTAATTTTGTGAATGCAGGTTGGAGTTTAATTTTGTGAATTTGTGCTCTATGAAAATCATTGCTCTAATGTATATAATTGTGGCATTTATTTGTTGAAAAAAAAGATGTTGATAATTTATTTAAATATATGGATATAGCAAATATTATAAATTAAAATATATATATATATATATAATACTAAATAGCAAATATTATAAATTTAAAAAAAAATATATTCACTAAAGATCCCGGTTCATTAAAAAAATTCAACAGTGATCATATATATTAAAGATCCCGGTTCATTATTAAAAATCAATAGTGATCATATATATTATTGATCCCGGTTCCTTGTTTTTTTATTGATCCTGGTTCCGTGTTTTCTAAAATACCTGGGATCAAAAGTATCATACTTGTTATACCAGGGGATACAATCCCAGTTCGGAACCGGGATCAATAGGCATGCGGAACCGGGATCTTTTAGCATTTCTGTTGTAGTGTTTGCTTCATTTTTCATTTCTTTCTCTTCACTTTGTACCCAAACACTTTGTTGAGAGCAAAATCAAGCTCTCAACATTAGATAGAGAGAGAGAGAGAGAGAGGGAGGCCGTGAGGAAGAGGAGAAGAGGAAGAAGAAGATTCAAGTTTTATTCAAGATTTTCTTTGAAGATCAAGTGTTTGGAGTTTAGAAGATCAAGCTTAGGTAGAAACCATTCTCTTTTCTTAGAGTTTGATTCAAAGATCTTAAGATCTAAGAGTTGTGTAAAATTTTTGTAAGCATGTAATTAATTTCTTTGCATGTCAATTTTCATAGCTTAAATCGTGATTTATGATGCATGCATGTGATTATTTGGTTGATAAGTGTATGATCTAAACTTGCTTAGTGATAAAGTTGAGATCTTGAGCTTTGCATGTGGAATTTTAGCAAAGAGATTGTCTTTTACCTTGATGCTTCTTGTTCTTTCTTCTTTTAACTTTTATTTTTGGTTTCTTTGAGCTTCAAAAAGAAATTTTGTTGTTCAATGGTTAAGAACTCTTGCATGTGTATTTTTCCTTACTTCTTATGCTTTTCTACACTTGATCTATGATTATTTTGGTTCTTGTGTGTTTATGTGAAAAAGCTAAGATCTTGATGGTTGCATGTCAAAGATCTAGTGAAATTTATGCTTGATGATGATTGCATGTTGATTTTATACTTAGATTAGTCGATTTGTGTACATGCATGAGATGATCTACACTTGATCTATGATAAAGCTTTAATCTTGAGTCTTGCATGTTATTTTTGAGCAAAAAGACTTGATTTTCCCTTGATGTTCATCACGGTTTTGAAAGAAAGTAAGGAAAACAAGCTTTTGAAAATGATTTTGATACAAGAAGGAATTGATCTAAATATTCTACTCTTTGCATGTAAAAGAATTTGAAATGAAATCTTGTTTAATGATGATGATTCGGTCTAGCTTATGAAAGTGGAAAATCATACCTTGATCGTCATTTAAAGCACATGCATGTTGATCTTTGTTTAATCTAAGAATTTTAAAATGCATGCATGAAATTATTAAGGATCGAAAATAAGATTTCGATGTGATACTTGATTTTATATTTTGATTCAAGTAAAGAAAATAAATTAGTGTTTGATTGTTGAATGGAATCGTGATAGCTCAAGTATCTAGAGTCGTGACTTCTAACTTATTCTTTTAATGTTATTCGGCCATGCATGTGATTGTAATGAAATGAATTTGATCTCTTGAGAATAAATTTACATGCTAATGCTTGAACATGATTAGGTCATTTGAAGCATGTAAAGTTGTATTCCTAGCCTATTTCTTTGATTTGAATTCGGTTGTGAGTATATAAATGTTAAGTGATTTTATTCTTTGAAAGTGAAATCGCTTGAATTGATTTATTTTGCTAAATGAAATTCGGCTTTCCTATGTGCATGTAGGTAAATATGAAAATGAAAGTGTTTAGAAAATAATTAAGTGATTGGTTAAGTAATTATATGCTTGGATTTAATGGAAAGAACGTTGTTTACTATTGAGGTGCAATTCGGCCAAGACTAGTTAAATAGGATAGGATTTTATTTGGTTAAATGCTAATTGATATTTGAAAAGTATATGATTTATATGACTTGATTTATCAAAGTGTTGTTATTGGTTGTGTGCTAGTTGATGTTTGGAAAAATGTTTGTATACGTAATTGGTTTTGAAATTAAACAACTACAAGTTCATTTACTTGGATTTATTTGGAAACATGGGACATGTTTAGTGGTTGTCCTAAGTTCGTACTTATTGATAAAGCTTGAATTTTAAAGTATTAGTTTTGAGCTAAAGAATTATTTGAAACAAAAGTGCTTTTACGATGTTTTCGGATTTTTATTAAAGTGATTTTGTGAAACAATCCTTTGCTGTCCAGAATTGTTTAAAGTTGTTTCTTAACTTTAAAAATGTGTTCATGTGATTCAACGTATGGTTTTCAAGTGGTATTTGATTTAGGAAAAATCCGGATTACAAACGGTGAATTTCTCGGTGTTTTCAAATATGATTAAGGTGTTGTCCAAGACGGACCAGCAACCAAATCAATTGGTTCAAATTACTTTATTAGATATTTTCAAATGGTTTCGAAGTACTTAAAGTACTGGGAAAAGTTGGAGTTGTTTTATTTTAAGTTACCCGACGAGAAATAACATGAGTTTTGGAAAAAGAATATGTGATTTGAGTTTAAGAGGAGACTTTCCTTATACAAGTTAGTAATATAAATGTATTTTGTTTAATACGAGGAATTTTAAAGACGGGGGATTGGAGCAGCTGACAGCGATAAGGATCCGCGGAGATCGTGTGCATTTATTTGCTGGGACTTGAGGTGAGAGAGAAGCTTTCCTAAGACACCATGGTATTTAGGTGATTTATTAGGACGGTCCTGATCATCTCAAAGATCGGAACTTGGTGGTTTCCGAGTCAGTAGTATAGTGGCAATTGTTTGTGTTGTGTGGCCACTTATACGAAGGAGACAAAGACCACATGTTGTTATGTGATGAAACTATATGATGATGATTTGAAATAGCATGCTTATGTTTATCTGTTTAAATGTTTAACTATACATGATGATATTTGAATTGTTGAATAATGAGAGTAGCATGCTGATGGACGTCTGTTACGTCTTGAAAATGAAATGATATGAATAAGATTGTGAAAGTAATGAAATGTGATTGAAAAGAAAGACGAATGAGATAATGTGAATAAGTTTGTGAAAGTGATGTAATATGATTGAAAAGAAAGGTGAATGAGGTATTAATAAAGATGCAAGAAGTTTTGAAAGTAAAAGACACAAAGAGAAAGATGTATTACCCGGTTGGGGTTTAAGTCCTTATTGGATAAGGCAACTTTGATAAGACATTGAGAAACGAGATGAGTTAAGATTGTGGAAAGATATGAGATATCATGAGAATCCTAAGAATGTGATAAGAGATAAGATATGATGTGAATGAAAATATCGTAATGACGTTGAGCCAGAGCTGAGGAAAGTAATGTTGTTGTTGTTTACTTGAAATGAGATGTGATATGAGTTGAGCTGGGCTCTTCAATGGTGGAAGTGAAGCCAGAGGGCTGATGTTCCGAAAAGAGATATGCTATTATTATTAGCAAGATTATGAAATGAGATGTTGAGCAAGATTAAGAAATGAGATGTTGAGCAAGATTATGAAATGAGATGTTGAGAAAGATTATAAAATGAGATGTTGAGAAGGATTATGAAATGAGATGCAAGTATGTCGATGCGATCCCAGCTCTGTGCTCTGTTAAGAAAAGAAAAGAGAAGTAATGTTTTAAATTAGTGGTCGGGACTCGTTGAAGGGATGCACCAAGGATGAGCTGACCTTAGGGTAATAACTAAGACTCTAAAACACTTAAAAAGACATTGACGAATGCGGTGAGCAATGAGTGCGAAGTAGTGGAGAGGAAGATACCATGGGTATCAGGGATACTCAGGAGGAGATTGCATTAGGGGAAGGCAATGACGGTGAAACGTCAAGAAGCCTTGAGTACTTTCTAGGTGGAACGGATTCCATAAGGGGTAAGGATGGGCCGATCCGATGCCGTGGTAAGTTCTACACCCGGAACTAGAATAGTACTGTCACCCCCTAGATTGCAAATCTTGAACAGTGAGAGGGACTGGAACGGGGCTCTGTGATTTTGCCAATGTACCCGATTTTTCTACAGTGTGCCTTGTTTATATGATTTGATTTGAGACTGTACCCGATTTTCTACAGTTCTCCTGGCTTGGAGCCATTTGTTGAGACAGCTGTCAAGCCCGCGTGGTAAAGGTCCTGTACTCATGTTTGCTTCCGATTAGGTTGGGTGGATGACTGAGGAGATGTAGACGTGTGTGCTAACTGCTAACGAAACGAGTACCTCGATGATATTATAATTCCCCAATCATCGATGTTTGTGACCCAATAAGACTTGATAAGAAAAGTTTAAGAGTCATGAAAAGACACATAATTATAAGAAGCAAAAGCTTATGAAATATTGACACTGAGAAATGAATCGAGAATGAAAGTGTGGAAAAGTGAATGAAACCATATGAGAATGGAAATGAATAAGACTCACAAGCTGAGATCGAGAAATAAATTGAGAAAGAAAGAATGTTCATGTTGAGAAGTGAAAATAAGTTTGGCAAGATAATGTATGATGATGATAATGATGATGATGATGATGATTAACTTGAATGATGTGTTATATTTATGTTGCATTGTTATGTTTGTATTGTCTTGATATCTTGCCTACTGTAAACCCACACCGTCGACGATGCGTCGTTCGGATTGCTTACTCTCTCTTGTCTCGTTGGCATATCGGTGCTGCTGGTATTGCAACGGACAGATGGAGCATCGTATAGAGATCACCACCTGGAAAAGGCACGGAAATGGTTGGAAGCCTACTCCCTATGGCCGGGTATGGACCGGCTGTACTCAGATAGTGATTCCGGACCCAGAACACAGATTGAGCGGAGTCAATTTGGGACCGTATTTGGGACAGGTCACCGTACGAGGATACAGAAGCTATGAACAAAAGGTGAGGAGTGAGACTCAGGAAAAATCCACCACTCTAGATGTAGCGGAGTTGGATTCAAATGACAATGGGAAAGCAACGACATGGATAGCGTCATCTTCGGGAGTGAAGGAAGGGCGCAAGAAGAAAGGGAAGCTTTATCCGGTCGTATTCGACAGGAAGCTTTAAGGGTAGTGTTATAAATCTAGGTGGCCTCATGTTATTTGTCGGGCTGCGTTCGGTGTCAGTGTTTTGAGTCAAGGATTACCATGGTAATGAACCATCTATGTAATTATGTCATCTTTATTTTGTGATCAACAGATCTTTGACTATGCCATGTAATGTATGGATACTTATTATCCATAGCTTTGAAAAACAATGTAAATAAATCAAGTTCGATGTGAATGAAGTTATTTTGAAGGACTAGGAAGTTTCATGTACGAAAATATTTTCGTAACAACTCGGTTTTCAGTAAAGAATGTTAAGTGCTACAACGACATCTTAATAATGTTTTCAAAAAAAAATTGGCCTCATTTTTACAACTTAATAAATAAAAGCTGGTTATTTTGTGTTACGAAAATCGGGCTGTTACACTCACCCAATCCTTAAATCTCTTATCACTTTCTCTTTCATTTCTGTAACTCAATCACTCAACCCATTCCTCCTATTTCAGTTAACACACTAACATCATTTCCTAATTCATTCTATTCTTTTACACTTAAGCATGTTCAAAACAACAATTAAAACATTCAACCACACATATATATTTCCAGAAATTATCAAATATTAATAGTCACATCATGCACTTAAAATAATATACCAAGTGAGGGCCTTCTATTCTTAAGTCTTTATCCTTTATTATTACCGGTTACCCTAGGGTTCATTAACATACACAATCACTCACTCTTAATCACCGCTATACACTACCTAGAAATACATTCCATAAGTTAAGGTAACACCCCCTCTTACCTCAACCGAGTACAAGGAAAGAGAATGCCAAACTCAAGCTTTATGGCTCACAAATTGAAATCGTATGAACCGAGAGCGGCGATGATGGAGTGTGATCGAGAGACAAGCTGGAGAGCAACGATAATTAATAATATAGGGGTGGAGAGGTCCATCACCTCCTTCTTGAAGAAGAGAGAGAAAAACCCTAAGAGAGAGAAAACCATTAACACTCCATTAATCAGAAGAGAAGGCATAGATTAGTGATGATTATGTTGGATTCATGCCAAAAAGGGAGGAAAAGAGTGGATCACCACACACTTACCTTGCTCTTGCTTGAGAAGAGGTGAGAGAATGCAAGAGAGAGAGAGATGAAGCTTGATGATGAGGTGATCACCACCACAATGGAGAGAGGGTAAGAGACTTGATGATGATGATAAAGGCCATGGATGATGATCAAAGCTTATAGGAGTGGAGTTGTGGACTTGGGGTTTCGCAAAGGAAGAAGGAGGAACAAATGGGGTGGAATGGGATTTTAAGCACCAATTTTTAGCACCACCACGGCACTCGCGCGCCTGGGCGCGGGATCTGGTGCGCCTGGGCGCGCCACCATCTGTGAGGACCAGCCTGGCGCGAGCTGGTGCGCTTGGGCGTGCCCGGTTGGCGCTTGGGCGTGGCCCAAGGGACTTGCATTCAAATTGTTATATCTTCTTCGTTAACCGTTGGATCTTGTTCAAATTTTGAGACAAGCTACCTAAGACACTTATCTTCTCATCCAACGGTGGAATTTGCGTTTAAAGTTGTAGATATTTTATTCCTAATTTCCTAATATTGAGTATCTAAAACACCGAAGAGTCGCTTCTAACATTCGTTTTCCCCTCATTCTACCTCTATTTCTTTGCTAAAATTATTTAACAACTTCATAGCACTAAATTGGATCCTAATCCATCGCCTTTATTATTCCTAAACCCAGTTACTATTTCCCTAAGCTGGTCATTACTCTATTTAAACTTATAGAATAAATTCAAGGATGTTACACTCCAGGGATAAGAAAAACAAATGTAAGAATGATAAGAAAGAAAAGAAATGTAAGAATAAGATGAAATAGAAAAATAATTTAATACTGAAATATAATTAAAAGTGGGAATAAACATAAGAAAAGGAATTAGATAAGTTGTACTGGACTTAGTTCATTGCTATGTCTTTTTAGGATTTATTTTCTAAGTTCTGTGTAATGCTACCCTTCTTGCTATTTTTATTACAGGTACAGATGGAGATTGCACGTGTCTTGGCCGAGCAGGAGCACACTCTACTCCGTGGAGTGTGGATATTTTAGGGTTGGGATCATAGATGGGTCTCGGGCTTTATTTTGTAAAAATGGATGTATATGTATATATAATCTTTTGGAAATTAAAAACTATCTCTAGAACTTGTGTATATTTCTTTTTTTTTTAACAGAACTTGTGTATATTTCTGAAACCAGTGTAACGGAATACACTCGAATCTATTTCGCCCTGCTGGCATACTGGTGATGATATAATTATTTTAATACAGGTTTTACAGGAAAAAGTATATTTTGGAAAAGTCCATAAAACAAAGTAAACTTCGTCCAATTTTACGGAGATTTTTATAAGTAACTAAGTGGTTTAAAAAGAAATTTTCAATTTACTAAATTTAATCAGGGTAATTAGAGTATTATTGAGATAGGGTGTTACGGAGAATGAATCATCAAATGTTTCATGCAAAAGCAATTTTTTTCCTATAGTAAATAAATGAAAAGAAAGGGACCCGATATCGCTCCTTTGCTCATTGACTTGAGGGGTCGTCGTGTTATGGATCCGTTCCACAGACAAATAAGAACTGGTATCACGGACCAAAAAGCATCAATTCAATATACCGGTAATCTACCATCAATAGTCAATCAATGTGTAACCGTTATAAAAGTTACTTATTATTGCCGCTCATCATGCTATTTATGGAGCCGTTACACATCGGCCTTAATGCCTCATTATGGCATATCATACCCTTCACCGTATAAATACAAGTAGTGACCAAGGTATGAACGATCTCTCAACTCTCTCATTTCACATGGCACACATTGTGAGACCCGCAATTTTACCCAAATTATTTGTGACTTTATAATTGAAATTAGGAAATTATGCTTGACTTTGATGCCTGGATTTAATATATATATGAATAAATATATATATACCTATATATATATATATACGTGACATATATATATATATATATTATGTACCAATATTTTCCCTAGCTTATTTAAATGAAATATTTTAAGGTAAAGTATTTGATTTAAATGATTTTAAAAGATGAAATGATTTTTGATGAATTAGAGTACCCTATCTTTAGAAATTCATATCTTTTCAACCGTACGTCGAAAAATTACAAATGATATGTCAAAACGATCGTATCGAAATCTAGATTATGAAAATGTAAAGCTTTGATTTTTATTTTATAGTTTTCGAAATTGTATCCCTCCTACAGTAGTGAACAAATTTTTGAGTTTTAAGAATCAATATATGGTTTTAATGCATTAAATAGTCTTTTGACTCAAGCATATTTTATTTTGAAAATGAGAAGACATTTCTGAAGTTGTATATGGTACTATTATTTAAATAAAATGTATTTTCTTATTTATTCTTAGTTTAAATTATTTGAAAGCTTAGGAAGTGTATTTTTGAAGGAAATGATATTAAGACTTCGAAAATTCATAACTTTCAAACCGTAAGTCCAAAAATTATAAACTTTATATGAAAACGATCGTATTAAAATGTAGTATCTTAATATGTAAAAATAAAATTTTATTTTAATATTTACGAAAAAGTACTGTACAGTAGGTAGAAAATCGAATTTTAATAGCTTTAATTAAGAAAAAAATTATTTTGGGGCATAAAATAATTTAATGGACTATAAAATATTTATATATATATTTAAATAATTATCTGAGTTTCTATTGGTTGAACCGCCCAAATTTTATTATTTTCTAATTTATTCTGAATTTCTAAATAAAAGGCTTATTCTAATTAATTAATTGTGAGATAGATTCAAAGAATGAGTTAATGAATTTTTCCTTCCTAGAAGATATGTGTGTATGCACCGTCCAAGCCTTGAAAGGAGAGAGAGAATCATTTTCTGAAAATGGAGAAGTTATCTCTTGAATTAAAGCATTGTAGGTTACAAAAAATACTCATTAATGCCAAAACAT
Source organism: Crotalaria pallida (assembly GCA_037953625.1). NCBI lineage: Eukaryota > Viridiplantae > Streptophyta > Magnoliopsida > Fabales > Fabaceae > Crotalaria > Crotalaria pallida. The sequence continues at coordinate 104,000,306 of CM075654.1, read as the reverse complement.
GTACCTAGGCATAGTTGAATGGAAAAATTGAAATTTTTGTGTAAAATCATGATAGAGGGGACGTGTATCTCCCTCCTATTTTCTGAAAATTCTTCATCAACTTCACCTATAAATAGATAGCCTTCATTCCCACATTTTTCACACAAAAACCTTGATGGTTTCACAAGAGAAAAAAAATAAAATTCTAAGAGAGAAATTGAGAGAGAGGGACGTGTAAGCTAGGAAGGAAGGGAAAAGTTGCTTGGTTGCTTGAAGTCTTCTAAAAAAGCTTAAGAAGTAGAGGTAACCCAAAATCACTTATTTATTTAAGTTGTTTTTAAATTGTTTTGTTTATATTTTGTTTAAATCTTCTAAATTTCTTCTATGGTCAAGTTCTAAATTTTCCTTTTCATTTTTGAAGTTATTTTTGAATATATGAAATTGTTCTTAAGTCATATGAATTAAGAATGAGAAAAGGGACACAAAAAGGGTGTTTAAAGGTATTTATCTCCCCTTTTCTTAAATTCTTAAGATGGCTAATAGTTTTGATGAGTTTGAGTAATTTTATTTCTGGATTTATTTTAATTCTTAGAACATAAGGATTATGGAGAATTTTGTATGAGCAAATAAGTTTTTTTTTTATTCATTGTCTTTTAATTGTTTTGTTCTTTGTTTTAAGGAACGAAAAAGAAACAAGTAAATAACAATGGAAAATTTTATTTCTGGTATATATATGTATATATAGGCCGTGTGATATATTAAGAAAATTGAGGATTGATTTGTGTATTTTAATTGTGTTGTTGTTTAATAAAAGAAAATAGAAATGAATAAAAGATTAAAATGGATTTTTATTTTGGTTTTTATTTTCTTTTCTTTTCTGGACGTGTATGTACATATATATATATATATATATATATATATTGTATGATAATTGTTGTTATTTCATGGGTATTTGAGTTATAGTTAAGAATGAAAACAAATAAGTATTTTCTTTAAAGTAGAAATGAAATGAAAATGATTTAAAGGAACAAAAAAATGATTTTTGGAAATAAAATGAATTCTGGAAAATTTTGATGTTCTTGAAGTGTAGGAAATTGTAGTTTATAGGAATTTGGTTTAATTGTTATTATTTTATTTTATTTCTTCTTGTCTGATTTAAGTTAAAATAAGAACAATGAGTAAATGAACAAAAATTAAATTTCTGGAAAAATAAGAAGAATAGACCGTGAGGTCTATTGTGTTGTTTTGAAATTATTTTTGTAATTTGTTTGATTGTTTGATGTGTAGTTAAATTATAGTTAATTGTTTACAAGAAATAGGAACAAATGGTAGTTGTTATAAACCTATAAGAACATGTATTTTTAATTAATTGTATGAGTATGTGGTTGATATGTTTGTAAATGTTAGTTGCTGGAAAAAGTGAATTATTTTCTAAAAGAGATTTATTTTATATTTTGTTAATGATTAAACCTCTTATTTTAATATACAAAATGATATAATTATATTATATAGATGCTTTAGGAATTGAAAATATTTTTATAATTTGTCTATATGTTAGTCGAATTTTAGGAGAAAAAGAAATTAAATCTATTGAGCATGCAACCTTAGGTTTAAAACATATGAATTTAGGAAATTAGAATAACAAGATTGGTAGCTTAAAACATAAATTCCACCGTTGGATGTGAAGTAGGATATGTGAGGAAGCTTGCCTTAAAATTTGAGGAAGATCCAACGGGTAACGAAGAAGTTATGGCCATTCAAAGTCTGGGTACTGCAAAACTGAACAGCTTAATCGATTAAACTGCAGCTTAATCGATTAAACTGCAGCTTAATCGATTAAGGTCAGAAAATGGAAAATGGCTTAATCGATTAATAATCGATTAAAGGCTGTAGATGCTGAAAAAAAATAAAAGTGTAGCACGCGTTCTTTCATGCCATATTCGAAGCTCTCTCTCCTAGGGCACTAATTCACTCATTCCAATTGATCAATCCACAAGGGAATCGCTCCAATTTCATCACCCAAGTCCTTCCTTGTTGCTTCAAGTAAGTGTTTGCGTTTGTGTTCTTCTATTTCTCTCTCCCTAGAACTCGAATCTCTTTCTCCCTCTTCCTCCCATGAAGCTTTAATCACCCTCCTAGAGAGAACCTTGTTGGGGCACGAATTTCACTCATGATTCTTGGGCAAAGTTTGATATGTTGTCTCTTTATTTTATTGATTTTAGGTTCCTCCCTCTCCATTTGAATTGTGGCTATTTTTCAAGTGTGTTCCAAGGCAAAAATTCTATCTCTCTAAGAGCTTGAGGTAAGGAGTGGGTTATAGTGAGTATTACCTTACTTTGGGGTTTAGTTCACAATATGTATATAATTAGTACTAAGAGTTATGTGTTAGTCTAGGTGGTTATACCATAGGGTAGTCAATAAGTAGAGTTTATGACTTAGGGAAAATAATTAGATGATGATATGTTTCATTTTAATATTTGGTAGATAAACTTGTGACTTGGTGATGTTTATAATTTAAGTGCTTATTTTTTTGAATGAGTGAGCTATGGTATGATTAGAAACCAAGGCAAAGAATGGAAATCATATAGGAAGGGTAGTTGATAAATAGTATTTATGAATCAATGATAATGATGATGATAATGATAAAAAGTTGAATTGTGCTAAATAAATTATGAGATGTAATGGTGATGAATTTAATAATATGTTGATTGGTGCTAATTAAACGATAAGATATGATTGTGATGAGTTGATAATGTAAATGTGAACTGTGGTGATTGAGTTGAGTAATGTACTTGTCATAAAGTGTAAGTGGTTGAAAAGAGTAATGAAATGGTTGATATGAATAAGAGGAGATGTTATTATAGAAAATGAATATGAGAATGTTCCTGGACGCAGTAAGATGTGATCGCACATGAGTGCGAACGCTGTAGGTCGTGACCAGGGAAAGGAATGTAAATACACCCGGACGCAGTAAGACGTGACCGTGCATGGGTGCGGACGTTGTAGGTCGTGACCGGGGGAGAATAAAAATGTACCTGGACGCAGTAAGACGTGACTGCACATGAGTGCGGACGCGGTAGGTCGTGACCAGGGGATTAAGATGAAAGTAACTCCCCCGGACGCAGTAAGACGTGACCGTGCATGGGTGCGGACGCAGTAGGTCGTGACCGGGGGAGAATAAAAACATACCTGGACGCAGTAAGACGTGACCGTGCATGAGTACGGACGCAGTAGGTCGTGACCAGGGACAAAATGAAAAGAGATGTGATTATATTGGAAAAGCATAGACTAAAAGACTTGATAAAAGTGATGAGTAAGAATAAAGTGGAAATAATTGAATTGTAAAACCAATGAATATGTTGACCATGAATTGTGTTATGCAGAGTTTTATTATATTGTTATCGAATTGTTAAATGTGTTTGGCTTAGTATAGCATTATGTCATTATTGGAAACTGCTTCCCCATTTTATGTGTAATACTCACTCCTTACTATTTCTACAGGTACCGAGGCAGAGTTTACACATGGCCAGGCCGAGCAGGAGTACTCTCCCTCACAGGGAGAGTAGGGTTGGGATTAGATACTTTTGGTTTGACCTAAGCCTCCGTATTATTTGATGTATATGTGCTGTATATGTTCTTTTGAGTGAGGCTTAGGATAGTTTCTTTGGTGCATTTGCTTATGATTCATTTTTGGGCATAGTTGCGGATATGGTCTCTTGTTTTGCATACTTAGCACTGTTGCTGGCACTCTGACACTTTGTCGTTGATGTTTCACACTTGAGCCCATGGGGCAACTATGTGATGCACTTATATCTATATTTGAGCCCTGCTGGCTACTGTTGATATTAGATAAATGTGTTTATCAGGTGGAAGATTTTGAAATGTCCGAAAAACAGACGAAACTCCGTCCGTTTGACGGTTGATTTTCATGAATTAAAAATGAATTTTTAAATCCGTATTTTTGATATAAAGGAAATTAAGGGTAAATAATATAGGGTGTTACATTTATGGTATCAGAGCCAGGGCCGGGTCGGTGTGCCAACGAGGGCGTTGGGCCTCCAAGGGGGGTGGATGTAAGGTACGCCTTAGTCCCACATCGGCTGGTAAGGAGAACGAAGCATGCCTTATATAGGGTGTGGATACCTTACCTCACGTGGACGCGTTTTGGGGCTCACTGTTAGTGTGGGACCAAGAGCAAAACCGTGAGGGTGAAGGATGCCCAAAGCGAACAATATCCACGTGGCAGTGCGCTGGGCCCCAGTGCCCAGTACCGTACGGCTGGCTGGGGCTGGGCTGTTACAATGAGGGTGGAGCTTCCGAACCGTCCCAACTCATTTCTCACCGACCAACAAACTCGTTATTTAAAAAATCATGGTGATGAAGAACGGTACGTTGTGGTATAATTAGTGGAACCACAAAGGGAGAAAACTACACCTACCATCATGGCCAGTCAATGGAGCCTGACTCGGCCATCCATCAACAACAATATGTAGCCCGCCATGGCTATAGAGGCAACCACTTGTGTGTGAATCGGAATCATATAACGTGAATTGGATTGACAACCACTTATGTGTGAATTGATTACATGTTTGTTTTCCTTCCCTCAACTCAATCCCATAATGAATATCATGAGCGGGTTAAATAAAAAATCCCATGATATATTTGTATCTCCCACAGATTGAAAAGAGAGTGAAGAACATGAAGTATGTGGGTCTCAAAAGTGCAATCCTCTTCGCATATCAGAAACCACAGTGGCCCCACCACTTCTCGATGTCACCGACACAGTGACACCCACTGCGGTGACCTTGTCCAGCGCCGCCAACCACACTCATTATTGTCGATCACCCATAAGGCCATAACCAGTAACTTCCATTGTTTCCATTATGCTCACGTTGCTGGTAGGATCTTCTTATATCCTGTTTTGACGAGCTTTCAGCAGTTTCAGCTATAGATGCAAATCATGCAATTGCTAAAAGTTCAGGAAGAAAGGGATGTAGATGGGCCAAGCCCATTTCAAAAAAAAAGGAAAACGGGCCTTAACACACCTATAAGGGCCCAAATGAAAGAGAGAACTAAAATAAGGGGCCCTACTTTTTTGACCCCCCTGGTTAATTAGTTAACCCTCTTTTTTAAAGGAAAATTCCATAATAACCTTACAAATTTTTAATAATCCCAAAATATATACCCCTTTTTTATTTCATCTTTATCCCTCCCTTCTTCCACTCAAGTTTAAATTTCAAATTCAAATCTTTCTCTCACAACACAATGTTCAAGGAGCACATGATTTCTCTTATTAATTTAGTCTTGTAACCCACTGCAACCAAGAAAAAGAAGAAAAAAAGAAGAACACACACGTACAGAGCAAGAGCAAAAAAAGGAACACAACACCCCCACAAAGAAAGAACACAGCACAAAGAAGGAAAAGGAACACAGAGCAAGGAAGAAGAAAGGAAGAAGAAGGAAAGAAAGAAAGGAAGAAACACAGCAAGGAAACTCGCTGCAACTGGTTTTGTTTTTTTTTTTATATTTTCGGTTTTATTTGCATTGTGTTAGAAATTATGATTTATTTATGTTAATAGTTATATGTTGTTGTTGTTTAATGTTTTGGATATGTTTATTGTAAATTTTGATTGGGTTTCTGTATGAAAATCGTGTCTCTGTGTACAGATCTGGAAACGCCATTTTTAGGGATCCCTCGCTTAGGGGTCAGCGAGGGTGTTATTTTTCCAGAAAAATAACACCCTCGCTGGGGGTGCAGCAAGAACATGAATTTGTACTCTCGCTGCACCCTCAGCGAGGGTTTTTTTTTTAATTATTTTAATATTTATAAAAATAATTATGTAAAGTTATATAAAAAAAATTTATTTTATATTTTCCCAAAATATATATTTATAAAAATAGACGTATTATGATAACCTTTATATAGGCTAATTCAATGTCCTCTGTAGCTTCATAAAGATTAAGATTGTAAAGGTTCATATATATATATATATATATATATATATATGAGATTTGAATTTTTTTATGTTATGATGTTGAGATAAGATAAGATATAGACGAAAAAAAATCAGATAAATATTAGTTAATTTAAATAATTAATAATAACTTTAAATTAATTTAAATCCATCCATCCGTATTATGATATATTTGACTGCACCAATTCTCTCATATATAGGAGATTTGAATTTGTTTATGTTATGATGTTGAGATCAGATAAGATATAGACGAAAAAAAAATCAGATAAATATTAGTTAATTTAAATAATTAATAATAACTTTAAATTAATTTAAATTCATCCATCCGTATTATGATATATTTGACTGCATCAATTCTCTCATATATAGGAGATTTGAATTTGTTTATGTTATGATGTTGAGATCAGAATAGATTAAGATGATTATAATGTTTATATTATTGAAAAAGCAATAGGATAAATATTAGTTAATTTAAAAAATTAGATATTAGATATTATGCTTTGGGTTAGTGACTGTTATAAATATTTGATTTTAATTTTATTTATTTTTATTTATTTTTTATTTATTTTATTTTATTTATTTTATTTGATTATTATTTAATTTTAACTCTTTTTTATTTTTTTATTTATTTGTTATATTTTTTTGTTTATTGCTAATATTTTTTTATTTTATTGTATTATTTATTAATTTTAAATTTATATTTTATTTTTATTGTATTTTTTAATGTATTTATTTATTTTATTATTTATTTTTAATATTTATTTATTCTATTTTATCATAATTTAATTTTAACTTTTAATTTTTATTTTATTGCTTTTCTTGATTATTATTTAATTGTAATTTTTATGTTATTGCTTTTCTTGATTATTATTTGTTTTATTGCATTTTATAATTTATTATTTTGACATTCTATTTTGCAATTTCAGATGCCGAGGATGAAGAACGCAACCGTCACTGGCAACGGGGATGACGATGACATGCCCATGATGGGAGAGTATTTGACAGCGTCGGGTAGACGGCGACGGATGGAGCAAGGAGGACCTTCCCATGCCGCTCCTGATCCCTCTTCTTCGGATGGTGATGATGGTGCCGATGATACAGAGACGGAGACCCTCTATGAGGATCATCAGGATACTTCGTTGTTGAGGTCATACGACGAGCATCAGGCGAAGCTTATATGGCAAGGACAGGTAAGTATTTGTAACGAGACCAAAAAATAATTTAAATTTAATTTTATCTATTTCTTTAATTAATTGATATTTATTTGTTTTACTAATTTCTCTTAATTTAAATTGTGCAGGATCGTACCTTAAACCGATGCCACAACCACGCATTCGATTTTCCGTTGTTAGATGCCGTGCCACAGCAAGTGCGGGAAATCGTCGAGGCATCCGGCTTGGCCCCATTGATCGGTTCATCTTACAGTGTAGTCGACAGGCGATTGATCGAGGCATTCGTCGATAGATGGTATGAGGATACCGATACGTTTCATCTCCCATGTGGGGAGATGACTATCACGTTGGACGACGTGTCATGTATCCTCCATATCCCGGTGACTGGGCATTTGATCAGTTGGGATAAACCCAACCAGGCGGAGGCAGTTTTGCTGATGACTCAGATGCTTGGTATGGGTCAGGCTGAGGCTACCACGGAGGCGATGGAGATTAAGACTGGTGCTATAAGGTTTAGCACGCTGAAGGTGATGTACAACAGAGCGGTTGGGATCGGACGATTTGATATTGCGGCCAGATGTTATCTGCTTTACCTGGTGGGTAGCACATTGTTCGCAGATAAGACGAACAACTCTGTTGGCTGTCACCTGCTGTATGCTTTGGAGGACCTCACCGCGGTTGATGAATATGCATGGGGGGCTAGTGCACTGGCATATTTATATGATCACCTGTCATTCGCCAGCAAGGCGAATAAGGTTTCCTTGGCCGGATACATGTCTTTGCTACAGGTAAACAAATACGAATTCATAATGTTTGATTCATAATAATATTCATCATTTTATTTAAATTCATAATGTTTTTTTAAATTCTATATTTAAATTAATTAATTGATGGTTTATTTGCAGGCATGGATACTGGACCATTTTCCAACAATTGGTCCATGTGCTATACAGTCAAGTGATTATGATGAGACCATGCCTCGGGTCTTCAGGTGGAGTCCTCAGCAGTCCGTGCGACACTCGGAGCTCACGTATCGCATGTTTCTAGAGAGGCTCACTGCTGATCAGGTTGTGTGGCAGCCGTATGACCCCGAGCACCGAGATGTCCGCCCATTCCAGCAGGTAGCTTTCTACTCCGGATTTCTCCGCTGCGGCATGATGCGTAGGGCTTATATGCCTGACAGGGTGTTGCGTCAGTTTGGATACGTTCAGAGGATTCCCTTGAATCCACCTGTGGGAAGACCCCTTGCCTCAGCCATTGATCAGAGTTTTGCGGAGTGGCACCTCTATATTCTGGACGATGATACGAGAGGTGGTCACGTCACCTACGATGGTGAATGTGATCCTCGCTATTATGATTGGGTACATAGATTTTCCCACCCTTTTCTCCTACGCACCTCGATTAGGGTGGATCGTCCTGAAGTTACCTTGCTGGTTAGTTCATTCATTACTTGTAAGCTATATTAATATTATATTAAATTTTCATTTTATTTACTTATTTATGTTTTCTTACATTTGTAGGCTCGAGCTCAACGGAGATTTGCTGAACAATCGCGGAACTTGGAGTCGTTGTTGTCGTCGCAGCTTCCGGAATCTTATCTGGAGGTGGTGAGGAGGGTCCATCAGTTGGCTGTGACACCTCTCACAGAAGAGATGGCACATGTAGTGCAGACAACTAGGGGTAGCGGAAGGGGTAGGGTTAGTAGGGGAAGGGTTAGGGGTAGACAACGGCGAGAGTAGGAGTTGTCTCTCGCCGTTTTCTGACTTTTGATTTATTTAAATTTATGTTTTATAAATTTGTGGTGATTTTATTTTATTATATAGCTTCAATTATTTGATTATCCATTTATTTAAACCATTTTTTTTTTAAAACTATTTATTTAAACCATTTAATATATTGTGATTAATATTATATAATAAAACTAAAACCATACAAACAATAATAAAAATTAAATTATAATAACTAAAAGTAGACAAATTTAATAAAAATTAAATAGGAATTTATATCAATCATCAGAAAGATCATGTACAACACCGTCCCCCGTTGAAGGAGGTATTAAATCTTTAAATAATGCAAAGCGATCGTTAAATATGGTACCCCACAGAGCCCCAGATTCATCGAAATGATATTTCCAAGAAGGATCAATAGATGGTAATGGTGATCCTTCCTTCAAAAAAACTTGAACCCAATGATTTGGCTTACTATCAGGGTCCAACAAACAGCACGTATCGACATTCCCGATAACCCAAAGTTTTGCATGCATGGGAGGTGCTTTAGTGTAGGGTAAAAACGTAACACAAGCTCTCAGATCACGAGTCATCGAAACAAGGACCACATTGTACCTGTTAGCAATTCCATGCATCAAGTTAGTATACGGTAAAATTATAAAACACTCTCTCGTATGATGATACAACTTAAAAGATGAGACACGTTGTACCTGTTAGCAATGACATGCCCCAATTCTGGAAGAGTCAACCATTTATCTCCAGGAACACAGCCAATGTTGCCCACATGTAGTGATTTGAACACAACGTCATAATCTTTGGTCCCAATCAGCTGAAGGTACATTTCCTTGTGTTGCTTCATCTCATGTATAAGATCATTCCGGACAAGCATATAGGATTCCTCACACTGGTACGCATACAAGCTAATCGATCGAAAACCACAATTCCCATATAATCTCACATCAACAATTTGATCGATATATTGTTGCATGAAGGAGGGAAATTGTTCTAAGTACCGAGATCTCACATTTGCTTGTTGAGAGCTACTTTTGTAGGATTTTTGAGAGCTTTGCATTGGAGGTGCTTTTGGAGGATTATTGGAGGAATTTTGGGAAGCTTTATGATGGTTTTTGGGGGATTGTTGAGAGCTTTGTTGAGAAGCTTTTTTTGAAGCCTTTTTTGATTCTTTCTCAGCATATTCCCATCTTGATGGATCACGCTTTGTTGATCTCTCATGATCGCTTGTACGCCCTTTTGTTTTTGCTTTTTCTTTTGGTGGCAACAATGAGGTAGTTGCTGGATCCACAACCTAAACAAAACAAATTTAATTGTTAACATTAAAAAATTGATAATATTTAAAAAAATTGTTAAAATCAGTATTTGGTAATAGTATAAATTGTTAACCTCTCGAAACTTGTCCGTCAAAATCTTCTTTCCTACATCATTGGTACCATTAAATACTCGCCAAAACTCCTCGATCAAAGGAGTTGGGTCGATGTATAGCTCCTCTTTCTTGCCTGTACTGTTGAATGATAGAATCTTCCAATGACCATGAATTGCCGTCAAAGGAATAGGTTTACCACTTTTCCTGTATCTATCAACCTCGCATGCACATGGTAAGCCATGTGTGATTCTGAACTTGCAATCACAATGTTCACACTCATCAAACTTCCCCAGTCGGATAAAAATAATACTCATTGCTTCCCTTGACACATAATAATGTAAATTACGGAAAAGCGGAATATTCACCCTGTGATCCAATCTTGTGAGACTCTTCTGGAAAGACTCAATAATGAGAGTGTGTTGACATGTCAACATCTTATGCATAGCTGTTAAACATGTGTAGAGATCCCCGTTGCTGCTTGACAACAATCCCTTCAACGTCGAGTGAGCACCTTCTACCCTAAAAATGATGAAATTTAAATGTATTATAATATGCAAAGAATTATGACAAATTAATACAACATGCCAAATTAAGTAAAAAAAAACTTACCGGTTTGTTGTAGTATTACCAAGATGCATATGATTACTTGTCCATGCATCAATGAATTTTTCTTTCTGTTCGGCCAAGTAAGTCTCATTCACATATTCATAAAGACCAACCGCCTTCCAACTCACTTTCCGAAATCGGATTAATGAAGCTTTATAGTCTTCCTCATCCTTGGAATGGAGTACCTTGGCCCAAAGAATCTCAAGTAACGACACATCATCCAGATTACGAACACTCTTCCTCGCATGTTTTGTCACGTTCTTCTTAATATGATATTGACACAACAAATGCGCCGAAGTTGGAAAAACGGTATGGATTGCTTTCACCAACGCAGCTTCAAAATCAGAGACAATCACCTTGGGCATGTCATCATCATCTTTAAACAATCTCTTCACTTGTTCTAATGCCCATACGAAGCTTGGATACTTCTCCGCCTCCATGTAAGAAAATCCAACAGTAAATGACTTTTCTGTAGATGTTTGTCCGACCACCTCAAACAATGGCCATTTGTATCTGTTAGTCTTGTAGATGTTGTCCACGATGAGCACAGTATTAAATGAACTCAAAAGAGAAACAGATTTTGGATGAGCCCAAAAAATTTGCTTCACAATATCTGTGGTCTCGTCCTTTCTGTACCAAGTGTCATAACCATCATCCCTCAAAGTCTTCAGAAGATGTTGCATCTGTGTTCTCGGACGCCTGACCTCTCTTTTCCATTTATCGCTGATATTGTAAATTTGCTTCAATGTAGTGCAATTATTTGGGTTTTCCTCCCTCAATGTGGCCAGTATCTGTCTCGGCGGCACTTCATTCTTCGTCATAGTTATAATCTTTTCATACTCTTCAGGCGTAGGTCTTCCGGGGAAGGAGTGCCCGATGAATGATTCACACTTATCATGGCTATGGGAGCCACAAGATACTCTTACCTTCCACGCTCTGAGTGACGAATATGCTCTACCATGAACCTTGAACGGACAATTTCTCTTCTTTGAGCCGGTGACATACTCGAACTTCTCATTTTTTGGTTTGTATATGCCAAACCTTTCACATCATAGTGTAATCCTTTGCTTCTGGCCCATTCCTCCTTTATCAGACCTAAGGATCCTTAGAACATGTCCCTGTGAATATGCAACTTCACGAACCCATTTCACCAGGGCTTCACAATCAGGAAAAATCATGTCAGTCTCAAATGCACTAGTAAAATCCGGATAATCGACCTCTTCGTGATCCACCGGTGCACTATGACTCATCTCGTCATCGTTGTTGTCTTGCATGATTAAACTGTGAACACAAATAACGGTTAAAATTTAAAATATAAATAATAAATAATAAAATTCAAAAATTCAAAATAAAATAAAATAAAATAATTTAAAAAATATAACTAAAATCAAAATAAAATAAAATAATAAGTTAAAATTAAATAATAATAAAATAAATAATAAAATAAATAAAAAATTAAATCAACATTATAATGCTATATATCTTATCTGATCTCAACATCATAACATAAACAAATTTAAATCTTCTATATATGAGAATTGTATCATCATTATCCCTTAAAAAAATAATGTTCATCAATATACAATATGTAAAGTTGTTATCTTATCTTAATTTTAATTAAGTAATGAATGAAATATTTATGATTATAATATTTTTTTAATCTCAATTTTATATTATATATATTAAAAAAAAAAAAAACCCTCGCTGGGGGTGCAGCGAGAGCATGAATTTGTTCTCTCGCTGCACCCCCAGCGAGGGTGTTATTTTTCTAGAAAAAGAAAAATAACACCCTCGTGTTCGCAGAACCACGATTTTTCTAATTTGATTTTTCTAATTTCCTATAAAATCCAAGGGCATGTATATTGTTTGCTTAATATTAACCACTTCAAACCCATAATGATACAAAAATAAGCATAATGAATCAAGTTTATGATCATAGAATTACCTCTTAATGAATGTTTATTAATTACTTGCAAGTGAAGAAAGTGGAAGAGAAAACAAGTTTTAGGTTGATGAATATTGGGAGAGGTTGTTGTAGAGAATAGAAAAAAATATAGGTTTCTATATATAATAGAGGGAATGATATTTTGGGTAGTTTATATTATTGTAAGGTTAATAGAGTCTTAAATAATAAAAGTGGATTAAATAAGTAATGGGGTGTGTCAAAAAAGTAATTCCCAAAATAAGAAAACACAACAACATCCTTCTAACGGCCAGAGAAGGAATTTATTTGCATTAACCGTATATAATTGCATTACATTCAGAGTATTTAAATTATATATTGATGCTCGCATACCATTGCTAGCTAATTTATTACATATCATTTATTGTGTATTATCTTTCCAATCATGATTTTTTATACACATTTTGATATGTGATTTATCAATAGGCAAAAAAAATATTCTTGCCAATTAATATCATAATCATTTATTTAAGACAATTAACATTGTCATTATTATAATTATCATGTATGATATATTATTAACGTCACTATTATTGTTTTTTTTACACATGTCGAAAGATACAAATATGATGCCTCAATTTTCTCATGACTAGTTTAAAAATGACTCCGAGATTCTCGTTAATGGACAATAAGCTTTTCAAGAGGAGAATAAAAAATATCCCCACAATGATCATTTTATCCCATGAGGTTTCCTTAATGTACCACCCCCCTAATTCGACTAACTATCGATTTAGTAGCGATCAGAGAGATACATGATTTTTCTCTATGCAGACATAACTCTAATATTTTCTTCAAATATTCAACATGTTTCCAAAGATGAGGAACACATTGCTATATTCCCTTATCCAAACTCATTTGTTGATGGCGAGGAACCTTGTGTCGAGTTTCCTTATTCGCTTTAGAGTTCAGAATGAGAAGAACTTCATGTTGAATTCTCCTTCCCGGATTCTTGCCAAGCGTGAGGAACCCTCAATCTGGCTTCCCCCTTAGGTCTTGTATTCGACAAGTAAGGAATCTTCATGCTAGATTTCTTTCTTCGAACTCACTAAGACGACTCGAGAAACCTTGCACCGAGTTCCCCTCATCATGGCATTCATAGAGCCGTTACACCTTGGCCTTAATGCCCCATTATGGCAAGTCATACCCTTCACCGTATAAATACAGGTAGTGACCAAGGTATGAACGATCTCTCAACTCTCTCATTTCACACAGCACACACACCACCCCAAATATCCCGACTCGGTGGCGGAGTTCTTTAACCGAGAACCCATTATCATTGTCGTACATTAACAAACCGGCCTGCCGGTACATGTGGGATAACACTCCACAACAGGTCCCATGTGCAATTCCTTGAGTTTCTTTTTTCATTTACAACCTTAAAAAAATACCTTAACCTGCATAAAAAGTAATACAAAAAATCTTATCAAAGAGACAAATCAGTATCAGCATGGATAAGAAATTGTTTATTGTTATACGGTTTTATTGAGCATAATTTGGATGTGAGATTAAGTGAGTAAATAACTATCCTATTGGCAATATAAGAAAAAAAATTTACTTCCCCAAAATTAAGCCTCTCTGAGTTCTTGCCGTCTTTTCCTTGAATAAAATCAATTCTTCCTCCTACTAATTAATGATAGTGCTATCGGATGAAAATATATGGTAGAAAAGGGATAAATGGTCATGGATGAAAAAGAAATATAAACATGATAGAATAACTTCTGAAAAACTACTCAGGCAAGTTATAATAGTAGTAATTGAGGGGTTAGAAAACTGCCCATAATTTTTTCACTTTTTTTTTAACTTTTATTAGTTATTAGTTACAATTGATTATGTCTTTACACTTTTAGCCTTTTAATTATTTTCGTCCCTCTGTTCCAAAAAAAAATTATTTTCGTCCCATGTTTTGGTAGATGTGTAAATGATGTAAAATTTACTAATTCAATATTGAATTCTTGAAACACTTCCTAAATGTTTTCTATCCCAATTCTTTGAAACACTACCAAAACGTCTTTTATCAGACAGATAACCCCATTTCAACAAAAACATCCTAAATCTAAAATTTCATTGATCTTTTTTAGAGTAATATTTTTTCTTAGTAAGGATTCTACCCAGACTGTTTTAAACTATTTATTTACTCTGGCGGTTATGTTTCTAAATTTTCAAATTATAAGTTTTCAGTGTGTAACTACTGCTGGGTGATGTAAATGTAATTTGTTAATGGAAGTTGCTCTGGTCTTGAAATAATTTGGAAAATACATATAATCCTTTGTATTCAATTTATTTGTCAAAATGCGGAACAGTAATAAAGAAGTGTGTAATGGCCTTTCAACAACAAATGGTGTTTGTGCATAAGAAAGAAAAGAAACCCATTTTTCCCAATTCTCATCTGAACCCCCATAATCCCTATAACAACAAAATTAGAACATACCTGGACAAAGATGGCCACACAAGTATTGCTTCGAATTCAGAGAGAAGAAAATCTGCATAAAAAGAAATTGATCATTATTCTTGGACAAAAAGAATTTGTTGAATGTGAGATAGAATGACCATATAACTTTCCTCTTTTCTCTTGACATGTAAAAAAAGAAAAGGCCTGATAATAAATCATGAATAAGAGAATAACATGGATTTTTGAAGCAACAATCCAAATTCTATTTTTACTTCAGAAGAACATGATTCTTTTTTTTTTTTTCACTGCGACAAAAATCTATGTTCCATTTTTGCTAAAAAAACCTACCTAAGGTGTGGTTTAGAAACTACCTAAAATGCAAAGCAGTTGCTGTGATTTCATTATTATTAATTTTTTTTTCGTTTTTGTAGTTGTTATAGTTACCAAAACCCAACAAATTTGATGTTTTTATCTTTTTAAGTTTTGAATTTTTATTAGTTGTGGTAATTTTAAAAATATGGTAAATAGTAGTAATTAGTAAAGGTATTTTGGGAATAAGCTAATTTACGTCAACCACTTTTTAGTTATATTAGTTAAATTATGGTGTTTTTTTTATATAATTGTATAGAATGACAATGAATCATGAATAAGAGAATAACATGAATTTTTGAAGCAACAACCCAAGTTCTATTTTTACTTCAGAAGAGCACGGTTCTCTTTTTTCACTATAACAAAAATCTATGTTCCATTTTTGCTAAAACACTACCTAAGGTGTGGTTTAGAAATTACCTAAACTGCATAGTAGTTGCCGTGATTTCTTTCTTTATTTTTTTTTTTTCATTTTTGTTGTTGTTATAGTTACCAAAACCCAACAAATTTGATGTTTTTATCCTTTTAAGTTTTGAATTTTTATTAGTTGAGGTAGTTTTGAAAATATGGTAAATAGTAATAATAGTTTTTATATCCTATGCATCCTATCCATAGGATAAGAGAATTTAAATGGCAAAATTGTATTAAAAGACTAAATACTTATTTTTTAATTTATTAAGTTTCACAATTTCCAATTAATATTTTCTTTTGAAGGTTGGATTAACCTATTACCTATGCATTGGGTGCATAGGATAGAAAGCCCCTAGTAATAATTAATAAGGGTATTTTGGGCATAAACTAATGTACGCCAACCTCTTTTTAGTTATTAGTTAAATTATGGTGTATTCTTTAGATAATAGTATAGATTTCAAGATTTAATGATTATTTTAGCTTCAAATTTGTTCACTTAATGCATCCACCACGAACTCATTCAAATGCAAACAGAAAACGATAAATTAATCACGATTTAATGACACGATTCATGCTAACTAACATGGATATTATTATAACTTAAGAACTCGAGTTCACAATCATGTAAGTATTATTACTTTAGACCATACTTTAGCAAATGTGTTCACCAACATGTAGAAATTATTCGATCTATACACATGTACCGTTGCACTTCCACCAAATAACTTCTGCTTAACGATCTTGTATTTGCAAGTATAAACTCAATTGCAAATGCACAAGTTTAAAAAATTAAAAGCACAAAACTGCAAAAATTGGGGAAATAAATGAAACTAAAAATAAAACTAAATTGACAAGTATATTTGTCTTAAAATTAATTCCATTGCATACATCCATTTAAATTCACAGAAGCAGCAATAGTGTTGACAAAAAACAGGAAATGTAGACGCATATTACAGAATGTGTATCATCATACTTGAAAAAACAAAAAGAAAACATGGGTCGGTGACTATGTTGTCATATTGCTTGCTAACCTCTCCTTAAAGATTGAACAAAATTGTATGACTGAACAAAGTTGCTTTTCATATCTAGTGCATTAACTTCTATCTATAAGGAACTTTCCATCACAGCTTCTGTCTAGCGGGTCTTATGGGCTTTAGCCAACTTTTTCTTTCTTTTCTTGACAGCCTTCGGGACTTTATTTTTACGTGCTTCTCTCTTCTCTTCTTTCACCTTCTTCTTATTCTCTTTTCTAGCAGCTTTCTTATCCACCGGAGCTACTTCACTTTCAGAAGATGAATAATCCTCTTCAGAACCACTTCCATTATCTTCATCGTCATCCGACTGAGACTCGGCATAACCCTCTGGAAGGCTAGATTTGGCATCAGAGTTTATAGGTGAACCCTCTTTAGGATTTGATTTCTGCTTTTGCTGCTCATCTTGTGATAAAGGTTGTGCTATTGACAGCGCATGTTTAAGTCCAGTAATGGTCTGATAGTATAGATCTCCGGTGTCTTTTCCACTAGTTATACGTTGTACATCCTCCTCAGCATTTTTAACATCATCTAGTGTTTTTGGAATGAAAGACTGTAACAAGAGTTCAATAAATCACACATGTAACAAAGGACAGATAAGATCGCCCATAAAAAAAAAAACAATTTAATTAACTCATAACTATGTTATGGAAAGAAAATAGGAAAGGATGCTGCGGGCTATATGATGATTTTCCTTCCGTTTGGTTGTTTAAATAAATAAATAAAGGAAGTCAATGAAAGGTAAAATAACAGTAAATTTACAATTTTATTATAATTTAATAACCCATATAAACTAATATAGTGGATATCCTATTTCAACAATAATATGATATATAGACACAGTTTATAGGGAATAAAAGTAACTTCGTTTTCTCCACCAAAATCGCTCAAATGGGGGAAAACTTTGTAGAGTTAAATGAACATCCCTTAGTTTCAGCTCACCCTCAAAAAAGGAAAGAAATGATGACAATAAGGACTCATCTATATTATGGAAATAACGTAGGAAAGGATATGTGACTAAATGATGATTTTCATTATCTTTGGATGTGTAAAATAAATAAAGGGCATGTAATATAGAGTAAAATAAGAATACACTTACAATTTATCATATATTAAATATTAATAAATAAACTAGTATAGTGATGCTATATTTCAGCAATAATATATGAAATACAGAACCAGTTTATAGGGAATAAAATTACTATGGTTTCTCCCGACATTCCACAAATACGGAGAACTTTGTAGAGTTAAACGAAAATCCCTCATTTTTTAGCTCCCTGCCAAAATTTTCTGAACAAGCATATTCACTTAAACCATCCTTTCTTTTCTCCTCCACCGGTTTCAAACCAAACCCAACCCCTATGAAGTGTGGATCAAAATTAATACAAAACCTAAGATTTCTGAGGCTTGTAATCCCATGTTTAGCTACAAATAGATTTAAATATAATAATAGTTTATAAAGACAATCGATCAGTCAGAAGTTGACATGATAAGGTAGGTTACCTTCACAAACACAGAGTCTGCAATCTCATCCTCTACAGATACATCTCCTCTTGCCAAGATTTTTTCTTGCACCTAGAAAAATTTAAAAAAAAAATAAACATCTTTGAAATTGTTCAAAAATTTAGTAATAAAACAAAAGAAAAATACCTTTTCCAAATAACTATCCACAGCATCATCAGCAATGGATGCATCAACAATAAAATCAAACAATTCTCTTATTGTCATGACAGCTACACCATTCTTTTTAAAGAATTCCTGCAAACCAACCGCAACTACTTAATTAAACCTTTCCTTTTTTTTTATAGGGCTAATCAAACCAATCTTATCAGCACAATAGAAAAGGAAGAGGAAAATAAATGTAACAATCTGTAAGTTATTGTTAGAAGTACTTACAGATACATGTACACAATCTTCACGCAGAAAATCAAGGGCATGAGGGTGATCAGGGTCAACAGCTTGAGAAACATCGATGATATACAAGTGACCCTGACAGAGAAAATAAATGAAATAACTATTGACAAATAAATATTTAATCAACGAAGTATTAACAAGGAAAGTGGTGTTCACCTCATAATAGAGTATATTATATTCACTGAGGTCACCATGCACCAATTTGCACTTTTGATACAATGTTCGCATTGCAATAATCATCTGAAATACAAAACACAAAATAGTCTTATAATTTTGACCTCAAAAATTGGTGGTACAGAATACAGTTTTGACCTCATAAAAGAAATGTGTGACAAAGTGTTTCCATCAAGAATCCCTAAATATAATTGCACAGAGACAATGTAGCCTTTCATACTTAACCAGACAAGGGAACTTTACATAATCACTACAGATAACAAGCTCTCGGGACCTTGATAGGGACTTGTATCAAAGCGTACCAACCACATAATAGTCAAGAGATTCACTTCCACTAAAGGGCTATCTTCTAACTTCTAACCATTTAAGTATCATTGAAGATTGAACTATTTGAACCATTCTATAAATTTGACAAACCTCAACATAGCCTTCCCGTAACTTGTCTAAAGACAAAGCTGCATCCTTAAGACGAGGGGCAGCCCAACCAGCCTTTCCTGGAAGAAACAGAATGACCGGGAAATTCAATAAACTCAAGTCTGCATATTACAAAAATGAGATGATATATGCTAAAGGGAGAAATGACAGATGATAAATTTGATCAATATTGATGGTAACTAACTACAAGCAGTTCCATCTTCAATACTAGTGAAAAGAGCAACTAAACTACATATTACATTTTTGTTTCTTTTTTTTATCTTTGGATCATTGATAGACAGTTATAAACTGCTGCTATTCCATATAACTAACATAACTAACAATACCTATAAATTCCATAACCAAAACATGTAGCCTCAGCAGATAAGGCGTAGGGCACCTAAGTCCTGCTGCCTTTAACCTGCAATAAAATAGACAGGGTAAAGAACAAAACAATTCTCGTAAGCATGGAATCAATCTTTTTCTAATACATATTTATTGGAAACTGCCAAAGAAACAAATCATGAAGAAAGAAAGTATACAAAAAGGAACCCCAAAAACAGCAGACAGAAGAAAATACGCAAAAAAGAAGAAAATTTATATATATATATATATATATATATATATATATAAAAGCACGGAAAATTTGAAGCAATTAAAAACTCTGGCACAGTACTTTATTGGTTTATTCAAGTCTTTACCTTCTTTCTCCTTTGTTATTATTTTGTTAGTCCAATTTAATATGTTATACTTCAATTTTACAGGCAATTTCTTCGAAGTTTCAGTGAACACTGAACATGATAACTAGCCAAAAAAACAAATGCAAACCTCATGAGATTCCTCATTTCTTTCTCTGCCCATGTTTTTACCATTTTCCTGGGATTATGCCTGCAATATCCATTTCTGAAACGGTAGTCTCCTTGCACATATCGATCTCTGTCCCTGATATAATCAAACAATAAAGTTTAGTACATAAAATAAAATAAAAATGCATCTTCGAATCAATAACCAGTTAATGTATTAGAAACATATTCTGAGCTTAAATTGTGCCTCGTGTTTATCTAGGGAATATATTTAATAACAAGTACCTAAGCAGTTCGGTAATCCTAAGTCCAGTGTTCTCCATAAATTATAGTACAATATAATACATATGATCACAAAGATAGACAGCAAGAACAGAAGGAAGACAAATTTATCAAATACATCAAAAACGGGTAAGTGAATACTCCCTAAATTCAAGTAAAAACAAAAGAGGAGAAAAAAATAACAATACCAGCAAATGAAATAAACTTAGGAATGATTAAACAAAAGTTGATGGAATGAATGAATTGCACATCTCAGTTCAATCTAAAATATATGATAAAGGTTCCAGACTTATGGTTACCCGAACAATTCTTCCTTAATATTTCAACGTTCAACAGAAGCTACCGTAATAGACAGAAGAAGCTAAAACAAGCTAACACCTGTGACACTTACTTAAATACCAACACAGATGTTTTGTATATTTTAATTGCAAGTTCGCGACCATCAGATTTGGTTGCATGATAAACATTTGCCTGTCAGAAGACAAAAAGAAAGTATGAAAAAGAAAGCAGAAGGCATGATATCACATAATCAATTATCCAAAGTTCCAAACCAAGTCACCATTGCAGAACCTAAACCATAAGATCAAGAAAAAACAAACAACTAAATAAGAGCTTCTGGTGTGTCACATACTTCCTTTCCAGTTGAAATGCATCCATTGATATCATGAAACACACCTCTGTTCAGCATCTTGAATAAAACCATGCGAGTTCTAGGATCAATTGCCTAGGGAAAATTGCAGTTAGTTGCACAATAATAGTAGAAAAATTGACAAACAAACTGGCCTCAAATATATAATGAAAAACAAAACAACATGCAAATGAATTGAGCTGCCCAACAAATTGATCATAATTTATATCTAGTCCGGATATACATAGTGAATGCCAATAAGAGAAATAAAAAGTACGATTTCTTTATTTTTTGAAGAACAAACATTATATTACACACAAAATTAAGGTACTAAAATATTATTAAATCCTTATTGTTCTTTTCACCTGCTCAACAGTGGCACGGTCTGCTTTCTCAGTAGTTTTAGTCTTACCGATGGCCATATCTCGAACGCTTTCACGAATTGCCGTTGTCACGGAGTTAGACATGCCAACATTCATCCTTCCTTCCCAATCCTGCACCAACATCAAGTGTGTTAATTAATACTAGAAACAGACAAATGAACATTACAAAAGAACTCAAAAACACACAAATCACCCCACAACTGAAAAAGGTAACACCACCCATATGGAATAAACACTGTCAATGAAACACAAACCACATTTTAATTTTTCTAGTGGATAACTAGAGATCCATAAAAAATAATATTGAAATTAGCATGATTTTGGGATACGCATATAATAAAGGCACGGAGAACATCCATCTTTAACTAATAAAGGAATCAAAAGAATTTAAAATAAAGGCTAAACTATGTATTTGGTCTATTACCTTATTTTCAATTTCAAATTGGTCCCTTATATTTTTTGGTATCCCTCACGTTTTTTCACTACCAATTTGGTCTCAAAATCACTGATCATGCTATGCCGACCAATTAGATACACGTGTCATTTCTCTCTCTAACATTGCAAATGTGGACCAATATAATGTTCATTCGTAAGATGAATAGTGACTTAATTCCAATTCGATAGCAAAATGAAACATGAGGGACCAATATGATAAAAAAAACATAAGCGAACAATTTAAAATTGAAAAATAAGGTAAGGAACCAAATACATTATTTTTTTTTTTTTTAAAAAAAAAAAAGAGTAACTTTTTGTGCCTGGTAAATTTCAATTTAGGGTTGACAAACAAGAAATCCTAATTTGGCCCAAACATCAACTACCAGTCAAATAGTCTTTCTTTGACAGGAACTAAAGTGTCTTTACATGGAGTATTTTGTATAATTTTTTTTATTAAAAAAAAAAGTTTTCTAGTGAATGATGAATGACAAGTCAATTTATTTACCTCTAAGGGGGAAGCTCGAATGTGATGGGAGAACTTCTGGTTGCGATTGGAGAGAGGTTGGAAGGTGGAGGAATGTAGGTTGGAGTGGTGACCGCCGTTAGCATTGGGGCGGCGGGACTGTAACGAGAACGAAGAGTCCGCCACTTCCTCATCGTCCTTGGAGTCTAACCAGTCCAACGCCTCCCCGATTTCCGAATCTGAAGTACATGAAAACTCTTCTTCTTCCTCCTCCACGTCTTTGTCTTCTTTTTCTATCACCTCGTTATCCATTTGCTGATTCTGTTGTTTCAAGGAAAAGGGCAAACGGAGGGGTGTCATTTCAAACTGGTCCAAAATCCAAATAAACCATAGTAATTGGATCAGATAATGACCAAACTGGTTTTAAATTTATAACTGGATTTGGATTGGATTTAAACCGGTTCTGAACCAGTTCAGAATTTAAACCAGTTTTTAAAATTAAAACCGCCTTTAGTTAGAATCGGTTCAAAAACCGGTTTTTTAACCGGATTTAAAAAACCTTTTTTTTTACATGAAAAACTGGTTTTTATAAGTGGATTTTTGAAAAATCCGGTTTTTTTACATAAAAACTGGTTTTTTAACTGAATTTACTGTATCTAATTGAGCAAAGTTTTGATTAAGAAGTTAATTTCAACTCACATCCTACAAAATTACAAACAATAACTACTAACATGAGTCCAAAACATAAAGCCTATGTGCAGACAGAAAGAGGATGAAGTTATAGTCCATTACATGAAGTTATAGATAGATGTTTAGCTACCTAATTCAAAAGTAAAATCCAACCGTCAGGGAATCAAAACGAAGAGAGACTAGGTGACTCATTCACCCAAAGCGAGACCACATAAAACATAACATTATAATACTCTTTCTCGTCCTAACCATTTCTCAACATAAATAGGTGGCCAAATGCACGAGAGAATCTTTTCTCAGCATAAAATGCAAAATATCTTCTATATCCAGTTCTCTTCAAACAACACTCAGTAAAGTCTCAACTCCCAACCAGCAAGGGCATAAATTCCAAGCACATAACAAACAGAAAAAACCAATAATAGTACCAAACCAAAAACCATTCCAAAACAGTTCAAACAAAAAAAATTAATCCCAACACATACATTCATTTTCAACACAAATAAATGCACAAATAGGCGTAAAACTAAACTAACCACTAACAAACACATAATTCAAGTAACACTAGGAAAAAGATAATTCAAGTAACACTAAATTCATGCAATAGCAGTAAAATACAATAGCAGTAAGAAATCATAATTGATAAAGAGTTTAAAAAAAATACAATAGCAGTAAGAAATCATAGTCGAAAAATGCAATAGCAGTACAAATTATATTTGAAAACTCCTTCAGGATATGAATTGAATCAGCAAGGAATTAAGTTCACAAGGGGAAATGAAAAAGAGTGCACGATGTGGGAAAGTACGGTCCAAATTTGGAATAAAATAATAGTATGTAGCATTGATAAAGTTAATCAACCAAATAAAAATGTGAAGACAAACATGATTTGCATTGCATTAACCTCCACATCACATTACTAATCAAAGGATTGGAAAGTAAAACATGAACTTTGGTTATGCTAGTGTCAAGTAACCGCTGGTTTCCACTGATTTTCTGAGTAAACAAGCAAGTTCTTGCATGAATTTAAGTTTCTAAAACTTGCCTCCAATTTCAATTAACGTAATACTAGATGAGATTCTTTTCTGTTTTTAGTAACAGTAATGAAACAAAAATTTTCTATTGTACAAAGGTTAAAACTGTTATGCTCTCTAATCCACACACTGAAGTTCATATCCGATAACCTATGTTGCACAGGTTCGGGTATGTACCGGGTACGCAGTATGTATCGGATACAGGGGTACGGCATTTTCGTGAAAACTAGAATACGGGTACGTTACTATATAATAAATATATATTTTTAAAAAAAATTATATGACAAAATATAGCAAAATTGCACAAAAACTAAAGCAAAATTAATGCATAATTGCATAGCATATCACCAAAAAAAAACATGACCAAAATGTCAATAAGGCATAACAGTATAACACAATAGAATCCCAAAAGATACTAATATTGTTCGATCACAAACGGCAGTAGAGAGCAAGAGCAGTACGTCAATAATAAGGTACCCTACAAGTTAATACTAAGGTACTCTACAACCATTGTTTTTATATGAATTTGAGCAGCAGAGAGCCAAGGTCAGTCCTAAGATCCATTTATAATTTCAAGCCTTTTTTGCATTTCGAAGAATATCCAACTTGAGAATTATTGATTTTCACTTTTTGTGCCCATTGACATGATATAAAACTCAAAGAGAGAGAGAGAGAGAGAGAGAAATTGGTATTATTATACAACAAGTCAATAATAAGGTACCCTACAACCCTACCCTATAGAACACCATAGAGAGCAAGAATAAGGTACCCCTGTTCTTGTCGATGGAGGTGGCGGTGGCTGTCCCCGGTCTTGTCGTTGTTGCTGACTCGTGGTGGCAGCGTCCGGTGTCGGTGTGGTGGCGGCGTGGAGTGGTGTGAGTCGGGGTGTGGTTCGGGGTGCGTTATAGTGTGGTACCCATGGTCAAGGCTTCACGCGTGGTGCCGGTCATTATACCTCTGATGCGGGTTATTAGTTTTGAAAGGGTAGTAAAATGCAAAACCCATGGGGACTAAAACTGTTTTTTTTTTTTTTTTACATAGTTCTCCGTTGTTGTTTTTTCCCAAAGAAGAAGTGCTCGCAGATAATCAACGAAAATTGTTCTTCCGATTTTATTTATAAAATTTTTTTTGGATTTTTATTTTGGTCCAATTATACATTTTTTTTTAATTTTTAATAGCGTTTAGTTATTTTTTCGTAAAAATTCCTATTAACACTATCTTTCTTAGTGTTCTAATAATAATGATAGGAGTAATTTTAAAAGGGTATATCAAATTTTCACATTTTCAATTTCTCTTTTTTTTTATCGAAACCATGTGATGTTTGGGCTTCACATTTTTTATGATCCAACTAATGTATCCTGAATCTGCGAACTGTGCGAGTCTTTTACTTAGAGGTATGAATCCTCCCCAAGAATTGTTGTTTCATTGAAACTCGAGTCTTTGACCCGAAAATCTCTAAGCGCAGTCAATTTTCACTGGGCAATCCACTTTGGTTCACATTTTCAATTTCAATAACAAGTTTACACACATTTTTTTAATAAAAGAGAAAAATCTCAAAAAATATTTTATAATTAAGACAATAGAAAGTAATCAATAATAACCACTATATACTGTATAATAATTTAATCAGATAAAGGACATAATTTTTTTAGTTAAAGACAATTGACAAGTTTCTATTTATAAGATCGTATAGGCTCAAAAACTCATAGGCTAAACAGACAGTTCACTAATAACTCATGCCAAAACAGTTTATAAAAATAACCGGTTCTCAACAAAACTACTACTCAATCCAATCTATGTCACATAATCAATGAATCATCATCCGAAATCAAGTACTTACATAAATCCGAAGATTGAAGTTACTTAAACAAGTCAGCCCCACTACTTAATCAGGTGACCCCTCCACTATTTAAACAATTGAACCACACTACTTAATCAAGTGAACCACACTATTTAAACAAGTGAATCCAACTACTTATGTTCCTTAAAGAAGTGAATTTCACTGTTTAAGTTACTTAAACAAGTGAATCTCACAATTTAAGTTAATTAATAATCTAAATCTCACTATTTAAACATAATTTAACTATATTTATAAAGGGGTTGTTGTACCCTTTATAGTTAATCCAATAAAAAAATGACATATGTGCTTACTTATTTACACAAATGCTCCTGCAATATTTCTACAAAACCAACATTTCCAAAATTAAAAATCTTCTTGATCTTTTGTTTGTTCATCCTACGAAACTAATCAATGAATTTAGGAGCACAATGTCCATTGTAATTTAAGCTCTGCCAGGAAGGCTTTCCACTTGAAAAGGGATTATTAATCTCGGGTTTGGGTTTGGATTTCAAGCAGCATAATAATATAGAGAACAGATGAATAATAATATCTTATTGTCATTTAAATTAAGTTTGGTTATTTGTTACACACATTTTTCCCTGTTTGGGAAGATATACAGACATCACCCCACTGCAATCATTAGATTAGAAGGATCAAACACATGTTCTTTCTCACAATTTGAAACATTTGTATTTCCTTTTTTGTCTTGCTTTTTACCTTTGTTACTCCCAGAAAAACTTCTTTCATTTGTTGTCTACTTTTTATCTTGTTTTTTATTTCTTTAAGTTCTTAATATATTAGTTTTTATTTCGTTCATTACCTTAGGGATATATTTGATGTTAACTGGAAAACAACATATTGGTAAACCGTAGAGGTATTAAGTATGTCAACTAAATTTTAAATTTTTATAATTATGAAATACTTTTATTGGTGCTGTTAATTTGGCAAAAATTAACAACTGTGATTTACTAACCGAAAAAAAGAAGTACTCCCTCCGACTTGAAATATAAGCAAAACTAACCAACATTTTTAAATTTTATTTCATTCTTAATATCACTTTCCTAAAACATCTCTAGAAAATTGTTATTTTATTTAATTTTTGTTTCATTCCCAATGCAATTTTCTTAAAATACCTCTATTCTTTTATAAATTTGAGAAAATTAAATACAATCAACTAACCTCCTTAATAAGCGTAAAATTAGTTTGTTTTGCTTATAATTAGAGCCGGAGAGAGTATTTTACTAATCAAGTGACTCCTATTAATATTATTGAGAATCTAAAAAAAATATTAAATAAATAAAAGTGTTTGTGGAAAAAAGTAATTAATGATCATTGAAAATTGGTTTATAGTCTTATAAATAAGAACAAAATAAATGAATTAAACACTACCTGACATTAAACACCCACGCCATAAAAAGAAAAAATGATAAACGGAATTAAAAAAAAAGGGGAACGTCGTCAACTTCTTTAACCGCATGTGTCCAATAACAATTCAACCGGTTGGGAGCAACTGGAGTATACAATCAGAACTGTTCATAACGTGCATCCAAGATCTAACGAATGCTTAAAAAGGCACCATAGGTGCTCCTTTGACTCTGGGCACCATACTATAATTTGCCATGGTTCGGAAGGAGAAGAAAACGAAGTGTAGAAGAAAGGGCAACACTGTAACAGAATTAACGAAGAAGAGAAAGATTTTTAGGTTCAAATTGGATTTTGGACCCCAAAACCTGTTGGGCCGCACCCCACACGTACCCAAACGAATTTTATTTTTATTTTTTGAGTTTTGAATTATGACCCTCGTAGTTGAGATTTTGGCCCCCATTTTTATTTTTTGTGGACAAAATTGTCCTTTGCAGTGTAAAGATTTCCGCTCATAACAAGACGGAAAAATCCCGTATGCAGCAAAACATAAAAAAATTCTATTGCAAAACCAGAAAAATTTCGTTCACAAAGAAACCGGAAAAATTCTGTTTGGCATAGCTTACATGGAAAAATTCCGTCCGGCGTGAAACACATAATTAACCGAATCTAGTACATGCTACTATGCTAGTATACTACTATATAATGTACTCAAAATTTTTTTCTTTTTTTTTTCTAAATTTTTTTAACAAAGATATACTCAAAATATTTTGTTACACAGATTCGTATACAGATTTATTAGAATATGTAAATTTTGAATACAGTTTTTACTCAATATACTTTTTTCAGAATAGAGAGTAAAAAAAAAGTTTAATTCAAATCATAAAAAACTAGTGCATATCATTGAAAAAGAATACACATAAAATATTTATGAATTGACTAGATTTGAAAAAAAAGAAAAAAATTTAACCTCTGTCAGAAAGCACAGTATAAAAAAAATTTTAAAGCCGAATAAAAAAAAAAATATTTGTGAAAATAAAAATACATAGGATATTTTTTAATTGACTAAATTTAAAATGAAAAAAACAGGTAGTAGCATTTTAAGAAAAACTTAGTAGGAGTGCATTAGAACATGTAACTTTGGAATGAACAGAATTTTTCCATTTCTTTATGAACGGAAGTTTTCCGTTTCTTTGTGAACAGATTTTTTTCGTTTTACAATAGATTTTTTTTTTTTACGTTTTGCTGCATACGAGATTTTCCCGTCTTGTTATGAACGGAAATATTTACACTGTAAAGGCAATTTTGTCAACGAAAAATAAAAATGGGGGCCAAAATCTCAACCACGGAGGCCATAATTCAAAACTCATTTTTTTTGTTTTAATTTTGTTTTAATTGTTGGGTGCGTACCCGGTGCTTACCCGGACGCAGTGGCGGAGGATCTCAGGAGCAGGTGGGAGCACCTGCTCCCCCTAAGATTTTATTAACTATATATCAATTCTTTGTATTCTAAACCATTAGTTTTTAACTGGCGCAGCGGCAAAGTAATAGGAGCTAATAGTAGGGCAGTGCGGGTTCTATTCTGGCCATGGACACGTCCATGTATTTTTTCAGTTAATTTTATTTTAAAAAGGTTCAAACAAGTAATTTTTTCAGTTTTACTTGCTTAATTTTATTTTAAAAAAGATGAAAATTTAGAAAAATAAAATGACCACACAGAGGTTCAAACAAGTGATTGGTCAATTATCACTGTGTCATTTGAACAATTTACCTCATTAACACGAAAATTGATTGCCTAACATCATTGAATTTTTGGTCATTGGATCAGTTTTTATGTGCATATGGTGTGTTAATTTAAAAACCCATTAGATGAATCCAATGGCACAAACATTGACTGCACTGACATGCTTTTTGTGATGTTAGAGAATCTGGATCCCATTAACACTATGTGCAAAATTGTAATTAAAAATACTCATAATTTAACTTCTCAAAATTTTTATTTTCTTAAAAATTCAGATAACATTCCTTGTAACACCCCCTGAACTTTTACTCATGCTCTGCCACTGCCCGGACATACCAAACATGTATCCATATCTTATAAGTACTCGATACGGATTCGAGTCCTAAAATAGAGTACCTGCGCAATATAGCTGATAACACATAAACAGGTATAACAAGAGAGTTTTGCACTTGGATAATTCTTAGTAAACAATAACTACAAAGAGAAATGCTACTTTCTAGGAAGCAAAGTTTCCTTAAAAAACCACGAATGACGTGGCATTCTCAATTGTTTCACTGTTGTAAAATTCCTATTCCTAAACGACATTCACGGTTGACTTCCAACATACTAGTCATCAATTGTTTCACTGTTGTTTCTCAGTAATCGATTAATTGCTTAAGTGTAATCGATTAATGAGTTGCATTATATATGAATAGGAGTGGTGTAATCGATTAACTATTGTTGGTGTAATCGATTACATGATTTTCAAATGAATTTAAGAATTTCTATTTTTGAAGGAATAATCGATTACCTTCAGAAAGTAATCGATTACTTCAAGTTTTATTGAAAAACGTGTCAGAATCATTTTGATTATTTTCTGATTTGTTTTTATATAAAAGATTCTGATTAATTTTATAAAATTCGAAAATGATTTTAAATTTGAATTATTTCCTTTTTAGTTTTAAGAATCAAATATTTATTTTATTTCGTAAATCATTTTGATTTTAAAAACTTATTTCAAATCTTATTTTATTTTGTTTTGATTTTGTTTTACTTATTCTAATTTTTTTTTATTCTAAAAGGTTTTTCTATTTTAAAAAGAAATTCACTCCAACATTCAGTTTATCACTTTTTCCTAATCATTCATTCATTCTTTCTGATCATACACGTTTCTCTCTTCTTCTTCTCATATCTTTTGGTTTTCACGTTCATTCTTTTGAAGAACAAAACCTTGTTGGCTGAGTAACTCCTAGAGAAAGTACTTCATTATCATAAGAGCTTATTGTAGAATCTGTGTTTTGAGAACACGATATACTTGTTGTAATCACTCACATCAATTGTTCTAAACCTTAGTGGTAGGGAGAGAATCCCGTAGTTGAATGTTGAGGCGTTCGTAGGGTGATGAACCCTGCTGTGTGATTGAGGCCCCTAGCGAACGGAGGCTCCTAGTAGTGTGCGGGGTGCTCTTGGTTGTAATAGGGTGCAGCTCTATTGCTGGTTATAAGAACTCTCAGGCAGGTCGCTTGGGGACTAAACTAGGCCTTTCGACGGGAAGGCTGAACCAGTATAAAATTCACCGGTGCAAGCTTTTCTATCCCCATCTTGTAACATCCCGAATTCTAATTTCAAGAGTAATTAGAATAGTAATAAGGCTTGGAAATAATAATTATTCATAAGATGATTTAAGGTGATAAATTAGATTTCCTTTTAATGCCGTGAAGGAGTCAGGAAGCAATGCCATCAGAAAAGAAATTTAAAGAAGGCTAAACGAGCGTTAAAATCGGCGTTTTCGGTATTCTAAACACCCTATATTAGGAAATTCAAAATTAAAGATTTAGAGTTCCAAACACAAATTCCACCGTTGGATATAAAGATTGGGATCCTAGGAAGCATGTTGCAAATTTTGAGCAAGATCCAACGGATAACAAAGAAATACGGCATTCATAAAGGTGAAGAAAAATATTAAAATAAATAAATAAAATAAAAAAAAGAAAAAAAAAAAAAGAAAACACAAGGGCCTGGTGCCACCACGGAATGGTGGCTTAATCATGGCCACACGCCTAAAACAAGAAGGCATCAGATATCCATACAAAGGCAACGACATTAGTTTAAAGAAAAACAAAACCCCAACATCATCAGACCACCCTTCTTCGTGTCCCTCTCCCTCGGTTCACATTTTTATTTTCTGTTCCAAATCTCCAACCCACTTCTAGTTCTTTGATCATCAAACTTAGCTATAATCTATATCATCAAGCCAATAAAAATGAGTTAGAAACTCTCCTTGTTTCCTATCCCATTCGGTTCTCTCTCTCCTCGAGACTCACCGACGTCGTTATCGACCGTGATCGCACCGGGCTTGTGTTGGGTACCCCGAGGCTCGAAGCTTTTGCCTTGATCCAGCCGCGATCGTTCTCGCTAGCGAGGAGCAACACCGACCCCGTCATCGTCGCCGAGCCACAACCCAGGTTCTTTTTAAAAGAAAGCCCGAGGTAAGAAGGGTTCGTATTACCTTTATTTAAAAAGTAAATTCTAGGAGTTTATAGTGGTGACTAAGAATAGGGTAATTAAAGAATAAGTTAATGAACCTTAGGGTAGTCCCTGCAAATATAAATGATTTATTTAAATTGATAATGGAATAAATTGGATGTACATAGAATGAGTTCCGAAGAGAATGAATGTGATAGGATATTAAAAGAGTTAATATAAAATGAAAGTGTAGGAAAACACAAAATAAAACCAAGGGAAATTAGTTAAGGGAAATTAGAGAAGCGTGAGAGTAAAAGAGTATAGAGTGTTGATAATAGGCGAAGGGTGTAGAATGAGTTAAAACCAAAGGTGTGGAGGAAGAGGAGTTAAAGTATGAAAGCAATAATAAATCACGGAGTAAACTTAGTTAAGAGTGGTCCGGTAGTAATGAATTCGAAACGAAAATGATAAACTAGAATTCCAAATCCAAGAGGGTAATTGGTAAAAGAATTGAGTGAAAAGATGATAAGACAAATAGAGAGAATGTGAGTATGGTAGTGTAGTAGAATGGAGTTAGAGGTAAACTATAGTAATTAATAAGAAGTATAATGAAAAAGAAAAAGGAAGAGAAGAAGAAAAAGAAAGGGAAAGAAAGGGAAAATAGAAATAATGAAGAGCTAGTAATGAGAATTGAAATATAATGTATATGGCCTAATTAAACAAAGCTAGAGGAGAATGAGAATCATTAGTGAACAGAAAATATTTAAATAGACGAGAATAAAAATAAAGGGGAAATGATATAAAACGACAGGAGGTCGTGAGACCCTGTCACCATGAGATAAACGACAGGAGGTCGTTAGACCCTGCCTCCATGAGATAAACGGCAAGAGGTCGTTAGACCTTGTCACCATGAGATAAACGGCAGGAGGTCGTTAGACCCTGTCACCATGAGATAAACGGCAGGAGGTCGTTAGACCCTGTCACCATGAAATAAGCGGCGGGAGGTCGTTAGACCCCGTCACCATAATATAAAACGGCGGGAGGTCGGTAGACCCTGTCATAATGCTAAGGGAAATTGTGTAGAACCCTGATTGAGGCTACACCTAATGGAAAATGAATAAAGGAAGTAAAAATGGATAATGGAATGGGAATCGAGAAATGAAATAATAAAATGGACAATGGAAATGATATTGGAATTAGAGGAAATAACTAAGGAGAGTAATTATGGAGATGTTAAGTACAAGTGGCTAATGGGAAATGGATAAAGAGTGGAAATGAGAGAATGACAAGAGAACAGGTATCCAACGAATATGAGAATACGTAAAGGACTAAAAGCGATTAATTATATGAATAATGTATACTAAGAATTGGGTAGGCTTAGTTTATTACTATGCCTCTTTTAGGATTTATCTTTTTAAGTTCTGTGTAATGCTACCTTTCTTGCTATATTTTTACAGGTACTGAAGTGGAGCATACATGGGACATGGCCGAGCAGGACGTTCATTCCACTACGTGGAGTGATTATATATATATATATATATATATATATATATATATATAAATATATGTTATTTCGAGTGGACCATTACTTTTGTAAATTATAATGTGGAATTCGTAGTTGCCCTGAACTTGTGCTAATCGGGCGTTAGGATTTATTATAGCTATTAAACTGCTATGGTTTATGTTTTAAATAATTCTGGCTGACAGGTTTTAAGAAGAAAATTTTTGGGAAGTCCGGAAAACAGAGGAAACTCTGCCGGATTTTCGTAAAAACTTTTAAAGAAATTAAGTTTTAAAAAGGAATTTTTGAACACCGATTTTAATAAAACCTAAAATTAACTAATAAAAGTGAGAGTGTTACACATCTCTTTATATTTCTGCATATTTCAATTTTTACGTTTCCGTGCTACTCGAAGTATTTTATCTATCGTTTTCGCGATCCGTTTCAAACACTTAATCTCTCCGTCTCAAAACAATTTTTTAATTTGTAAAGGTTTTTACAATACATTAATAAAACTCGATTCACCCCCCCTCTCGAGATTTTGAGGCCAAAACCAACAATTGGCATCAGAGCTAGTCTCTTGTGTTAAGACTTAACCGTCTCAAGAGTATGGCTTCAAACTCTCTGTTTGGTGGTGAAGGGAGTTCTATTAACCGTCCTCCCATGTTTGATGGGGTAGGGTACGTGTATTGGAAAGTCCATATGAAAATTTTTATTCAAGGAGTCAGATTAAAGGTTTGGGATGCCGTCGTAAATGGTCCCT
The DNA here is from genome assembly GCA_037953625.1 of Crotalaria pallida. Classification (NCBI taxonomy): domain Eukaryota; kingdom Viridiplantae; phylum Streptophyta; class Magnoliopsida; order Fabales; family Fabaceae; genus Crotalaria; species Crotalaria pallida. The sequence goes on along the minus strand of CM075654.1, from coordinate 103,966,437 downwards.
ATGTTCCTACCTATGTGATTAATGGTAACACCGTCGAAAAGCCTATGGCTGAGTGGACGGAGGAGGAGGAACGTAGAGTTATGATGAGTTTTTCAGGATATCAACATGCGAGACAGCACAACAAATGTGGGATACGCTGGAAGTCACGCATGAAGGTACAACTGAAGTAAAGAGATCAAGAATCAACACGCTGACTGGTGAATATGAGTTATTCAGAATGAAAGATGGAGAATCGATTCAAGAGATCCAAAAACGATTCACAATGATTGTAAATCAGCTGACGACATTGGGGAAGAAATTCACCAATGAGGATCTCATCAACAAAGTTTTAAGGTGCTTGGGAAGAGAATGGCAACCCAAAGTGACGACGATTGCTGAATCAAGAAATCTTTCAACTATGATGCTGACAACTCTCTTTGGGAAGTTACAAGAGCACGAAAGTGAATTAAAAAGATTGGCTCAACACGAAGAAGAGAACAAGAAGGTGAAAAGTTTGGCTTTTGAGGCTGAAGCACCAATCACAGAAAGTGACTCGGACAAAGAATTGTTAAATGATGAACACATGGGTCTATTGGTCAAAAAGTTCGGGAAATTTTTTAGAAAGAAAAATTTCAACAGAAGAGACAACTACAAGAGTGGAGGCTCAACCATTACATGTCATGAGTGTGGCAAGCCTGGTCACATCAGAGCAGACTGCTATCAGCTGAAAAAGAAAGAGAATTCAGAAAAAGGCACCTCAAATTCAAAGAAAGGGAAGCAAGCATATTTGTCATGGCTAGACAATGAAGGAAGTTCGGATGAGGATTCAGACGAACAAGAGGAGACCACCAACATATGCTTAATGGCTCACGGAGATGAGGTAACTTCTGAACTAAATTTTTCTTATGATGAATTACAAGAGGCCTTTGAAGAATTGCATGAGGAATCGATGAGGTTATCCTTATTGGTTTCTATAGAAAAGAAAAATTCAGCTTCTCTTTTAGAAAAGAATAAAAACCTTATTAAAGAAAATGAACTTTTGAAAAATCAAAATAAGGAGCTGAAATTGACTTTGAAAAATTCTTCAAACACCTCGAGTAATGACATTAAATTTAAAGCTAGTTCTTCTTCTTGTAAATTCTGCAAGGACCTGGTTAAAGAAGTTGAAGATTTGAAAGAAACCCTTGCAAAATTTATGAAAGGTAGAAATACTTTAAATTTAATGCTAGGGAGACAAAAATGTTTCTTTAATAGAGCGGGTTTAGGATATCAACCCGGTAGGCATCAAAAGAAATTAAGTACCATTTTTGTCCCTGCTAGTAATCATAAGAAACCTTTAATTATTTGTCATATTTGTGGTAAAAAGGGTCATGGTGCACATGAATGCATACACCGAAAAGTGAAGTTCGTTAAACCGAACAATGAAGCTAGAAGGTGGCATGATTTAAACTATGGCTATACTAACGCTCATGGACCCAAAAAGATATGGGTAGCTAAAAAGAAACCTTGAACTCTTTGCTTGTAGGTTACTCCGGAAGAAAGAAAATCATGGTGGTACTTGGACAGCGAATGCTCAAAACATATGACTGGAGATAAATCTAAATTCTCGCATCTTGTGCTAAAGGACCAAGGACATGTGACTTTCAGAGATAACAATCAAGGAAAGATTCTCGGAGTCGGTAAAATTGGTACACCTCCTAACCCTTGTATTGAAAATGTCTTACATGTTGAGGGCCTAAAACACAATCTGCTAAGTATTAGTCAGTTGTGTGATAAGGGCAATAGGGTTATTTTTGATTCTGATAGATGTATTATCGAGGGTAAAATTGATAATCTTATTAAGCTAATTGCTCGCAGGATAAACAATGTTTATGTAATTGATTTTAACTCAATACCCTCAAATGATGCAAAATGTTTATTAAGTAAAGAGGATGAATCGTGGCTATGGCATCGTAGAATAGGTCACATCCACATGGTTCATTTAAATAAAATTTCTTCTAAAAACTTAGTAGTTGGTCTGCCAAAGCAAAATTTTTCTATTTCTTAAAAATGTGATCCTTGTTCTAAATCAAAACTCACAAGGGCATCTTTTCCTTCTAAAAATCTTGTTTCAACTCAAAGGCCCTTGGAAATTTTACATATGGATCTTTTTGGACCATGTCAAACAAAAAGCTTTGGTGGCAACTATTATTGTTTAGTTGTGGTGGATGACTATTCTAGGTATACATGGATGCTTTTTCTTACTCATAAAAATGACGCATTTCATGAATTCAAAAAGCTAGCTAAGATTATTCAAAACCAATTGCATTCGAGCATTGCATCCATTAAAACTGATCATGGTGGAGAATTTGAAAATTACCTTTTTGAAAAATTTTGCGAAAAACATGGAATTAAGCATTATTTTTCAGCTCCAAGAACTCCTGAGCAAAACGGGGTTGTGGAGAGGAAAAATCGTTCATTAAAAGAGCTTTCAAGAACAATGCTTAATGACATGAATTTGCCTGCATACTTTTGGGCCGATGCAGTGAGTACAACTTGTTATGTTATGAACCGTGTTTTAATAAGGCCTATTTTAAAGAAAACCCCCTATGAGCTGTACAAGGGGAGAAAACGAAATATTTCCTATTTTCGTGTTTTTGGATGTAAATGTTATGTGCATAATAATGGTAGAGAAAATCTAGGAAGTTTTGAGGCTAGAGCTGATGAGGGCATATTCCTTGGATATTCTGTTTCGAGCAAAGCATATAGGATTTACAATAAATCTCGTAATACTATTGAAGAATCTATTCATGTATCATTTGATGAATCTGATCCCAGAAAGTTGGGAAAGGTATCTGCTAATGACATTTCAGGTATTTTATTCATTGATGAGGATGAGGAGCAAAATGCTAAAGGAAAGGATCATTTCGAAAGCAAGGCAAAATCAGTTGAATCAGTTGAGGAGAAAAATCAAGAACAATCCTTGGAGCTCAACGCTGATCTGCCTAAGGAATGGAGAACATCAAGACACCATCCCATTGATCAAATCATCGGTGACATCACAAAAGGTGTAAGTACTCGCAATTCTATTAGCAATCTATGTAACTACTTCGCATTTGTTTCTCAAGTGGAGCCAAAGAATATTTCTGAGGCTACGCTTGATGAGCATTGGCTTTTGGCAATGTGTAACACTCTCCTAAATATTTAATTAAATTGAGTTTTATAAAAATATGGACTTGAAAATTTCGATAAAAATCCGGCAGAGTTTCCTCTGTTTTTCGGGTTTCCAAAAATTTAGATTTTTCACCTGTCAAGCCAGTACAGTTTAGAAATTATTTATACACATACTAGTTTAATTTTCATGCCCTGCTAATCAAATAAAACATATTCAGGGCTTGCACGAATGAAATATAACAAACTAAAAGAAGATTAAATTTTAACATAATAAACAACTCTCTCTTCTAATTAATTTTACAACACTCCACGGGGTGGAGTGTAGTCCTGCTCGGCCAATAGTATTGCAAGCTCAAACCTCAGTACCTGTGGAAATAGTAAGGAGTCAGTATTACACATAAAATGGGGAAGCAGTTTCCAATTACGACATAATGCTATACCAAGCCATACACATTTAACAATTCAATAACAATATAATAAAGCTCAAGAAATCACAATTCATTATCAAAGTATTCCATTGGTTTCTCAAGTCAATCTTGCCTATTCATTCCTATACATCATTTTCATAAAGTCTTTTATTCCTTACACCTTAATCATATTCATAATTCTTTTCAATCTGTCCCTGGTCACGACCTACTGCGTCTGCACTCCTGTGCACTCACGTCTTACTGCGTCCGGGTATATTTTTCATTCTCCCCTGGTCACGACCTACTGCGTCTGCACTCCTGTGCACTCACGTCTTACTGCGTCCGGGTATATTTTTCATTCTCATTTTTCTTTATTAACCTTTCCTCTTACTCATATTAACCATTTCATTTTCCAGAAAAACCACTTAATTTCTTATCAAGTAAATTACTCAAAATTAATCACCACATTACACATTTGCATCATCAACTCATCACAAACATATCTCATAAGTTAATTAGCATCTATTAAACAACTTTATTAATACCGTCACCGTTATCCTTAATTTCCATTCTTTGCCTTGGTTTTTATAATAAAATCATATCTCATTCATTTAGCAAAATAAGCACTTTAAATTATAATCATCACCAAGTCACAAGTTTATATACCAAATATTAAAATGAAGCTTATCATCATCTAATTATTTTCCCTATGTCACAAGCTCTAATTATTAACTACCCTATGGTATAACCACCTAAACTAACACGTAACTCTTAGTACCCATTATATACATATTGTAAACTAAACCCCAGAGTAAGGTAATACTCACTATAACCCACTCCTTACCTTGCTTTTCCTTAGACACTTCCATTTTGCACGATAACGTCCGATCATACCAGGGTCCATTGCCTACGCGCAGTGACAGGTTCTAGAGCTTCTTCGTCGTCTAGCCATATTATATAAATCAAAGAACAGTCAAAATAACGCACTAAGGACCAAACAAGCGCGATAATAAGACGATCACCTAAACCTTGATTGAAAACGTTATAAAACATAATTCTTTTTTTTAGTTATACGCAATAAGCTCGCGAAGTATTAAAATAGAGATCTTTCGGGGTTAACTAAAAACAAGTTTTAGAGATAAATTAATAACTAATAGCGGCGACAAAACCCTCGATTATAGTTCGTAAACCAAGGTTAACCAAGTTTAGAATGAGAGTCAAGGTCTTCACAAAATAGTTTGGTTTCTCATTGAAAAGATATTAACTTTCAACTACTTTAAACATTAAAAATACGCTGAGATCACATAGTTTTAACTTCAATTCCCAAAAATCGCTTAAACACTAATAATTCCTTATTGAAAACACTTTAACTTTCGAAACTACATGTTTATCAAAAATAATTTAGAATCAAATAGCTTTAATCACGATTCACAAAGTCAAATGCATATGATACTTGACAGTATGAATTCCGAATTGAAAGAGAGTGTCCTTTGATAGAAAATAAGTCTAAACTAATTTCCAAAGTCCAAATAGGTACACTCCCCTTCAATTTGGAATTAAAGCTCAAGGTTTAAACTTAATACGAAATCATTATACAATGAAATTTCAAAAACTATAATAGGGTTCCAAAACACTAACTTCCCAAAATAATCCAACACTTTATAATTATCACAAATAACATTAAAATTAGTAATATTAAAATTGAAACACAACATAGAGTAATTAAAAAGGTATTAGGAATATACCCTCAAATATGGTTTTTGAAACCACCGAGGGGATTTACTTGGTTTCCTTGCTCCACTCTAATCTGGTTCGAAGCACGGTCACGATAACGGTGACGGTAACGACGATACCGGCGTCGGTTCGGTTCAGATCCCCCCGTCGGTTCGGTTCAGATCCCGTCCGCAACAAACACAGCAGCGACAACACCCTCATCACTGCACCCCATGGCTGAGACGGGGCGGATCCGTGACCGGAGGGAGGTGACGGCGCGGCGGTCTTCTCCTTGCAGCAGCGGCCAGGAACAACCATCTACAGCGACGACGGTTCGTTCTTTACCATGGAGGAGCGCGCAAGAAGGCGCGTGGCTTGAGGGGCGACAGCGACACCGTCGAGCGGCGGTTTCGGAAGAGCAAACGAGAGAGAGAACAGGACCAAGAGAGAGAGTGTTCGTGAGTGAGAGAGCAAGAGAGAGATGTGCCTGCGATGGCGAGCTGCAGCGGCGACTACGGAGGACCGAAGGAAGGTGAGAGAAAGCTCGAGTATTGAGAGAGAATTGGGGGTTAGAACGGAGAAGAAGAATATTGAAGGGGAAGGGGGGTGGCGGCTCCAATTGGCAAAGAGGAAGAATAGGGTACACAGCACACACACACTTGCTCGTTTCTTTTTTCTTTTTAATATACTCTTGTTTATTTGTTTAATAATTATAGTAAATAGAAATCAATTTTATTTTTAAGAGTATCTAAAAATAGAATTCAGTCTTCAAATCAATTAAGTAAATATATTTTTAAGAATGTCCTAGAGTCAAATATTTAAAAACACAACATAATTCATTGTTGAATATATATAAAGATTATGTAAAGTATTTAAAACGTTAACCATTATTTTAATATGATAATTTTTCTCTAAAATAATTAACTTTAAATATAATTAGATACTCTTTCATAATTAACATAATGTATTTTTATGAAATACCCAACCACTAAATGATCGATTTCAAGAAACAAATATTTAATTCATTAAAACTTGTAATTATATTAGGGATTAAAATTAGGGATGTTACACAATGCAAGAGGAATTAAACCAGTTCGAAAGAAATCAGGTGTGGGAACTTGTTCATAGGCCTGAGTCTCATCCGATTATTGGAACTAAGTGGATTTATAAAAATAAACTTGATGAGGCTGGTTTAATTGTTCGAAACAAAGCTAGGTTAGTTTCACAAGGTTACAACCAGGAAGAGGGGATAGATTATGAGGAAACATTTGCCCCTGTTGCTAGGTTGGAAGCCATTAGACTGCTTTTAGCTTTTGCATGCATTTTAGATTTTAAATTATATCAAATGGACGTAAAGAGTGCCTTTCTTAATGGTTTTATAAACGAAGAAGTTTATGTGTGTCAACCTCCCGGCTTTGAAAGTTATGAACACCCGGATTATGTTTTTAAATTGAAAAAGGCTTTGTACGGACTCAAACAAGCTCCTAGAGCGTGGTATGACCGTCTTAGCAAATTTTTATTAGAAAATAATTTTGAAAGAGGGAAGGTTGATAACACACTTTTTATTAAAAAGAAAGGAAAGGTCATTCTTTTAGTTCAAATTTATGTAGATGATATTATTTTTGGTGCTACTAATGAAACCCTTTGCAAGGATTTTTCGAGTATGATGCAGGAAGAGTTCGAGATGTCTATGATGGGCGAGCTGAACTTTTTCCTGGGATTGCAAATAAAACAAGCAAAGGATGTGATTTTCATTAGCCAAACAAAGTACTGCAAGGAATTATTGAAACGATTTGGCATGGATAAGGCCAAGGCAGTAGCAACATCGATAAGCACATCTTGCTATTTGGACAAAGATGAAGGAGGTAAATCCGTAAAATCACTAAATATCGAGGTATAATCGGATCCCTTCTCTATTTAACGGCAAGTAGGCTGGATATAATGTTTAGTGTTTGTTTATGTGCTCGTTTTCAATCGAATCCAAAAGAAACGCACATGGTTGCTGCCAAACGTATAATGAAATATCTGTCTGGCACAACTGATATGGGTTTATGGTACCCCAAAGGTTCTTCATGTAATCTTGTTGGGTATTCTGATTCTGACTTTGCTGGCTGCAAAGTAGATAGAAAAAGCACTAGCGGCACTTGTCATCTTCTTGGCAATTCTTTGGTATCATGGGCTAGCAAGAAACAGTCTAGTGTAGCCCTATCTACAGCTGAGGCTGAATATGTCACCGCGGGTAGCTGTTGTGCGCAAATCTTATGGTTGAAACAGCAACTCCTAGACTTCGGTGTAAGTCTAGATCACATTCCCATAAAATGTGATAATACCAATGCTATTAGTATTACCAAAAACCCAGTGCAACATTCTCGCTCTAAGCATATAGAGATTCGACACCATTTTATTCATGATCATATTCAAAAGGGTGATTGTATTATTGAGTATGTTGATACTTCGTGGCAATTAGCTGATATCTTTACGAAACCGCTTCCAAAAGAAAATTTCTTTTTCATTCGTAGAGAAATTGGTTTAACTTCTGCCTCTCACCTCTTTTGAGTATGTGATTTTGTTTATCTCTCTTGTTATTATGGATGCGTCTTCTCAGTGTTTCAGGGGGAGATAGCACATCTTTTTGATGATTACAAAAGGGGGAGAGATATTCTGATATTTTGGTTAATTCATACAGCAGGAGAGATACTCGGAAGATGCAAATTTTCTGAAGTGATATATTTTATTTATGCATCTATCCAGGGGGAGATAATATGAATTATTATATTTCTTGTATTTATTGTTCTAAGGAAGGTTATTGTTATATATATATATGTGTGTGTGTGTGTGTGTTTTTGCTTGTATAACACTTGTGATGCAAATAGTAAAGAGCATATCAGAATCGTTGTTTGTCATCATCAAAAAGGGGGAATGTTGGAAGTCAAGCTAGTGTTGGAAGGCATGCTTCAAACTCTCTTATGGACTTCAAGTATAATTCAAGATGTTGTTTTGATGATAACAAGCCAACTCAAGATCAAGCTCACAAGTGTCATTCATATTCAAGATTGAAGACTCAAGCAAGGCATAGTTTAGAAACCTTCTCCTTAGATCATTTGTAAGGTAATGGAGTTCTATTCCTTTAGAGTTTACAAAAGCCAATAAGTTTTTCATTTTAAAGAGAGAAGAAGAAAAATGTGTTTTTCATGAAAAAGTGTTTTCTGCATGAAAAAGTGTTTTCTGCATGAAAAAGTGTTTTCTGCATTAATCTTTGTGAAAATACTTGATGTTACAAAACTCTGTATATTTTTATGTATGCAAGACAGAGTAATCGATTACCTGCTCAAGATAATCGATTAACTTTGTTGCATCATAGAAAAATCAGAGAGGTTGTAATCGATTAAATGAATCTTGTTAATCAATTACTTTTTTATGAGAGTAATCGATTACCTGGCTCAAGTAATCGATTATAATTGTTACATCATATATTTTTCAGAGGCTTAGTAATCGATTACAAGCTCTGTAGTAATCGATTACATGATGTTGCATCATATGCATATCAGAGGCTCAGTAATCGATTAATTGCTTAAGTGTAATCGATTAATGAGTTGCATCATATATGAACAGGAGTGGTGTAATCGATTAACTATTGTTGGTGTAATCGATTACATGGTTTTCAAATGAATTTAAGAATTTCTATTTTTGAAGGAATAATCGATTACCTTCAGAAAGAAATCGATTACTTCAAGTTTTATTGAAAAACGTGTCAGAATCATTTTGATTATTTCCTGATTTGTTTTTATATAAAAGATTCTGATTTATTTTATAAAATTCGAAAATGATTTTAAATTTGAATTATTTCCTTTTTAGTTTTAAGAATCAAATCTTTGTTTTATTTCGTAAATCATTTTGATTTTAAAAACTTATTTCAAATCTTATTTTATTTTGTTTTGATTTTGTTTTACTTATTCTAATTTTTTTTATTCTAAAAGGTTTTTCTATTTTAAAAAGAAATTCACTCCAACATTCAGTTGATCACTTTTTCCAAATCATTCATTCATTCTTTCTGATCATACACGTTTCTCTCTTCTTCTTCTCATATCTTCTGGTTTTCACGTTCATTCTTTTGAAGAACAAAACCTTGTTGGCTGAGTAACTCCTAGAGAAAGTACTTCATTATCATAAGAGCTTATTGTAGAATCTGTGTTTTGAGAACACGATATACTTGTTGTAATCACTCACATCAATTGTTCTAAACCTTAGTGGTAGGGAGAGAATCCCGTAGTTGAACGTTGAGGCGTTCGTAGGGTGAGGAACCCTGCTGTGTGATTGAGGCCCCTAGCGAACGGAGGTTCCTAGTAGTGTGCGGGGGGTGCTCTTGGTTGTAATAGGGTGCGGCTCTATTGCTGGTTATAAGAACTCTCAGGCGGGTCGCTTGGGGACTGGACTAGGCCTTTCGACGGGAAGGCTGAACCAGTATAAAATTCACCGGTGCAAGCTTTTCTATCCCTATCTCTTTATATTTCTGCATATTTCAATTTTTACGTTTCCGCGCTACTCGAATTATTTTATCTATTGTTTTCGCGATCCGTTTCAAACACTTAATCTCTCCGTCTCAAAACAATTTTTTAATTTGTAAAGGTTTTTACAATACATTAATAAAACTCGATTCACCCCCCTCTCGAGATTTTGAGGCCAAAACCAACATAGTGGTCCTGAGATCTGAGTGAGATCAGGGGTTTATGTGTGACGGTAATGGAATGTTTCTGAATATCCAGTTGGGATATCCAGGTTCTCCCTCTGTCAACTACGAGTGTGTGCTGAGCGTCAACATAGGGATAAGAAAACCTTACCTGACCCTAAGGCATGAGGATGCCTTTTATAGGGTGTGTGGGTATAGGCCTGTGGTGAGGCCCGTTAGGGTTACCGCGCTGACGTCAGGTCCTATAAATATCTGATAAATATCTGTGGTTGTCTAGGAGATAGACTGCACAGTATTGTGTACCAGGGGACCTGTGGACAGCCAGTTGGTCTCATGTCTAGCTCGTATTAAGGATGTATGGCTCGACCTGTATGGCGTCCCGAGGTCGGTTGAATGCCTACCCATCCCTAGTTGATCACGATCAGAAATAATACGGGAAGGTACTCCATGCAGTCGTATTACTTCCTTGATGTAAATCTGGGTGAGCTTTTCCAAAGAATAACGCATATTCACCGGAATGAAATGTGCCGACTTCGTCAAACGAACCACTATTACCCAGAATGCATCGTGGTTCGCAACTGTCCTTGGTAATCCTGATACAAAGTCCATAGAAATACTATCCCATTTCCACTGAGGGATATCCAAGGGTTGCAATTTTCCTCCAGGTTTCTGATGCTCTACCTTAACCTTTTGGCAAGTTAAACAAAATGCTACATATTCCGCCACATCCTTCTTTAGACCCGACCACCAAAACATCTTCTTCTAATCCTGATACATTTTAGTTGACCCAAGGTGAATACTCATCTGACTTTTGTGTGCTTCATCCAGGGTTAATCTCCTAACTTTTGAATTTCTCGGTATGCAAATTCTTGTTTTGAAACGAAGAATTCCATCCGATCCTTCTGAAAAGTTAGGCTCCTTTTCTTCAATCATCAATTTCCTCTTCTCCTTTAACTCCTCATCTTCTTGTTGCAATTCATGAATTCGAGTCAGGAATTCATTGGAGATTTGCAACATACCCATCTTAATACTGGTTGGTTCCACTTGCATCACCAAACTCAGACCTGAAATTCTTCAATCAAAGCTGCTTCTTTAATCATCATTGAGCTTATATGAATCACTTTCCAACTCAGAGCATCTGCCACAACATTGGCCTCGCCGGGGTGGTAACGAAGCTCAAAGTCATAATCCTTTAAAGTCTCCATCCACCGACGCTGCCTCATATTTAACTCCTTCTGATCAAACAAGTATTTCAAACTCTTATGGTCACTAAACACCCTGAACGTAGTGCCATAGAGATGATGCCTCCAAATTTTTAAAGCGAAAACTATAGCAGCAAGTTCCAGGTCATGGGTGGGATAATTCACCTCATGAATCTTCAATTGACGGGATGCGTACGCCACAAACTTTCCTTCTTGCATCAATACACATCCGAGCCCTTGTTTTGATGCATCACAATATACCTCATACTCCTTATGAGGATCAGGTAAGATTAACACAGGTGATGACGTTAATCTTTCCTTCAGCAACTAAAAACTCCTCTCGCACTTCTCATTCCATAAGAATGGTTGATCCTTTCAAGTTAACTTAGTGAGTGGAAGTGCGATCTTAGAGAATCCTTTCAATGAATCTCCGATAATAGCCAACCAATCCTAAGAAACTCCGAACTTCAGTGACTGACTTAGGTGGATCCCATTGCAGAACTGAATCTACTTTAGTTGGATCTACCGCTATGCCTTCCTCTGAGATGACATGTCCCAGAAATTTAACTTCTCTTAACCAGAACTCACACTTGGAGAGTTTGTCATAGAGTTGCATCTCCTTTAGAATCTTCAATACTATTTTGAGATGTTCAGCATGCTCTTCCAGATTCTTGGAATAGATCAAGATGTCATCAATGAACACCACTACAAATGAATCCAGATATGGTCTAAAAATCCGGTTCATATAGTCCATGAAAATAGCTGGGGCATTAGTCAATCCGAACGACATTACGACATACTCATAATGTCCGTATCGTGATCGAAATGTGGTCTTAGAGATGTCTTCTTCTCTAATCCTGATCTGATGGTATCCCGACCTCAAATCAATCTTTGAAAATACTGAGGCTCCTCGAACCTGATCTATAAGATCATCAATTCTTGGCAACGGATACTTATTCTTAATAGTAACATTGTTCAACTGCCTATAATCAACGCACATCCTCAAGCTTCCATCTTTCTTCTTCACAAATAAAACTGGGGCTCCCCATGGCGATACACTTGTTCTAATAAGTTGCTTCTGCAATAACTCTTCGATCTGCTTCTTTAACTCAGCCATTTCTGGTGGTGCCATTCTATAAGGAGCGATAGAAATGGGACCAGTTCCCAGAATCAAATCAATCCCAAACTCAATCTCCCTTCTTGGTGGTAATCCTGGCAGTTCCTCAGGAAATACTTTTGGGAAATCCCGAACAACAGGAATTTCATCAATAGACTTCTCCCCTTCTTCAATTCCAATGGTGGAGAACATACAAAGGTATTCTTTGGGAACAGGGTTCTTATAGAGAATTGTCTTTTTATCGCAATCGATGATCACTTGGTTCCTCATCATCCAATCCATTCCCAAGATCACATCCTATTGTGATAACGGTAGACAGATCAAGTCTACTCGGGTAACTTTATGTAATACCTCAACACAGCAATTAAGGCATACCTTTGAAGCTACTACAGGAAAATTAGTAGGGGTTTCTACTCTAAGATTGTAAGGTGAATCGAATACAGGAAACTTTAAGCGATTCACGCATTCAAAAGAAATGAATGAATGGGTAGCTCCAGAATCAAATAAAATTATACAAGGTTGACCATTAAGCAGATGATTACCTTGCACAAGTTCAGGAGTCTGATTAGCTTCAACACCACTGAGAGTTAAAACCCGACCTTGAATCACGGGTTTATCTGCAGGTCCTTTTGGGTTGCTCTTTGGTGGTTCCTTGCAATCACGGGAGAAATGACCAGGCTTCCCACAATTGAAGCATCCACTTGTAGTCCAACGGAATTTTCCAAAATGATGACGCTTACACTTCTCATAATAGGGAGCATTATTGTGAGAATTGTTTCAGTCACCGGTTGTCACCTTGCCATTTCCCCGATTCTTGTGGGAATAGGGACCCTTATGGCGATGATCATATCCTTTTCGCCTTTGCGGTCCATACCCTTGTTGCTCTTTCTTCACCTCTTGCACTTGCAATACCTCTGCTTTCTTATCATCCTCATACATCCTACACATATGTACAAGCATAGGAAAGCTTTGAATTCTTTGATAACTGAATACTAACTTCAACTCAGGCCTCAGTCCTCCTTCAAACTTAATACACTTACTCCTTTCATCAGGGTTTAACTGATAATAAGGAGAATACTTCAACAATTCTTCAAATTTAGCGGCATACTCGCCCACACTCATACTGCCTTGCTTAAGTTATAGAAACTCAACCTCCTTTTTCCTTCTCAAATCCTCTGGGAAATACTTATTCAAAAATTTCTCCATAAATATTCCCCATGTTATTTCTCTTCCTTCAAAGGTCAATAACTGGACAATATGATTCCACCAGTGCTTAGCTTCCCCTTCTAACATGTAGATAGCATAAGCTACCTTCTGAGCATCAGTGCATTCCAGAGTTCTAAAGATCTTGTCCATTTCCATGATCCATTTGTTAGCTTCTTCAGGCTTATACCCTCCTTCAAACTTTGAGGGATTGCAACTTCTGAACTCGGATAAGGTCTTAACCTCAGCAGCTGCCACATTAACCGGTGGCGGATTAGCTTGCTGATGTTGGTGTTGCTGCATATTTTCCAATACTGCAGTGATCCTTTCCAACATATCATTCGTATGGTCTCTATATCGCGCTGCCATAGTAGACCTGCACTATGGACTTAGGTCATTTAAGGTCTAACGAAATTACCACTTAACTATCTAATCTAGCTTAAACAAAGCATTAACAAGACTTAAATTGCTCAAAGATAATTAATAAAAAGGGAACATTACTCATGCGGAGAACCATTCAGTTGAATCAAGCTTCCAAGGATCAAGAATCAGGACCATTTGCTCTGATACCGTAACACCTTATCTTAATTAATACTCTAATTACCCCGATTGATTTAGTGACTTGAAAGTTTTCTTTTTAAAACTCTTAGTTGTTTACAATACTTGTAAAAATCTCCTTAAAATCGGACGGAGTTTACTTTGTTTTATGGACATTCCAAAAATATGAGTTTGCCTTGAAAACCTGTAATAATATTTTCATATAATCAACAGTATGCCAGCAGGGCAAAATATAATATAGTGCATCTCAATACATCATTTCCAAAATAATAAACAGGTTATAAAATAGTTTTGTCCCCAAAAGATAATACATCGCATATATATACATCAAAAGTCAAATTTTGAATCCTCGGACCAACATATTATCACCCCCTAATATTTACACTCCACGTTGTGGAGTGTGCCCCTGCTCGGCCACAACTAGTGCATGCTCCGCTTCAGTACTTGTAAAAAAATGGCAAGAAGGGTAACATTACACAGAACTTAGAAATATAGCTTCTACAAAAGCATAGTAACAGACCAAGGTCCTACACTATGCCCTAGCACCCAATTCATGTACTAATCTCCTTTCCTTTTTATTCGTCTCAATCTTTCTTGTCTTTTCATTTCATACTTTCCATATGCCTCTCTAACCATTTCATTCTTTTCTTATCTTTCACTCACCTTTCGGTGGGTCCTACTATCATTTAATCACACACCACAAGGGCGGGTCCTATTTACATACTACACACTCCAACTTGGAGGGTCCATACACATACATATTCACGCTCCCTTAAGGAGGGTCCATTATTCACATATATTCATCATATTCACATATATTCATCATATTCACATATATTCACACTCCCTACGGGAGGTTCCATTATTCACACTCCATTATGGAGGGTCCATTTATATACACGTTCCGTTATGAAGGGTCCATTTATATACACGCTCCCTTATGGAGGGTCCATATATATACTTTCACGCTCCACTTAGGGAGGGTCCATTTACATACACGCTCTGTTATGGAGGGTCCATTTATATACACGCTCCTCTATGGAGGGTCCATTTATATATTTTCACACTCCACTTAGGGAGGGTCCTTATAAATTATGCATATTCTCACTTCCATTAGAAGGGTCATTCAAACACATTCACATATTCGCACTCCCTTGTAGGAGGGTCTTATATACATACACTATCATACACATCATAAATTCATCTTTTCACATTCTTATATCCACTCACCTAGATAGGTGGGCCCTTTTCACATTATCAATATAGTTCCCTTGTCCAATTATTACACTCATTACTATTCCATTCATTATCTAATTTCCTTTCAATTCCATTCTATGCTCCAGATTTCCTAACATATTCATTTATCAATCGCATTATTCCTTATCATCATTCAAATCAAGTCATTCTCTACAACAATGGTCATTTTCATTTAGCACACCTTCTGTAACACCCCGATTTAACAACTTGAAAATATAATTTCTTTAATTAATGTAGTGAAAATTTGGGCCAATTTTTTTTTTTATAACATAACATGGACATGGATAAGAGAATCTCCAAGTTCCAAAATCTTTTATCAAGATAATTTGAAATATAAATTTGATTCTCATATCACACGTATTACTTCAAGTTCCAAACCGAGATGTTACGAAACATCGCACTTTGAAACTTGCTTTCACAAATCACATTTAAAAGCCCATCTCTTTTATGTTTAACCAGAGAACTTAATATTGATTATCCAGCTTTATAAAACATCTTTCGGGTGCACATGTGGATGCAGCTAATAATGTCTAAGTACCTGGTAAGGGAGTACAATACTTGAACATAGATACTATGACAGTAGACCTCCGTCCAACGCAATGCTCCTCAGAAGGGTCGAATCATCAACCATCGAGTCCTCGAGCCGAGCTTGACCTTCTTCTCTTTCGAGACTCCACCTCGGTCTTGTCTTCGTAGGCCGTCACTTGAAGCGCCAACTCCCAAGATAACTTACTTTCTCTGTCACCTGTGGACATCATCACAGAAGTCCACAGGGAAGGGGGAAGACAGAGAGAGTAAGCATTCCAAACGACGTATCGTCGACGGTGTGAGTTTACGATAGGCAAAATGTTAAGACAATACAAGCATACAACATTACATATTCACAGCACAACAATACAATATAAATACAACACAACAAGATAACATATTTGTTTCATCACCTTCATAATTAGGTTCATCATACGTTAATCATTCATTAACATAAGCTTACTTTCGTTTATCGGTATCGTTAGTCTCTTCACGACGTATAATTCTTTCTTTCTCACGTGCTTTTCTCAAACACCTCTTACAAATCTTTCACTTACGGGGATCTCTTGTTCAATTTATCTCATGGAATCAAAATCTCTTAGCTCATATTTCTTGAGTCCATAATATCGGGAATTCAGGCTTTATGGTTTGGGTCTACATCTCCTCGGGATCCATCCACCTAGTCGGAAGCAATCAGGAGTACAGGATCTCTAACCACATCGGCCTTTTACGGATGGCAAATAAATAATGTCTCGAGAAAAAGGGCACATCCAACCGTGTTCGAGCATCCCTCTCACTGATCTAGATTTAGTCAACGGGGGTGTCAGTCATCCGTCTAGTGATCGTGTGGTACTTCGTCCACACCCTTGGGTGACCAGCTCCGACCGGTTCAGCCAGGGCCCCTATGGTTTTTCCCACCTAGACAGACTTCTCAAGGCTTCTTGACGAATCACCGTCATTGCCGCCCCCTATCTTAATCATCCAGCTGAACACCACAAGGGTAATTCAGGTGTATCTTCCTCTCCACTACTTCGGATTAGGGTTCTAAGTCGTGAGGTTATACTCGTTTGTCCTAACGTCGACCCATCCTAAGTCATCTCCGTCATACAGCTCCGACCATTTGCGGAATGCTTCTGTGGGACTCGACCAATACGTTTGATGGGCACCGACCCATCCTGAATCACTTTCGGCATACGGCTCCGACCATATGCGAGATATCATAATTATTCTGACAGGCTCCGACCCATTCAGAACCAACTTCGGCATATAGCTCCGATTATATGCTGGATATCAATAATCATTCTGACGGGCTCCGACCCACTCAGAATCACCTTCTGCATATAGCTCCGACCATATGCAGGATATCAATCAATCCGTGATAGATAGGCTCCGACCTATCTTAACTCACTCTCATCATATGGCTACGACCATATGGAAACTATCTCAACATATGGCTACGACCATATGGAAGCTATCTCTTCATATGGCTACGACCATATGGAAACTATCTCAACATATGGCTACGACCATATGGAAACTGTCTTAGTAGAATTCGGCAATCATTGCGTCCGTGTCCAAAGGCATCGTCGTCCATTTGCTAATCCCTTAGTCGTGTTGTCAGCTCGATCCACGTGCTCGGCGCATCAGCATCATCCGGTTCCGTAGCGTGTCTCATCCGTTAGAGTTCCGTTCTATTCTTTGGGGGATTTTTTATAGTTTTCTAATGTCTTTAGTATTCTTATATTATATCGCGGGATGATGCATAATGCTCATGCAATGACAATATAAGTAATATATCTCAACATAAACAAATATATCAATCAATCAATACAATGTAATGGTATAGGTCTGAGTCTTCGCATACCACGATACAAACAAGGCACACAATTTATCGGGTATACTACTAGCTACGATAGACCTTTACTCCGACTTTGAGAGAGTACGGAGTGTCCTAATAGATCACCTAAGTACCACGGTGTCTTAGGGAAGCTTCTCTCTCACTCAACTCCAGCAAATACTTTGTCCGAAATCGTTGCGGGCCCTCCCAACTGTCAGCTGCTCCAGGTTCTTGACTTATACGCACCTTATACTAGATAGGAGACACTAACGTTACTAGTCTATCCAAATGATCGTCATACCTAAAATCAAAGCGCGTTTTCGAAAACTCCTTTCACTTCTTGTCGAAAAATCGTAAAACGTCAAGATTTTTCTCAAATCAAAAATCCAAATTTCACTATACTTTAAATACTTTGAAATCATTATAAGAAATCAATGAAATCATTTTAAATAAATGGATCGGTTGCTGGTCCGTCTTGGACAGCAGCTCGCTCGATCCCGAAAACATCGAGTAACGTCACTTTTGAAATCCAACTTTTCTTAAATCACGTACCATTTAAAATTTAAACTTTAAAACCGACCAAACACATTTTCAGGATTGAAAAACAATTTAAATAAAAACTGGACAGCAAAGATGCTAGCCCATAAAACACTCTTTAGAAAATCCGAAAACATTGTAAAATCGCATTTTTCAAACCAACTTTATCTTATATTAAATACTCATAAAAACTCAACTTCAAAGCACTTTGAAAACATTTTTAAATAAGAAATACAACTTAGAAAAACTCTGGACAGCATCATATTCTAAGTCTCAAATTCATTTTCTATTGTCCAAAACCAATTTAAATCCATAACCAAGCTAAGTATCTTGAGAACAATTAAATAAACACTTTGATCAACAATTTCTCAATCACACAAAGTAGTTAAACTTATAGGCACATACAAACCAAATTATAATCATATAAACACTTTGAATAAATGAATTGGTTGTTGTCCATTCCGGACAGCCACAACCAAGATTCGAAAACACCGAAAAATCGTTCTTTAATTTCTTTAACACTCCATGTTAAAATGAACATTTGAAATGATTTATTTTCAAACATAACACCATGAAATCGAATAGAGCAGCAACCAGTAAGTCCAATACTTTTTCAAATAACCAAATTCTTTTCAAAAACCGATCAATTTCAAAAGACCAATTACAACATCGTAACTTATTAAATAACTCATTTTCCTTCACTTCTTTTATCAAATAAACAATTTCAAGACACTTAAACAAAGAAGTTCAATTAACATGCATCACCTAAAACAACCATTTGGCACATAGCACATAGCACATTCTCAAATCATAATTTCAAACCAATAGCCTAGACCTAAACACCGTAAACAATTACCTTGCAAACTCATTCATGCATAGTCTAAACATATCATCAAGCAATCACTCATTCAATTATTTCAAGACATTATGATAATCATACAAGTCCAGCCGAGTCACAAAATAAAATACAAAATTCATATTTGTCGAAAACATTTACATAAAGCTTTTTGTTCGATTACGGAAAAGCTCAAAAGATAAAATCTAAAACTATATCAAATAAATTTGTTTACTCCTCAAAATTTCCAGAACATACACATATATTACAAGGTTCATCACATAAAATATTCAAGTCATTTGAACAATCTTAAGCTAGGTTTCAAATCAGATTTCGTGTGAAAAGCAAGATAGAACTGTTGCTGGCCTGAGGCCAAAATGCCATGATTAAAAATAGTTTTTCAACTCTGAATTTCATGAAAATTGGTATAAACCTTCCTTACACAATCAAGATCATCTCATAAAAATTTCAGATTATTTGGAGTTGTGAAAGTCACATTTTTCCAATTAAATTCATCACTAAGTCCGGAAAATCTGAACCAAACGGTTCACTGTTTTGCCTTTAGTAAAATTAACAAATCAACTCCAAATCTCTTCAAATTTTACAGAGAGTATCTAGAGAGGTTCAGGAAGCTACCATAAAAATTTCAACCCATTTAGAGTAGTTTAGGTCAGAAAAATCAGTTTAGATTTTTCCTCGAAAACTTACTTTTCTGAAATTGTTTTCACCAAAATGACTCCGTTTCAATTAACAAACCAACTCTAAAAATCATATAAAAATTCAGGGAAAATCAATTTAACCTACTTAAAACAGTGACAAAATTTCAAAATTATTGAACATGTGCAATTATCATTTATTCACTTAAGTACTTTCTCATACTAAGCCAAATAGCATTTATACACACAAATCAATCACAAAATTAATCCATCAATTATTTTCCTTTCAAAAACCGAATCAACATATCATGAAAATAATTTACTTTAACTCAAATACAACATGCATCAAATCAATTTATTTCAAGTCCAAATTCAACATGCATGTGCTTAAAAGCACTAGATCTAGTCTTGAAACAAACATCAACATTTATAAATAAAAATCAAGCCTTTTAAACTAAACATCAAGGATTGAATTAAACTAACCTAGATCTTGACATGTCCATACTTAGAATTAATAAATCTCAAAGAAAACCAAACATGCATCAATACTCAAGAATCAAAATCATTTTGAACCAAGAATGGGCCAAAACCGTGGCCATCATAAGGAAATCACTAAGAAAAATTCAATCTCTTTCAAAGATCTTCATATCAAAACTCAAGTATCAAACATATCATAGTTCAAACATTGATCATGACATGCATGCAATCAAAAACACTAGATCTCTTGAAAAATCTTTCATGTAAAACTCAAAATCAAACTTTTTCTTAAAACACTTTAAGAAATCAAAAAGAAGATGGATAAGTTCATGAAATAATTCAAGATCATGAAAGAAAATGCTTTCTTGGCAAAAATTCAAAATCAAGTTTAGAAATCAACATGCATGTGAGTGAAAACACTAGATCTAACTTGAAAACCAACATGCATTAACTTTTTCAAACAAAAATCAAGACTTTAGAAAGAAAACATGAAAACCGAAAATGAATCAAAGAAAAGAGATTAAGAACTTTAAGATCATGAAATAAAATGCTTACATCAACAAAAGCTTCAAAATCAAGTCCAAGTCTTTGAGTTTGCTCTTTGGTTTCTCTCCTTCCTCACGGTTTCACTCCCTCTTTCCTTTAAGTCCATGGGTTCCCCTTCTCCTCCTTCACTCTCTTGGTTTGATCTTCTTTACTTAGGTTGTGTTTGAGATTGGTATTGTGTTTGGGGTTGAGTTCTCCTACTCTTCCTCCCTCACGGCTCAACACTCTTTCTTTCTCTCTCAACACTTGTTTTCTCTCTTGGTTTTAGAATGAATGGGAATGAAGAAGAAAGATCAAGTAAAGGGTGTGTGTGTTGGTGCTTGTATACACATGTGGTTTTGGGCTTGGGTTTTGTTTCCTCTCCCCCACGGCTCACTCTTCTTTTTCTTTTCTATTTCTTTTCTTTTTCTTCCTCCTTTAGGTCATGCTTAGGTCATCTAGGTGATGTCATCAACTTGGCCATTAAGTAAGCCAACTTGGAGACCAAGTAAACAAACTTGGAGGCCAAGTTATGCACATGTAAGTGTGCATTAGGAAGGGGAATTCGGTTAAGGAGGGGTTAAGGGTAGATTAGGTTAGTTAATCTAGGTTTAAGGTACTAATTAGGATCTAATCATGATTAAGGTAGGATTAGGAAAACTAAATAAAGTTTAGTCCACTAATCCTTAGAGTTTAGGGCTTAATCAAGGATTAAGATACTAATCAAGGACTTAATCCATTCTAGTATAGGTTTAGGGAAAACTAATTCTAGGTTAGCTCACTAACCTTGAGGGTTTAGGGTTTAAGAGAGTGATTAAGTACTTAATCAAGGATTAGGAACTTGATTAAGGTTTAATCAAAGATTAGGGTTTAATCAAAGATTAGAGATGCAAATTAGGGTTTCTAGGGATAATTCTAGATTAAGGGTATGATAAGATACTTGGACTTTGATTTTTGAAACTTAGGGTAGAAATAATTTTCCATCTTAAAACCATAAAACCATATGAATTAATCTAAGAAGATAAAATCTTAATTAAACCTTAAGTAACATCATTCATTGAAAGCCTTAGAAAACAAACACATGAAATCAAAACTCCTTTAATCAATTCTTAAATCAATTAGGTTAAATCCATAAAAAAATGCACAAAGGAATTCATTTCTCAAATAAAATCACAAATAATAAAATTACTCCAAACTTCAACAAAATCATTTGCTTGAATTCCATAAAAATATTTGTTTACTAAAATTTCATAAAATCAACAATTGATTACGTAATCGAATAAAATACCCATCGAAAACCATTTGTAAAACAATATCTCAAAACTTCTTCTTTAATGAAAACTTATTCATTTTAGCCAGGAAAATACGGAATGTCACGCCTTCGTCATTTTCCCCTAGCATACATTCGACATTTTCACTTGATATACATTCATCAATTTCACTTAGCATACATATCTCTATATTTTCCGTATTTATTATCCATTCATCAACCTATATTAAAACATCTCTACCACTATCGCTTTCCTTTTCTTTATCTACCTTTCAATTACCCCTGTATTGTCATATTCCATTTCTATCATAAATCTCCATATCTTTACAAGCATACAACAAGTTTCTTTTCTTTATCGACTTCAAACTCTATTATCATTATTATCTTCCTTAGCATCACTTTCCATTTTATCTCTTACTTCTTATTCTTTTATCTTACTTCTTAAGTTTCTATTTATTTTCACTCTATTATCTATCCTTATTTCTTTTATATTTTCCTTATAAATAGTCAACTTAATTATTCTTATCACTTCCTAATTTACTGTCTACTTAGTCAATCATTCCTTTTCTAACCATAATCATATATACTTATTCTCATACACTACAACTAGTTTTTCTTTCTATTCTCTATTAATTACTTCCTTTATTTTCATTATCATTTACCCTAAGGTTTTGTATTCTACTCATCCCTATACCCCTAGCCATCACTATAAGCAAAGAGAACCTATTTCCTAAGCTAAGGTAACACAACCTTCTTACCTCAAAAGTGAGTAAGAATGAGAAAACCTTAACCGAGTTTGGAGCCTTAGAACCGAAATGTTTCAACCGAGCTTGATACCAACCAAGAGTCACTCGGAGTTGCGTTGGAATACACCGGGAAGCGAAATAAGAAGGGTTTGAAGAGCTTTCCTAGTCCTTAGAAAATGGTGGAGACATCAAGAGATAGTGAAACCCATGATTACTCTAGAAGATAGAGGAAATAAAGATAATAAGTAAAGATAATGACAAAGCCATGATCAAGGGAGAAAGGAAAAGAGAGAGCTTGATCACTTACTTAAGTTCTTGAGATGGTGGAGAGAATCAAACACAAAATGGGGTGATGCAAGAATGGAGATGATGTTACAATCATAAACAAGAAGAAGGGAAGCAAGCTTGTGATGATGTCTTGAAGCTTGAAGGACCAATTCCATGGAGAAATGGTGGTGATGAAGTCAAGCCCTAGCCTTGGAGATTCATGGCTTCCATGAAGAAGAAGAGGAAATGAAATGGGGGGGGGGATTGAATCTTAGCCTAGAAGCAAGAATGAGTGGTTTAAAATGAGTTTGGGGTGGGAAAAATGACCAAAACGCCCTCCTGGATATTGCTGAATGCGTTGATAGCATCAGAGGCGCGCCTGGGCGAGTTTTTGGCTGTCTGGTGCAGATATTCACAATTCACGCGCCTGGGCCCGGGTTTCATGCGCCTGAGCGGGAATCTGTTGACTTCGTATTGACTTTGACATAACTTCTTTGTTAACCGTCGGATTTTGCTCACATTTGAAAGCAAGCTTCCTTATATATTGTCCTTCACATCCAACGGTGGAATTTGTGTTTGGAGTTATAAATATTTTATTTTGAATTTCCTAATATAGGGTGTTTAGGACACCAAAAACGTCGATTTTAACACTCGTTTAGCCTTCTTTAAATTCCCTTTCTGATGCCAATGCTTGCTAAACCCTTCATGGCACTCAAATGGATCCTAATCCATCACCCTAAATATTCTTGAACATAATTATCATTCTCCTAATTCCCTCATTATTCTAATTATTTTGGGAATTAAAATTCGGGATGTTACAGATACCATAAAAACAGTGAAACGCTCTCTTATTTACTTTATAATAAGTTGAGTAAATGGTTGTTTTATAGAAGTTATATGGACTTGGAATGTATTCCAAAGTAGGGTTCTTAAAATTTTCCAAAAAGGTTTACAAATGGATTTGGTTAAATATTTGGTATTCGAGTTACTCATCTTGTGACGAAAAAAGAACGTGTTTCGAGATAACATATTATTGAATACAAAAATGTATTTTATAATTAGTGTGTCGTTATCTCGAACTCATAAGATATAAATTTTCTTAAAATGGTAAGTCTTACGAAATCAGAGTAAGCGGAAAACATTTGAAATAGTACCCTTGATCAGATATATATCAAAACATGATATTTGCTTATATATATATAAGAAAACATAAGAAGTAGATCAAGGTACATAGTCATCAACCAGATCCAGCGTATTCCAAGTACTAGACCCATAACAAGTCCATAAACTATAATATAAAGTAAGACCAACTCTCTGAAATCTCTCAAAACTATATACAAAGTAAATACAACTCAAAATAGAAATCCCAGAGATGGTCTGATAATCCTCCAAACAGCTATGATCCTCCTCCTGGTCTCCAATGTAACATCCCGAATTTTAATCCCAAATATAATTAGACTAGTAATAGGTTTGGGTAAATAGAATGATAATTACAAGTCTTAATTAAGGGTTAAAATGAGAGGTTTACTGTTAAGAAATGTCTAATAATAGAAAAATTAGAAATAAATGATTTACGACTCAAACCATAAATTCCGCCGTTGGATATGAAGATAAGGGTCTTAGGAAGCTTTCCCCCAAATTTGAACAAGATCTGACGGTTAACGAAGAAGCAATAGCACGGTCAACACAGAGTCAACAGACTCACGCCCAGGTGCACGAAGCCCACGCCCAGGCGCGCCGACTGTACGCATTGTAACACCCCTAATTTTCGTCTCCCGGATAATAAGGAAATTAATAATAAAGTTTTATTATTATTTTATATAAATTCTCCAAGTTATGTTTTGTATTTAATTAGCCTTGAAATATAAAAATAGGTGAAGGTATTTTTATATGGCAAATAAATACAAAAATATAGATATTGCATTTTAGTCCTTGGGTTAGGACCTAAATGTAATATTAGAAAGGTTCTTGGAGGGAAAAGTTTTAAAAGTATTAATTTTTAAATTTTACACTGATCTAACCGGTTAGTGATGCCCTGTAACCGGTTACACGATGAACCCAGAAACTGGGTTAGTGCATTTTGATGAGTAATCACTTGATTAATCCATGAATACGCCACGAAATTAGCCCAAAATTAGTGGGAAACACGCGTCGGTATGCATGGCAATGAAATCCCTCTATATAAGCTAGTGTTGTTGATGAAATTAGGGTTGATTTTCTGAAATTGAGTGTTGGAGGCTCTGTCTAGGGTTCTTGATTCGTCTGGCTTGATTCTTCTTCTGTGTTAGGAGTGGGACTTTGAGCGATACACGAACACGAAGCTTACATCCAGAGCTTCGTGTTGATACAAAATTTGTAAACCAAAAGTGTGTGTGGAAGGAGAAATCAATCTTGGAAGTTGAAGTTGGAAAGCTGATTCTGTGTTTCTCTTGTTTCTGGAAGCTGGGTTTAAGCTTTGATTTTGGTAAGTACAGATAACTTTTAAGCCTCAAATCACTTCGATTCTTTAGTGCATGTTACCTAGAGCAAGTTCTAATTGTTTTCCCTAAATTGTTTGGTCCATCTCTATGTCAAAATCCCTGGTGTTTGGACCCTGTTGCTGAAAAACATGGTTGAGAGCAGAACCTAGAATTTCTGTGGAGTTTGTGGATTTTCTTCAATCTCAGTGTATTTACTCATCAAACACTATCCTAAGGTATGGGAGAAGTTTACCTTATACTAGATTGAGACTAAAATCAAGTGTTTTAGGACTTGAGTCAACAAAGACTCAAAAGGGCATTATGTGTTTAGTGTTAAAAGGCATGGATGCCAGTTTTGTGTCTCAATTCTTTTTGAGCAAAGTTAATAACCTGCATGCAAGCGATTTTGATGACTGAATCATAATTTAAAGGTTTATTATGAGATTTGTGATATCAAGTTGTGTTTATGTGGAATTATATGCAATTTGAGTATCTAAATTTAATGCATGCAAGTTAGATAGTGTTTCTGTGGCTGAACATACTTGTATTAAGGTATATGAACTCTATTGATTGTTAAAATTGATTAGATTTGAGTTTTGAAAAGAATGGTATGCAAAACTTCATTATTCAGTGTACAGACTACATAATCTAACCGGTTATTCGCAATTTGTAACCGGTTAGATACTGTAAATTTTCAAAGAAAATGAATTTCTGAAATTGGCTCTGTATTCTTACCATTTTTACTCAAGTCTATACTCTAATTTCACTTGGAATCAATATGAAAACATGTGAGTAAATACTGTTTGTTTCAGATTGTAATGGTGAAGTTAATGCCTTAATGTTTTGAGATAATTTCAAGTGGAAATTATGCTTAATTGGGAATGAAATTGTGATTTAATCTTTGAATGATGAAATCAGTGGAATTTGAGGTATATGACAATGCTGAAAACTTGTTTATGGATTGGGTAGAGAATTCAAGAAAAAGGGTTTTCTGAATTGCAATGGTTAGTAAATTCAGGTCTGTAATTCTAACCGGTTAGTCTGAGATTGTAACCGGTTAGTACCTGAAACTGAAAAATAAAAGTTACGTCTTTTAAGTGAAAAGTGGATACCATTGGTTAAGTTTTTCCCAATCCAAGCCTAATGGCATGTTTTTAAGTTAATTCATGGATGAATTTTTGTGCCTAAGGTTATACCTCAAATTAATCATTCAAAAGAGAAATTGAGATATTTCTAAATCACAATAATTAATGTAAAGATAAAACCAACCTTAATAATTGTGCATTCATGCATAGAGAATGGAAGATGGGTTGGTAGGAAACGATTATCATATTCTGGGAATATGAGGAGGGTACTCCGGGAGTACCAAATTTGTAACCTACTTGATGACACATTCTGGGAATGTGGCTAGTGTCTGGGACATGATTTTTAAAAGTATTAATTTTTAATTTTTAGCCACCTCAAGGACGAGCTGGTAATCCACATGTTGGTAATGTGGTAAATCATGATGCTAAGACTCTGTCGGAGTTTAGAAAGTGCAATCCACCAAGGTTTGAAGGAGGATACAAACCTGATGAGGCAAACAAGTGGTTGTACGAGATCAACAAGATTTTCAGAACATTAGACTATTCGGATGAGCAGAAGGTAACCTATGCAGTTTACATGCTTCATGGGGAAGCTGAGAACTGGTGGGATCATACAGTTCAATTGCTGAATTTTGAGAGAAGAGCAATCAACTGGGGAGTGTTTATGGAGAAATTCCTTAATAAATACTTTCCAGAAGATTTAAGGAGAAAGAAGGAGGTAGAGTTCATGCAATTGAAATAGGGGGATATGAGTGTAGGAGAATATGCTTCTAGATTGGAGGAGTTAATGAAATATTCTCCCTACTACTTGAATAACCCTGATGAAAGAAGTAAGTGTGTCAAGTTCGAAGGTGGACTGAGACCGGAGTTGAAGTCTATTTTCAGTTACCAGAGGATTCGGAGTTTTCCTGCACTTGTGGATATATGCAGAATGTATGAGGATGATAAGAAGGCTGAGTTGATAGGAAGCCAAGGAAAGGGTAATGGACAAGGTTATGGACCACAGAGGAAGAAGAGATTTGATCACCGGAATAATGGTCCATATGCTCAGAAGAATAAGGGCAAGGGCAAAGCTGTGATTGATAACAAGAACAAGTCTCGCGATAATGATCCTTATTGTGAGAAGTGTAGGCGTTATCACCATGGTCAATTCTGCTGGTCCACAGGAGGATGTTTCAAATGTGGAAAGCAAGGTCATTTTGCCCGTGATTGCAGAGAGCCCGCAAAAGGTGATGCGAAAGGATCTGCTGGCAAGTTTGTGGTGCAGGGCAAAGTGTTTACCCTGAGTGGTAATGAAACAACCCAAACCCTGAATCTCGTGCAAGGTAACTTTTTGCTTAATGATCAACCTTGCAAGATTATGTTTGATTCTGGAGCTACACATTCTTTTGTTTCTCTTGAATGTGTGAGTAGGTTGAATCTTGTTGTTTCTGATTCGCCTTGTTGTCTTAGTTTAGATACCCCTACTGGGATACCCATCTTTACCTCTAAGGTTTGCTTAGGGTGTGAAGTTGAAATCTTGGGTTGTGTCTCTAAAGTAGATTTGGTTTGTCTCCCTAAGTTACAATTAGATGTGATCTTGGGAATGGATTGGTTGATGAAGAACCAAGTGATCATCAATTGCGAGAGAAAGACAATCCAATATAGAACCCTTGAACCTGAAGGTTATATGTGTTTATTTTCTGCTACCGGGGAAGATGAGACAATGCCAATAGAAGAGATTCCTGTAGTGAGGGAATTTCCGGTAGTATTTCCTGAAGAGATACCAGGATTACCTCCGAAGTGAGAAATAGAGTTTGGGAGTGATTTAATTCTTGGAGCTAGTCCCATATCTATTGCTCCTTATAGAATGGCACCACCGAAAATGGCAGAAATGAAAAAGCAAATAGAGGAGTTGCTGCAGAAGCAGATGATCAGGCCAAGTGTTTCGCCTTGGGGAGCTCCACTATTGTTTGTAAAGAAGAAGGATGGAATTATGAGAATGTGTGTGGACTACAGACAATTGAATAAGGTCCCCATTAAGAATAAGTATCCTTTGCCAAGGATTGATGACCTTATGGATCAAGTTAGGGGAGCTGCTGTGTTTTCAAAGATAGATCTGAGATCGGGTTATCATCAGATGAGGATAAAGGAGGAAGATATACCCGAGACTGCATTTCTATCTCGATATGGTCATTATGAGTATGTTGTGATGCCGTTCGGATTGACTAATGCACCTGCGATTTTTATGGATTATATGAATCGGATCTTTAGACCATACCTGGATTTGTTCGTAGTGGTGTTTATAGATGATATTTTGGTCTATTCTAAGAGTCCGGAGGAGCATGAAGAACATCTCAGGATTGTGTTGAAGGTCATGAAGGAGAAGCAGTTGTACGCCAAACTTGCGAAATGCGAGTTTTGGTTGAATGAAGTAAAGTTTCTTGGGCATGTAATCTCTAAGGAAGGAACTGCGGTGGATCCAGCAAAGGTGATTTCAGTGTTGAAATGGGAACAACCTAAGACTGTGACTGAGGTGAGAAGTTTCTTAGGGCTGGCTGGATACTATCGGCGATTTATAGAAGGATTTTCCAGGATTGCATTGCCTTTGACCAAGTTGACTCGGAAAGATCAACCGTTTGTGTGGGACGACAAGTGTGAAAGTAGTTTCCGAGAGTTAAAGGACAGGTTAACATCGTCTCCTGTGTTAATCTTACCTGACCCTCACAAGAGTTTTGAAGTGTACTGTGATGCATCTAAGCAAGAACTTGGGTGTGTGTTGATGCAAGAAGGAAGAGTAGTGGCTTATGCATCACGACAGTTGAAGAATCACGAGATGAATTACCCGACACACGATTTGGAATTGGCTGCGATCGTGTTTTCCTTAAAGATATGGAGACATCATCTTTATGGCACTACTTTTCAAGTATTTAGTGACCATAAGAGTTTGAAATATCTGTTTGACCAAAAAGAGTTGAACATGAGGCAAAGAAGGTGGATGGAGTTTTTGAAGGACTATGACTTTAAACTCCATTACCATCCGGGTAAGGCGAATGTGGTTGCGGATGCTTTAAGTCGGAAAGCAATCCACATAAGTGCAATGATGGTGAAGGAAGCAGCTTTGATCGAGGAATTCAGAGACTTGAGCTTGTTGACGCAAGTGGAACCATCAAGCATCAAGTTAGGAATGTTGCAGATCACAAACGAATTCTTGGAAAGAATTCGGGAGTTGCAACAAGTAGATGAGGAGTTGATTGAAAAGATGAGATTAGGTTCGGAGGGGAAGGAACCTGATTTCAAGATTGGGTTGGACGGAATCCTTCGTTTCAGAACAAGGATTTGCATACCAAAAGATCAGGAGGTTAGAAGATTGATTCTTGATGAAGCACATAAGTGTCAGATGAGTATGCATCCTGGATCAACCAAAATGTATCAGGATCTGAAGAAAATGTTTTGGTGGTCTGGTTTGAAAAAGGATGTTGCGGAGTATGTGGCTTCATGTTTAATTAGTCAGAAAGCTAAGGTAGAGCATCAGAAACCGGGAGGACAGTTGCAACCCTTAAGTATCCCTCAATGGAAGTGGGACAGTATCTCAATGGATTTTGTATCTGGGTTGCCAAGGACAACAACAAATCATGATGCAATCTGGGTGATTGTGGATCGGTTGACTAAGTCGGCGCATTTTATTCCGATAAATATGCGCTATCCTTTGAATAAACTTACCCAGATCTACATTAAGGAGGTAGTTCGTCTACACGGAGTGCCTTCAAGTATTGTATCAGATCGGGATCCCAGGTTTGTTTCACAGTTATGGAAGAGTTTGCATAATGCTATGGGAACAAGCTTAAAGATGAGTTCTGCGTATCATCCACAGACGGATGGTCAAACGGAGAGAACTATTCAGTCCTTGGAAGATATATTGAGGGCTTGTGCACTTGAAGAATAGGGAAGTTGGGATCAAGTGTTACCCCTCGCAGAATTCACATACAACAACAGCTATCATGCAAGTATCGGAAGGGCACCGTTTGAGGCTTTGTATGGAAGGAAATGTCAAACCCCTCTATGCTGGTTTCAAGTGGGGGAGAACTTAGTGGTTGGACCAGAAATTGTGCAGCAGACAACCGAGAAGATTATGATGGTTAAGGCAAAGATGAAAGTGGCTCAGAGTCGACAGAAGAGTTATGCTGATAAGAGGAGAAAACCAATAGAGTTTTCGGAGGGCGATCATGTGTTTCTTCGGATAGTTCCGATGAAAGGAATTAGTAGAGCCTTGAGAACCTGAAATATTTCACCTAAGTGTATAGGTACATACCAAATCCCCAAGAGAGTGGGTCCTGTTGCCTATCAAATAGCTTTACCACCCTCTCTGTCAAATTTGCACAATGTCTTTCACGTTTCTCAGTTGAAGATGTTAGATCCAGTGAGAATGTTTTGATAATGACAAAGGTTTTGAACAAGCTACAAGTGTTTGTGATAAAGCTCAAGTATGAAGAAGTTCATCAATCAACAACAAACAACAAATGATGAAGAGAGAGCAAGCTCATGAAGATTCAATTTGTGTTTAATTGTAATATCTTTAATTTGAGTCTTTTATTTTAATGAGTTTGGGTAGAGTCTTTAGAGGGTAGTGAATCTCTATCAAGGTCATGATTACATCATAATTTGAGTTTTCACTTAACCTAAAAAAATAGGTGGCTTAAAGGTTTGAAAGAAAAGGTTTAGTTTTGAGAAAACAAGTTTTTAATTGACTTTAGCAGTGGTTAATCGATTAAGAGGAGTGGTTAATCGATTAACATGTTTTTTAACAGTGTTTAATCGATTAACATGATGAGTTAATCGATTAACACCTGCAGTATTGGTTTTTAAAATACGTTTTTCACTTCTCAAAATCAGTTTTTAATGTTACTAACTTTTGGGTATTCTATATAAATCTTTTCCTAACCTTTGTGAATCATTAGAACACATTAGAACAATTTTCATATCAATTTTACAAAGATCAAAGCCATACTATTCTCTCTCACTTTCATAGATCAAAGTTTTCACTTTTATATTCTTTGATCAAGAATCTTTGAATCTCTTATGTTGATATTTTCATAGTTCTTGAAAGAGATTCATAGGATTGTTATTGTTTTTCATTGAGTTGTAATCATTGCAAAGGAGGCAAACATTCTACAACATAAGGAAGCCTTGGTGGTTGTTCATCAAGCAAAGTTATCTTGGAAGTCTTGTCGTGTTAATAAGCAATTGGAAGTCTTGGTGTGAGGCATCATCAAGCAAGTGGAAGTCTTTGAAGCATCTCAAAGCAATTGGAAGACTTGTTGTGGGGATATCGGCAAGCAAGGGAAGAGGTTAGATTAGATTCAATAGGGTTGCAAGACAAGAGTGTGGTATCTCTTGGAGGCTATCAAGTGGGGTATCTTGAGAGGCATTTGCTTGTAATTTGAGAACTCTAATTCCTCATAGTGAAGAATCTCTCTTGGTTGATGAGGGGACTGGATGTAGCTTTCAAGTGGATGAAAGTGAATCAGGATAAATCTCTGTGTCGTATCTCTAAACTCTTAACTCTTTACATTCAAGTCATTTCATTTGTTCTTGGTTGAAAACCTAGAAAAGATTGATTTTCATAATTGATTGAATTGAATCTTAATTGTGCAAATTGATTTGGGGAAAATCATTTTCATAACCTAGGTAATCAATAAGAATATTGGTGTTAATCAATTCCGCTTAATCTCTGATCTTATGTGTTAATTGATTGATTTTCGTATTCAATTGAAAAGTGAATTTTTCAGTTTTAACAGTGATTAATCGATTAACTGAAGCTGCTAATCGATTAACTAAAATCAAGCTTTCGTAGATAATCGATTAATCTGTTTGATTAATCGATTAACTAAGTGTTTTTAAAGGGTTAATCGATTAATAAGCTTTGTTAATCGATTAAGTGTTGAGGTTTTTTTTGTAAAAATCATTTGTTTTAATCGTTTCGATTCGTTTCTTTCGAAAATCTTTCAAGGTTTTTTTAACACCTATTCAACCCCCCCTTTTAGGTGTTCTCCTAGTGTCTCCTAGTTATTTCACCCACCGATTGTATTTCTTACAATTGGTATCAGAGCTCGGTCAAAAGACACGAGCATAGAGCTTTTTCGTAAAGATCCTTGAGGAAACTACAATGGGTTCTACGAATCCCTTTGGTGGTGAAGGTGCTTCGATAAGTTGCCCTCCTATGTTTGGTGGAGAGGGTTATGCTTATTGGAAAGTTAGAATGAGAATTTTTATAGAAGCCATAGACATGAACATTTGGGAAGCCATTGAGAATGGTCCTCATATTCCCTCAAAACAAGTAGAAGGTGTATCTCAACTTACCCCCAAAGATAAGTGGACCGATGATGATAAAAGGAAAATTCAATATGATTTAAAAGCAAAGAATATCATCACCTCCACTCTATCTTATGATGAGTTCTTTAGAGTCTCCCAATGTCATAATGCCAAACAAATGTGGGACACCTTGCAAGTTACACATGAAGGCACTAGTGAAGTTAGGCATGCTAGATTAAATTCTTTGATGCATGAATATGAATTGTTTCGTATGTTGCCTAATGAATCTATATGTATTATGCAAAAACGTTTTACTCATATTATTAATCATCTCATTGCTCTTGGAAAAACTTTCATGAATTGTGAACTTGTTAACAAAGTTTTAAGATGTCTAAGTAGGGAATGGCAACCTAAGGTTACCGCAATTGTTGAATCAAAGGACTTGGACACCATGGACTTAGCTACACTTTTCGGAAAGCTTCAAGAACATGAAATGGAGCTTGGACGTTTGCATATGCATGAAGAGTCGGATAAGTACAAGGAAAGAAAAGGAATTGCTCTTAAAGCCAAAAGGTCATATAGAAAAGAAGAGAGTTCTGATGATAATGATAATGAAGATTCCGATTCGGACATTGATGAAGAAGAGATGAAACTTCTACTAAGAAATTTTAGCAAGCTTCTAAGGAGAAAAGGAAGGTTGAACAAAGACAAAAGTAAAGAGAAGAATTCCCCACACTACAAGACCAAGACAACAAAAGAAGGAATAGTTTTCCATGAATGTGGAAAGCCCGGTCATCTCAAGTATTCGTGCTCTAAGTATCTCAAGAAGAAGGAGAAAGAGAAGAAAAATGCAAAACACAAAAGAGCATACATAGTTTGGAATAGTGATGATGAAGAAGACAAGAAAAGCACATCAAATAGTTCTTCGGATGATGAAGAAGCCGCTTGTCTCAACTTGATAGCTCTAGTAGATGAAGAGGAAAGTTCAAATGATGAATCAAGTGAACAAAGCGACGAAAGCGATGTAAGTGAAACTAAATCCGAAATTTCTTTCAAGTATGAAATTTTATATAATGCTTATGAAGAAATGCATGAACATCTTAAGAAACTAGCTTTGAAAAACATTGAAAGGAAGAAGCTCATTTTGAAACATCAACAAGAGATTTTAGAACTTAAAAAACAAGTTGATGAGCTTAATCTTCAAAATGAAACTCTTGATCTTATATATGCTAGTTCTTCTTGTGATTGTGCTAGTAGATTGAATATTGTGGTTGATTGTGAAAATTGCAAGTTGCTTAAAGATGAAAATGCTATTTTGAAAAATAAGCTTGCAAGTTTCACAAGTGGTGATATTAAATTGCGCACATTGTTAAATTTTCAAAGAGAAAATTCAAACAAGTTTGGTTTGGGTTATACTAATGCTAAGAGTAAGTCTCATAGAAATGTTGTTGATTTTTCTAAGGTTGATTTTTCAAATGCACCAACATGTTTCTATTGTGGCACTCATGGACATACTTCAAATGTGTGTTATATTAAAGTGCATGGTATACCTAAAGGAAATTTAGTTTGGGTTAAGAAGGGTGAGAGTCCCTTAACTAACAAAAATGGATCCAAAACCATTTTGATACCAAAAGGCAAAGCATGATTGTTTTGTAGGTGTGATTGAAGAGCAAAAGGCTTACAAGTATTATTCATTATTTGCTTCTTCAAATCTCAAGTGAAACTCCTACATTTTGGTACAATTGATATTGTTGGATATTCACAATTGGTATCAAGTGAATTTCTTACAAGACATATCAAGTATTCACAATTGGACTTACATTTGGTATATTCTAATCTTGCTATTAGTCTTTGACAATTGATATCACTTCTACAAAATTCATAATTAGTATCATTGTGTGATCATTAGATGTTTATCATGCTATTGTGATTATTGTGATATTTCTTTACAATTGATATCTTACTTTGTTAAGTGATATGATGACTCTTTAGTTACAATTGGTATTATATTTCATTGTTATATTTCTTTCCAATTGGTATCACATTTCAAAGTATAGTTATTTAGTTTTGTATTTGGTATCATTGATTAATTGGTATCAATGTTGTGAAGAAATGATTGATAATATCTCTTATTTTGGCTTAGAATTTTATATTTCAATTGGTATATATTACTTTTTGATAATGCCAAAAGGGGGAGAAAGGGTTGTTTTTTTATTTTTATATAGGTTGAGCAAAGTTGTTGAAGATAGGGGGAGAATCAAGTTTATCTCAATTGGATTTCAAATGTCAAAAGCATTTATTGAGGGGGAGCAAGAGTCTCACCAAGTATCAAATGGTTCAAGCATCAACAACTTCAAACAAATTCAAAACGTGTTTGTCATTTTCAAAAAGGGGGAGATTGTTAGATCCAGTGAGAATGTTTTGATAATGACAAAGGTTTTGAGCAAGCTACAAGTGTTTGTGATCAAGCTCAAGTATGAAGAAGTTCATCAATCAACAACAAACAACAAATGATGAAGAGAGAGCAAGCTCATGAAGATTCAATTTGTGTTTAATTGTAATATCTTTAATTTGAGTCTTTTATTTTAATGAGTTTGGGTAGAGTCTTTAGAGGGTAGTGAATCTCTATCAAGGTCATGATTATATCATAATTTGAGTTTTCACTTAACCTAAAAACAATAGGTGGCTTAAAGGTTTGAAAGAAAAGGTTTAGTTTTGAGGAAATAAGTTTTTAATTGACTTTAGC
The DNA here is from genome assembly GCA_037953625.1 of Crotalaria pallida. Classification (NCBI taxonomy): domain Eukaryota; kingdom Viridiplantae; phylum Streptophyta; class Magnoliopsida; order Fabales; family Fabaceae; genus Crotalaria; species Crotalaria pallida. The sequence continues at coordinate 103,930,902 of CM075654.1, read as the reverse complement.
AGTGGTTAATCGATTAAGAGGAGTGGTTAATCGATTAACATGTTTTTTAACAGTGTTTAATCGATTAACATGATGAGTTAATCGATTAACACTTGCAGTACTGGTTTTTAAAATACGTTTTTCACTTCTCAAAATCAGTTTTTAATGTTACTAACTTTTGGGTATTCTATATAAATCTTTTCCTAACCTTTGTGAATCATTAGAACACATTAGAACAATTTTCATATCAATTTTACAAAGATCAAAGCCATACTATTCTCTCTCACTTTCATAGATCAAAGTTTTCACTTTTATATTCTTTGATCAAGAATCTTTGAATCTCTTATGTTGTATTTTCATAGTTCTTGAAAGAGATTCATAGGATTGTTATTGTTTTTCATTGAGTTGTAATCATTGCAAATGAGGCAAACATTCTACAACATAAGGAAGCCTTGGTGGTTTTTCATCAAGCAAAGTTATCTTGGAAGTCTTGTTGTGTTAACAAGCAATTGGAAGTCTTGGTGTGAGGCATCATCAAGCAAGTGGAAGTCTTTGAAGCATCTCAAAGCAATTGGAAGACTTGTTGTGGGGATATCGGCAAGCAAGGGAAGAGGTTAGATTAGATTCAATAGGGTTGCAAGACAAGAGTGTGGTATCTCTTGGAGGCTATCAAGTGGGGTATCTTCAGAGGCATTTGCTTGTAATTTGAGAACTCTAATTCCTCATAGTGAAGAATCTCTCTTGGTTGAAGAGGGGACTGGATGTAGCTTTCAAGTGGATGAAAGTGAACCAGGATAAATCTCTGTGTCGTATCTCTAAACTCTTAACTCTTTACATTCAAGTCATTTCATTTGTTCTTGGTTGAAAACCTAGAAAAGATTGATTTTCATAATTGATTGAATTGAATCTTAATTGTGCAAATTGATTTGGGGAAAATCATTTTCATAACCTAGGTAATCAATAAGAATATTGGTGTTAATCAATTCCGCTTAATCTCTGATCTTATGTGTTAATTGATTGATTTTCGTATTCAATTGAAAAGTGATTTTTTCAGTTTTAACAGTGATTAATCGATTAACTGAAGCTGCTAATCGATTAACTAAAATCAAGCTTTCGTAGATAATCGATTAACCTGTTTGATTAATCGATTAAATAAGTGTTTTTAAAGGGTTAATTGATTAATAAGCTTTGTCAATCGATTAAGTGCTGAGGTTTTTTTGTAAAAATCATTTGTTTTAATCGTTTCGATTCGTTTCTTTCAAAAATCTTTCAAGGTTTCTTTAACACCTATTCAACCCCCCCTTCTAGGTGTTCTCCTAGTGTCTCCTAGTTATTTCACCCACCGATTGTAGTTCTTACAGAAGAAATATGTGCATGACCCCTCGGGTGTTTTGAAAATTCAAGCTGATGATCTAGCTTTAAAGGAGAACCTTACCTTTGAAGCCAGACAAGTCCGGATAGAAGATCGTGAAGTTAAGCAGCTTAGGGGAAAAGAGATACCTTTAGTTAAGGTTATATGGGAAAATGCTGACGTGTCTGAAGCTACATGGGAATTAAAGGAGAAGATGCGTCAAGAGTATCCTGAGTTGTTTATGTAAGTTAGAATTTCGGGGACGAAATTCCTTTTAAGTGGGGGAGTAGTGTAACACCCCTAATTTTCGTCTCCCGGATAATAAGGAAATTAATAATAAAGTTTTATTATTAATTTATATAAATTCTCCAAGTTATGTTTTGTATTTAATTAGCCTTGAAATATAAAAATAGGTGAAGGTATTTTTATATGGCAAATAAATACAAAAATATAGATATTGCATTTTAGTCCTTGGGTTAGGACCTAAATGTAATATTAGAAAGGTTCTTGGAGGGAAAAGTTTTAAAAGTATTAATTTTTAAATTTTACACTGATCTAACCGGTTAGTGATGCCCTGTAACCGGTTACACGATGAACCCAGAAACTGGGTTAGTGCGTTTTGATGAGTAATCACTTGATTAATCCATGAATTCGCCACGAAATCAACCCAAAATTAGTAGGAAACACACGTCGGTATGCATGGCAATGAAATCCCTCTATATAAGCCAGTGTTGTTGATGAAATTAGGGTTGATTTTCTGAAATTGAGTGTTGGAGGCTCTGTCTAGGGTTCTTCATTCGTCTGGCTTGATTCTTCTTCTGTGTGAGGAGTGGGACTTTGAGTGATACACGAACACGAAGCTTACATCCAGAGCTTCGCGTTGATACAAAATTTGTAAGCCAAAAGTGTGTGTGGAAGGAGAAATCGATCTTGGAAGTTGAAGTTGGAAAGCTGACTCTGTGTTTCTCTTGTTTCTGGAAGCTGGGTTTAAGCTTTGATTTTGGTAAGTAAAGATAACTCTTAAGCCTCAAATCACTTCGATTCTTTAGTGCATGTTACCTAGAGCAAGTTCTTATTGTTTTCCCTAAATTGTTTGGTCAATCTCTATGTCAAAATCCCTGATGTTTGGACCCTGTTGCTGAAAAACGTGGTTGAGAGCAGAACCTAGAATTTCTTTGGAGTTTGTGGATTTTCTTCAATCTCAGTGTATTTACTCATCAAACACTATCCTAAGGTATGGGAGAAGTTTACCTTATACTAGATTGAGACTAAAATCAAGTGTTTTAGGACTTGAGTCAACAAAGACTCAAAAGAGCATTATGTGTTTAGTGTTAAAAGGCTTGGAGGCCAGTTCTGTGTCTCAATTCTTTTTGAGCAAAGTTAATAACCTGCATGCAAGCTATTCTGATGATTGAATCATAATTTAAAGGTTTATTATGAGATTTGTGATATCGAGTTGTGTTTATGTGGAATTATATGCAATTTGAGTATCTAAATTTAATGCATGCAAGATAGATATGTTTCTGTGGCTGAACATACTTGTATTAAGGTATATGAACTCTATTGATTGTTGAAATTGGTTAGATTTGAGTATTGAAAAGAATGGTATGCAAAACTTCATTTTTCAGTGTACAGACTGCATAATCTAACCGGTTATTCGCAATTTGTAATCGGTTAGATACTGTAAATTTTCAAAGAAAATGAATTTCTGAAATTGGCTCTGTATTCTTACCATTTTTACTCAAGTCTATAATCTAATTTCACTTGGAATCTATCTGAAAACATGTGAGTAAATACTGTTTGTTTCAGATTGTAATGGAGAAGTTAATGCCTTAATGTTATGAGATAATTTCAAGTGGAAATTATGCTTAATTGGGAATGAAATTGTGATTTAATCTTTGAATGATGAAATCAGTGGAATTTGAGGTATATGACAATGCTGAAAACTTGTTTATGGATTGGGTAGAGAATTCAAGAAAAAGGGTTTTCTGAATTGCAATGGTTAGTAAGTTCAGGTCTATAATTTTAACCGGTTAGCCTAAGTTTGTAACCGGTTAGTACCTGAAACTGAAAAATAAAAGTTAAGTCTTTTAAGTGAAAAGTGGATACCATTGGTTAAGTTTTTCCCAATCCAAGCCTAATGGCATGTTTTTAAGTTAATTCATGGATGAATTTTTGTGCCTATGGTTATACCTCAAATTAATCATTCAAAAGAGAAATTGAGATATTTCTAAATCACTATAATTAATGTAAAGATAAAACCAACCTTAATAATTGTGCATTCATGCATAGAGAATGGAAGATGGGTTGGTAGGAAACGATTATCATATTCTGGGAATATGAGGAGGGTACTCCGGGAGTACCAAATTTGTAACCTACTTGATGACACATTCTGGGAATGTGGCCAGTGTCTGGGACATGGTTTTTATGCGTTCCGGGAACGTGATGCACACTCCGGGAGTGATGCTTGTTTTTCCAAGTATGGTTTGGCATACGTTCTGGGAACGAATGTCAGTGTTCTGGGAACACAACGGTGTATTGGATGGACGTCCAAGATGGCCTTTTGTTAGAGGCCTCAGTTGTGGATAGAAATCATGCATCATGCCACTTGCATTATAAGAGATATAATGTGGAAAATTGGTGTGCTCATATGTACTTGCATTATTTCCTGTCCATGATATACTTGTGTTTGTATTTTAGTCTTTATTGATTATGTATATGTGTATACTTACTCCCTATGCCCTGTTTAGGTGATGGCCAGATACCTAGCCTGCATCGAGATACGCCCTATCCCTAGTGGTATATGGACGTACGAGGAGCACCGAGCCACCTTTGAGGGGGAGGTGGAGATCACTCTCTACCACCCTAACCCTTTGGTTTTGGTGCGACCTCGTAGATTTAGGATCCCTTTAGTCTATACTATGCATGTTCCACCCTTTTACTCATATAGAGGACCACCCCCGGCTCGACTAGTGCGTCGATTTCATAGTTTTCGTTTTAGAGCTGCCACTCGTACTCACCCTTCTTCCCACAGAGTTGTTGCTGAGGAGACTCCTTCTCCTGGTCCGACTGATTTTGAGAGGACTGCTTCTGCAGATCCTAGACTCAGTGGTGGGGTCTCTGCATAGTCGGGCGAGGTCGAGGAGGATCCCGTGGAGGATGAGGACGAGGAGGAGGTGCCTGTCGAGCCTACTGTTACTGCTAGAGGTGGACCTGCTTGTTCCTAGGAGCCTGCATAGCATAGATGTTTTGGATCCTAGATCTAGGGATAGAGCTGCAGAGGATCAGAGGAGCTGTTGAGGACATGGATGACCTGCTCTGGGACTTCTATTTTGGTTTTGTGATATATTGTACATATTTTTGAGAGGTCTTAGAGTGAGGTTTATTTTGAGCAGCTGGTTATGTATATGTTTTATCAAAACTTGCTATCTCAACTTTTGCTACTTGCTACTGATACTGGTGGGGATGTTTTTATTATGATATGTATATATATATGATGTTTTCTTTACCTCAGCAGTGCCCCACAAGTATTATTTTACTTCCGCATACTCTGATTTTGATTCAAAAGGATTCGGCAATAAGTTATATTCTATAAGTTCGATTAAACTCAAGAGACAAATAATATATTTTTAATAAACGATACGAATATGTTTCATTGTGTTAAAAAGACATTGTTTCGCGAGCCTTTTCGTAATTAAGGTATTATTACGCCGAATTCAAATTATTCATCAAGGTTAAAGGTGTTTATAATTGGGCAAGTATAAATTAAAAAGGAAAAATTTCCTAGTCACAATTTTTGATAGCAAGTATTCTATATTTGGAAATATTTATTATTTTCAAGGTATAAAACAAGAGTGTCATACGCATCAGACCCTGGACAGTAGGGGCTGCGCCCAGGCGCACGGGATGCCGCGCCCAGGCGCGCGGTCTGTTGCTAGTGCAGAAAACTTGATTTTTGGGGGGCAAAACCGTAATTTTACCCTCCTTCTCCTTCCTTAAATCACCCAAAACCCCCATTCCCTTCCTCATTTCTGCCCCTCTCTCCTCCATAGCTCCCTCCTCCTTCCTCTCCAGCACCACCGCGAGTCGTCGCCGTCCCCCAACCCATTCGGTCCTCTCTCTCTCTTCCCTCTCTTGCCCCTTGCCCCTTGCCCTCTCTCTCTCTCTCTCTCTCTTTATCTCTCTCCTCCTTTCCCTCCATCTGAACCGCCGCCACCACGAACCGCAGCCACCACCGCCACCACAAACCATCACCACCGCCATAAACTCCTCACTCTTCCATTACCTCTCTCTTCCGCAATCTCTCTCCTCCTTGAGCTCTCTCTCTTCCTCTCTCTTTGGAGACGATCCACCATCGGAGAAGCCACCGGCGTCGGTCACCCCGTGAGCTACGACCCAGGACCAAACCTCTATCTCCTTGGGTCACCGGTGTTCGCTGCGGATCCGGATCTAACCGGCCACCGTTCTCGCTAACGAGGAGCAACACCGACGCCGTCATCGTCGTCGTGGCCAACTCTTCCATTGTGCTCGGTCCGAAGCTTAGTGGGGTCTTGAGAGTGAACCGAGTTGGGTCGGTGTGACTGCAAGTGAGATCGGGACAAGCCAAAGCAGGATCTCCCCGCCGAGCCGCAAACCAGATTCTATTAAAGCCTGAGGTAAGACGGGGTGCGTTACCTTTACTTAGAGAGTAAATCCTAGGATGCTATAGTGGTAACTAAGAATAGGGTAATTAAAAGTATGTTCATAAACCTTAGGGTAGTCCCCGTTGATGTAGTGGAGTATTTAGAATTGTTAATGGAAACCACACCTTAGGGAATAGAATATGTGCGTTTAGGATAAGCTCCGGAATGAATGAGTGTATTTAGGATATTAAAATGGTTGATATTGAATGAAAATGTAGAAAAATGCAAAATAAAACCAAAGGGAATAGTTAGGGAAATTAAATTAAACGTGTGAGTAAAAGAATAAAGGGTAATCGTAATAGACAAAAAGAATAGAACTGATAAGAAAAATGATAAGATGTATAATAGTAACCGAAGATTAAAGTGAGGTAAAAGAGGGATTAAAACATGACTCAACAAGTATGAGCGAAGTGGACATAGTTAAGAGTGATTGGGATTAAAGAAATAGAAATGAAATAATGAACTGAATTTTAAAATGTAAATAGGAAACCGGTAAACAGACTTAGTGATAAGATAATTAAATGAAGATGGAGGAAGTTAATAGGATGATTAAATAAAATGGAATTAATGAAATAGGAGCAATAAGTTAAGTAATAGTGTAAGATAGAGGAAACAAAGAAATAACCAAGAACTAGTAATTAGAATTAAAATGTAATGTATATGACCAAGCCAAGTAGAGTTAGTTAAAAACGAGAATAATTAGTAAAGAGAAATATTTAAAATAAAAGAAGATAAAGAAAAGAGAAAGGATAATGTGACAGGCGGTCGGTAGACACTGTTACAATAAAAGAAAATAAAATAAAAGTAAAGAAAAGAAAAGACAAGAAAGGAAAAGAAAAGATATATATAGGATTCGATGGCAGGCGGGCGGTAGTCAGTGTCATCATTAAAAGAAATGAAAGAAAAATAAAGGTTTCGATGGCAGGTGGGCGGAAGTCACTATCATCACTAAAAGAAATAAAAAGAAATAAAGGTTTCGATGGCAGGCGGGCAAAAGTCACTGTCATCACCAAAAGAAATAAAGATTTCGATGGCAGGCGGGCGGAAATCACTGTCATCACTAAAAGAAATAAAAGAAATAAAGGTTTCGATGGCAGGTGGGCGGTAGTCACTGTCATCACTAAAAGAAATAAAAGAAATAAAGAATTCGATGACAGGCGGGCGGTAGTCACCGTCATCACTAAAAGTATTAAAAGATGGGGTGGCAGGCGGTCGTAGACACTGTCACCAGTAAAAAGGTAAAGGAATAAAAAGGTAACCGAAATTGTTACCAAATAATGATAAGGAATAGAATGGGAACAAAAGAATGAATGAGATAAAATGAATAGAGAATTAAGAATGAAAATAAATGTGAGTATAAGAGAAGAAGTAAGAGAGAACTAAATGCGAAAAAAAAATAAATAAGAGAATATAAGAGTTAAAGGAGAAGTGAAAGAAATTAAATGTATGAATATTTATGTATAATGTATGTTAATAATAATGTAGTATTAGTTTATTACTATGTCTTCTTATAGGATTTATCTTTCTAAGTTCTGTGTAATTTTACCCTTCTTGCTATATTTTTACAGGTACAGAAGTGGAGCTTACACGAGTCACGACTGAGCAGGATTACATTCCACTACGTGGAATGTACATTTATTATGAGTGGACCGTTATTTTGCAATTTATAATATGTTGTAGATGTATGCCCTGAAACTTGTACTAATCGGGCGTTAGGATTTGAGCTGGCTGTAATACTATTGTATTTTATGTTTTTAAATAATTCTGGTCTGACAGGTTTAAAAGAAGAAATTTTTGGGAAATCCGAAAAACAGAGGAAACTCTGCCGGATTTTCGTAAGGACTTTTAAAAGTAATCAAGTTTTCAAAAGAATTTTTCAAGCACCAACTTTATTAAAACTTAAAATTAACTAATTAAAGTGAGGTTGTTACATTTATGGTATCAGAGCAGTTTCCCTCGGCCTTGGAATGTGGATTCACAACTCCTATGTGTAACACTCCTTGTATATCATCTTACTTTATAAGAAAAGTAAGAAGTTTATGAAAACATGGACTTGTTATCGTTGGGAAAAGATCTGAAAATAATAATTTTCCCTTCCCTTGAAAGTTCCTTTTAACAAACACTTGATTAGTAATGAGGTTGACTAACAAAATCAGAGTTTGCGGAAACATAGTAAAATCATCATATTGTACCCCCAAAATATATCAAGTGTAACAAGTCCCTTAATACCAAATAAGTATAATTATGAAACTGAATTCCTCTTATGATACCTTTTTCCAAAATATGTATCATATAAGTTCTATTAAAAATAGAAATGTTATAGAGCTGGTCACTGGTCCTTTGTCCAAACATCCTTCTGGTCGGATCCTCGATATCTGCACAACGGGTTCCCAACCCATACTTTCTATACTCTGCATGCACCTAAGGGACATCTCCCTTTACTGATTCTTGTGCAAGCTAGATGCACGATCAACACCTAATAAGGGCATGGGGGTTAGCTATACATATTCGCATAATCAAATGAGAATAAAACTAACATCCACAAGTTAACATGTAGCAAATCATGATGCATAATCATATGAGCACAACCGGTTAATCATAACAATTCTTTCAATACAGGTGGCATGATGCATGATTTCCTTCCACAACTGAGGCCTCTAAAAGTCCATCTTGGACGTCCATCCAATACACCGTTGTGTTCCCGGAACACCGACATTCGCTCCCAGAACGTAATGCCGAACCATACTTGGATAATACGCATCACTCCCAGAGTGTGCACCACGTTCCCAGAACGTGTAGCAAACCATACTTGGAATAATAAGCACCACTCCCAGAGTGTGAACCACGTTCCCAGAACGCATACGTTCCCAGAATGCATAAGAACCAGGTCCCGGACAATGGCCACATATCTATAATGTGTCATCAAGTAGGTTGCATATCAATGTGTTCCCAGAACACTAACATACGTTCCCAGAACGTATAAAACCAGGTCCCAGACACTGGCCACATATCTATAATGTGTCATCAAGTAGGTTATAATTTGGTACTCCCGGAGTACCCTCCTCATATTCCCAGAATATGATAAACGTTCCTACCAACCAAACTTCCATTCTATATGAATGCACAATCATCAAGGTTAGTTTTATCTTTAATTCCATTATTATACCAACGTGTTCCCAGAACACTAACATACGTTCCCAGAACGTATCGCAAACCATACTTGGAATATAATCAAGCACCACTCCCAGAGTGTGCATCACGTTCCCAGAACGTGTCCAAGAAACCATGTCCCAGACAATGGACACATTCCCCGAATGTGTCATCAAGTTGGTTGCATCAGTTTAGTACTCCTAGAGTACAGGGTCGTGAACCCCGAACATCACAAACAATCCTTGCCAACCTATTTCATCACCTTTCTCTATGCATGCAGCGCAAACATAATTACTAAGGTTGGTCTTTCCATTAATTACTGTGATTTAGAAATATTCCAATTTCTCTTTTGAATGATTTTTTTGAGGTATAGACTTTGACACAAAATCCTCCTTTGAATTATCTCAAATCATGCCCTTAAACTTAGATTGGGTAAAACAAAGTCAATGGTATTCAAAAACTTAACTTTTTATTTTTCAGATTCAGGTACTAACCGGTTACAGTTCCAGGCTAACCAGTTAGAATTACAGACCTGAACTGTTTACCATTGTAATTCAGAAAACCCTTTTTCTTGAATTCCCTACCCAATCCATAAACCAGTTTAACAATGTTTATACTTCAAAACCACTGTTTATATCATTCAAAAGTGTAGATCACATTTCATTGTCCAATGAGCATAATTTCCTCTTGAAACTATCTCATTACCTCAAGGTATTAACTCTTTAACTGCAATCTGAACTATAACAGTGAAATCAACTTATTTTCAGATTGTTTTCCATGAAATTAAGGCCTAGATTTGAGTAGGATTTATAAGACCCCAATGCTGATTTTGTAAACTTATTTTCTTTTGCATTTTAACAGTGTCTAACCGGTTACGAATATCGAGTAACCGGTTAGATTATGCAGTCTGACACTAAAACATGAGTTTTAACAAACCATTCTCTTCACTACTCAAATCTAACCAAATTTCAACCTTTAACAGAGTTCATATACCTTAAATAAATATGTTTAAACATAGAAACATATCTATCTTGCATGCATTCAATTTGGATACACAAATTGTACATAATTGCACATATTTCACAACTTAATGCATCAATTCACATAATATCCAAGTAAGTCATGAAATCAACATCAACATAGCTTGCATGCATTCAGATAACATTGCTCAAAACATCAATTGAGCTCAAATCGGCCTCCAAGCCATTTAACCATTTCAACTTATGCCCTTTGAGTCTCTTGGTGACTCATCCTATATTCTACCACAATTTATTCTCATTCTAGCAAATAGTAAGCTTTCCCGTTACCTTAGGTTCGTGCTTGAACAAGATTTGAGAAGAGATTTGATGTAGAACACCAACCACCCAAAGCTCCTCCTCAAACCAGATCCGTTTTGACAGGGTAGATTGATCAAGGAATTTGGAACATGAAATGGACATGGAAATTAGGGAAAATGGTCATTATCAAAACCATGCAACATGAACTGTGAAAGGAAACCAAGTCTAGAACAAGAGAAAGCTTGATCTTACCAAAATCGAAGCTCAAAGTCAGTTCCAGAAACCTAATACAGAACTGTGACAGTTTTGAATCTCCAACTTCATGAATCGATTTCTCCTAGCTCAGGAACTCTCAACTCACAAACTTTATCTCAATACAAAGCCCTTGATTCAAGCTTTGTAACGGTGTATCACTCGCTTATTAACACTCAGAGAAGAAGAAGAATTTACCAACACGAATCAAAAACCCTAATCAGCCTCTCTTCAACACACTCGAGTATTTTTGGCAAAACTCGAGTATTTTAATTAGCTGTTTGGAAATTTGACTTTTTAAATAAAAACTCGAGTATTTGGGAAAAAACTCGAGTATTTCGTACAGACCTGAAAGTGTATAAGTCGGTTTTCATTTAATTTTTGCACCAAAACGCGGTTTCTTGAAATGACAAGCATAGAGCTGGACTTTGCTTCGATTTGAAGTATTCCTAGACTATAAATTGGTGCTTGGTTGAAGCATTCAACACCTCTAATCCTCCAAAACCCGAATTCTATGTTTCAGACTCTCAGTTTTTCAGAGCATACTTTGATCTCTAATTTCTCCTTCGTTTCTCAATCAAATCCTTTGAAACCAAAACACAACTCAAGGTTCTAGTTCCATCTTTGAATTAGAATCAAGAATCACATCAAATAAGCCCCTGTAGTTCGAGTTCTAGCTCATCAAAGTTTGAGGTTCAAAGCTGAAAAAAAACAGAGTAGTTTTCAACATCAAGTATTCATCTTCATTGAATTCGTTTGGTAATCTCAGGAATCCTTTTTGTGTCAAATTTGTTTCTGATTGAAGTTAATATATCCTAGTTTGTTAAACTAACTTGTTTCGTTCTTTTTCATGCCAAATCCGTGGTGAAATCTGTGGCCAAAGTCAGCCTGTTCAACCCCTTTTTCACAAGTCCAGAATTTGGATTTTTGATCCAACCAATTTCCTTGTTGTTTAATCTGTTGTTTAGCTTCTCTGAGGTAAGGGAGGAGTTATCTAATTGCTAGAATGAGTAATCTCAAGCTAGAAATGTAGGAACCTCATAAGGTTCATCAAGGGATGAAGTTGGAATTGGGAATATGACATGGAGGTCATAAACCCAAGGTTTTCTAAGTCAAACAAATTTAAATGGACCTAATAATGCTCACTGGATTGATTTTCGAAGTTAAAACCAAGTGGAAATGAATTTCATATCTTGAAATGGTTATTTTCCAAGTTTATGTTGATTTTGTGATTTGATGTTGATTTATGTTGTTATGTACTTGTTTATCTGTTCTAACTTGTTTCTTATATGTGTTTATGTCTCTGTTTTGCATAAGAATGGAAAAACAATGAATGGAATTCGAATTGGTGCTTAAAATGCATAAACTGGTGCTGTTGCAGTATAAACACTCGAGTTTTTTGAGAAACACTCGAGTATTCTTGGAAAATTAAGAACAACTCGAGTCTTTCTTCAAGGACTTCAAGTATTCTGGAAAAAATTGAAGAACAACTCGAGTATTTTATAAAATACTCGAGTATTTTGATTAAAACTGAAGAAAACACTTATTTTTCTTAAGAATATTGAATACCTAATTCTTATACGTTTTCCATTGGTCGATTATTATCCTGAAAGAGTCCTACTGGAATTTCATCCAGTGGTTGATATGTTCGGACATGAGTCCCAATGGACAAATGTATATGTTTACTTGATTCCCATTGGTTGATTTGACCCTGGATGAGTCCTACTGGAATTTTATTCAGTGGTTGACATATTCGGACAGGATGTCCCAATGGAAGTACGTACACCCATTTGGTTGATTATTTTCCCACGTCCCAGTGGAAGTCTTTACCTACTTGGTTGATATTTTGGGAGTCCTAAATGGGGTCGTTGCAATAATTAAATGATAAAACGATTTATTTCCTATTGTATAAAACCATCACAAAGTGGCTGGGCCGCTGATGGAATTTTCAGTAAGCACTAGCACCAGTTAATGCTAAAAGAAAAGATGAAAAATTGTGATTAAGAAGGATTATGAACTTTGGGTCTCTATATTGGAGGCATGATGTTCAAGGATGTGATTTAAAAGAAAGAAAGAAGACGAAAAGTTTTGTGTGACATTATCATGCATGGAGAAGGAGTTGCTCCGATCTAGATTTGGAACTTCGGTAAGGTTAAATCAGAATATCCCTAGCACAAGGATGCTAGGAAGACCGAGTTCCCAGCGATCGTGATGCTTGAATATGAATCGCTCTGGTTTGATGAACCATAGGATTGAGAATATCCCGAGCCTGAGATACTCGGATGCCAAACCGTGTAGCATGAATGAGGAGTAGGCATGCATCACGACACTAAATCGAGATATTATAAAAGACAGTTTGAGCATATACATATGCATTTATTATTGCTATATGATAACATGTGTTTGTTATTTCTAGCCACTGTTATACTCATTTGTTATTGCTTTTAGCTATGACTCACTCCCAGTCCCTTGTGTAGGTGATGGCGAGAAACATGTTCTGCGTGGAGATGAGGCCGCTCCCTAATGGGGAGTGGAATTTTGAGGACCATAGGGCTACATATGAGGGGGATGTGGAAGTTATCTTCCGCCATCCTAATCCATATTCCCGTATGCTTCCGCTTAGATCGAGAATTCCAATGGTTTACGTCATGCACATTCCGCCAAATTTTGTTATGAGAAATGGAACCCCTCCACCACCACCAAGGCGTTTTCCGAGACGCACTATCCCACCAAGTCCAGCACTCTCCTCAGAAAGAATCATCCTAGAGGTTCCTGCTTGTCCTAGTCCTTCTCCTCGAGTTCGATCCCGAACTCCGATATACGTGCCTGACAATTCGGCACAAGAAGAGGAGGAAGAGGAAGAGGAGGATCCAATCGAGGATGAGGATCCGGTGGATAATGCGAATCTGATGGTGGATGACTTTATGGACAACTCGACTGGAAGTCAGTGGGGAACTGACGACTAAGTTAAGTTGTGGGGTGGAATGTGACCATATGCTCTAGGTTATGTTATATTTTGAGTCATGAACCATATGAATTTTCTCTTATCTATGTTATGTTATATTTTGAGTCATGAACCATATGCTCTAGGTTATTATGAATTTTGTTGTAATATATGTAAGATAATGTAATGGCCTAGAGTGTTGAGTTAAGTAATTATGTATTTTGTTTAAATGAAGAATGTAGTATGTAACCTTTTCAATATGAATGAAATATGATGTTACATCACTTGTTGTCATGACTGGATGTTTATATAATTCCGCAAGATTTGATAATGGATGATGACTGACTTTTAGTTTCAAAGAAAAACAAAATGGTTGTATTTGTTGAATACGAATATTTAACTTTGGAATTAAAAGTTGGGTCGTCACATTTAGTGGTATCAGAGCAATGGTTCGACTCTCGGCCTTGGAGTGTGGCCTTACACACTAACCGTTGCATATCATGACATGATGTTTGTAGTATAAGACTAGAATTCGCAGAATCTAATTAAGTTTCCCCTTTGGATTCTGTAGGACTAGATGGCCGGAAGAAATAATGCTAACATTGCGGAGGCATTGACCCGGATGGCTGCAGTTTTGGAGAATATGCAGCACAACCATCCTCCAAGCAATGGAACCCCAGCGGAGTTTCAAGGCTTAGATTCCTTTAGAAAGTGCAAACCTCCTAGCTTCTCGGGTGGTCGTCGTCCCGAGCAAGCTCAGTTCTGGCTCGATGAGATGAATAAAATCTTTAGAACGTTGACTCTGTCGGAATCGCAAAAGGTCACATTTGCTGCCTACGTGCTCACTGGTGAAGCTGCGACCTGGTGGAACCAGACTCGTCAATTCCTGGAGTTTGATCAAGCAGAGTTTACTTGGGGGATCTTCACAGAAAAGTTTCTCGAGAAGTATTTCCCAGATGACATCAGGCTGCAGAAGGAAATGGAGTTCCTCGATTTAAAGCAAGGAAATCTGTTAGTGGACCATTATGCTGAGAAATTTGAAGAGCTGATGAAGTACTCGCCATACTTCCAGTATCACCCCGACGAACATTCCAAGTGCACACGATTCGAGAATGGTCTGAGACCCGATATCAAATTAGCTGTGAGTGTGCAAAGGATCCGACACTATCCAACGTTGGTTAGTACTTGTCGCATTTTCGAAAGGAATAGCGTCAAGAAGGACATTGGACAAGGAAGTTTTGGGCCGCATCGCAATCAGCATAGGCATGGCAACAAGAACCGGAGAGGTCCTTATCCACAACAAGGAAAAGGAAATGCATCATCTTCTGGAGTGCCCAGTCTCCCAGCCCCTGGTGCAATGTGCAACAAATGTCAAAGATTTCATCCTGGAAGGGAATGTTGGAGAGACAAACCACCAACTTGCTACAACTGTGGAAAGGCTGGCCACATCGCTCGTCTTTGTCATCAGCCCCAGCGTCAGAACGATCAAGGTTCGGGAAGCAAACCATGGGTCAATGGGAAGGTTTTTACCATGTCCGGATCAGAAGCGGAGCAGGCAGATAATCTCGTGCAAGGTAACCATCTTCTCAATGGCATGCCTTGTCGCTTTCTATTCGATTATGGTGCTACGCATTCTTTCATCTCTGAGGAATGCGTTAAGCGTCTGTGTTTACCCGTTTCGGAGACACCGTTTAAACTTAAGGTGTGTACTCCTTCGAATGTGCCGGTGACTACGTCAAGAGCATGTTTTGGATGTTCCGTTAATATAGGAAGTCTGTCCTCTAGGGTAGATTTAATCTGTCTACCTTTATCCCAACTCGACGTTATTTTGGGGATGGATTGGTTAGCAACTAACCAAGTGGTGATCGATTGTAAGACTCGAACGATTGTTTTTCCCGATAAAAAGTCGCCTGAGGTGCAACCTGAAGGGTACGTTTGTGTGTTTTCTGCGGTCGTAGCAGAAAAGAAAGATGAGCCGAAGATAGAGGAAATCCCGATTATTCGAGATTTTCCCGAAGTGTTTCCTGATGAAGTTCCCGGTTTGCCACCACATCGAGAAATAGAATTCAGTATCGATCTAGTTCCTGGTACTGGTCCTATTTCTATTGCTCCTTATCGTATGGCTCCAACCGAATTAGCTGAACTGAAGAAGCAAGTGGAAGATTTGTTAGAGAAGCAGTTCATCAGACCAAGTGTGTCGCCTTGGGGAGCACCAGTTTTGTTCGTAAAGAAGAAGGATGGATCCATGAGGATGTGCATTGATTACAGACAACTCAATAAGGTTACAATCAAGAACAAATACCCGTTGCCAAGAATCGACGATTTGATGGATCAAGTTAGAGGAGCGTCCGTGTTTTCGAAGATTGATTTGAGATCGGGATATCATCAAATCAGAGTAAGAGAGGAAGATATTCCGAAGACAGCTTTCAGATCAAGGTATGGACACTACGAGTATGTGGTGATGCCATTCGGTTTAACCAATGCGCCCGCCATATTCATGGATTACATGAATAGAGTGTTCCGACCTTATTTGGATTCCTTTGTTGTGGTGTTCATAGATGATATACTCATCTATTCAAAGACCCCAGAAGAGCATGCCAATCATTTGAAGATTGTCTTGGAGACTTTGAAGGAAAAGAAATTATATGCCAAGTTAGCCAAGTGTGAATTTTGGCTTGAAAAAGTCAATTTCTTGGGGCATGTGATTTCGAGAGATGGTGTTGCTGTAGACCCAGATAAATTAGAAGCGATGCTGAAATGGGAGAAGCCTAAGTCTGTTACTGAAGTTAGAAGTTTTCTTGGCCTAGCTGGTTACTATCGGAAATTCATCGAAGGATTTTCTAAATTGGCTCTTCCTTTAACCCGCATGACTAGAAAGGAGCAACCTTTTGTTTGGAATGAGAAGTGTGAAGTTAGTTTCCAAACTTTAAAGGACAAGTTAACATCATCTCCAGTGTTAACTCTGCCCGATCCCCAGAAAATTTTTGATGTTTACTGTGATGCATCAAAACAAGGTCTAGGTTGTGTTCTGATGCAAGAAGGAAGAGTTATTGCTTATGCGTCACGACAGTTGAAGGTGCATGAGGAGAATTATCCTACTCATGATTTGGAGTTGGCTGCTATTGTCTTTGCTTTGAAAATATGGAGGCATTACCTGTATGGTAATACGTTCCAAGTATTCAGTGACCATAAAAGTCTAAAGTATCTTTTTGACCAAAAGGAACTGAATATGAGGCAACGTAGATGGATGTAATTCTTAAAGGATTACAACTTTGAATTACATTACCACCCTGACAAAGCCAATATCGTAGCTGATGCGTTGAGTAGAAAGACTTTGCATATGAGATCGATGATGGTGAAAGAAGCTGAATTGATTGAAGAGTTCCGAAACTTGAATTTGGCAGTTCAGTTCAAACCAAATTGCATCAAATTAGGAATATTACAAATCACAAATGAGTTTGTGGGTCAAGTCCGAAACCTGCAACAAGTGGATGAAGAGCTCCTAGAGAAGAAAAGACTAGGGATAGAAGGAGTGGAACCAGATTTCCAATTAGGATCGGATGGCATTTTGAGATTTAAGGATCGAATCTGCATTCCGTCAAATCAAGAACTAAGGAGAGCTATACTAGAAGAAGCCCACAAAAGCAAGCTGAGTATGCATCCTGGATCAACTAAGATGTATCAGGACCTGAAGAAGATATTTTGGTGGTCCGGATTGAAGAAAGACGTTGCGTCTTATGTTGCGTCTTGCCTTGTTTGCCAAAAGGCGAAGATTGAACATAAGAAGCCCGGAGGAGAATTGCAACCTTTGAGCATACCAGAATGGAAATGGGATGGAATAGCCATGGATTTTGTAAGTGGTTTTCCAAGAACAAGAGAAAGTTTCGATGCGATTTGGGTCGTGGTTGATCGCTTAACGAAGTCAGCTCACTTCATTCCCATCAACATGCAATATCCGTTGGAGAAGCTTGCAAGATTGTACATCAAGGAAATCGTCAGATTGCATGGTATTCCCTCAAGTATCATATCGGATCGTGATCCCCGTTTCGTATCTCGCTTTTGGCAGAGTTTGCATCGAGCGTTAGGAACGCAGTTAAGAATGAGTTTGGCTTATCACCTGCAAACGGATGGTCAATCAGAGAGAACGATTCAATCTCTGGAAGATTTGCTCCGTGCTTGCGTTTTAGAGTACCAAGAAAGTTGGGATAGTTTGTTGCCGCTTGTGGAGTTCACCTACAACAATAGTTACCAGACAAGCATTAATATGGCTCCGTACGAAGCCCTCTATGGAAGGAAATGTAGAACCCCACTATGTTGGTTCCATGTGGGGGAGAACGCTATCATTGGACCTGAGTTGGTTCAGGAAACGACCGAGAAGATCAAGGTTATCCAAGAAAAGATGAAGATTGCACATAGTCGTCAGAAGAGCTATGCCGATCAGCGTAGAACCAAGCTCAAATTTCAAGAAGGAGATCATGTATTTCTGCGAATAGTGCCAACAACTGGTATCGGGAGAGTGATGAAACCGAGGAAACTGACACCAAAGTTTATTGGCCCTTATCAGATCCTAAAGCGAGTCGGTCCCGTCGCATATCAGATCGCGTTACCACCTTCTTTAGCTAATCTCCATGATGTATTCCACGTCTCTCAGCTTCGCAAATTTATTCAAGACCCGTCTTCAATTATCCAGTTGCAGCCAGAAGAAATACCTTTAAAGGAGAATCTGACATTTGAAGTCGGACCAGTGCGAATTGAAGATTGTCAAATCAGAAAGCTGCGAGGAAAAGAGATTCCTTTAGTGCGAGTTCTTTGGAATCAAAAAGGAGTGTCAGAATCAACATGGGAATTAGAATCTAAGATAAGAGAAGAGTACCCACATTTGTTTATTTAATCGGAATTTCGAGGACGAAATTCTATTTAAGTGGGGGAGGATGTAAGATCCTATGTTTTAAATATATGAAATAAAAGTATTTTATCAATATTAGTATCATTAAAATAGTCAATTTTTCCTATTTTAGCAAAAACACTCGAGTATTTTAGGCAAAACTCGAGTATTTTAAGTAGCTGTTTGGAAATTTGAATTTTTAAATAAAAACTCGAGTATTTGGGAAAAAACTCGAGTATTTCGTACAGACCTGAAAGTGTATAAGTCGGTTTTCATTTAATTTTCGCACCAAAATGCGGTTTCTTGAAATGACAAGCATAGAGCTGGACTTTGCTTTGATTTGAAGTATTCCTAGAGTATAAATTGGTGCTTGGTTGAAGCATTCAACACCTCTAATCCTCCAAAACCCGAATTCTAAGTTTCAGACTCTCAGTTTTTCAGAGCATACTTTGATCTCTAATTTCTCCTTCGTTTCTCAATCAAATCCTTTGAAACCAAAACACAACTCAAGGTTCTAGTTCCATCTTTGAATTAGAATCAAGAATCACATCAAATAAGCCCCTATAGTTCGAGTTCTAGCTCATCAAAGTTTGAGGTTCAAAGCTGAAAAAAAATAGAGTAGTTTTCAGCATCAAGTATTCATCTTCATTGAATTCGTTTGGTAATCTCAGGAATCCTTTTTGTGTCAAATTTGTTTCTGATTGAAGTTAATATATCCTAGTTTGTTAAACTAACTTGTTTCGTTCTTTTTCATGCCAAATCCGTGGTGAAATCTGTGGCCAAAGTCAGCCTGTTCAACCCCTTTTTCACAAGTCCATAATTTGGATTTTTGATCCAACCAATTTCCTTGTTGTTTAATATGTTGTTTAGCTTCTCTGAGGTAAGGGAGGAGTTATCTAATTGCTAGAATGAGTAATCTCAAGCTAGAAATGTAGGAACCTCATAAGGTTCATCAAGGGATGAAGTTGGAATTGGGAATATGACATGGAGGTCATAAACCCAAGGTTTTCTAAGTCAAACAAGTTTAAATGGACCTAATAATGCTCAGTGGATTGATTTTCGAAGTAAAAACCAAGTGGAAATGAATTTCATATCTTGAAATGGTTATTTACCAAGTTTATGTTGATTTTGTGATTTGATGTTGATTTATGTTGTTATGTACTTGTTTATCTGTTCTAACTTGTTTCTTATATGTGTTTATGCCTCTGTTTTGCATAAGAATGGAAAAACAATGAATGGAATTCGAATTGGTGCTTAAAATGCAGAAACTGGTGCTGTTGCAGTATAAACACTCGAGTTTTTTGAGAAACACTCGAGTATTCTGGGAAAATTAAGAACAACTCGAGTCTTTCTTCAAGGACTTCAAGTATTCTGGAAAAAATTGAAGAACAACTCGAGTATTTTATAAAATACTCGAGTATTTTGATTAACACTGAAGAAAACACTTATTTTTCTTAAGAATATTGAATACCTAATTCTTATACGTTTTCCATTGGTCGATTATTATCCTGAAAGAGTCCTACTGGAATTTCATCCAGTGGTTGATATGTTCGGACAGGAGTCCCAATGGACAAATGTATAAGTTTACTTGATTCCCATTGGTTGATTTGACCCTGGATGAGTCCTACTGGAATTTTATTCAGTGGTTGACATATTCGGACAGGATGTCCCAATGGAAGTACGTACACCCATTTGGTTGATTATTTTCCCACGTCCCAGTGGAAGTCTTTACCCACTTGGTTGGTATTTTGGGAGTCCTAAATGGGGTCGTTGCAATAATTAAATGATAAAACGATTTATTTCCTATTGTATAAAACCATCACAAAGTGGCTGGGCCGCTGATGGAATTTTCAGTAAGCACTAGCACCAATTAATGCTAAAAGAAAAGATGAAATTGTGATTAAGAAGGATTATGAAGTTTGGGTCTCTATATTGGAGGCATGATGTTCAAGGATGTGATTTAAAAGAAAGAAAGAAGATGAAAAGTTTTGTGTGACATTATCATGCATGGAGAAGGAGTTGCTCCGATCTAGATTCGGAACTTCGGTAAGGTTAAATCAGAATATCCCTGGCACAAGGATGCTAGGAAGACCGAGTTCCCATCGATCGTGATGCTTGAATATGAATCGCTCCGGTTTGATGAACCATAGGATTGAGAATATCCCGAGCCTGAGATACTCGGATGCCAAACCGTGTAGCATGAATGAGGAGTAGGCATGCATCACGACACTAAATCGAGATATTATAAAAGACAGTTTGAGCATATACATATGCATTTATTATTGCTATATGATAACATGTGTTTGTCATTTCTAGCCACTGTTATACTCATTTGTTATTGCTTTTAGCTATGACTCACTCCCAGTCCCTTGTGTAGGTGATGGCGAGAAACATGTTCTGCGTGGAGATGAGGCCGCTCCCTAATGGGGAGTGGAATTTTGAGGACCATAGGGCTACATATGAGGGGGATGTGGAAGTTATCTTCCGTCATCCTAATCCATATTCCCGTATGCGTCCGCTTAGATCGAGAATTCCAATGGTTTACGTCATGCACATTGCGCCAAATTTTGTTATGAGAAATGGAACCCCTCCACCACCACCAAGGCGTTTTCCGAGACGCACTATCCCACCGAGTCCAACACTCTCCTCAGAAAGAATCATCCTAGAGGTTCCTGCTTGTCCTAGTCCTTCTCCTCGAGTTCGATCCCGAACTCTGATATACGTGCCTGGCAATTCGGCACAAGAAGAGGAGGAAGAGGAAATGGAGGATCCAATCGAGGATGAGGATCCGGTGGATAATGCGAATCAGATGGAGGATGACTTTATGGACAACTCGACTGGAAGTCAGTGGGGAACTGACGACTAAGTTAAGTTGTGGGGTGGAATGTGACTGATATAACCCATCAGGTTTTCTCTTATCTATGTTATGTTATATTTTGAGTCATGAACCATATGCTCTAGGTTATTATGAATTTTTTTGTAATATATGTAAGATAATGTAATGGCCTAGAGTGTTGAGTTAAGTAATTATGTATTTTGTTTAAATGAAGAATGTAGTATGTAACCTTTTCAATATGAATGAAATATGATGTTACATCACTTGTTGTCATGACTCGATGTTTATATAATTCCGCAAGATTTGATAATGGATGATGACTGACTTTTAGTTTCAAAGAAAAAAAAAATGGTTGTATTTGTTGAATACGAATATTTAACTTTGGAATTAAAAGTTGGGTCGTCACACATCGTGTAACCGGTTACACAGCCCTTCTAACCGGTTACATACTGATAAAATTCAAAAATTAATAATTTAATTACTCTTTCTTCAAAAACCTTTTTAATATTGCAATTAGGTCCCAACCCAAGGGCTAATTCACAATATTCACATTTTTGTACAAAATAACGATATAAAAATATATCTCATATTTTTATATAAAAACACATAATGTACAAAAACTAAAACCTTCAAAACTAATATAAATCAATTATAAAATAATTATTATAATTAATTTCTTGGTTATTTGGGAGACGAAAATTAGGGGTGATACACTACTCCCCCACTTAAAAGGAATTTCGTCCCCGAAATTCATCTTTTGAAATTTTCCACTTTTCCAAGGTATTTTTATACCAGAAAACTTCATCTTGCTCCCAATAATTTGTTCTTTAGGGTCCTCCCCCACTTAAAAGAGTTTCGATATAGTTCTTTTATTTCGAAACATCTCTAATAAAACCTTTCACCTTAAACCAAAATTCTTTGCATAAATCTCTTAGGTGAAAGAATTTCTTTTAAAAGAAATACTCTTTACACTTCACATAAATATTCTTCAATTAAAGCACTTTCCAATAAACTTTTTGGAAAAACTTTTTGGGCTGCGCACTCTGATCTCTCAAGCACGATCAAAGAAACGTTTGTATGACTTCATTTCTTAATAGTTTGAAACATTAGGGTGATCAGTCCTAATATTCAATCCATTAATAACAAAATCATCCCTTTCAGATATAATCTTTCGCAAGAAAGACCATACGACAGGTCTTTAAGTTGGATGAACTTAAAGATAGGGTAATTATCACTATCAGACTTAATTAGATAGTCATGTTCTAGAGACATTTCCGTTGGGGAGACAAAGATTTGTCCTATCCCGGTGGTTGTTAATCTCTCTAGCCAAAACTGATCTTTCCATTTCTGTAGTGTCCACAGATATTATCACATCCAACTGTGATAAGGGTTTTGATCACAGAAAGATTGGAGTTGAACTTCCAACAGGATATTGATATTCTCAAACGATTAGATTAACGTAATCGAAAAACATTTGACTACGTTAATTCAGATCAAAGGAAGAGATAGGCTTGGGTTGTCTACGTTAGGATCACACTCAACTCTCATCTCAGCCGGTGAATTCTTCTCGTGCTGGATTCGCTTGCTGTCCAATCCTTTCTCACCTTTTCTTTCAAGACAATTCGGCGAATAATACTCCAGCTCCCTACGATCGGAATTTACTATTCCCTTAGGTACATCACAACTGAACTCCAAGTGATGTGCCTAACAGTTTTCACCTCGAGATGGACAAATGTTCCCTTTCCTATTTCCTCCTTAGTCACTTTTCTCCAATCGAGGATTCCTTAACCTTTATATTTCCGTGATAGATATTCTCCCACTTACCTTTCCTCTTTCTCCCATTGGGCCTTTATTTCATCAATCTTTCCCTTACTCTGAATTCTGATACTTCTCGCATGAAATTCATGTACTTTCCCGTAGTCCTCATACATGCTTACCAACATCGAGAAATTCCTTATTCCTTGATAGTTGATAGCTAACTTGGGTTCGAACATAATCTATTCTTGAAATTCATGCCTTTGGATTTCTCATCTAGGTTGTACCAGAAAACACTTCCTAAATCCCTTACTTCCATAATATATTTTCTAATATCCATAATCCCTGACTTTAATTTCAAAGATTAAATCTCATTCGTTTCTTCATAGAAATCCAACTCCTCATTTCCTGGTTGAAATTCACGAATTCGATTCAAGAATTCGTTGGTGCTTTACAACATTTCCAATCTAACGCTAGATGATTCCTCTTGCGTTACCAGACTTAGGTCTCTGAACTCCTCGATCAGAATAACCTCCTTAACCATCATTGAGCTCACAAGAATAGCCTATCAGTTCAAATCGTCTGCAACTACGTTTGCTATGCCAAGATGGAGCTCAAAGCCATAATCTTTAAGAAACTTCATCCATCGCCTTTATCTTACATTCAACTCTTCCTCTTCTTATTGTCATTCATACTTTCGAACTCCAAACTTGTTCAAGAATCACAACCTTCTTATCTTAATGCTTATCGTCTCTTTTGCATCGTCCAGTTAAATCCTCTACCTTCTCCAATTGGAGTAGCTCCTTAATTTCAACTCTCGATTAGTCCATAAATATTATGATTCAATCCTCTTAAATCAATTTCAATGATGAATCAAGGCATTAAGTTATTTTACCACATTAAATCCTTTCCTTCAATTTTTACTTAGGTAATTGACATTGAGTTTGGATTGGAGGAAGATGTCTACTGATACCAAAAGTTCCTTCACAAAGGACTTAAATTTTATTTTAAACTTTCAGTTCTAACCGGTTACATGAAACTCTAACCGGTTATGAAGTATATTTTTAGAAATAAAACCAAAGAACTTTCAAAAACCATTTTCTTTACATCGTCCAATCCAACTCAAAATAGGATTTAATCATAATCTAATACCTTGATTCCAACTGAATTCATCACTGAAATGATTTAAATCATAATATACTCACCTTTTTCCATAATTTCTCTTGGACTAATCATATTATATTGGGTATAATCCATCACTACCCCACCATAATTAAACAACATCCAATCATTTCATACAATCAGTTGATCTTTCCAAGTCAACTTGGTCAGGAGCCATGCGATCTTAGAAAATCCTTAAATACTCCGGCGATAGTACCCAGCCAGCCCTAAGAACTTCTTACTTTAAAGATCACATGCCCTGCGAACTTAACTTCGCTCAACCAAAACTCATCTTTGGCGAGCTTAACACACCACTACTCCTCTTGCAGGATTTTCAACACAATCCCGAGATATTTTTCATGTCCCTCCAGATTCTTAGAAGAAACCACAAACGAATCCAAATATAATCTAAAGGTCTTGTTCTTATAGTCCATAAAAGAACAAGTGCCTTAGTCAATCCGAACAGTATTACTTTCTACTCATAATGCCCATATCGAGATCAAAATGCAGTCTCAAGTGTATCCCTGCCTCGAATCCTGATTTGGGGTTAATCCAACCTCCAATCAATCTTAGAAAACACTTAGACTCCTTTAATCCGATCCAACCAAAACCCTTTTAGCACTTTTCTACGTGTTTCTCCCATTTGACCATTCCCGATGGTACCATATTATAAAGGTAGTAGAGATAGAATCAGTCTCAAGAATTAACTTGATTCCAGACTCTATTGCTTTACTCAAAGGTAAACCTGGCATCATTTCCTACAACCAGGATTTCTTTAACCCCCTTTCTCTTTTAATATTGCTTCCCAGAAGCAACATATGGGTTCATTGGATTCCCGATTCGAAACTTGGGAATCTCGATACAGGGTTGTTCTATCGTCATTAATCATGATAACATGATCCCTCGGCTACCAAACCATGCTTAAGATCAAATGTAATCATGACACAGGTAGATAGACAAAGTCTAATACCTTAATAGAACGATTCAGACATACCTTGGAAACCACTACGAGAAGATTTGTAGGATTCTCTGCTTTGAGATAGCCGATTGGATAAGGCATAGAGCAACTTTGATCACTACCCTTATCCGACAGGAACAAAAGAAAGGATAGCTTTAGAGTTTAACAAACTCAACAAGGTTGATCTTTAAGAAGATCACTGCCCTACACTCGGTCTGAAAAGTTGATTGACTTTAACACGAGTGAGGGTAAACACTCCTACTCAGAGTCGAGGACTCAACTACAACTCCTTAAAATTTCCTCATCACTGGTTCTATGAAAACATAATAAACCAACACTGTGGTTTTGAGTTTTCAACATATCTAAAGAGAAACATACGACTATCATACTTCTATTTAGACTTCATAGAACACTTCTTAATAGCAGAATGAACTACTTATCTAGAGCCATTTCCCATAACCTTAGCTCTAGTTTGGAAGTATATGAAAGCATACTTCCCAAGAAACATTGCAGATATCGATGACCAGCGTATTGGACCACACACCCAAGGACCAAGAGTCAGGACCATTGCTCTGATACCATAAAAGTGTAACACTCCTTGTATATCATCTTACTTTATAAGAAAAGTAAGAAGTTTATGAAAACTTGGACTTGTTATCGTTGGGAAAAGATCTGAAAATAATAATTTTCCCTTCCCTTGAAAGTTCCTTTTCACAAACACTTGATTAGTAATGAGGTTGACTAACAAAATTAGAGTTTGCGGAAACATAGTAAAATCATCATATGGTACCCCCAAAATATATCAAGTGTAACAAGTCCCTTAATACCAAATAAGTATAATTATGAAACTGAATTCCTCTTATGATACCTTTTTCCAAAATATGTATCATATAAGTTCTATTAAAAATAGAAATGTTATAGAGCTGGTCACTGGTCCTTTGTCCAAACATCCTTCTGGTCGGATCCTCGATATCTGCACAACGGGTTCCCAACCCATACTTTCTATACTCTGCATGCACCTAAGGGACATCTCCCTTTACTGATTCTTGTGCAAGCTAGATGCACGATAACCACCTAATAAGGGCATGGGGGTTAGCTATACATATTCGCATAATCAAATGAGAATAAAACTAACATCCACAAGTTAACATGTAGCAAATCATGATGCATAATCATATGAGCACACCCGGTTAATCATAACAATTCTTTCAATGCAGGTGGCATGATGCATGATTTCCTTCCACAACTGAGGCCTCTAAAAGTCCATCTTGGACGTCCATCCAATACACCGTTGTGTTCCCGGAACACCGACATTCGTTCCCAGAACGTAATGCCGAACCATACTTGGATAATACGCATTACTCCCAGAGTGTGCACCACGTTCCCAGAACGTGTAGCAAACCATACTTGGAATAATAAGAACCACTCCCAGAGTGTGCACCACGTTCCCAGAACGCATAAGAACCAGGTCCCGGACACTGGCCACATATCTATAATGTGTCATCAAGTAGGTTGCATATCAATGTGTTCCCAGAACACTAACATACGTTCCCAGAACGTATAAAACCAGGTCCCAGACACTGGCCACATATCTATAATGTGTCATCAAGTAGGTTATAATTTGGTACTCCCGGAGTACCCTCCTCATATTCCCAGAATATGATAAACGTTCCTACCAACCAAACTTCCATTCTATATGAATGCACAATCATCAAGGTTGGTTTTATCTTTAATTCCATTATTATACCAACGTGTTCCCAGAACACTAACATACGTTCCCAGAACGTATCGCAAACCATACTTGGAATATAATCAAGCACCACTCCCAGAGTGTGCATCACGTTCCCAGAACGTGTCCAAGAAACCATGTCCCAGACAATGGCCACATTCCCCGAATGTGTCATCAAGTTGGTTGCATCAGTTTAGTACTCCTAGAGTATAGGGTCGTGAACCCCGAACATCACAAACAATCCTTGCCAACCTATTTCATCACCTTTCTCTATGCATGCAGCGCATACATAATTACTAAGGTTGGTCTTTCCATTAATTATTGTGATTTAGAAATATTCCAATTTCTCTTTTGAATGATTTATTTGAGGTATAGACTTTGACACAAAATCCTCCTTTGAATTATCTCAAATCATGCCCTTAAACTTAGATTGGGTAAAACAAAGTCAATGGTATTCAAAAACTTAACTTTTTATTTTTCAGATTCAGGTACTAACCGGTTACAGTTCCAGGCTAACCGGTTAGAATTACAGACCTGAACTGTTTACCATTGTAATTCAGAAAACCCTTTTTCTTGAATTCCCTACCCAATCCATAAACCAGTTTAACAATGTTTATACCTCAAAACCACTGTTTATATCATTCAAAAGTCTAGATCACATTTCATTGTCCAATGAGCATAATTTCGTCTTGAAACTATCACATTACCTCAAGGTATTAACTCTTTAATTGCAATCTGAACTATAACAGTGAAATCAACTTATTTTCAGATTGTTTTCCATGAAATTAAGGCCTAGATTTGAGTAGGATTTATAAGACCCCAATGCTGATTTTGTAAACTTATTTTCTTTTGCATTTTAACAGTGTCTAACCGGTTACGAATATCGAGTAACCGGTTAGATTATGCAGTCTGACACTAAAACATGAGTTTTAACAAACCATTCTCTTCACTACTCAAATCTAACCAAATTTCAACCTTTAACAGAGTTCATATACCTTAAATAAATATGTTTAAACACAGAAACATATCTATCTTGCATGCATTCAATTTGGATACACAAATTGTACATAATTGCACATATTTCACAACTTAATGCATCAATTCACATAATATCCAAGTAAGTCATGAAATCAACATCAACATAGCTTGCATGCATTCAGATAACATTGCTCAAAACATCAATTGAGCTCAAATTGGCCTCCAAGCCATTTAACCATTTCAACTTATGCCCTTTGAGTCTCTTGGTGACTCATCCTATATTCTACCACAATTTATTCTCATTCTAGCAAATAGTAAGCTTTCCCGTTACCTTAGGTTCGTGCTTGAACAAGATTTGAGAAGAGATTTGATGTAGAACACCAACCACCCAAAGCTCCTCCTCAAACCAGATCCGTTTTGACAGGGTACATTGATCAAGGAATTTGGAACATGAAATGGACATGGAAATTAGGGAAAATGGTCATTATCAAAACCATGCAACATGAATTTTGAAAGGAAACCAAGTCTAGAACAAGAGAAAGCTTGAGCTTACCAAAATCGAAGCTCAAAGTCAGTTCCAGAAACCCAATACAGAACTGTGACAGTTTTGAATCTCCAACTTCATGAATCGATTTCTCCTAGCTCAGGAACTCTCAACTCACAAACTTTATCTCAATACAAAGCCCTTGATTCAAGCTTTGTAGTGGTGTATCACTCGCTTATTAACACTCAGAGAAGAAGAATTTACCCACACGAATCAAAAACCCTAATCAGCCTCTCTTCAACACCAAATGCAGAAATCAACCCCAAATCCTCAAAAATTCAGCCTTTTATAGACGAATTGGAGTAACATGCATACCGACGCGTGTTCTCCATTGATCTGAGGCTGGTTTCGTGGCGATTTCTGGATTAATTGGGTGATTACTCATCAAACGCACTAATCCCAATTTCTGAGTTCATCGTGTAATCGGTTACACAGCCCTTCTAACCGGTTACATACTGATAAAATTCAAAAATTAATAATTTAATTACTCTTTCTTCAAAAACCTTTTTAATATTGCAATTAGGTCCCAACCCAAGGGCTAATTCACAATATTCACATTTTTGTACAAAATAACCATATAAAAATATATCTCATATTTTTATATAAAAACACATAATGTACAAAAACTAAAACCTTCAAAACTAATATAAATCAATTATAAAATAATTATTATAATTAATTTCTTGGTTATTTGGGAGACGAAAATTAGGGGTGTTACACTATGGTTTACTCACCAAGCGAGTAACCAAATTATAGTGTCAAGTCTTAGGATAGATAAATAGGTACACTTGATTTAAGAATTGACTAGATAATTGTGGAATAACGTGTTCTTTTTCCAGAACTCAGTCACCATGCCTCGGAGATGTACTCATGATGATAGGATGGTCGCGATTCTTGAGAATCTGGTTCAAATGAATCAGAATCAGGCAGAAACTGTAGCAGCAACAGCCGCACTCCATCAACCACCAAACCCAATCAGCATTGATTGGCTGGCTCGATTCAGACAGAACGATCCGCCCAAGTTTGAAGGTGGCTACAATCCTGACGCAGCCCAGTGGTGGCTCCAAGAGTTGGAGAAGATTTTCAGCACAATGTCACCGCCCGTGGAGCAGGAAGTTCCTTTGGCGGCGTACATGCTCACAGGAGAAGCTGAATATTGGTGGGAACATGTACGAAGGGACATGGAGAGTTCCAACCAGGAGGTTACTTGGGACATCTTTAAGGAGGAATTTCTCGGAAGGTACTTCCCCAAAGATGTTCGCCGAGAGAAAGAACTAGCCTTTCTGAACTTAACACAGTGAAGTATGAGTGGTGGAGAGTATGCCGCGCACTTCAAAGATCTCATCTGGTATTCTGGAAGCTATAGGAATGCTGATGGAAGAGCTAAGTGCATCAAGTTCGAAGCAGGACTTCGCACTGAGATCAAGGTAGCTTTTGAGTACCAGAACATAGATAATTTGGCCCGACTGGTAAATATGGCTAGCACTTATGAGAAGGGATTGAGGCGGAGGACATCCGAGAATAGGAACAGGATGATGCAGTGGGCTGAAGGTTCTAGCAGAGGCAAGGTACCTGCTCAGGAGTCGGATACACATACCGACATCAACACTATGGCAATAGTTCCAGTAGACACGACCCTAAATGTGAATGCTCCAAGACCTAGGCTACCCTGTCCAAAGTGTGGAAAACCCCACAGGCGTTTATATTTGCTGTTAAGGCAGCACAAGAAAGAGGGTCTTTGCTATCAATGTGGGCAACCGGGACATATTGGGGCTAATTGTTTTGAGCGCACCGGACGAGGGAATGAGTGAACATGTCCAAGGTATTTTTCTATGTTAATTATGTATCAACTGTTTACTTAGATATTTCTGCATAGATTAAGCGCGTTTAGTATAACTTAGAAGGAAACGATAGGTGTTAGTACTTTAGTTAGAAGTTCCACCAAACCCAGTTGTGGTACTATCTCTAGTAGAGGGTTAGGTTAGAACCGATCACTCTAACTCTTACATCTGTTAGAGGATGATACCATCAACAAACCCGACAATGATATTGTCACTGATAGATGTAAGATTGGGATTGATCACCTCGATCTTCGCACCTACTAGTGATTGATGTCATTGGCATATTCCATCTAAAACCAAAATAATCAAATTAGATAGTCGATAGTTTAAAACCCGCCTAGAATCTAAACAAAACTCTTGAACGGTTACCACGTAAAGTAAAGCTGGACCACTTTATCAGGTACCCTTACCGAGGTCTATCAAGTCAACCATCGCTCTGTAGAAAATGCATCTTTCGATGATTCCCCAATGAAAATGCATTCTCTAGGATAATCTCCATTGTCTTCTTGCTTGACATGTACCAAGTCATGTTACTAACCCTCAATGTCTGTACTAGTGTGGACCTTTATCGACCTTGTCGCCTAGTACATCCGAAGTCGCCTTACAAAGACCATGAGACCTATTCTTGATTGCTTCGTGTTTCTTCTCTGCATCCTCATTCTCTTCTAGCCTCATGCATCTAATGGGAAAACTTAGATGTACACACGAGAGTTCGTCAAATTGTAGGAATCCAGCATGATTCAATGCCACCCACAGGTAGTCAACCCTGCACCACTTCCAATCCCGAATAACGTTCGGGAAATCCATATACCTGATTCTTAGCAGCGACCGAACCTACCCCTAGCATGGATATAATCAAGTATGTCGATGCCAAGTGAGGGAGGATTTCAATCCAAGGAATGGGAGATGGAACTTTAATAATAAGGAAATTGTGGATCTTGTCACGATAGAGGAGATACGTAGTATCTGAGGACAGGCATGACAATACTAAGAAGAATGGACCTAGACACATCGGAAGCGAGGAAATGGAACCGACAGGAACATAAAGACCACAGATAGGAACCACAACAACGAGATGGTTCTCCACGTTACGAAGCAATCAGAATTTCGGGGACGAAATTCAAGTAAGTGGGGGAGAAATGTAACATCTCGAATTTTAATCCCAAATATAATTAGACTAGTAATTGGTTTGGGTAAATAGAATGTTAATTACAAGTCTTAATTAAGGGTTAAAATGAGAGGTTTAGTGTTAAGAAATGTAACACCCCTAATTTTCGTCTCCCAAATAACCGAGAAATTAATTATAACAATTATTTTATAATTGATTTATATTAGTTTCGAAGGTTTTAGTTTTTGTACATTATGTGTTTTTATATATAAAAATATGAGATATATTTTTATATGGTTATTTTGTACAAAAATGTGAATATTGTAATTTAGTCCTTGGGTTGGGACCTAATTGCAATATTAAAAAGCTTTTTGAAGAAAGAGTAATTAAATTATTAATTTTTGAATTTTATCAGTATGTAACCAGTTAGAAGGGCTCTGTAACCGGTTACACGATGAACTCAGAAACTGGGTTAGTGGATTTTGATGAGTAATCACCCAATTAATCCAAAAATTGCCACGAATCCCACTCAAATCACGCTGAGGAACGCGTGTCCCCTTGCATGTTGTTTGAATTCATCTATAAAAGGCAAAGATCGGATCACAATTGAGGGTTTTGTTCAAGTGTTGATGATAAGCTCTGTTTTAGGGTTCCATAGTTTTCCTATTCGATTCTCAGTCTGTGTTGAGAGTTAGAAAACGAGTGATACACTGTTACAAAGCTCACATCAAGGGCTTTGTATTGATATAAAGTTTGTGAGCTGAGAATTCCTGGAGTTTGAGAGCGAAGCCAAGTTGAGGTGTTGGTGCTGTCAAACCTCAGCTTCTGGTTTCTGGAGCTGACTTTGAAGCTCGATTTTGGTAAGCACACAAACCCTTTTGGTTTCAAATCTGTTCATACCTCTAGTGCATGTTGCAGAGAATTCAATTTGACCATTTTCCCCAATTCTTAATTTGGTTTTGCATGTCAATTTCCCTGGTTTTGGTACCATGTCCCACTCTATCTGCATGTAGTGGATTTGGTGAAAATCTGTGTTGGAGCCTTTCTCTCTGCAATGTTTTGGATCAAGCACGATTTAGAGGTATGGGAGAAGTTTACCTTATACTAGATTTAGACTAAAATTGTGTGTTTTAAGATTTGAGTCAACAAAGACTCAAAAGGGCATTATGTGAAAAGGTTGAAAAGGCTTGGAGGCCAATTTATCGTTCAAATCTATTTTGAGCAGTTTTGATTTGGTGCATGCAAGTGATTTTGATGCTTGAATCATAATCTAAATGCTTAGTATGAGTTTTGTGGTATTAAATTGTGTCTATGTGGGTTTTTATGCAATTTAATACTCTAAATTGAATGCATGCAAATGAAATATGTTTTTGTGGTGAAACATGTTTAAATTAAGGTATGTGAACTCTATTGAGTGTTGAAATTGGTTAGATTTGAGTATTGAAAAGAATGGTATGCAAAACCTCATTTTTTAGTGTACAGACTGCATAATCTAACCGATTATTCGATATTTTTAACCGGTTAGATACTGTAATTTTGCAAAGAAAATAAATTTCTGAAACTGGCCCTGTGCTCTTACCATTTTTACTCGAGTCTATACTCTAATTTCACTTGAAATCAATCTGGAAATATGTTGATGAATACTGTTTGGTTTAGATTGAAATTGAGGAGTTAATGCCTTAATGTTAAGAGATAATTTCAAGAGGAAATTGTGCTCATTTGGAATTGGATTGTGATTTAGACTTTGAATGATAAAATGAGTGGAATTTGTGGTATAAAACAATGCTGAAAACTTGTTATGTATTGGGTAGAGAATTCAAGAAAAAGGGTTTTCTGAATTGCAATGGTTAACCAGTTCAGGTCTGTAATTCTAACCGGTTAGCCTGAGACTATAACCGGTTAGTACCTGAAACTGAAAAATAAAAGTTAAGTCTTTTAAATGAAAAGTGGATACCATTGGTTAAGTTTTTCCCAATCCAAGGTTAATGGCATGTTTTTAAGTAAATTCATGGATGAATTTTGGTGCCAAAGGTTATACCTCAAATTAATCATTCAAAAGAGAAATTGAGATATCTCTAAATCACAATAATTAAATTAAA
This sequence comes from Crotalaria pallida, assembly GCA_037953625.1. Classification (NCBI taxonomy): domain Eukaryota; kingdom Viridiplantae; phylum Streptophyta; class Magnoliopsida; order Fabales; family Fabaceae; genus Crotalaria; species Crotalaria pallida. The sequence goes on along the minus strand of CM075654.1, from coordinate 103,897,373 downwards.
GATAAAAACCAACCTTAATGATTGTGCATTCATGCATAGAGAATGGAAGATGGGTTGGTAGGAAACGATTATCATATTCTGGGAATATGAGGAGGGTACTCCGGGAGTACCAAATTTGTAACCTACTTGATGACACATTCTGGGAATGTGGCCAGTGTCTGGGACCTGGTTTCTTTGATGTGTTCTGGGAACACATTGACGTGCAACCTACTAGATGACACATTCTGGGAATGTGGCCAGTGTCTGGGACATGGTTTTTATACGTTCTGGGAACGTGATGCACACTCTGGGAGTGATGTTTATTTTTCCAAGTATGGTTTGCTATGCATTATGGAAACGTGATGCACACTCTGGGAGTGATGCTTGTATATCCAAGTATGGTTTGCCATCGTTCTGGGAAAGTATGGTAGTGTTCCGGGAACACACTGGTGTATTGGATGGACGTCCAAGATGGGACTTATAGTGGAGGCCTCAGTTGTGGATAGAAATCATGCATCATGTGTAACGCCCCGCATTTTCCCGAACGTGCGTAAACGAATTCGATGAAAATAAACCTTGAATTTTTGTTTTCCCAAAAAGGATTTTTTAAAGAGGATTTCTGATTTTATTAAAAAGTGAATTTCTTTATGGAATGACTTTGCATTTTTGGATTTGTGAACTTTGAAAGTGTAATCTTTTAAATTTTTGATTTGATTTACAAAAATTATTTTTAATTTGTGAAGGACGAATTTTTAATCATGATTTTTGAAAGTTAATGACCTTAAATAAATTTGTCTTTTTGGAATTTCTCATTTTCATGGAAGTTTGATTTTAGAGATTTTTAATTGTGTGTATATATGTGTGAATGGTGCTACGGTTTTGTATATGGTGTGTGTACATATGATCCTTGAAAATACTTGCATATTTGTGTGAATTAGTAATCATAAGTATCTTAAATAAATATGACTAGAAAAATATAGGATATGTGTGTGTGCATATGTGTGTTACGATTTTGTGTGTGTACGTGTATACGGTTTCTAAAATGTTGGCATGATTTTAATGTCTTAAATAAATAAGATTAGAAAATGAAAATGGAAGTGCATGATGTGTGTGCATGTGTGTGTGCCACGATGTTGGTGTGTGTGTGTAAGCTAGTGAGAAGGGTTGTGAAATGGATGAGAGACTAAGTGGGATCACATGGGTAGAAGGGGAGATTTGAAATGACCATGCATGATGAAGTCTAGCCCTAGCCTATTCACTTTGTTCCCTTTGATTAAACCCTTCCCATGCAAACTTTGAGAAACCCCATTTTACCCTCCTAATTGATGTTTTGGCCGAAACCCATTCCAAGGGCAAAGGAGGCAACTTCGGTGCCCTTATATCCAATCTTGCCTTAATGCATTTCCTTACTTTCTTTCATTTCCTTCACAAACACCACTCAAACATTTCTAAGGGACCAACACACCCTCTTGTTGGAAACCAACAAGCGGCTCAATATAGTCTAGAGGGGGGGTGAATAGAATATTGAAGCCTTATTACAGATTTTTCGTCCACCTAAGAGAATGGTTTTATGAAAATAAATTTTCTTAAAAATTTAATTCAGATTACTCGAGTAACTCAAGACTTCACTCGAGTAATACGCAAGCAAAAATAATTTCACTCGAGTATTCAGCAAATTACTCGAGTATTACGAAAGCTATTTTTAAATCACTCGAGTAACAGAAAAACTACTCGAGTAATGTTCATAAACTGAAAGCAGATTACTCGAGTGACAAGAACTTTACTCGAGTAAACTGGGTAAAATTCAATTAAAACTCAGTTTTCAATGGAGTTCTTCAAGAATAACAATGCTATGATGATTCAACAAATTATGAATGATTAATATGAACAATTTCAAGAAATATTAACATGCAATTTTAGATCAATTGAGTTGAATTAAGAAAACCCCAATTCTAACCTAAAAATGCAATTGTTAATGAATTAATGCAATACAAGGAATGAAAAATAAAAGAGACACAAGGATTTATCCTGGTTCACTTTCACCCACTTGAAAGCTACTCCAGTCCCCTCTTGAATCAAGAGAGATTCTTCACTAGAAATCTTCAAATGTAGATTTTACAATGTTTTAAGATGCAACTAGATTCTTAGTTCTCCTATCTTAAAACCCAACACAAAGTGTGTACCAAATACTTTGATCTAATCTACCCCTTTTGAGTATTCTAGATTTCCTTGCTAATTGATTGAAGATGCTTCCAACCAATCCTCTTTTCTTGCTTTGATTTGATCCTCAAAGTCTTCCTTGTGAGATTCTTCACTTGTGTTGAAACTTCAATAATGCAATCACAAATTGCAAATCTTCAACAACCACTAAGAACAAAAATTATGATCTCAAGAATATTTGAACAATGAAAGAAATAGAGTGAAGAATGAAAAGTTCTTTATTGAATCTTGATAGCTCTTGAAAGATGTAAAATAGCTCTTGAATTGCTTTTCAAAGTGTATAGAAAATTGTAAGAATGAATGTATATCTTATGTGAAAGAGAAAATTAAGTCCTTTTATAATTTTCCAAAAACTGATTAAATTACTCGAGTAAACCATATAACATTACTCGATTAAAACATATCAGATTAAGTTACTCGAGTGATGTGAAAACCATTACTCGATTAACCTGTCATGACATAAATTACTCGAGTGAACCAATACTCATTACTCGAGTGAACTGATCAGAATCTGAATAAAAACAAGGTTTTTCTAAAAGGATTTTCACAAAACTTTTAATAGAACTATTTAATCAAGATTTAAAGTATCTTCACTCTTAATCAAACGTTATTTAAATATTCTTAAAATCACCTAAGCTACCCACACCAATGAGATGCATTGCATAAAAATAAAGATTACATTGAAATAGAATTAATAAAAATCCTAATTCTAATCTTCATGTGGTGTAGCTTGCTTGTTACCAATGTTGTTGCTTGGAGAGAGATTGTTAGCATCAAAACATGAGAATCCTACACCTTAGAAAAGAAAATAGAGAGGAGAAGAGAGGAGGTGGCCGTGAGAACCCAAGGGAAGAGGAAGGAGACTTAGGCCAAGACTTTGAACTTTCTTTGGAGATCAAGAACCTTAGAAGCTAGGAGACTCAATTCCTTGGTAGGTTATTCGAGGATCAAGAGGAGAACCATGATAGTTAGGATTTTCTTTTGGTCTTGTAATTTTTCTTTCTTCTCTTTTCATTGCATGTTCATTTTTATAGCTTGAGAGGTGAGTGCAACCATGGACTTTTAAATTGGTTTGTAATATGTGAACTCATGGACTCTCTAAGCTTCGGTTATGGCTTCATTAGGTAGATCATGATGATTTTCTAAACAAACTCTTAAAGAATCTAACTTATTACTTGAGATCTTTATGAAAACTAAAATGAAACCCCTTGCATGTTGACTTCTTCTCCAAAACCGTGACCTATGAGGTTTTTATTGAAAGGATTTGGTAAATAATTTATGATCTAAGTTTGATTGATGACAAAGTGAAGAATTTATGTCTTGCATGTTAGTTTCTTGTGCTCAATCCGTGACCTATGTGTATATATGTGAGTGTTTGATTAACAATTTCTTGATCTAAGTTTATTTGAGAAGAAAATAGAGATTTTCAGCTTTGCATGTTGACCTTGTAATGATTTTGGTTGATCTTTGTATGTGCATGTTTTAATCCATGTTCATTATCTTACAAGTTAGAACTTTGCATGTCAATTTTCAAGAAAAGAAATTAAGTTTCCTCTATGTATGTCTCGGCCTAGTAGAAATAAATAGGGTAATGGTCTTTAAAATAATTTTTCTTTTTATGAGCTTGATTTGATTGAAAGACTTCTTTTATATTTGTGTGTTGGTGTGAAGGCCATTCGGCCATGAGTGCTAAAAGTGTTTTGGTGCTTGATCATTGGGTGCATGTATGTATTAGGAGTAGATTTAATGATTTTAAGTCCATGCATGCTATTCTTTTAGAAGATTAAGTTATAATCCAAATTTTCATTTTTGAAAAACTATGAGTTTGAGCTTTGATAAAAGATCTAAAAGAAAATCTCATGATGATTCATGCATGTTGGTGTAATATGACTTGCTTTGCTTTACTTGTCTTTAGGATATTGAAAAGTGAGCTAAGATTCTTGTCTTGTGTGTGTGATAGCATTCGGCCTAGAGATAGGAAATAGGGAAGTGTGCTTGATAATCATTTGAGTGCATGTAGACTAAGGTTGGTCTCATTTAGGAGCATAAAGATGCATACATGAAATGATTTGTGGCTTTGATTGTTGTTTTGAAAATGAAATGGAAATTAATTAATTTCCTTATGATGCTCACGGTTTGATCTTGAAAGAAATAAAATCATTTCATTGTTTCATGTCTTTGATTGTATGTTATATCCTTGTAAGCTTTTACTTGAATAATTCGATTAGTGCATGTGTAGGTGCTTAGAATGATTTTTCTTCTAAAATGACTAGTGAAAGTGACTATATTCTATGTGTATGCTATCATATGTTTGATGCAATGATGTGCTAATTTCTTTTCGGTTTGAGAGACTAGGAATAGTTAGAATTAATTGAATCAATTTTCATAATGTAAATCCTATGATTTTATGGTTTAGAAATTGTTAGTTATAAGCAATTTGGTTTGTCATGACTTAAGAAATGAAATTAAATTATCTTCCTGTGCATAATTGAATTTGTGTGTTAGTATTGTAATTCAATTAATTGTTTTCTTAAGCCTACGTGTGTTTTGCAATAAGTGAATGATGAATGTTTTGGATTTGTATGAACTAGTCAATGCAATCCTAGAGTTTTGTCTTTAATTCCTACATTCTGAAGAGTGTTTTAAAAATTATGTTTTCATAACATGAATATTTTCAATTAAGGAAGTTTATTTGAATAAAAGAGTGTTTCTAAATTGTTTTCAAGATTTTTCTCAAGAATTGTTTTAATCATGGATTTGAATTGAAAAACATTGGACAATGATAACGAGTTTTTAAAAGAGAAATTGTTTTCAAAACGAATTCAACGAATGTATCGAATTCATTTCTAACGCACGGGAAAATGTCTTAGTTGAGCGATGGACAAGAGGATAAGAGGCGAGGAAAGATGATCGGGAAACCTTGGAGAGCTATAGGACGTTCGTCATCGAGGTGAGAGAGGGGCTTTCCCTTAAGACGCCATGGTAATTAGGTATATATTAAGGCGTCCAATCATCTCAAAGATTGGACCCCAATCTCATTTAGCGTAGTGGTGTATGTGATAGCACATGTTTGATTGCTTTGGCTATCCACCCGAACGGCTGAGATTGGTTGTTAAGCATGATATTATATTTTCTGTTTGTTCAATGCTTGAACTGTTAGTTATCTTCTTTTGCGAATGATATATTGATTAGTTAAGTAATTATGATATTGTTGGGTATTATTTAATTGTGCGTTAGTAATAAAGTTATGGAAGTAACAAGCTAAGAAAGATGAGAAAAGAATAATGGATGTGAATAATGAGAATGAATAAGGGAGAGAGAGAGAGAGGCAAGTTATGATGAGATTGAGTTGAGAAAAAAAATAGATGGCGACTGGAAATTTGGAAAGAATGAGAGGAGTTGCTGATGCTGCTGAGCCCGAATTGGCAAGGAAGGACACCAATGATGCTGCTGACTCACAATTGGCAAAGAGGACATTGATGGCGTGCTGAGTGACAACTGACATGAGATAGTGATGCTAATGTTGTTGAGAGCAATGTTGCTATGATATGAGAAAGAGAAAGATGATGCAATGATGTTGTGATGATTCAATGATAGTATATGAGCTTTAGGGGGAATAGATGCGAACGATTAGTGATCGGGTCTCATTGAAGGGATGCACCAAGGATGAGCCGATCATTAGGATTAAGCCGTAATTAAAATTCTTTAAAAGATTTTAAAAGACATTAACAATTGCGGTAAGGTATGAGTGCCGTATCGAAGTAGTGGAGAGGAAGGAACCATAGGTATCTACGGATACTTAGGAGGAGATTGCATTAGGGGAGGACAATGACGGTGATACGTCAAGAAGTCTAGAGTACTTTTCTAGGAGGAACAATTCCACAAGTGGCGCACTAACGTGGTGGGGACTGGGTCCAATGCCGTGACAAGTTCTGCTTTCGAAACTAGAATAAGTACTGTCGCCCCCTAGATTGCAAATCGAGAACAGTGAGAAGGACTGGAACGGGGCATTGTGTTTTTCCACTGCATGGACAGTGAGCCTTGTTGTTATTGAAATGATTTGAGGACGAGATCCTCCTGGTCTGGGACCATTTATGTGTTGTGACAGCTGTCGTGCCCGCGTGGTAAAGGTCCTGTACTCCCGTTTGCTTCCGACTAGGTTGGGTGGTTGACCGAGGAGATGTAGATGGGTGTGACCTCAATGATGTTTCCCCCTCATCATTGATGCTAACCGAATTGATAAGACTTAAAGAACCAGGATGTTCCAAAGATAAGTGTAGAAATGATAATAATACTAATGATAACAATGATGACAATTCCAAGTGATGAATAAGACGGATGAAGTATTTGTGATATGGAACCTTGAGGCATACGTTGAGTGTGTGAATGAGGAATGAAAAGAAGTGCTAAGATTGAGAAGGGGTATTGAGGAATTGTGAAAACATTATTGTCTATTGATGATTAAATGTGTGTTTATGTTTATACCTTGTTAATGATTATGTGTTGTTTGATTTGTTTTATTGTTGAACTTAAGTTGTTGAAGTCAGTTTGTCTTAATATTACCTGATGTAATCCCACATAGTCGACATTGCCGTTTTGGGTTGCTCACTCTCTCTATCATTTCTATTCTGTCTTGTATAAAATTGTACGGATTCTAGATGGCAAATATGGTACGGTATCAGCTGATGCGGGAGATAGGAGTGACTCCCCGAAGAGGTGCCAACAGCATTATGTCCGTTTATGAGATGTTTTACATAGAGATTCCGCGTAGAAGGGCTTAGCTAGAAGAAGAGGATGTTGCTACGAAGGAGGAGACGGATTGTGAGACTGATGATGCTGAGGTGGAGCTTCCTGAAGAGGCCGAGGAGGAGGATCCCGACCTCTGGTCCGAGGATGAACCAGAAGCGTACTCTAGTGATGAGAGTTGGGTCTTTAGCCCCGAGGATCTGCTGGCAGATGATGAGGAGGACGAGTGACAGGGTAGTATTGAGTTGCAAGTGTTAATAAAGGTCCATGACTAGAAGATTAGGTAATTCCCTTGTGAGTTTGTATTTCCACTATGAGTTCTTAGCGACCTGGTGATGTCATGATGTAACCCCAATTACTTTATTTCAAGTATTGTTGTTTTGAGAAATCTATTGGGCTATTCTATTTAAAGGATGTTTTGGAAAGACGAGTTTCGAAGCGTGGTGTCTTGTGACATCTCGGTTTGGAACTTGAAAGAGTTGGTGCAACATGAGGACATGGGTTTTATATGAAACTATGTTTTGCAAATGGAGATGTTCTCATTTTGTACGCTACTCACTTTAAAAAAAAATGGCCCTAAATTTTCACTTAAAATGATTATGGTTTCAAGTTGCCAAATCGGGGTGTTACATCATGCCACTTGCATTATAAGAGATATAATGTTGAAAAAGGGTATGCTCATATGTACTTGCATTATTGTCTGTCCATGACATACTTGTGTTTGTATTTTAGTCTTTATTGATTATGTATAAGTGTATACTTACTCCCCATGCCCTTATTAGGTGTTGATCGTATATCTAGCTTGCACAAAAGTCAGTGAAGGGAGATGTCCCTTAGGTGAATGCAGAGGGTAGAAAGTGTGGGTTGGGAACCCCTTGTGCAGATATCGAGGAGCCGACCAGATGGATGTTTGGACAAAGGACCAGTGACCAGCTCTATAACATTTCTATTTTTAATAGAATTTATATGATACATATTTTGGAAAGAGGTATCATAAGAGGAATTTAGTTTCATAATAATACTTATTTGGTATCCGTGGACTTGTTACACTTGATATATTTTGGGAGTATAATATAATTATTTTACTATGTTTCCGCAAACTCTGATTTTATTAGTCAACTTCATTATTAATCAAGTATTTGTGAAAAGGAATTTTCAAGGGAAGGGAAAATTCTTATTTTCAGATCTTTTTCCAACAATAACAAGTCCAAGTAATCATAAACTTATTACTTTTCTTATAAAGTAAAATGATATACAAGAAGTGTTACATTTTATGGTATCAGAGCAATTGTCCTGACTCTTGGTCCTTGGGTGTGTGGTCCAATATGCTGGTCATCGATATCTGCGATGTTTCCTGGGAAGTATGCTTTCATAGACTTCCAAACTAGAGCTAAGGTTATGTGTAATGGCTCTAGATAAGTAGCTTATTCTGCTAATAAGAAGCGTTCTACGTAGTCTAAGTAGAAGTATGATAGTTGCATGCTTCTCTTTAGACATGTTGTAAACCCAGAACCATAGTGTTGGTTTATTCCATTCTCATAGAACCAGTGATAAGGAAATCTTAAAGGAGTTGTAGCTAAGTCCTTGACTCTGGAGAAGAGTATTTACCCTCACCAGTGTTAAAGTTAATTAACTTCTCCGACCGAGTGCAGGGCAGTCATCTTCTTAAAGATCAACCTTGTTGAGTTTGTTAAACTCTAAAGCTATCCTTTCTTTTGTTCCTTATGTATAAGGGTATTGATCAAAGTTGCTCTATGCCTTACCCAATCTGTTATCTCAAAGTGGAGACTCCTACAAATCTTCTTGTAGTTGTTTCCAAGGTATGTTTGAATCGTTCTATTAAGGTATTAGACTTTGTCGATCTACCTGTGTCATGATTACATCTGATCTTAAGCACGGTTTGGAAGCCGAGAGATCAAGTGATCATGATTAATGATGATAGAACAACCCTGTATTGGGATTACCAAGCTTCGAATCTGGAATCCAATGGATCCATATGTCTGTTTCTGGGAAGCAGTGAAGGAAAGGGAGAAGCGGGTTAAAGAAATCTTGGTTGCAAGAAATGATATCAGGTTTACCCTTGAGTAAAGAGATAGAGTTTGGAATCAAGTTAATTCTTGAAGCTGATTCTATCTTTACTACTCTTATAATATGGTACCATCGGGAATGGTCAAATGGAAGAAACACGTAGAGAAGTTTCTAAAATGGTTATGGTTGGATCAGGTTAAAGGAGTCTAAATGTTTTCTAGGATTGATTGGAGGTTGGATTAACCCCAAATCAGGATTCGGGACAGGGATACACTTAAGACTGCATTATGATCTCGATACGGACATTATGAGTAGGAAATAATGTCGTTTGGATTGACTAATGCACATGTTCTTTTATGGACTATAAGAACGAGACCTTTAGATTATATTCGGATTCGTTTGTGGTTTACTCTAAGAATCCGGAGAAACATGAGGAACATCTCAGGATTGTATTGAGAATCCTGCAAGAAGAGTAGTTGTGTGCTAAGCTCACCGGAAATAAGTTTTGATTGAGCGAAGTTACATGTGAGCTTTAAAGAAGAAATTGTGGTGGATCCAGCGAAGGTGAATTCGGTGGTGAAATGTGAACAACTTCAGACTGTGGTTAAAATCAGAAGTTTTTCAGGGCTGGCTGGATACTATCGTCGGATTATTGAAGGATATTTTTGAGATCACATGGCCTTTGACCAAGTTGACTTGGAAAGATCAACTGTTTGTAAGGAATGATAGGATGTTGTTTAATTATAGTGGGGTAGTGATGGATTATACCCTAATATAATATGATTAGTCCAAGAGGAGTTATGGAAAAATGTGAGTATATTATGATTTAAATCGTTTCAGTGATGAATTTAGTTGGAATCAAGGTATTAGATTATGATTAAATCCTATTTGAGTTGGATTGGATGATGTAAAGAAAATGGTCTTGAAATTCTTTGGTTAAATTTCTAAAAATGTACTTACTAACCGGTTAGAGTTTCTTGTAACCGGTTAGAAGCTGAAAGTTTAAAATAAAAATTTAAGTCATTTGTGACGGAACTTATGGTATCAATAAACATCTTCCACCAATCCAAACTCAATGTCAATCACCTAAGTAAAATTTAAGGAAGGATTTAATGTGGTAAAATAACTTAATGCCTTGATTCATCATTGAAGTTGATTTAAGAGGATTGAATCATAATACTTATGGACTAACCAAAATTTAAATTAAGGAGCTACTCCAATCGGAGAAGATAGAGAATTGAGCTGGATGATGCAAAAGAGACAATAGGTACGAAGATAAGAAGGTTGTGATTCATGAACAAGTTTGGAGTTCGAAAATATGAATGACAATAAGGAGAAGAAGAGTAGAATATAAGACAAAGGTGATGGATGGAGTTTATTAAAGATTATGGCTTTGAACTCCATTATCATCCTGGCAAAGCGAACGTAGTTGCAGACGATTTGAGCAAAAAGGCTATTCCTGTGAGCTCAATGATGGTCAAGGAGGCTATTCTGATCGAGGAGTTCACATATCAAAGTCTGGCAATGCAAGTAGAACTATCTAGTCTCAGATTAGGAATGTTGCAAATGACCAACGAATTCTTGAATCGGATTCGTGAATTACAACTAGAAAATGAGGAGTTGAAAGAAAAGAATGAGATTTAATTTTTGGAATTAAAGTAAGGGATTATGGATATTAGAAAATAGATTATGGAGGCAAGGGATTTATGAAGTGTTGTCTAGAACAACCTAGATGAGAAATCCAAAGGCATGAATTTCAAGAATAGATTATGTTCGAACCCAAGTCAACTATCAACTATCAAGGAATAAGGAATTTCTCGATGTTGGTAAGCATGTATGAGGACTATGGGAAAGCACATGAATTTCATGCGAGAAATGTCTGAGTTCAGAATAAGAGAAAGATTGATGAAATAAAGGCCCAACTGGAGAAAGGGGAAAAGTAAATAGGAGAATATCAACCACGGAAATATCAAGGTTAAGGAATCCTCGACTGAAGAAAAGTGACTAAGGAGGAAATAGGGAAGGGAACGTTGGTCCATCTCAAGGTGAAAAATGTGAGGCACATCACTTTGAGTTTAGTTGTGATGTACCTAAGGGAATAGTCAATTCCGATTGCAGGAAGCTGAAGTATTATTCACCGAATTGTCCTCAAGGAAAAGGTGAGAAAGGAATGGACGAATCAAGAACGAGAAGAGTTCACCTATTGAGACGTGAGTTGAGTCTACTCCTGACGTAGACAACCCAAGCCTATCTCTTCCTTTGATCTGAGTTAACGTAGTTAAATGTTTTCGATTACGTTAATCTAAACGTTTGAGAATATCAATATCTTGTTGGAAGTTCAACTCCAATCTTTCTGTGATCAAAACCCTTATCACAGTTGGATGTGATAATATCTGTGGACACTACAGAAATAGAAAGTTCAGTTATGGCTAGAGAGATTAACAACCACCGGGATAGGACAAATCTTTGTCTCCCCAACGGAAATGTCTCTAGAACTTGACTATCTAACTAAGTCTGATAGTGATAATTACCCTATCTTTAAGTTCATCTAACTTAAAGACCTGTCGTATGGTCTTTCTTGCGAAAGATTATATCTGAAAGGGATGATTTTGTTATTAATGGTTTGAATATTAGGACTGATCACCCTAATGTCTCAGGCTGTTAAGGAACGAAGTCATACGAATGTTTCTTTGATCATGCTCGAGAGATCAGAGTGCGCAACCCAAAAAGTTTTTCCCCAAAAAGTTTATTGAAAAGTGTTTTATTTGAAGAATGTTTATGTGAAGTGTATTACTCAAAAGAGTATTTCTTTTAAAAAGAAATTCTTTCACATAAGAGTTTCTATGTAAAGAATCTTTATTGTTTAAATTGAAGTTCTATTAGAAATGTTTCGAAATAAAAAAACTATATCAAAACTCTTTTAAGTGGGGGAGGACCCTAAAGAACAAATTTTTGGGAGTTAGATGAAGTTTTCTGGTATAAAAACACTTTGGAAAAGTGGAAAATTTCAGATGATGAATTTCGGGGACGAAATTCCTTTTAAGTAGGGGAGTAGTGTAACACCCCTAATTTTCGTCTCCCAAATAACCGAGAAATTAATTATAACAATTATTTTATAATTGATTTATATTAGTTTTGAAGGTTTTAGTTTTTGTACATTATGTGTTTTTATATATAAAAATATGAGATATATTTTTATATGGTTATTTTGTACAAAAATGTGAATATTGTAATTTAGTCCTTGGGTTGGGACCTAATTGCAATATTAAAAAGGTTTTTGAAGAAAGAGTAATTAAATTATTAATTTTTGAATTAGATCAGTATGTAACCGGTTAGAAGGGCTCTGTAACCGGTTAGAGGATGAACTCAGAAACTGGGTTAGTGGATTTTGATGAGTAATCACCCAATTAATCCAAAAATTGCCACGAATCCCACTCAAATCACGCTGAGGAACGCGTGTCGCCTTGCATGTTGTTTGAATTCATCTATAAAAGGCAAAGATCGGATCACAATTGAGGGTTTTGTTCAAGTGTTGATGATAAGCTCTGTTTTAGGGTTCCATAGTTTTCCTGTTCGATTCTCAGTCTGTGTTGAGAGTTAGAAAACGAGTGATACACTGTTACAAAGCTCACATCAAGGGCTTTGTATTGATATAAAGTTTGTGAGCTGAGAGTTCCTGGAGTTTGAGAAAGAAGCTTGCCAAGTTGAGGTGTTGGTGCTGTCAAATCTGTTCATACCTCTAGTGCATGTTGCAGAGAATTCAATTTGACCATTTTCCCCAATTCTTAATTTGGTTTTGCATGTCAATTTCCCTGGTTTTGGTACACTGTCCAACTCTATCTGCATGTAGTGGATTTGGTGGAAATCTGTGTTGGAGCCTTTCTCTCTCCAATGTTTTGGATCAAGCACGATTTAGAGGTATGGGAGAAGTTTACCTTATAATAGATTTAGACTAAAATTATGTTTTAGGATTTGAGTCAACAAAGACTCAAAAGGGCATTATGTGAAAAGGTTGAAAAGGCTTGGAGGCCAATTTATAGTTCAAATCTATTTTGAGCAGTTTTGATTTGGTGCATGCAAGTGATTTTGATGCTTGAATCATAATCTAAATGCTTAGTATGAGTTTTGTGGTATTAAATTGTGTTTATGTGGGTTTTTATGCAATTTAATACTCTAAATTGAATGCATGCAAATGAAATATGTTTCTGTGGTGAAACATGTTTAAATTAAGGTATGTGAACTCTATTGAGTGTTGAAATTGGTTAGATTTGAGTATTGAAAAGAATGGTATGCAAAACCTCATTTTTCAGTGTACAGACTGCATAATCTAACCGGTTATTCGATATTTGTAACCGGTTAGATACTGTAATTTTGCAAAGAAAATGAATTTCTGAAACTGGCCCTGTGCTCTTACCATTTTTACTCGAGTCTATACTCTAATTTCACTTGAAATCAATATGGAAATATGTTGATGAATACTGTTTGGTTCAGATTGAAATTGAGGAGTTAATGCCTTAATGTTATGAGATAATTTCAAGAGGAAATTGTGCTCATTTGGAATTGGATTGTGATTTAGACTTTGAATGATGAAATCAGTGGAATTTGAGGTATAAAACAATGATGAAAACTTGTTATGGATTGGGTAGAGAATTCAAGAAAAAGGGTTTTCTGAATTGCAATGGTTAACCAGTTCAGGTCTATAATTCTAACCGGTTAGCCTGAGACTATAACTGGTTAGTACCTGAAACTGAAAAATAAAAGTTAAGTCTTTTAAATGAAAAGTGGATACCATTGGTTAAGTTTTTCCCAATCCAAGGTTAATGGCATGTTTTTAAGTAAATTCATGGATGAATTTTGGTGCCAAAGGTTATACCTCAAATTAATCATTCAAAAGAGAAATTGAGATATCTCTAAATCACAATAATTAAATTAAAGATAAAAACCAACCTTAATGATTGTGCATTCATGCATAGAGAATGGAAGATGGGTTGGTAGGAAACGATTATCATATTCTGGGAATATGAGGAGGGTACTCCGGGAGTACCAAATTTGTAACCTACATGATGACACATTCTGGGAATGTGGCCAGTGTCTGGGACATGGTTTTTATACGTTCTGGGAACGTGATGCACACTCTGGGAGTGATGTTTATTTTTCCAAGTATGGTTTGCTATGCGTTATGGGAACGTGATACACACTCTGGGAGTGATGCTTGTATATCCAAGTATGGTTTGTTTTATTGTTGAACTTAAGTTGTTGAAGTCAGTTTGTCTTAATATTACCTGATGTAATCCCACATAGTCGACATTGCCGTTTTGGGTTGCTCACTCTCTCTATCATTTCTATTCTGTCTTGTATAAAATTGTACGGATTCTAGATGGCAAATATGGTACGGTATCAGCTGATGCGGGAGATAGGAGTGACTCCCCGAAGAGGTGCCAACAGCATTATGTCCGTTTATGAGATGTTTTACATAGAGATTCCGCGTAGAAGGGCTTAGCTAGAAGAAGAGGATGTTGCTACGAAGGAGGAGACGGATTGTGAGACTGATGATGCTGAGGTGGAGCTTCCTGAAGAGGCCGAGGAGGAGGATCCCGACCTCTGGTCCGAGGATGAACCAGAAGCGTACTCTAGTGATGAGAGTTGGGTCTTTAGCCCTGAGGATCTGCTGGCAGATGATGAGGAGGACGAGTGACAGGGTAGTATTGAGTTGCAAGTGTTAATAAAGGTCCATGACTAGAAGATTAGGTAATTCCCTTGTGAGTTTGTATTTCCACTATGAGTTCTTAGCGACCTGGTGATGTCATGATGTAACCCCAATTACTTTATTTCAAGTATTGTTGTTTTGAGAAATCTATTGGGCTATTCTATTTAAAGGATGTTTTGGAAAGACGAGTTTCGAAGCGTGGTGTCTTGTGACATCTCGGTTTGGAACTTGAAAGAGTTGGTGCAACATGAGGACATGGGTTTTATATGAAACTATGTTTTGCAAATGGAGATGTTCTCATTTTGTACGCTACTCACTTTAAAAAAAAAATGGCCCTAAATTTTCACTTAAAATGATTATGGTTTCAAGTTGCCAAATCGGGGTGTTACATCATGCCACTTGCATTATAAGAGATATAATGTTGAAAAAGGGTATGCTCATATGTACTTGCATTATTGTCTGTCCATGACATACTTGTGTTTGTATTTTAGTCTTTATTGATTATGTATAAGTGTATACTTACTCCCCATGCCCTTATTAGGTGTTGATCGTATATCTAGCTTGCACAAAAGTCAGTGAAGGGAGATGTCCCTTAGGTGAATGCAGAGGGTAGAAAGTGTGGGTTGGGAACCCCTTGTGCAGATATCGAGGAGCCGACCAGATGGATGTTTGGACAAAGGACCAGTGACCAGCTCTATAACATTTCTATTTTTAATAGAATTTATATGATACATATTTTGGAAAGAGGTATCATAAGAGGAATTTAGTTTCATAATAATACTTATTTGGTATCCGTGGACTTGTTACACTTGATATATTTTGGGAGTATAATATAATTATTTTACTATGTTTCCGCAAACTCTGATTTTATTAGTCAACTTCATTATTAATCAAGTATTTGTGAAAAGGAATTTTCAAGGGAAGGGAAAATTCTTATTTTCAGATCTTTTTTCAACAATAACAAGTCCAAGTAATCATAAACTTATTACTTTTCTTATAAAGTAAAATGATATACAAGAAGTGTTACAAGAAACGTCTAATAATAGAAAAATTAGAAATAAGTGATTTACGACTCAAACTATAAATTCCACCGTTGGATATGAAGATAAGGGTCTTAGGAAGCTTTCCCCCAAATTTGAACAAGATCCGACGGTTAACGAAGAAGTTATAGCACGGTCAACACAGAGTCAATAGACTCACGCCCAGGCACGCAGACTATACGCATAAGACCCTAGATAGTAGGGGCTACACCCAGGCGCACGGGAGGCCGCACCCAGGCGCGCGGTCTGTTGCTGGTGCAGAAAACTTGATTTTTGGGGAGCAAAACCGTATTTTTACCCCCCCTTCTCCTTCCTTAAATCACCCAAAACCCCCATTCCCTTCCTCATTTCCGCCCCTCTCTCCTTCATAGCTCCCTCCTCCTTCCCCTCTGGCACCACCGCGAGCCGCCGCCGCCGTCCCACAACCAATTTGGTCCTCTCTCTCTCTTCCCTCTCTTGCCCCTTGCTCTCTCTCTCTCTTTCTCTCTCTCCTCCTTTCCCTCCATCGGAACCGCCGCCACCACGAACCGCAGCCACCACCGCCACCACGAACCATCACCACCGCCATAAACTCCTCCCTCTTCCATTACCTCTCTCTTCCGCAATCTCTCTCCTCCTTGAGCTCTCTCTCTCTCTCTCTTCTTCTCTCTTTGGAGACGATCCACCATCGGAGAAGCCACCGGCGCTGGTCACCCCGTGAGCTACGACCCAGGACCACACCTCTACATCCTTGGGTTACCGGTGTTCGCTGCGGATCCGGATCTAACCGCCACCGTTCTCGCTAACGAGGAGCAACACCGACGCCATCATCGTCGCCGTGGCCGACTCTTCCATTGTGCTCGGAATCGAAGCTTAGTGGGGTCTCGAGAGTGAACCAAGTTGGGTCGGTGTGACTGCAAGTGAGATCGGGACAAGCAGAAGCAGGATCTCCCCGCCGAGCCGCAAACTAGGTTCTATTAAAGCCTGAGGTAAGACGGGTTACGTTACCTTTACTTAGAGAGTGAATCCTAGGATGCTATAGTGGTAACTAAGAATAGGGTAATTAAAAAGCATGTTCATAAACCTTAGGGTAGTCCCCGTTGATGTAGTGGAGTATTTAGAATTGTTAATGGAAACCACACCTTAGGGAATAGAATATGTGCGTTTAGGAAAAGCTCCGGAATGAATGAGTGTATTTAGGATATTAAAATGGTTAATTGATTTGGGGCTAATATATGATGTTTTGAGCATGAATTAGACTCCTTGTTACTATGGATTTGGCTTGCTTCTCTTGTAAATTTAGGACTTTTTGTATAATTTTTAGGAAGTTAGGTAATTTAGAATCCTTTGAAGGTTTTGATCCATTTTGTGTATGTTTCAGGTACTCTCGGAGCTTAATTGAAGAAAATAATTATGGAGCCTGAAAGAGGACGAAAAGACCTTGAAAATGGCGCAAGAACGGAGCGAAACGGAGCCGGAAGCAGTACCACACGCCCAGGCGTGGAGCTCCACACGCCCAGGCGTGGGCACCCCGCTGATGCACACCAATCAGACCTGACACGCTCAGGCGTGAGGTCCTTGGCGCCCAGGCGCGCGATGTTCGAGAAAGGTCAATTGGGCTGATTTTTGATCAGTTTTGCTTCCTATCAAATGGGATTTGTTTTAGACTTTAAATATAGGTTTTTCCATTAGGTTTAGGTAGACTTTTCAGAGTCAAATGAGAGATTAGAATAGAATTAGGATTAGAGAAGAGAGACTGTTCTGCAATTGAGAGCAAGGAGGCAAGACACAAGGATTGAAGATTGGAAGATTGAAGATCTCTTGTGGGTAAATTTATTATTGTCTATAATGATTTGTTTTTCCCATTCTTGTATTTATTCTTCAAATATGTATAATTGAACCTCTTGTTAGGAATAAGGAGGATTTGTATGGATCTTAATTTGGCTGTTTATTTATGAATTAATGTTTTTCCTTTCAAATCAATTGCTTGGTTGTGTTTGAATTACAATTCATAGAATTAGCTACTTTATGTTTTGCTTTGATAATCTTAACTTTAATTGGAAAATTAAGATTAAGATTTGGTCTTTCAACCAAACAATATAATTATTCAATTTGTAGGAATACTTTTGGGTAATTGTATAACTCTTATAAATTAGAACTCACTTAAGGGATTAAGGAGTAAGAAATATAAAAGGCATGAGAGATCTAGCTTTTATTGTTTCTGGAGTTTTTGATTTATTAGAAAATATATTTTCATAATTAATAACCTGATCCTATAATGAAACCAAGTTCCTAACCTTTTCCATATTTGCTTCTAAATCCTTTTTAGTTTCTGAATTGTTTCATAATTTTAATTCTACACTCCTATCTATAAACTCTAAACCCATACAAGTTATACATAGTGTTCGCAATTAGGTAAAAGAAATTAGAAACTATTTGCAATCCCCGAGTGGAACGATAATTTTACTTACTCTTTATTACTTGTGCGATCGGTACACTTGCCGAATTGCCAACAAGTTTTTGGTACCGTTACCGGGGATTGAAATTTGATTCTAATTTTTTCGGTACTTATTTGTAATTACTTGTGTAACTTGTCCCTTTTCATGTATAACTATAGTTTTAATAATGATATTGATTGTGATAGATTTATTTCGGATCCCTATTCTCCATACTATTTTGCACAAAACATAAGTTTTAGGAAAACTCCATTGGAAATAGCTTTAGAGAAATTAGAAGCTACAACTAATAAAAATTTTTATGTGGAGCCAATTCCTGTGGAGAAAGCTTCATGGGAAATAAATTTAAAGAAATGTGCTCAAAGCACTAAAGATTTTGTTGAACAAGTTAGAAACGATGGTCAAATCTTAAGTGCTGGTAGAAAGAACCTTCAAATGCAAGTTGAGCAAATTTTAAAGAAATTAGATGAAGAGTCACAAGCATCACCAACTATTTTTGACTTTCTTCAAAGAGAGGAAAAAGTGTTCGTGATGGGTGTGACTAATGATGAAACCCCTATAGAGGAGCAAGTAAATGAAAATATGCATAATGAGTTTGAAGAAGTGGACCGAAATAAAACAATAGAAGGTTTGAATATGGTAGAAAAATTTGATCCACCCTTGCATGATGAATTTCTTGCACTTAAAAATTTGGTTAAATCAATTGCATGCTTGGATGACTCAAATTTTTTCCATTATATTCAACCTCTGCGCTTTCATCAAAAATTTAAAAATCAATCTAAATAATTGTTAAATAATAGGGAACCTGAAAAGGTAGTTTTCCTAATTCATGGAATTAACAACTTCATGAATGGGAAAAGAAATAACTTATCTGAGATGATGCATGGAGTAAGGAATGCACCTTTTAACCCTGGTGGTATTGAGCTTATTTTTAAAATTTCCTTACTCCACCATCATCCAAGGTTTGTCCCATGTGATGTGGGAATAACTTGTTATTGTTGCATCACATGGGATTTAACCCATAGAATTTGGGATCCTGGTGGATTCTTTGTAATTATGTAGTAGTGTAGGTTTTGTTTTTTTAGTTAGTTAGTTGAATAAAGAGTTGGAACTTTCTATATGTAACTGCTAATGAGGTGCTTTTAGCACTATTTTTAGTTTTTCATGTGACACAGGTGAATAAGTTTGGGAGAGTCTCCTCCATGGTGCATCAAGAGAGAATGCTGTGCTACAAAGGGAAGTTTCTTAACTCCTTGCTTTTGTTTTTAATTTTTATTTTGTAGTTTTAGGTTAGTTTAGTTTGCTTGAGGACAAGTCAACCTCTAAGTTTGGGGGAGTGGACAAATTAAAATTTTCAGATATGAATTTTTCTCCCATTTTTAGTGTTGGTTTGTGTTCTTGGTAGGAGTAGATAATTACTCTAGACTTAGGACTGTTTTTCTGATGATAGGTGTAAATACTTAGTTTAGGATTAAACTCATTGACTTTTGATATTTAGTTGATTGAGCTGTAAATATTTTTGAAATCTGGTTATTTTGACAAACTGTTTAGGAATTTGTGATTAGTGAACTGACTTTAGCCTAGTAAGTTATTTGAGCATAAACACTGAGGGGTATGATTTATTGAATTATTTGATTTGAACCCCTATTTCTTTCATGAGTGATGTTCACTTTGGCTTTGTGTTCTAGAACTTGACCGGTGACCATTTTGAGATTGATAATTGTTTGTATGCATTAAAATGATTAAGGCACTTAGGATGTGTTTGTGTGGCCTTCAACTGATGATTTGCATTGATAATGTTCCCTTAGTTGCCCATTTGGAGCCTAATGAATTATGATTTTTCTTTGGTACCTTGCGTTGATTGCATAATTTTTGTGAAGTACCTTAGGAATTTTGAATGAGCAATTGAGAGGAATGAATAAGAAAAAAAATGAATGAATGGTATAAAGTGTTGTGAATCTACTTCTCTTCCATGAATGAATAATGAAAAAAAATGAAAAAAAATAAATAAAAAGAAATTTGGAAGAGAGTAGAGTGAAAAAAAGTGAAAAGAAAAGAAGTATGAAATTGATTGTGATTTGAGTGTGAGTCCTCTTTAGTATTCATTGCTCATTCATAATTTTAGAGGGAAATTTGTTTTTCCATTTTAGCCCTTAGTTTTTTCCTTTCTTTCTATTATCCCACCTAACACTTTTAACCATGGCCTAATTACAACCAAATTTAAGACCTTTTGATTTTTGTGTGCATTCAATAATTTCAGTGGAGATTTGGGTCTATGGTCAAACTTATGGTAACATATTGTCACTGTATGAACTTGAGTGAATTGTATATATATAACCCTTGATACACATGAGAGATATACACTGTGAGGTTGAGAGTGTTCAATAGGCATTAGTTCTTTTGGAGTTTGTTTCTCTAACTAGGTTTCAATTGTATGTATTGCTTGCGTAAATAAGTGTCTGAGTCTGTGAGTCGAAGTATTAGATTAGGTGTGTACATTTTGATTTTAGAGGGTAGTCTTGTGTTCTAGAGTTTTTATTTTATTTTTCCTGGGACATGCAAAATACTAAGTTTGGGGGAGTGATTTGGGTCTAATATATGATGTTTTGAGCATGAATTAGACTTCCTGTTACTATGGATTTGACTTGTTTCTCTTGTAAATTTAGGACTTTTTCTATAGTTTTTAGGAAGTTAGGTAATTTAGAATCCTTTGAACGTTTTGATCCGTTTTGTGTATGTTTCAGGTACTTTCGGAGCATAATTGAAGAAAATAATTATGGAGCCTGAAAGAGGACGAAAAGACCTTGAAAATGGCGCAAGAGCGGAGCGAAACGGAGCCGGAAGCAGTACCACACGCCCAGGCGTGGAGCTCCACACGCCCAGGCGTGGGCACCTCGTTGATGCACACCAATCAGACCTGACACGCCCAGGCGTGAGGTCCTGGGCGCCCAGGCGCGCGATGTTCGAGAAAGCCCAATTGGGCTGATTTCTGATCAGTTTTGCTTCCTATCAATTGAGATTAGTTTTAGACTTTAAATATAGGTTTTTCCATAAGGTTTAGGTAGACTTTTCAGAGCCAAATGAGAGATTAGAATAGAATTAGGATTAGAGAAGAGAGGTTGTTCTACAATTGAGAGCAAGGAGGCACAAGGATTGAAGATCTCTTGTGGGTAAATTGATTATTGTCTAGTATGATTTGTTTTTCCCATCCTTGTATTTCTTCTTCAAATACGTATAATTGAACCTCTTGTTAGGAATAAGGTGGATTTGTATGGATCTTAATTTGGTTGTTTATTTATTAATTAATGTTTTTCCTTTCAAATCAATTGCTTGGTTGTGTTTGAATTACAATTCATAGTATTAGCTACTTTATGTTTTGCTTTGGTAATGATCACTCTCTAGCAAGTATACCAGATCGGATAGTAATATAGTCGGTTAAGACTAGATATTGTTCCCATAGGGACTCAGAATTGTTCAATCTATCTCTACCCAAGGTAAAATCTAGAATAAAATCTATTTAAATACAAAATTCAAAATTAAATAATTAAATCAAAAAGAAGGATTAATTGCTGGAAAATAAAATAGAATAGAAATTAAATGGGAAAACTTGGTTAGGAACTTAGTATCATTGTATGTTTATTTATTTATCATGAATCAATATTTTTCTATTCAAATCAAGAACAAATTCAAAAAATAGCAATTCCTAGATTCCTCCTATGAAATTACTGTTGATTATTCAATTTATTAAATCCTAATTTCTTAGAAATTTAAACCATTGAATAACCTTAATTAAGAACAGTGAATTTATCAAGTTATATAATAATCCAAAAGTATTCCTACAAGTTGAATCATTATATTGTTCAATTGCATGACCTATTCTAAATCCTAATTTTCCAATTCATATTTAGAAATCCAAAACATAGATTAGCTACTTTTATGCATAACAATAAAATCACAATTAAACACTTGATTTAAATCTGAAAAACATTAATCCATAAAAATAAATTACAAATACAAATCCACCATGTTCCTAACACAAAAGGTTTAGTTACACATAATGAAAGAGAAGAAGAAAACAAATAACTATGATATTTATTCCTAAATTACCACAGATATGTGCCTTGAATCTTCAATCTTCTCCGGATTCCTCCTTCGAATGCTCCCAAAAGTGTGTAAAAATCCTTTCTAAAACTATCTCTTGAATCCTAATTATTATTCATCTAATGCTTACTCTCTGAAAAACTCACTCTAAAACTCCTATTAATCCTAAACTAATTAGATAAACTCCTAATCTTATCAAAATCCTTCAAAACTGATCAGAAATTGGCTCAATTGGGCTTTCTCGGACTTCGCGCGCCTGGGCGTGCAGACCAGCACGCCTGGGCGCGCTGTACCTGATAACCCAGTGAATTAACGTGGCTAGCGCGCCTGGGCGCGCAGATCCCGCGCCTGGGCGTGCCAAGTAACTTTCGACTCCCTTTCTCTCCGTTCTTGTGCCATTTTCAAGGTCTTCTTATGCTCTTTTCAGCTCTAATAATATTTTCTCCAATTAAAGCTCCGAAATACCTGAAACATACCCAAAACGGATCAAAACGTTCAAAGGATTCTAATAAACTAAAAATTCCTAAAACTAATACAAAATACCTATATTTACAAGAGAAACAAGCTAAAACCAAAGCAAAAGGAAGTGAAATTAAGTCTTAAAACATCATATATTAGACCTTCATCAGGTAATCTGAACCTTAATTGGGAAATTATGATTAAGATTAGGCCTTTCAACAAAAAAATATAATTATTCAATTGTAGGAATACTTTTGGGTAATTGTATAACTCTTATAAATTAGAACTCACTTAAGGGATTAAGGAGTAAGAAATATAAAAGGCATGAGGGATCTAGCTTTTATTGTTTCTGGAGTTTTTGATTTATTGGAAAACATATTTTCGTAATTAATAACCTGATCCTACAATGAAACCATGTTCCTAACCTTTTCCATATTTGCTTCTAAATCCTTTTTAGTTTCTGAATTGTTTCATAATTTTAATTATACACTCCTTTCTCTAAACTCTAAACCCATACAAGTTATACATAGTAATTGCAATTAGGTGAAAGAAATTAGAAACAATTTGCAATCCCCGAGTGGAACGATAATTTTACTTACTCTTTATTACTTGTGTGATCGGTACACTTGCCGAATTGCCAACATTAATATTGAATGAAAATGTAGAAAAACGCAAAATAAAACCAAGGGGAATAGTTAGGGAAATTAAATTAAACGTGTGAGTAAAAGAATAAAGGGTAATCGTAATAGACAAAAAGAATAAAACTAATAAGCAAAAAGATAAGATGTATAATAGTAACCGAAGATTAAAGTGAGGTAAAAGAGGGATTAAAACATGACTCAATAAGTATGAGCGGAGTGGACTTAGTAAAGAGTGGTCGGGATTAAAGAAATACAAACGAAATAATGAACTAAATTTTAAAATGTAAATAGGAAATCTGTAAACAGACTTAGTGATAAGATAATTAAATTAAGATGGAGGAAGTTAATAGGACGGTTAAATAAAATGGAATTAATGAAATGGGAGCAATAAGTTAAGTAATAGTGTAAGATAGAGGAAACAAAGAAATAACCAAGAAATAGTAATTAGAATTAAAATATAATGTATATGACCAAGCCAAGTGGAGTTAGCTAAAAACGAAAAATAATTAGTAAAGAGAAATTTTTAAAATAAAAGAAGATAAAGAAAAGAGAGAGGATAATGTGACAGGCGGTCGGTAGACACTGTTACAATAAAAGAAAAGAAAATAAAAGTAAAGAAAAGAAAAGATAAGAAAGGAAAAGAAAAGATATAAAGGATTCGATGGCAGGCGGGCGGTAGTCACTGTCATCATTAAAAGAAATGAAAGAAAAATAAAGGATTTGATGGCAGGCGGGCGGAAGTCACTGTCATCACTAAAATAAATAAAAAGAAATAAAGGTTTCGATGGCAGGCGGGCGAAAGTCACTGTCATCTCTAAAAGAAATAAAAAGAAATAAAGTTTTCGATGGCAGGCGGGCGGAAGTCACTGTCATCACTAAAAGAAATAAAGGTTTCGATGGCAGGCGGGCGGTAGTCACTGTCATCACTAAAAGAAATAAAGGATTCGATGGCAGGCGAACGGTAGTCATTGTCATCACTAAAAGATATAAAAGAAATAAAGGTTTCGATGGCAGGCGGGCGGTAGTCACTGTCATCACTAAAAGAAATAAAGGATTCGATGGCAGGCGGGCGGTAGTCATTGTCATCACTAAAAGATATAAAAGAAATAAAGGTTTCGATGGTAGGCGGACGGTAGTCACTGTCATCACTAAAATAAATAAAAGAAATAAAGAATTCGATGACAGGCGGGCGGTAGTCACTGTCATCACTAAAAGAATTAAAAGATGCGGTTGCAGACGGTCGATAGACACTGTCACGAGTAAAAAGGTAAAGGAATAAAAAGGTAATCGACATTGTGGCCAAATAATGATAAGGAATAGAATGGGAACAAAAGAATGAATGAGATAAAATGAATAGAGAATTAAGAATGAAAAGAAATGTGAGTATAAGAGAAGAAATAAGAGAGAATTAAATGCGAAAAAATAAATAAATAAGAGAATACAAGAGTTAAAGGAGAAGTGAAAGAAATTAAATGTATGGATATTTATGTATAATGTATGTTAATAATAATGTAGGCTTAGTTTATTACTATGTCTTCTTATAGGATTTATCTTTCAAAGTTCTGTGTAATGCTACCCTTTTTGCTATATTTTTACAGGTACAGGAGTGGAGTTTACACGAGTCACGGCCGAGCAGGATTACATACACTTACGTGGAATGTACATTTATTATGAGTGGACCGTTATTTTGTAATTTATAATATGTTGTAGATGTCTGCCCTGAAACTTGTACTAATTGGGCGTTAGGATTTGAGCTGGCTGTAATACTATTGTGTTTTATGTTTTTAAATAATTCTGGTCTGACAGGTTTAAAAGAAGAAATTTTTGGGAAATCCCAAAAACATAGGAAACTCTGCCAGATTTTCGTAAGGACTTTTAAAAGTAATCAAGTTTTCAAAAGAATTTTTCAAGCACCAACTTTATTAAAACTTAAAATTAACTAACTAAAGTGAGGTTGTTACATCCAGCAGCTGCTCCACCGTCCCTCACCCCAGTCACCCATATCATGCATCGCCCGGTGGATCCCCAACTCCCCACTGACTACGAGTGGAGTGCTCGATTGGCTCGCCCTCGCTCTCTGCCTCCTCAGGATCCTCCTCGACCTCATCCGACTGAGTCGGCGCCCGACCACTGGGCACGGGGTCCTCAGATGGAGTCCTACGAAATGGATTCGTCGGACCAGGAGTAGGAGTCTCCTCATGGATAACTCGGGAAGCAGATGGATGAGATCGGGTAGCAGCTCTAAAACGAAAATTATGAAAACGTCGAGCTGGTCGAGTCGGGGGTGGTCCATGGTATGTATAAAAAGGGGGTACATGCAGGGTATAGATGATCAGAATGCGGAACCTACGAGGACGGACATGAGCCAGAGGGTTCGGGTGATAGAGTGTCAACTCTACCTCCCCCTCGAAGGTGGCTCTATGGTCCTCGTAGTACCACACCCCACTAGGGAGTGGGCGCAACTCGATGCAAGCTAGATAGCGAGCCATCACCTAAAAAGAGAATAAGGGTAAGCAATACAGTTCACATAATCAAATAAGAATAATTGCAGGAATAAACATTCACATCTTAGCAATTAATCAGGTATCATGCATATACATATGATCAAGCAATTTTCAATTATAATTAACTTCTTTAGTTATGGTGGCATGATGTATGATTACTAGCTCTCAAATTCCTGAGATTCTCCAACCATCACATTTTTGGACGTCCAGCCAAACAACCCATACATGCTCCCAGAGCATAATTATACATTATCATAACATATAGCGAACCTCGCTTGGAAAGTGATACATAACGTCACTCCTTAGGTGAACCTCACATCGCGAAGATGTAATAATCACATCATCAGTATCCCACGATACTGGGCACATTTTCTCATAATGTGTCATCAAGCAGGACGCAATATTTGGTACTCCCAGAGTACCCTCCTCATGTTCCTCGAACATGAAAAACGAATCTAACAACCATACACCATGTATGAATGCATCAAGGTTCATCTTTAATTAATTAATATTTAATAATTAATTTCATGATATCCAACACAATCATAAAGAAATTACTTACATAAGTTTTCATAATGAATAATATGCAATTATTATTCCATGCTCTAATTTCAGTGTCTCTCATGTCCAAAATTTATTTAAATTATAAATCAAAATGATTAAAATTAAAAATGGTAATTTAATTCAATTTTCCAATCTAGTAATCGATTATCAAAGTGTGGTAATCGATTACCATGTGTATTTTTCAGAACTGCATCAGATTCAAGCTGGTAATCAATTATCACATCGTGGTAATCGATTACCCTGACAGCAGATACACTAAAACTTGAGTTTTAACATACCATGTTAAATTCCAACCAATTTTAAGCAAAACTATTGATCAACATAACTTAGTTGACATAACATGGACATGTTCCAACACTAAAATTTGCTCAATTCACAGATAACATAAATCAATCATCAATTATGCATAAAAATGCAATTTCAACAACTCAACATCTCAAATTCATTTCTATGCATTTTAAACATCAATTCAGAATGGCCTCTAAGCCATAATCCTATTTCAAAACTAAGCCCTCGAGTCTTATGGTGTCTCATTGCACAAAATACTCTAAATTATTCTTATTCTAGTGAAAGTATAGCTTCCCTCTTACCTCCCGATTCAAACGTGATTGGCATAAAATCATTTTATACATCGCGGATAGAGGAACCCACCTTGGCTAGAGTGTCGGAGTTCCGAGGTCTTAACACTTGAATTCATAACTAAAAGAATAATATGAGAGAAGGAAAAAGTCATAACGGATATTATAAATATTCAAAGTGGTTACAGCAAAAGGTCCAAGCCCATCTAATGGGGCAAATACATAAGTTGAAAAGCAAAAGGGTAAATCTACTCTATATCGGACAACACTATACTTTCAGGATCAAATTTATCATCCTCTACTTCTTCGTCGCCTTCGGCAACAGCTTCTCCTTGTTCACCCTCGGCCCCGTCTTCTTCGGACTCTTCAGAAAAGTGGTCAGGCAGATCGTTTCCACCCATGTCTATTTCGACTCCGTTCTCACCCACGATCCGACCATATTTAACACTGAAGTTGGGGTCAACACCTTTGGTTAGGAGGCCAGGATTTAGGATACGAAGCTGCTCGAAGGTATTGAGGAAAGATTCTTCAACTGCATGATCCCAGTTATAAAGATTCTCTCTGGCTGCCCTTTTGTGCTTAAGAGCTTTCGCTCTCATTTTGTCTAGAGATGCTCGGAGTCTGACGGCCTCATCCTTGGCATCCTCGAGTTGCTCTCGAGCCACTGCAGCATCCTCATCGGCTTTCCGAGCCTTCTCTGTAGCCTCCTGCAGAGCTGTGGCATCCTCTTCGGCCTTCTTCAGGATCTCCTCGGCCTTCCTCATCCTCTCATTGGCCTCCTGAAGAGTTTTCTCAGCCTTCTCCTTGTCAGCCTCGGCTCTAGCCTTGGCATCTTCAGCCTCTTGCTTATCCTTTTGCAACCCTTCCTTCTCTGCAACCAATATTTGAAGTCTTCTTTCAAAGGCTTCTACCTGGAGGTTTAAATAATCCTCCCGAGCGTCAGCTGCTTGTCGTTTTTTCTTCCCTTCGGTGGCCACGTCAGCATAAACATCCTCACCACGTTTACCAAGGTAACGAAGAATGCTCGCACTCCTTAGAAGACTCTTTACCAAGGCGGAACAGTTGTTTTCCCAAACCGATGCAGGCCAGGCATCCATCACTTGTGCATCTTCAGGTGGGAAGACTGTTGCATTGAAGTCATCAGGAGTCTTCTTCGCCCACACTGTTTTCGCAACAATGTCCTCCCTGCCCTCAGAGCCTTGGATCCCTTTGTGGGATTTACTATGGTTAAGCCACTCCCCAGCTACCCCTTTTCCCTTGTCCATCCGAGGCCTCTTAGGGGGACGCTCGAGAGTACCTTCGGCACTCGGCTGAGCCTCCACGTTAACTTCAGCAACTTCGACAACACGGTGCCCCATAACTACTTGCTCAATGCCCTCGGCTGCCAAGACCCCCTCGGCCGGAGCAGCACTGGGAGTAACGGTTGGACTGTCAGTTGGTGTTGGCCCGGAGGACTGGCTCCTACTCGATGAACCAGAAACTACCTTCATCGCAGCTAGTTGAGCCATCCTAGATGAGGCAGCAGCACTCTTCTTGGCCTTAGATACTTTTTTCACCATTTTCTCTGCAATAGAAAGAGTATGTCAGTATTATACCGAGCAAAAAAAAAATGGATACCCAGCTCGGTCTTCACTTCAGCCTTTGTTCTCTTCAAAAGTATTTGTTTCGTATCAATCTGGCCTTTTTCTTGGAGATATTCCCAAACCCGATCACATACACGTTTCTCGGCCCTACTCAAATCCACTTTGTAGTCGAATTGGTATAAGGAGGCTCCTCTCTTATAAATATCGCCCGACCAGCTTAGCGGGAACTGAGGCACGACCTTAACTTCTTCTCCATCTTCAACTTGCTTCATGAACCAGCATACCTCGGCTCCCGTATATTCATACTTGAAGAAGCGAGGTTTGAAGGATTTCCAAGAGTCGGTAACCTTAGCAAAAAGGGCATGGTCTTTCCGAGCCTTCAGTGACACCCAGAGCCCTTTGGAGTTACCAAATTTGTTTACTTGAGGGGCATATATCCAAAAAAAGGCTCATAACGTCGCGACCAGACCCTCAGCATCGCAAAATTGCTGGAATGCTCTGGCAAAGGCCCACCCGCTCGGATGCAGCTGACTCGGGGCTATGCCTAGATGGTTGAGGACCTCTATCTCGAAGGTGGAAAATGGCACACGAATTCCAACCTTCGTGGCTATCTCCTCGTAGAAGTAGAAAAACTGTTGGTTTACTGGCACTTTGAAGCATATGCGGTCGTCTATGCTCACATGCGTCAAAGAAAATTCCGAGATATTCCCGTTTACGTTCGGAGGGGTCAGAATAGGTCGAAGATGGTTCAAACTATCCGTCGTAAGCAAAGAGGGCCTTGTCCCGAGTACTTCTCGATCGAAAGTTTCGTCATACTCCGCATGGTTGGGTGGTAAAGGGAATTCTTCGGGATGGGTCACACACCTGCGCTCCACCATATCTGGGAAAAAAGTAAAAGGCTCGGCGTTAGCATTTTTCATAACAGGTATTTTAATTCTAAACCTAAGGCCGAGCCTTGGACCTTTTCCCCTCACCCTCATAGGTTTTCCCCAAAACTCTTTCCCTCTTGTAAAGCACTCTGGGCTAGTCCTAACCTGAGCCCGACGCTCAGCAAACCTATAAGCTAATAGCCTCCTACTTTCCTCTGCGGGATCGGTGGGATACTCCGTGGTCAAAGGTTCTACCTCGAATGACTCGTTTAGCCTTTCACCACAAGGGGGGGGGGGGGGTAGGAGGATTTATAGTTTTATTACCAGTATTAGAAGTGTCATAACCAATTTCTAAAGGAACGGATTCAACCTCATAATCCCCAGAGGAACTAGAATCACTGGAAGGCTCTTCGCCTAATCTCTCACAGAGTTCATAGTAAAACTTCCTCTAGTATCTCCAACCCCTCATAATTGAGAAATCCTAATACCAAACCCTTTAACTACCAACCTAGAACTAAAACCCCAAATCCCTGCAAAACCCAGAAAAAGCAAAACCCTCTCAAAAAGAAGAAATGACAGAACCAGAAGTAGTTGTTTGAGTCAGAAGGGAAGAAAAGATTACCTGCTTTTGGTTGCTGCTTGATCTTTGTGGAAAAGTTTGATTGCGATGATTGATCGTGAATGCGTTAAGGAGATGCACAGAAATGTGTTTGGATTTAGAGAATGAAGAAGGTTTCTGGTTTATGAAATTGCAAATGAGTGTAAAGTAGTGGAAGGGTATGAATAAAGGGTTTAAATACCCCTCAAAAGCCCTCAACTTCCCTCCTTCCACGATGAACCGGTTAGGCCAAAGGCCCATTAACCCGCTCAGCCACCCACAGGGAAAGACGTGGCAGTTATTGGAGTTACTTTTTCAAAGTTCGAAATTTGAAATGATTTGGCACAACTTCCCGGGGCACGTGTCGTACCTAAAGAACCTAAAACGTCACCTCGAACAGGCTACATGGTTAAGGTTGGAAACAGTTGTCACACACTTCTGAACCAAGACATGCTAAGGGTCAACCCTAGCCACTTGTTACCTCGCCACAGACTTTCCAAGTCTTACGAGATGGGGGGCTTGTAGGGTCTGCCGACCATATACGGACCCGAGTCTCACCAAAGGGTTCCTCTAAGGGCATTTTGCTCGGTTTACCTGTCATGAAAGTCCTTCGCTCGGACTCGTGGGATCCGAGCATACGAGAGGGCCAGGCTCGGACTTGATGGAACCGAGCCTTACGATCGGTCCCAAATCCATCAGGCTCGGGACTCTAGGACCGAGACATACCGTCGACTCGTGGAAAAGCTTAGGCTCGCCGAGGCTTCTTATCCCTTCCGCAAATCTCTCCTAGATTCTCGCAACAGCCTAGACATGAGATCTTCAGTTGATCCTATCCAGATTCTAGAAGCATAATCGTCCGATATTATCTCACAGAATCCTGGTTCAGCACAACTCTGATACAGGGTCCAAAGGGCCCATATCAGCCTCCTCCAAACCCTATAAATAGCTCATCACAGCTAGGGTTTCAGGTAAGTAATCTCATCCCTAAGTTGACACTCTGCACACACACGTTGACTAGGGAGATCCTGCTTTTCCCAACTGGAACTGCAGAAATACCATAAGTCATACTGTTGGAAACCAACAAGCGGCTAAAATAACCTTCTAGAGGGGGGGGGGTGAATAGAAGTGTTAAGCGTCGATACCCAAATTTAAAAAGTAATTGAATTAGGTTCAAAAACAATTCAATTTTAAGCAAGATTGAATGATTTAATCGATTAACCTGAACTTTAATCGATTAAAGCCAGAAAACCAGTTTTTACTTAATCGATTATTAATTGATTAAACACTGTAGAAATGCAGAATTTCAGAAATCAATTCAATTCAAAGATTACACGAAAACTCTATGAATCAAGAATTAAATCAAGGCAATTTAATACGAATCAATTATGAAGAATATAACGATTACGTAATTGAAATTCCCCAATACTAATCCTAATTGATTTTACTCTCAAGATCGATTTTAATTGAGAATACGTAAAAACGAAAAGAACAAAGATCACACGAGGATTTTATTCTGGTTCACTCACAAACGGTGAGCTACATCTAGTCCTCCCTCTCTGACTTGGGAGATTTGCTACACTATGAAATAAAAGATTAGTATACAATGATTGTTTAGAATCCTCACACACTCGATCCTAACCCAATCTCATATGATGTACCAAATCATATGAATCTACCCCAAATCTTTTATTCCAATCTTCCTCGTGGTCTTTGATCGAAAGTCGCTTTCAATCCGTATGAGCTTCTAGCAATGAATCCTCCAATTGCTCAAGGTAGTGCTCCAACCTTGCACCTTCAATTGCTCCAATTGAATCTTTGTTTTGTTGAATCTTGAGAAGTAACCCTTGTTACAAGATGAATTCAACCAAGAACGTTCAAGCGCATTTGAATCTCAAATTTGAAACATAAAAGAACGAATTATGCTATTGAATTGAGATTCAAAAAGACTTTGATAGAGAGTATGTTTTTGTAAGAATCTTAGCTCATAGAATGTTGAAAAGTAGTGAAAAATTGCTGTGCAAAAGTAATGGTTCGTAACCTCAACCAAGTTGATTTAGAAAAGCTTTTAATGAATCAGATTTAACAGCCTTTAATTGATTAAACGATGCCTTAATCGATTACTAATCGATTAACCTGATATTTAATCGATTAAACACTGCTAAAAACCTTTTCTTTTATTTTGCAATTTTCACTGATTAATTTTAATAAAAACTTGAGCTATTTTCTCTATCAATATAATCTCAATTCCAAACATAATAAATTCCTTAATTTCAAATTGAGATTACTAATCCTAATTCTACCACCCACACTCATATAATAAAAATAATAAACAATTAAAATTACAATTATATGAATGGATAATAAAACTAGTCCTTTGAGATTGTTGTTGTAGGTTTGCCAAACTAAGTTGTCTTCATCAAAACATCATTGAGTGACCTTGCATCTTCACATACATCAATACTCGATCCTCTCCTGGGCTCCTGGTTGCCATAATCTTGAGCACTTAGAGGGTTAAGGACATATAGTGATTAGGACACTACAAGAACCTTTTACCAAATCATATTTACAAGAATCACTTTATAAATATCTATACTACTTAAAAATAATCAAGCCTGCTATAGGTACATAACTTTTAACAAATACCACTTTCTTAAATAACCTTTGAAATCAAAAGACTTTGTATTAGAATATACAACACTTGGAAAGTAAATCATTCCTTCTCTGAAAATCAAAACCTTTTAAACATTACTAAATAAAATCTTTAGAACCAATCATCAAATCAAAATCACTTTTCAAGGACATACAACCATTATCATTCACACACTTATACAAGTCAAAACAAGTTCTAGAGTTGATGTAACTCAAACTAAAATTCCGGACAACATTATAATAAAAAAAATCACTTTTCATATAGTTAGTTTATTCAAAACTCATGCTACTTTTTCCCGTAACTTAATTAGAAGTTCTATTATCTAGTTAACATTTAAATATCATGTAACTATATAAAAATCTTTTCTAGACAGCAACACAAAATAAAGTTGCATCACTTCACATTTACCCAAAAACTCATTCTTTTCAATTTCCTACTAAAAGATTCACATACCAAATTCTTAAAATGAAATGAAATTAAGCTTAAGAAAGTAATATTTTTCCACACTTATTCAATTATGGGCAACACTTAAATTATTTTAATTCACCTTAAAATCTTACAGACATACTACTAAAACCACACTTTATACATACACATATATCATGTAGACAATCCAAGCACATACAAAAATTATCATTTTAGACCTTATAGTGTCATAAAATATTATTTTTCAGAATAATATTAAATTTACAGAAATAAATTATTTTTCATAAAAATACATAATTTATTTCACACATACACATTAATAAACATTCATATGCATCAAATAATCACTTAGACAATTAGAAATCAACAAAAATTATTCTTTTCCTTCTAAAGTAATTTTCGGACATCGTGATAAAAATAGAAGAATATACCTTATTCATATAATTTCATATATTCAAAACAATTACTTTAAACATTAATTGAAATAGAATATAAGCACTTTTGAGTAAAAGACTTTTTTTTACAGCAACTACACATTATACTTCATACTTGTCACCAATTCATATTACCACATTCCAATTAATTATTTTTAATCACATCAAATATATAATTAATTACCCACAAAATTATCAAACAAAAACACCATAAATCAAAGAATAACCTTAGGGTTTTCTCTCTTCTCTCTTGTCGAAGCTCTAATCCCAGTGCAGCCACCGTTTGCCGTGTATGGCCAAGAAGAAGGGAAGACCCCCTAAAACCCCTTCCTCAACGTCAAGCAAGGATCGTTCTCCGTCTCACCATGATTCGCCAAGGACTCAAAAGCTGGACTTTTCGCAACTCGATGAGGAGGACATGGCTGAGATAGATAGCTTAAGCCCTAAGCAAGCGGAAAGGCTTCTCAAAAACCTTGATGTGTTTCGTGAGAAAATAAAAGGAAGAGCTGTTATGGAGGAGCAGCAAAAGGAGCCTATGTTTTCTCAGGAAAACAGAAGGGATCAAGAAGAAGGAACTATGTAGGGAGATCAGCAGAGTAAAGTGGAAGAGACTAAGAGACCAGAGAAGGCAAAATCAGTATGGGACTCTTTTGACATTAGCAAACTAAGGAATGCGGGAGAAAAGCTGAAATTTCATGAACCTGTTCTTAAGGATGGTGTCTCAATTGGTAAGATTGAGAGTTCTGATATTCATGATGAAGTGCAATACTGGCAAAGTGCTCTGGTTTGCTATGTTCTTGGTGCAAATCCCCCTTATTCAGTGATAAGTGGCTATGTTAAGAAAATATGGGGAAGCTATGGAATAGATAAAATACTGATGAACAATGATGGCACAGTAATTGTTAGATTCAACTCAGTTGAGGCCAGAAATAGCATACTTGAGATTGGTGTGTACCATTTTGACAAGAAGCCTCTAATACTTGCACCATGACAGGAAGAACATCTAAGACTCACCTAGATAAGGTTCCTGTTCGGATTCAATTCCCAAATTTGAGTCTAAAATTCTGGGGAGCTACAGCCCTGGGGAAAATAGCTAGCCTGGTTGCAACGCTCTCAGTTTCGAAATTCATTTGGACTTGTAAGGTTTTCCAAAAATTAGGGTGGAAAAAATTTTTCTTTTTAAAACACTTGATTGGAAAGTAAAATCAGAGAGTTGAAATCCGGAAAGTTAAAAGAAGTTGAAAAGCAGTCGAGGGGTTTTCGCAATAAATAATATTTTCATAAACCAAACCTTTAGTCCCTCGATTGCGAGTTCTTTAAAAGTGATTCATACCGGATTCCCAAGACGTATTAAAAGCAAGCGGAATATTGAAATGCGTAAAGTGAACCATAGTGTAGGTCATAAAAGGTCTGATACAAAATAGTTACAAGTCCATTGGAAATAAAACACTCTGACAATACCTCACCAAAAGCAAAATTTACAAAAGGTTAAATTCAAAAGGAAAGGGTATCATCAGAGCTGGTCGTCGGTCCACTGCAGCTATTCCATAGACAGAGATCACCGGTTTCGTCCCACGAAACCTACGAGGACGAAAGCGAACTACGGGATTGGGATGGTAGAGAGGGATCTCTACTTCTCCCTCAAAACAACCCGGTGATCCCGATACTCCCAAGCACCATCAAGGAGCGGGCGGATATCGATGCAAGGCAGGCATTCGGCCATAACCTACAAGGGCAGGAGAGTAAGCCTAACACAGTCGCATAATCGAATAAGCCTAAGCCCTAACATTCACAACCAGATACACAGCAGAAATCACCAGTGCAATAATGCATGTACATATGAGCAAACACCAGTTTAATTATTATCTTCGAGATAGGTGGCATGATGCATGTACATGTTCTCCAACTCTGACTCTGAGGCCTCTATGTCCACCGGGTCCAGATCTGAGGAACGGTGCGTCCCAGACGCGGCACGGCTTACGGCACGTCTGCCAGCGTAAACGGCATGACTTACGGTGTTTCCACCAGCATAAACGACACGCCTTACAGTGTTTCCACCAGCGTAAAAGGCATGACTTACGGTGTTTCCACCAGCATAAACGGCACGACTTACAGTGTTTCCACCAGCGTAAAAGGCATGACTTACGGTGTTTCCACCAGCATAAACGACATGACTTACAGTGCTTCCACCAGCGTAAAAGGCATGACTTACGGTGTTTCCACCAGCATAAACGACACGACTTATAGTGTTTCCACCAGCGTAAAAGGCACGACTTACAGTGCGTCCACCAGTGTAAACGGCATGACTTACGGTGTTTCCACCAGCATAAACGGCACGACTTACGGTGAACCCTGTGCAGGCTTTCGTAAAATGTCAAGTTCAGTTACAAAAAAGTTCACTGGTTCATCCGGCGTAGTAAAGGCACGCCTTACGGTGTTCCCACCTGCGTAGGTGTTCCTCAGATTGGGACTGGTCTGATAACCTAGCTCATGTCATGTATGTTCTCGATGCAACTCTTGCAATCCTACTAATCATGGATTAGTTGACTAATCAGGGATTAAGGTTACTAATCTTGGATTAAGTCACACTAATCATGGATTGAGTCTAGCTTAATTGACTAATCTCGGATTAAATCCGGCTAATCATGGATTAGGTCTAACTAATCATGGATTAGTTGACTAATCAGGGATTAAGGTTACTAATCTTGGATTAAGTCCAACTAATCTGGGATTAGTTGACTAATCAGGGATCAAGGTTACTAATCTTGGATTAAGTCCAACTAATCGTGGATTAGTTGACTAATCAGGGATTAAGGTTACTAATCTTGGATTAAGTCCAACTAATCATGGATTAGTTGACTAATCAGGGATTAAGGTTACTAACCTTGGATTAAGTCCAACTAATCATGGATTAGTTGACTAATCATGGTTAAGGGAAACTTAGATTGGTCTAAGTGCTACTTAGTTGTCTAAAACTAGGTTTGATTATCACTTAGTTGATAAACTCACTTTAGCTACTAAATTAAGTCCTTAACCGAGACTTAAGGTTCTAAAACCGTTTGGGATCAACACCTAAACCTAGTTCGCCCAAGGGCTAAATCATGAATTAACAACAGAGCCCATTCGGTTTCTCCTCAACACAAAGTATGCTCATAAAATTCAGCATCAAACATTTCATTAACAACATAGCATAAACAATGGTTCATCAACACATAACATAGTCATAGATTTCAGCATAGAAACATTAAGCAAACATATATCAAAACTCATCAAATTCGTCCTCCAAGCCCAAAATTAAAGTCTAACTAGTGCCCTTGAGTCTCATGGTGACTCAACCTAGTTCTAAGCTTCAAGACCTATTCTAGCAAAAGTGTAAACTTCTCTCCATACCTCGTGAAGACACAAAAAGAAAACTTAGAACCTTTGGCCTTTTTTTTCTTCTCCAAAACCGTGAGCAATCTCCCTCCTTGGACCCTTGGAACTTGACTTCCAAGCTTCTAAGACTCTAAGACTCCTCTTGATCTACCAAGCTAAGGATCCTAATGCCTTGATAATGGTGTGGCCGTGAGGTCTATTTGGTCTTGAGTGAATTTCCTTCAACACAATCTTCAATCTAGTGGCATATTCATGATCTTGGGTATGAATATGCCAAGGTTCTTTGTGTTTGGTGAGTGTTTAGGTTGATTTAGGGTGGTGGTGAGGTGAGGCCGTGAGCTTCTTTAAGGAGAGGAAGGGTTGAGTTTTGAACTTCTAAGCTTCAATCACTCATGCATGTTGCAAATTCATGATCTAGGCTTAGAGTATGTAAGGATTTCTTGGTTTTCATGGAAGAAAAAGCTTGGATGGTGGTGTTTTGGGAGGTGGCCTTGAGCCTCTTGGCCAAGAAGAAGATAGAAGAAGACAATGGCATGAAGAAAGGAAAAGCAAAAATGAAGCTCATCAACATAAGGCCACTTTTATAAAAGCTCATGGTCAAATGGTGAGTCATTAGGATGGCTAAGTGGTGAGTTTTGGTGTGGACACCTCAACTCTTCATGCAAAGGGAGGAAAGGTGGTGTTGACACCTAATTCTTTGACCACATGCATGAAATGTGGGCTTGACACCTCACTTGCTTCATGCATTCACAATTTCACTCCATGGCTTCACATTCACACACACCACACGGCCTACACATGCACACACAAGGCCCAACTCACATTCATGGCCCAACATCACTTCACAAGGCCCATTAGGTTCACTTAGACTTAATCTAACCCACTTAACTCTTAAGCCATACCTTAACCAAGCTAATCTAACTCTAAACCAACTATTAGCTAACTAAACCAAATCAACTTAAAACCACATTAGTCTAAACCTAATAAATTAGGTTTGATCTAACCCTAATCACGATTAGCTATCTAAACAAGATTAAACTCTAACACATCAAGCTAAGTCCAAAACATTAAAGCACGAATTAATTGGGAACTAAAATTCAGGGATGTTACACTCTCCCCCACTTACAGGAATTTCGTCCTCGAAATTCTGTTCTACCTGAACAACTCAGGATATTCTCTATGCATCATAGCTTCGGGTTCCCAAGTTGAATCTTGAACACCATTGTGTTCCCAGACAACTCTAACCAAGGGTATTTCTTTTCCCCTAAGTTGTTTGATTTGGCGGTCTGCTATAAAAATCGGGCCAGCTTCTAGAGTTAGGTTTTCTCGCACAAACAGGTCATCGGGTCGGATATCTAGGATAGAGTTAGGGTCGTGCACAAACTTTTGAAGTTGTGAAACATGAAAGACATTGTGCAGACTAGACAGAGATGGTGGTAAGGCTATCTGGTACGCGACTGGGAGAATCTTCCTAAGGATTTGGTACGGACCGATGAACCTGGGTGAAAGTTTCTTGGTCCTCAACGCTCTGCCTACACCTTTCATCGGGGATACCTTGATAAACACATGCTCTCCTTCTGCAAACTCAAGAGGTCTTCTCCTCTTGTCCACATAACTCTTCTGCCTTCCTTGAGCGGCCCTCATCTTCTCTTGTACCATCTTGATCTTCTCAGTTGTTTCTTGTACCAGTTCTGGACCGATTAAAGCATTCTTCCCCACTTGAAACCAACATAGTGGGGTCTGACACTTTCTACCATACAATGCTTCAAACGGTGCCATCCCAATACTCGCATGATAACTGTTATTATAGGTAAACTCCACCAACGGTAACACCTTATCCAAACTTCTTTGTTCCTCTAAGGCACACGCTCTTAACATATCTTCCAACGTCTGAATGGTTCGCTCTGTTTGTCCGTCAGTTTGAGGATGATAAGCAGATCCCATCTTCAACTTGGTTCCCAGGGCTTGATGCAGACTGTTCCAAAACTGAGACGTAGACCTTGGATCACGGTCAGACAGTATACTGGAAGGTATACCATGCAGTCGCACCACCTCATCAACGTAAAGTTGAGCAAGCCTTTCCAATGAATAATGCATATTTATGGGGATAAAATGCGCTGATTTAGTTAACCGATCTACTACAACCCATATGGC
The DNA here is from genome assembly GCA_037953625.1 of Crotalaria pallida. Taxonomy (NCBI): domain Eukaryota; kingdom Viridiplantae; phylum Streptophyta; class Magnoliopsida; order Fabales; family Fabaceae; genus Crotalaria; species Crotalaria pallida. Next base: position 103,858,282 of record CM075654.1, on the reverse strand, counting down.
ATCAAAATTCCGGTCCGTCCTTGGTAAACTTGTCACAAAATCCATCGATATGCTGTCCCATTTCCACTGAGGGACCTCCAAACATTGTAATTCTCCTCCTGGCTTCTTATGCTCGGCCTTCGTCTTCTGACAAACCAAACATGATGTTACATACTCAGCCACATCTTTCTTTAATCCAGACCACCAGAACAACTTTTTCAAATCCTGATACATCTTAGTTGTTCCTGGATGCATACTCATCCGACTCTTGTGCGCTTCCTCCAATATCATTCTTCTAAGTTCTGCGTCCTTTGGAATGCATATCCTCGTTTTGAAACGAAGAAGTCCATCCTTTCCCTCCTGAAAGTTCAGTTCTTTCCCTTCAGATGCCAATCTTTTCTTTTCCTTAAGCTCACCATCTTCTTGTTGTCGCTCGCGGATCAGAGTCATAAACTCATTCGTGATCTGCAGCATTCCTAACTTTAAACTTGTTGGCTCAACTTCCATTACCAAACTCATATCCCGAAACTTCTCCAGTAACGCAGCCTCCTTGATCATCATGGCACTCGCATGCAATGCCTTTCTGCTTAGGGCATCAGCAACCTTATTCGCCTTTCCAGGATGATAGTGGAGTTCGAAGTCATAATCCTTGAGAAACTCCGTCCACCGACGTTGTCTCATGTTCAGTTCTTTCTCGTCAAAGAGATACTTTAAACTCTTATGGTCATTGAATACTCGGAACACAGTGCCATAGAGATAGTGCCTCCAGATCTTAACAGCAAAAACTATTGCGGCTAACTCCAAGTCGTGCGTCGGATAATTCACCTCATGCACTTTCAACTGCCTTGATGCATATGACACAACCTTACCTTCTTGCATCAGCACACATCCGAGGCCTTGCCCTGAAGCGTCGCAGTACACATCAAAACTCTTCTGCGGATCAGGTAGGATTAACACCGGTGAAGTCGTCAGCTTTTCCTTCAGCTTTTGGAAACTCTCTTCGCACTTCGAGTCCCAGACAAAAGGTTGATCCTTCTTGGTCAACTTAGTCAAGGGTTGGGAAATCTTCTAAAATCCTTCTATAAACCTTCGATAGTACCCGGCAAGTCCTAAGAAACTCCGGACCTCCGTCACCGTCTTAGGTTGTTCCCATCGTAGAACTGATTCAACCTTTGTTGGATCGACAGCTATTCCCCCGTTCGAGATCACGTGTCCCAAAAACTTAACCTCCTCCAGCCAAAACTCGCACTTCGAGAGTTTGGCGTACAACTATTTCTCCTTTAAAACTTTCAACACAATTCTCAAGTGTTCTGCATGTTCCTCGGGACTCCTTAAGTAGATCAGAATATCATCTATAAAGACCACTACAAACGAGTCCAGGTATGGTCTGAAGACCGTGTTCATGTAATCCATAAAGACAGCAGGAGCATTCGTCAAACCGAACGGCATTACCACATACTCGTAATGCCCATAACGAGACCGAAAAGCCGTCTTGGGAATGTCTTGTTCCCGAATCCTTATCTGATGGTACCCAGATCTTAAATCTATCTTCGAGAAAACAGAAGCTCCATGAACTTGATCCATAAGATCGTCTATCCTCGGCAGAGGGTATTTGTTCTTGATGGTCATCTTGTTCAACTGCCGGTAGTCCACACACATGCGCAGACTTCTGTCCTTCTTTCTCACAAACAACACTGGCGCACCCCAGGGAGACACACTTGGTCTTATCAATTGCTTCTGTAGTAACTCCTCTACTTGCTTCTTCAACTCAGCCATTTCCGGCGGTGCCATCCTATACGGTGCTATAGAGATTGGGCCAGCTCCTGGGATTAGATCAATACCAAACTCGATTTCTCGATTCGGCGGCAACCCCGGTACATCATCCGTGAACACCTCCGGAAACTCCTTTACTACTGGTATTCCTTTTATCTCTTTCTCCTCTTCTTCCCTCGTTACAGAGAACAAACACATGAAGCCTTTGGGTTCGGGGTTCGAGGGTTGAAGGTCTTTGTACAAGGCTATTCTCCTATCACAGTCGATGATCATTCGGTTCCTCATCATCCAATCCATACCCAGAATGACATCTAACTGTGACAGAGGTAAACAGACTAGGTCTACACTCGAGATGCGACCTAATACCTCAACCAAACAGTTTAAACAGACTTTGGAAGTAAGGACTGGGGAATTAGTTGGGGTTTCTACTCTAAAGCAATATGGTGAATCAGATAGGGGCAAGTTCAAACGATTCACGCATTCATACGAAACGAAAGAATGAGTAGCTCCAGAATCATACAAAACTTTACAAGGTTGACTATCGAGAAGAAGGGTACCTTGCATGAGATCAGGGGCTTGATTGGCTTCAGCACCACTGAGAGTAAACACCTTCCCTCTAGCCATGGGTCTATTCACCGATCCCTTCGAGTCATTCTTCTCGGGTTCTCTGCAGTCTCTTGACCAATGACCCGGCTTACCACACTTGTAGCAACCAGAGAACGGCTTCCGACAAACCTGTCCGAAGTGATGACGTTTGCACTTATCGCACAAAGGAGCACTTCCCTGATAACTTACTCCTTGTCCCGACATCTTACTTTTACCCTTGTGCTTGAAGTGCGGCCTTTGGCCTCTAAAGTTCGACTCCTTGCGCTTCTGCGACCCGAAACTCTGCTGATTCCTCTTACTTCGTAGGTATAGCTCCTCAGCCCTCTTATCATCTTCATAAACCCGGCACATGTCGACCAAAGTTGAGAAGTTCTGAATCTTTCGATAACTGAAAGCTGCTTTTAGATCCGGTCTTAGCCCATTCTCAAACTTGATGCACTTGCTTCGTTCGTCAGGGTGTTGCTGAAAGTAAGGAGAATACTTAAGCAACTCCTCGAACTTAGCCATGTATTCACCCACACTCATGTCGCCTTGCTGCAGTTGCAGAAACTCTACCTCCTTCTTTCGCCTCAGATCCTCGGGAAAGTACTTATCCAGAAACTTTTCCGTGAACACTTGCCATGTGACTTCCCGACCTTCGTGAACCAAGAGTTTAACAGCGTGCTTCCACCAGTTTTCAGCTTCCCCAAACAACATGTACGTGGCGTAGGTCACCCGCTGAGCGTCCGTACATCCTAAGGTTTGGAAGATTTTGTCCAGTTCGCTTATCCACTTGTTAGCCTCATCGGGTTTGAAACCTCCCTCAAACCTAGGAGGGTTACAGTTTCGGAATTCGGATAGACTACGGAACTCAACTAGTCCCGCTTGGTCTGGGGTGGTTGGTTAGCTTGTTGTTGCATGTTCTCGATCACCGTAGTGATTCTATCAAAAACGTCAACTAAGTTACATTGATTCCTAGCTGCCATTGTGAACCTGCACTAAAGGCTAAGTATCACAATAGTCCTAAGGGAACTGAAGTCCTACGACTATCCTAATCCTACAACTATCTTAGTGTAAAAAGGATTAACTATGGACCAGGTGCAGGACCTTCAACTCTGATACCACAAAAGGTGCAACGCACTCAGTTTCGAAATTCATTTGGACTTGTAAGATTTTCCAAAAATTAGGGTGGAAAAAATTTTTCTTTTTAAAACACTTGATTAGAAAGTAAAATCAGAGAGTTGAAATCCAGAAAGTTAAAAGAAGTTGAAAAGCAGTCGAGGGGTTTTCGCAATAAATAATATTTTCATAAACCAAACCTTTAGTCCCTCGATTGCGAGTTCTTTAAAAGTGATTCATACCGGATTCCCAAGACGTATTAAAAGCAAGCGGAATATTGAAATGCGTAAAGTGAACCATAGTGTAGGTCATAAAAGGTCTGATACAAAATAGTTACAAGTCCATTGGAAATAAAACACTCTGACAATACCTCACCAAAAGCAAAATTTACAAAAGGTAAAACTCAAAAAGAAAGGGTATCATCAGAGCTGGTCGTCGGTCCACTGCAGCTATTCCATAGACAGAGATCACCGGTTTCGTCCCACGAAACCTACGAGGACGAAAGCGAACTACGGGATTGGGATGGTAGAGAGGGATCTCTACTTCTCCCTCAAAACAACCCGGTGATCCCGATACTCCCAAGCACCATCAAGGAGCGGGCGGATCTCGATGCAAGGCAGGCATTCAGCCATCACCTACAAGGGCAGGAGAGTAAGCCTAACACAGTCGCATAATCGAATAAGCCTAAGCCCTAACATTCACAACCAGATACACAGTAGAAATCACCAGTGCAATAATGCATGTACATATGAGTAAACACCAGTTTAATTATTATCTTCGAGATAGGTGGCATGATGCATGTACATGTTCTCCAACTCTGACTCTGAGGCCTCTATGTCCACCGGGTCCAGATCTGAGGAATGGTGCGTCCCAGACGCGGCACGGCTTACGGCACGTCTGCCAGCGTAAACGACATGACTTACGATGTTTCCACCAGCATAAATGGCACGACTTACAGTGTTTCCACCAGCGTAAAAGGCATGACTTACGGTGTTTCCACCAGCATAAACGGCACGACTTACAGTGTTTCCACCAGCGTAAAAGGCATGACTTACGGTGTTTCCACCAGCATAAACGGCACGACTTACAGTGTTTCCACCAGCGTAAAAGGCACGACTTACAGTGCGTCCACCAGCGTAAACGGCATGACTTACGGTGTTTCCGCCAGCATAAACGGCACGACTTACGGTGAACCCTGTGCAGGCTTTCGTAAAATGTCAAGTTCAGTTACAAAACAGTTCACAGGTTCATCAGGCATAGTAAAGGCATGCCTTAAGGTGTTTCCACCTGCGTAGGTGTTCCTCAGATTGGGACTGGTCTGATAACCTAGCTCATGTCATGTATGTTCTCGATGCAACTCTTGCAATCCTAGGTTATCATGCACATGTTCAAGTTCCAGATTTATTATTAGTCCAACTATGTCATAAGTATTTGACATCAGTCCAGCATGGATACATCCATAGCCATAGGCATCCAACATGTATCCATAAGTATCTAAGCATACAGATGACATAGCAGAGTCGTACTAGTTCTAGATTACGTCTATGTGTGAGTGTTCGGTCAAGGTCCCATCATTTCTTGACCTAAGTCACCTCAAGTGACTAAAACTTGGGATAAGCAAGTCTTAACTACTTAAGACTTCGGTTAAGCGAGTCCTAATCACTTAAGACTAGGTTTAACTGACTTCGGTTGACTAATCATGGACTAAGTCCACTAATCTTGGACTAAATCTCACTAATCAGGAGTTTAGTCTCACTAATCATGAACTAGATCTTACTAATCATGAATTAGGTCACACTAATCATGGATTGAGTCTAGCTTAATTGACTAATCTCGGATTAAATCCGGCTAATCATGGATTAGGTCTAACTAATCATGGATTAGTTGACTAATCAGGGATTAAGGTTACTAATCTTGGATTAAGTCCAACTAATCTGGGATTAGTTGACTAATCAGGGATCAAGGTTACTAATCTTGGATTAAGTCCAACTAATCATGGATTAGTTGACTAATCAGGGATTAAGGTTACTAACCTTGGATTAAGTCCAACTAATCATGGATTAGTTGACTAATCAGGGTTAAGGTTAATAATCAAGGATTAAGTCCAACTAATCTTGGATTAGTTGACTAATCATGGTTAAGGGAAACTTAGATTGGTCTAAGTGCTACTTAGTTGTCTAAAACTAGGTTTGATTATCACTTAGTTGATAAACTCACTTTAGCTACTAAATTAAGTCCTTAACCGAGACTTAAGGTTCTAAAACCGTTTGGGATCAACACCTAAACCTAGTTCGCCTAAGGGCTAAATCATGAATTAACAACATAGCCCATTCGGTTTCCCCTCAACACAAAGTATGCTCATAAAATTCAGCATCAAACATTTCATTAACAACATAGCATAAACAATGGTTCATCAACACATAACATAGTCATAGATTTCAGCATAGAAACATTAAGCAAACATATATCAAAACTCATCAAGTTCGGCCTCCAAGCCCAAAATCAAAGTCTAACTAGTGCTCTTGAGTCTCATGGTGACTCAACCTAGTTCTAAGCTTCAAGACCTATTCTAGCAAAAGTGTAAACTTCTCTCCATACCTCTTGAAGACACAAAAAGAAAACTTAGAACCTTTGGCCTTTTTTTTTCTTCTCCAAAACCGTGAGCAATCTCCCTCCTTGGACCCTTGGAACTTGACTTCCAAGCTTCTAAGACTCTAAGACTCCTCTTGATCTACCAAGCTAAGGATCCTAATGCCTTGATAATGGTGTGGCCGTGAGGTCTATTTGGTCTTGAGTGAATTTCCTTCAACACAATCTTCAATCAAGTGGCATATTCATGATCTAGGGTATGAATATGCTAAGGTTCTTTGTGTTTGGTGAGTGTTTAGGTTGATTTAGGGTGGTGGTGAGGTGAGGCCGTGAGCTTCTTTAAGGAGAGGAAGGGTTGAGTTTTGAACTTCTAAGCTTCAATCACTCATGCATGTTGCAAATTCATGATCTAGGCTTAGAGTATGTAAGGATTTCTTGGTTTTCATGGAAGAAAAAGCTTGGATGGTGGTGTTTTGGGAGGTGGCCGTGAGCCTCTTGGCCAAGAAGAAGAAAGAAGAAGACAATGGCATGAAGAAAGGAAAAGCAAAAATGAAGCTCATCAACATAAGGCCACTTTTATAAAAGCTCATGGTCAAATGGTGAGTCATTAGGATGGCTAAGTGGTGAGTTTTGGTGTGGACACCTCAACTCTTCATGCAAAGGGAGGAAAGGTGGTGTTGACACCTAATGCTTTGACCACATGCATGAAATGTGGGCCTTACACCTCACTTGCTTCATGCATTCACAATTTCACTCCATGGCTTCACATTCACACACACCACACGACCTACACATGCACACACAAGGCCCAACACACATTCATGGCCCAACATCACTTCACAAGGCCCATTAGGTTCACTTACACTTAATCTAACCCACTTAACTCTTAAGCCATACCTTAACCAAGCTAATCTAACTCTAAACCAACTATTAGCTAACTAAACTAAATCAACTTAAAACCACATTAGTCTAAACCTAATAAATTAGGTTTGATCTAACCCTAATCACGATTAGCTATCTAAACAAGATTAAACTCTAACACATCAAGCTAAGGCCAAAACATTAAAGCACGAATTATTTGGGAACTAAAATTCAGGGATGTTACACTGGTTGGTCAACCTATAATGGTTGATCAGGTAACTAAAGAAAGAAACCGTATTAATTTTGCTAGAGTCCTTGTTGAGGTAGACCCTGCTGTGTTACCTGAGGAGGTGTTTTTTGAGGATGACAAATGTAATATATAGTTACACAGAAGGTTGATTATGAGTAGAATATGACCCTAAGTGTGGTTGTGTCTTGACCTCGGATGTCCGTAACCCTGTTGTCCTTGGACACTGTTTTGATACCCTTGAACCCCTCAGTCTTGTGTTGTCAACAAAACCATATTGTTTTATCCCACCCTATTCGTTGTTAAAAGTACCCCAAGAGATTACTTTTGCAAGTAATCTATCATAATTGCCCTAGAGAGCGGTGAATCTACGGTGTTAATTTCAAAGATGCAACGATTGCTACGGTTAAAAAGGAAAAGAATTTCTTCTAAGAGTTGCGAGTTCACGGATTGGTCAGACTCTACGCAGCATTTCTCGAGGACGAGAAATCTTCAAGTTGGGGAGAATGTAACACCCCGCATTTTTCCCGTACGTGCGTAAACGATTTTTAACGAAAGAAACCTTGAAATTATGATTTTCAGAAAAAGTATTTTTCGTAAGAAAGAAATAAAGTGCTGATTTCCATGGATTTTTATAAACAAAATATTTTATATAAGAAAAGTAAATGATTTTGTTAAGATGGAAAAGGATTTGCTAAATTGTGATTTTGTTAAAAGATGATTTTGTTAGAAATGAAATTTTTGGATCTGTTATCTTTGAAAATTTGTATCTTTTAAACTGTAACTCGGAATTTTATGATCTTTATATGAAAACCATCGTTTTGAAATCTAGAATTTGAAAATGTAATTTTTAGAATTTTCTGGAGTGATTTGTAAAAATTTATTTTCAGAATATAAGAAATACGAATTTTTAAGAAAATGTGTTTTGTGATGATGTTTTAGCATGAATTTTTATGTGATGTGTGATGCATGAAAATGATTATGAAAATATGATTTCCTAGAATTAATGGCATTAGTATATGAATTTGTAATTTTAAATATTAATGGTAAATGTGATTAGAAAATAAAAAGTATGTGACATGTGTGTGTATGTGAGAGTGCCACAGTTTATGTATGTGTATTATACGTGTGTGCGTGCATGTGTGTGCATAAGTTTAGAGTCTTAAAGACTTAAGGAGTAAGAAACTTATGGAACTAGGTTGTAACCAAACCAAACTAAGTAGCAAAAACCCTAACTAAGAAACCAACTAATACTTAGACCTAGATGACCCCTAAAGCCCTAGCCCACTCCACTTTGTCCCCTTGACTTTGTTAACCTCCACCCATGCAAAATTGTGATGACCAATTCGCCCTTCCTATTTGTGTGCTAGCCGAACCATTAGCCAAGGGCATAAGAGGAAGAGTGAATTTAATTAAAAATAAATGAGACCTTAGTTCATTTCACCTTCACCCATTTCGTTTCCCATTTCTTCCAACACAAATACTCTAAGAGCCATCCAAACTCTTAGATAGAAAAAGAAAAGAAAGAGAGAAAGAGAGAGAGAGAAAGAGTAGAGGCCGTGAGCCTTAGAAGGGAAGAAGAAGGAAATCCAAAACTTGATCAAACCTTTCCCCTTTGAAGATCTAAGTGTTAGAAGCCTAGAAGAACCAACCTTCTTGGTAGGAGATTCGAAGAACAAGAGCAAGAATGTAATAGTTTAGTTTTTCCCTTCTTAGTTGTAGATCCCTTTCTTTTTCTTCTTGCATGTTTATTTTTATGACTTGTAAGATGAATTTGTATGTTATTCTTTCTTGATCTTGGACTTTTATGGACTAAAAGTGAATTGTAATATGTGAAACTCTATGTGTGTGATTCGGTTAGGATTTCTTGTTAGATCTAAAGTTTGTTTAAGATTTTGTGAAGCTTAACCTAGATCTTTCTTGCATGCTTGTTTTTCTTGTTCTAAATATGATCCATGTGTGTCTATGTGCTTATTTGACCAATCAATTTATGATCTAAGTTTAAGAAATGGTAAAGTAAATTATTTGGTCTTGCATGTTGAATTTCTTGTGGAAACCGTGAGCTATAATGATTTTTAGTCTTGCATGTTAAATTTCGTTTGCTTAAATAATGCTCTATGATGTACTTGTGTGATTTCTTCATGAATAAATATATGATTTAAGTTTATTTGAAAATTTAGTTGAGACCTTTGGTTTTTATGTTGATTTGATGATGATCTTGTTGATTTATGTGCATATATTTAATGATCCGAATTTTTAAAGCATGCATGTTAATTCTAAGTAGAAAAATCATGTCTTATTTAAGTGCATGTCACGGTTTTGGAAGAGAAAATTTAAAGGACATGTTTTAGAATGATTTTTGAAGTATGAAGGTGATTTAGCTTAAGTAATTGATTTTATGTATGTTATATTTTGTAAGAGGCCATTCGGCCATGTTTAATAAAAATGAATCTCACGTCTTTTATTATGCAAAAAGTTGATGCATGTGCATGTTAAGACTAGATCTAGTAATTTTAAGTGCATGCATGTCATTTCTTGAAGTTTAAAGTGTAGTTTTGATTTTTATTTGAAAGTAAGAAATAAACCTAAGTTTCTTGCTTTGATAAAATTAATGCATGTTGATATGATGTGGATGAGTGATATGTTTGATGTCTTGAATTGATTTTGTGATTTTTGGTGTGTTGAACAAATGAACAAGACCTTGCCTTCTTGCATGATAGCATTCGACCATGAGGGATAGAAATAGGAAGTTGTATTTGATCATTGTTTAGGTTGCATTAATTTAATTTAAGAGCTTAGGAGTACATGCATGAAGTAATTGAATATGTGCATGAAACTTTGGAATGATTTGTGATTTAACTTGTTGTTTGATTTAGGTTAAGAAAATAAATTAAGTTTTTCCTTTTTAATGCTCTCGGTTTTTAGTCTTAAAAAGAAAGAAAAATGATCTTAATTGTTTTGTGCTTTTATATGTGCATTAATCCTTGTGAAATTATGCTCATGTAATTCGGCCTAGGCATGCTAGAATAGTTAGGAAAATTTGTTTATATGAAATGTTCTTTGTAAATGACTAGGTGTTGTATGTATGATGCAATGTGTGTGATTGAATTGATGTATTGTTTGTTTTAACCCTTTTCGGTTTTTAGAGATAAACATAAAATAAAATTGATTTAATAATTGAAAAGATATTTTGTGTAATAATTCAATGATTTCTAATGTGATTAGTATTGTGTGAAGTTGTGAATGTTTGAAAAGTGATGTGTTGTTTTTATTGAGTATGTTTTGGAAAAACCTATATTTGAATTTCCAAAGAATTGAAAAATGTTTTACTGAAAAAGTATGATTTAGGAAATTTAAATTGATTTGATGTGATTTTGGAACTTTATTTTCTTAAGTGCTGAATTTTGTTCAATGGCTAAGAAAAATGATTTTTTTAAAGTAAGTTTACCTCAAGAAGAATGAACTCTGTTTTGATAAGAAAATTATTTTCAAAGTTTTCTTGAAAACGTTTTTATGGATTTAATTTGGGTTTAAAAGCTTTTGGAATATGAACAATGTTAGTTTCATGATGAACATGATGAATGTTTTGATAATGACAAAGTGTTTTTGAACAAGCTACATGTGTTGATCAAGTTTCAAGCTCAACAAGCAACAACAAACATCAAATGAAGAAGAGAGAAAGCAAGCTCATGAAGACCTAAGTTTGAGTGTATTTGTATTTCTTTTATCTTTTGCCTCTCAAGCTTCATAGGTTTTTTTATTTGGGTAGATTATTATAGAGGGTAGTGAATCTCATTCATAAGTCATGATTAAATCATAATTTGAGTTTTCACTTAATCTAGAATCAATGGGTGGCTTAAAGGTTTTAAAGGAAAGGTTGGATTTTGAGAAAACAAGTTTTGAACATGTACAGTACCAACTTAATCGATTAAGTGATAACTTAATCGAGTACTACTCGAGTACAAGACTTGCTTAATCGATTAAGTACTGCTGAACTGATTTTTGAAATACGTTTTTCACTTCTCAAAATTAGTTTTCAAGTGCTACAATTTTTGGGTATTCTATATAAACCTTTTCCTATTATTTGTGATTAATAAGAATCATTTTCATACAAGTTTTACAAAGAATCAAGCCACTCTATTCTCTCTCATTTTCAAAGATCAAAGCTTTTATATTTTCATATTCTTTGATCAAGAACCTTTGAATCTCTTATGGTGAATTGTCATAACTCTTGATTGAGATTCATAGGATTGTTTTGTGTTTTCTATTGTGTTGTAATCTTTGCAAGAAGGCAAGCCACTACAACAAACAAGAAGTCTTGGTGTGTCGATTTTATCATCAAGCAAGTGCATTCTTATTGAAGAAGAAGAAGAAGTCTTGGTTGTGAATCAAGCAAGTGAAGCCTTGGTGTGTGGATTATCATCCAGCAATTGAAGACTTGTTGTGTCGATTATCAACAAGGGTTAGAGGTTAGATTAGAGAGAAGATCAATAGGATTACAAGGCAAGGGTGTCGGTTATCTCTTGTAGGCTAGCAAGAAGGGAGTCTTGTGAGGCAATCACTTGTAATTTGAGAACTCTAATTCCTCATAGTGAAGAATCTCTCTTGGTTGAAGAGGGGACTGGATGTAGCTTTCAAGTGGATGAAAGTGAACCAGGATAAATCACTGTGTCGTATCTCTAAACTCTTACTCTTTATATTCAAGTCATTTGATTGCGTTCTTGATTGAAAACCTAGAAAGATTGATTTTCATAATTGATTGAATTGAATCTTTGATTGTTCAAATTGATAAAGGGAAAATCATTTTCATAACTAGGTTAATCAATAAGAATATAGGTGTTAATTATTTCCGCTGAATCTCTGATCTTGCATGTGAATTGATTGATTTTCGTATTCGAATGAAAATTGATTTTTCTGTTTTCTGTCATATTTAATCGATTAAGTTCAAGCTTAATCGAGTTCTACTCGAGTACACGACTTGCTTAATCGATTAAGTGCTGTAGAATTTGCAAAAATCATTTGTTTTAATTGTTTCGATTTGTTTCATTCGAAAATCTTTCAAGGTAGCTTCAACACCTATTCAACCCCCCCTTCTAGGTGTTTTCCTAGGGTTCCTTTGTCTCTCCAACCACCAATTGCGATTTCCTCAATTGGTATCAGAGCTCGGTCGAAAGACACGAGCATAAGAGCTTTTTCGTAAAGATCCTTTAAGAAAATCGCAATGGGTTCCATTAATCCCTTTGGTGGTGAAGGTGCTTCAATAAGTCGTCCTCCATTGTTTGCCGGAGAAGGCTATGCATATTGGAAAGTTAGAATGAAAATCTTTATCCAAGCCATAGATAGTGAAATTTGGAAAGTAGTTGAAAAAGGTCCTCATATCCCCTCTAGTTTAGTTGAAGGTGTAGAACAATTGATCCCCGAGGATAAGTGGAAGGATGATGATAGAAAGAAAGTACAATATGATTATAAAGCAAAGAATATCATTACATCCGCTTTATCCTATGACGAGTTCTTTAGAGTTTCTCAATGTTCTAGTGCTAAGGAAATGTGGGACACTTTACAAGTGACTCATGAAGGAACTAGTGAGGTTAGGAGAGCTAGATTGAATGCTTTAATGCGTGATTATGAATTGTTTCATATGCTTCCAAATGAATCTATAAATGATATGCAAAAGCGTTTTACTCATATTATAAATCATTTACTTGCTCTTGGTAAAACTTTTCTACAAGGTGAACTTTCTAACAAAGTGTTAAGATGTTTAGACAGGAATTGGCAACCAAAAGTAACGGCTATTGTTGAATCTAAAAATTTGGATGCTATGGATCTAGCAACACTTTTCGGAAAGCTTCAAGAACATGAAATGGAGCTTGGACGATTAAGTATCAATGAAGAGTCGGATAAGAACAAATCAAGGAAAGGACTTGCTCTTAGAGTCAAAAGTGCATATAAAAAGAAAGATAGTTCCAATGATGATGATAGTGAAGATTCCGATTCCGATGTTGATGAAAAAGACATGAAACTTTTGTTAAAAGAGTTTGACAAGTTTCTAAGGAGAAAAGGAAAGTTGAACAAGGACAAAAGTAAAGAGAAGGATTCCCCACACTATAAGACCAAAACTTCAAAAGAAGGTGTAGTTTGCCATGAATGTGGAAAGCCCGGACATCTCAAGTATTCATGCTCTAAGTATCTCAAGAAGAAGGAGAAAGACAAGAAAAATTCTGAATCTAAAAGAGCATACATAGTTTGGGATAGTGATGAAGATAACAAGAAAAGCACATCGAGTAGTTCGTCGGATGATGAAGAAGCCGCTTGTCTCAACTTGATAACTCTAGTAGATGATGAAGAACAAAGTTCAAATGATGAATCAAGTTATCAAAGCGAGGATAGCAATGTAAGTGAATCTAAATCCGAAATTTCTTCTAAATATGAATTGTTACATAATGCTTATGAAGAAATGTATGAACAACTTGAAAAACTAGCTTTGAAAAACATTGAAAGAAAGAAGCTCATTTTGAAACATCAAAAAGAGATTTTAGATCTTCAAAAACAAGTTGATGAGCTTAATCTTGAAAATGAAACTCTTGATCTTATCTATGCTAGTTCTTCTTGTGATTGTGCTAGTAGATTGAATATTGTGGTTGATTGTGAGAATTGCAAGTTGCTCAAGGATGAAAATGCTATTTTGAAAAATAAGCTTGCAAGTTTCACCATTTGTGATATTAGATTGCGCACATTGTTAAATTTTCAAAGAGAAAATTCAAACAAGTTTGGTTTGGGTTATACTAATGCTAAGAGTAAATCTCATAGAAATGTTGTTGATTTTTCTAAAGTTGATTTTTCAAATCCTCCAACATGTTTCTATTGTGGTACTCATGGACATACTTCAAATGTGTGTTATGTTAAAGTGCATGGTATACCTAAAGGAAATTTTGTTTGGATGAAAAAGGGTGAAAGTCCCTACACTAACAAAAATGGATCCAAAACCATTTGGATACCAAAAAGCAAAGCATGATTGTTTTGTAGGTTTGATTGAAGATGCAAATGAATGACACATGTTCTCAATTGGTCTCAACTATGAATGTCTATATTCACATCCTCAATTGGTATCACACTTGCATCTTAAGTGAATGTCCTACAAAGTGGTAATATTTGATATTGATATATTATCTCAATTGGTATCTTCTCAATTGATATTACTTTTCTAAATGTTTAGTTAATTCAATTTGTATCATTGAGAGATTATTAGTTGATTATCATGTTTTTGTGATTATTGATTCTTCTTTACAATTGATATCTTCTTTGTTAAGTGATATTATGATCTTTTTAGTTCTCAATTGGTATTATATTTCATTGTTATATTCTCTTACCAATTGATATCACATTTCAAAGTAAAGCTCTATTGTATTTGTTCAATTGGTATCAATGTTGTGAAGAAATGATCATTGATTTCTTACCTTGGCTTAGATGTTATATTTCAATTGGTATATATTAATTTTTGATAATGCCAAAGGGGGAGAAATATTATGTTTTGAATTGAATGAAATGTTTCTCAAATGGGGAGAAATGGTATGTTTTTAAAACATGGGAGAAATATGATATTATATTTGGAGAAAGGTTGTTTTGTTGTTTTTATGTAGGTTGAGCTAAGTTGTTTAAGATAGGGGGAGAATCAAGCTTCTATCTCAATTGGATTCAAGTGTTATAGCATTGATTGAGAGGGAGAAAGAGTCTTCTCAAGTGATCAAATTTTTCAAGCATCAACAACTTCAAATGATTTCAAAACATGGATTGTCATTTTCAAAAAGGGGGAGATTGTTAGTTTCATGATGAACATGATGAATGTTTTGATAATGACAAAGTGTTTTTGAACAAGCTACATGTGTTGATCAAGTTTCAAGCTCAACAAGCAACAACAAACATCAAATGAAGAAGAGAGAAAGCAAGCTCATGAAGACCTAAGTTTGAGTGTATTTGTATTTCTTTTATCTTTTGCCTCTCAAGCTTCATAGGTTTTTTTATTTGGGTAGATTATTATAGAGGGTAGTGAATCTCATTCATAAGTCATGATTAAATCATAATTTGAGTTTTCACTTAATCTAGAATCAATGGGTGGCTTAAAGGTTTTAAAGGAAAGGTTGGATTTTGAGAAAACAAGTTTTGAACATGTACAGTACCAACTTAATCGATTAAGTGATAACTTAATCGAGTACTACTCGAGTACAAGACTTGCTTAATCGATTAAGTACTGCTGAACTGATTTTTAAAATACGTTTTTCACTTCTCAAAATTAGTTTTCAAGTGCTACAATTTTTGGGTATTCTATATAAACCTTTTCCTATTATTTGTGATTAATAAGAATCATTTTCATACAAGTTTTACAAAGAATCAAGCCACTCTATTCTCTCTCATTTTCAAAGATCAAAGCTTTTATATTTTCATATTCTTTGATCAAGAACCTTTGAATCTCTTATGGTGAATTGTCATAACTCTTGATTGAGATTCATAGGATTGTTTTGTGTTTTCTATTGTGTTGTAATCTTTGCAAGAAGGCAAGCCACTACAACAAACAAGAAGTCTTGGTGTGTCGATTTTATCATCAAGCAAGTGCATTCTTATTGAAGAAGAATAAGAAGTCTTGGTTGTGAATCAAGCAAGTGAAGCCTTGGTGTGTGGATTATCATGAAGACTTGTTGTGTCGATTATCAACAAGGGTTAGAGGTTAGATTAGAGAGAAGATCAATAGGATTACAAGGCAAGGGTGTCGGTTATATCTTGTAGGCTAGCAAGAAGGGAGTCTTGTGAGGCAATCACTTGTAATTTGAGAACTCTAATTCCTCATAGTGAAGAATCTCTCTTGGTTGAAGAGGGGACTGGATGTAGCTTTCAAGTGGATGAAAGTGAACCAGGATAAATCACTGTGTCGTATCTCTAAACTCTTACTCTTTATATTCAAGTCATTTGATTGCGTTCTTGATTGAAAACCTAGAAAGATTGATTTTCATAATTGATTGAATTGAATCTTTGATTGTTCAAATTGATAAAGGGAAAATCATTTTCATAACTAGGTTAATCAATAAGAATATAGGTGTTAATTATTTCCGCTGAATCTCTGATCTTGCATGTGAATTGATTGATTTTCGTATTCGAATGAAAATTGATTTTTCTGTTTTCTGTCATATTTAATCGATTAAGTTCAAGCTTAATCGAGTTCTACTCGAGTACACGACTTGCTTAATCGATTAAGTGCTGTAGAATTTGCAAAAATCATTTGTTTTAATTGTTTCGATTTGTTTCATTCGAAAATCTTTCAAGGTAGCTTCAACACCTATTCAACCCCCCCTTCTAGGTGTTTTCCTAGGGTTCCTTTGTCTCTCCAACCACCAATTGCGATTTCCTCAAACAATGTGTTTTTAAACAAGAACGATTTTGAAAGTGTTTTAAAACAAATTAATGAATTAGTTAAAAATGTTTCTAACGCACGGGGAAAAATGCTATAGTTCGGACGACCGACGCAAAAGGAAACGAGGCGGGATTAACGATCGGCAAATCTTGGAAAGCTTTCGGAGGCTTACGTCATTTGAGGTGAGAGAGGGGCTTCCCTTAAGACGCCGTGGTATTTAGGTAACTTATTAAGAGGTCCAATCATCTCAAAGGTTGGACTCCAATCTCATTTAGCGTAGTGGTATATGTGATAGCACATGTTTGATTGTTTGTTTGGCTATCCACCCGAACGGCTGAGATTGGTTTATTAAGTATGATGTTATGTTTCCTTGTTGATTATGTTTGAGTTATTTAATTGTCTTACGATCTGTTTATCTGTTCAAATAATTGTGTTGCCGTTTGAGAAACATTAGTGTGCTGAATTAAAGAGAATTAAATTGTAAAAGTGAGAAAAGTGATTGAATAAAAAGAGTGATAATGAAGGTTTCATAAGTAAGGAATAATGACGAGAAGATAGAATGTACTGGCAAAGATGTAAAGAGATGAGATTGGAAAAGAGATACGTTGTTTTGGAAGTGAGATGTGGCTTGGCTCCGTTGTTTTTGTTTTAGACTGGGACTAGTGTTGAGTTGACCTTGCTCCTCCATTAGCGCTCAGCAAAAAAAAATGTGGTTTTTGAAAAAGGTTTTTGAAAAATGATTTTTTGAAAAGCTTTTTGTTAAAAGATATAATTCTTGAAAAGTTCCGTGAACCAATATTTTCGAAAAAGTTTTTGTGCAAAGATCTATTTTCGAGAAAGGTTTTGGAAAACAATCTTTTTTTTTATAAAGTTTTTGAAACGACATCTTTGAGAAAGTTTCTTTTGAAATGAAGTTTTTAAGAAAGTCTTTTGTAGTAATACTTTTGAGAAAGCTTGTGAAATGATATTTTTGCAAAAGTTTTGTGAAGTGATGTTTCAAGAAAGTTTTGTGAAACGATATTTTCAAAAGAGTTTTGTGAAAGGATCTTTTCGAGAAAATTTGTGGAATGATATTTTTGGAGATGTTTTGTGAAGTCAAAGTCGTATGAAATGATGTTTTCGAAAAAGTTTTACGAAAAGATGTTTTTGAGAAAAATGAGGAAATGAGCCTGGTGAAAGAGAGGAATTTTGTGTAATGAGATGAGATGAGAAAGATGATGAAATGTGATAAGAAAAGTTGATGAGATGAGATGAGAAAGAGTGTGATACGAGATGTTAAAGTGTGATGTGATGATTTGGGGAACAGTTTGAAAGATTAGTGGTCGGGACTCGTTGAAGGGATGCACCAAGGATGAGCCGACCATTAGTATTAAGTCACTAATAAATCTTAAAACTTTAAAAGACTATTAAAAGACATGAATAACGCGGTGAGGTATGAGAGTGTGTGTCGAAGTAGTGGAGAGGAAGGAACCATAAGTATCTGCGGATACTTAGGAGGAGATTGCATGAGGGGAGGACGATGACGGTGAAACGTCAAGAAGTCTAGAGTACTGTTCTAGGCAGAACGAACTCCACATGTGGTGCACTAACGTGGTGGGGACTGGGTCTAATACAGTGGTAAGTTCTGCACTCGAGACTAGAACTGTATTGTCGCCCCCTTGATAGCAAATCGAGAACAGTG
The DNA here is from genome assembly GCA_037953625.1 of Crotalaria pallida. Taxonomy (NCBI): domain Eukaryota; kingdom Viridiplantae; phylum Streptophyta; class Magnoliopsida; order Fabales; family Fabaceae; genus Crotalaria; species Crotalaria pallida. Next base: position 103,840,048 of record CM075654.1, on the reverse strand, counting down.
AGAGGGACTGGAGTGGGGCATTTGTGATTGCCACTATAGTGAGACAGTGTGCCTTGATTATGTATATGAATTGAATTGAATTGATTTGAGGCTGAGTCCTCCTGGTCTGGGACCATTTGATTGTTGTGACAACTGTCGTGCCCGCACGGTAAAGGTCATGTACTCCTGTTTGCTTCCAACTAGGTGTGGATGGATGACCGAGGAGATGTAGACGTGTGAGCCGTTTGCCTCAATGATATTTGTTCCCCTAGTCATTGAGTGGACTGAAATGATAAGACTTAATAAATTTAAAGATTGAAACAGAATGATATAGTAATGGTATTATGTATTGAATGAGATTGAGAAGTAAGGATAATATGATGTTTATATGATGATGATGATGTTTGTTTAGGGTTTTTATTTTGCCACCCCAAGATCTATGGATGCCACCCCATATGTATAAAATATACCTATCATGTCCTTTTAAAAAAAAAAACAACTTTTAATACCGGTCCTAAGAGTAAGAGGTACATACGACCTGAAGGTTGTCGTAGCACTCTCTTACGACATTTTAAAAAGCTAAGTTTTAACACGGGTCGTAAACAGGTGTTATGACCTAAGTTTTTTCACAAGTCGTAAATAAGTGTTACGACTACAAAGTCGGAATAGTCACATACGACATTGTTGTACTTCTTTTTTTTTCACAAGTCGTAATGGTGACATACGACTTTCTCCTCCACCAGCAACAAAATCACACACGTATTCTTCCTCCTCCACCATTCTTCTTCTGCAAAACGAATTAAAAATTAAACTACACACTCTCAGTAACATACACTACTAACATATCAAAAGAAAAAGTGATTTTATTATGTTCCTAGGTCTGTCTCATTCGTGGGAAATTTCTATGGTACTAAGACATGTATGGTTAACTAGATAAGTTATTAAGGAGTATTAATTAAATACTGATTTTATTATAAATGGTTCAAATAATAAACATCAGTCAATAGTCTAACTATTTTACTTTAGAAAAAGAAAGGTATCCATTAGACCTTTGCACTTGTATTTAACTATTTAATCACATGTTCTAATTCATAAAAGAACTTTTCTTTTCTCTCTCACAGTAAGACACCAGGGTCTGAATTTCCCCAATTGACAATATTCTATGAAGGGAAAATGTTAGTGTTTGATGCTTTTCCACCTGAGAAGGTAACAGAGATTATGGAATTAGCGACCAAGTTAGCTTCTGCTGATAATCCCACCATCAAAGAAAGTCCCCCTAGTAGTGGTAGTCGTATGTCACTATTACGACCTGTGAAAAAAAAAGAAGTACAACAATGTCGTATGTGACTATTACGACTTTGTAGTCGTAACACTTATTTACGACTTGTGAAAAAACTTAGGTCGTAATATCTGTTTACGACCCGTGTTAAAACTTAGTTTTTTAAAATGTCGTAAGGGAGTGCTACGACCTTCAGGTCGTATGTACCTCTTACGACCCGTATTAAAAGTTGTTTTTTTTAAAGGACATAATAGGTATATTTTATACATATGGGGTGGTATCCATAGACCTTGGGGTGGCAAAATAAAAACCCTTTGTTTATATGTTTTGTTTGCCATTTATTGCTTTATCTTAATAATTGCCTATCGTAAATCCACATAGTCGACATTACATGTTTTGGGTAGCTCACTCTCTCGTACATCTGTTTTGTATTGGGAAAATTTCTATATGGTCTTTAGATGGAAAACATAGTGAAGTTCCAGCTCATTCGGGAGATAGGAGCATCTCCTTTAAAGGGAGACAATATAACTATGACTGGCCGTGTCATAGTTTATATTGAGATGAAACGGAATCGAAAGGAAATCATGAAGAGACTGTTGGCTCGTTATGAGGAGTCGTTATGAGGAGGAGATGAAAGCACGAGAAGCGACCATGGAAGGTATTGCTAAGGAGGCTGATGAGGATGATGCTGCTGGTAACCCGAGGATGTGACTTACCAAGAATCAGAGTAGCGCGGCGGAAGCGTTAGGGTAGACGACTAGTGGTTAGGTAATTCCCTTTCAGAGTTTTGTAATTCCATTGCAAGTTACTTAGAATCCTGACTCTATCGTGCTGTAACCCCAACTAAGTTCATTTTCAGTATCTATGTTTTGAAAATAAGATGAATGGGCCGTTAATTTGAAAAGAAGTGTTTGAAAATCAAGTTTCAAGGTGCGGTGTCTTGTGACATCTTGGTTTGGAACTTGAAAGGTTTATGCAATGTGAGAACATGAGTTTTAAATTGTAACTGTGTTTTGAAGATATACATGTTCTCATCTTGTATAACACTTGTTTTAAAAAAAAAAAAATTTGCCCAAATTTTCACTATAAACAGTTGTGGTTTTCAAGTTGCCAAATCGGGGTGTTACAGCCACGCCCTTCTCCCTCAATTTCTCAAGACTTTTCTTAATTTTTTCTCTCAAAAATGAATTGTATGTCATGTGTGAAAATAGGAGGGTTCTTGGGTTCTATTTATAGGTGAAGTAAGAATACATTTCCCCCAAAAATCTGCTGTAATTCGTCCCCCCCTTCCCCAAAGTTGAGTCAACCATTTTCAATTTTTACTTTGGAACATGAACATGCATTTATGGAGATTTTTCTAACTCCTAAAGCCTTAATTCCAAGAGATGCTTCCACTAATTTTCAAAAAATATCTTCCTCTCTCCTTTCTTCATTTTGGATGGCACTCTTTGGTCCTAGTGAGGAGAAAATTTTTCATTGACTCACTTTGAATTCACCTCCTTAAAAACCAATCAAAATAAAGCATTTGTTTTAAAAATTCAGAATTAAATAAGAAATTAGTAATATTTGGATGGTGCAGCCAATGAGCACCTAGATAAATATCTAAATACATAAATAAAAATATTTTTGGGTCCAATAATTTATTTTTGGCTTTAAAATAATTTTTCCAAGCATAAAACATCAAAATTACGTTTTACCTACTGTACAGATATTTTCACAGATGTCCAAATAAAACTTTATTTTCACAAATTCAAATACTACATTTCGATACGATCGTTTTCATATAAAATTCATAATTTTCTGACTTACGGTTAAAAAGATATGAATTTTTGAAGTTAAATCACTATAACTTGAAAATTCACCTTTTTATCAAAACATTAGTTAAAAGCATCCCATACTATTTTTTTCTAAGGTAAAAATATATTTATAAAATATTTACATATCAAAAATAATTTTCTAATTAAATGAAATTTTATATTTATATGTATATATATATATATATATATTTAACGCCACACACACACATATATATATAATCAAAACCAACTTTTTATAACAATTCCTATTAAATTATTCTTAAAATAAATATAACCAAATAAAAGTAAAAATAAATAAATTGGGTAAAATTGCGGGTCTCACAATCCTCCCCAACTTAACGATTTCTCGTTCCCGAGAAATACGCACCGAGATGAGCAGGGAAACAAACAAGGTTACCACTTGGAGATTCTCACGACCTTTTTCATCACTTTGTCTCCTACTCCTTCCAAGAGTATCTTCTTTCCTTGATATTCTCGTCGATCAATACTCTTCTACTGGTCAGTCTTTGTCGTAACGTCGTGCGTGAGTCGAATTGAGTCAAATTTAAGGGTAGGCAATAGATATCAATTGTGTCTCGTTTGAATAGTAGTTTGGTCAGACCAGAAGCATTAAAGGTAAGTGGGTACGAATTGTTCATAAGAGATATTGGTAATTACATAATAGACTTGATAAGGAGAGTTTGTTATTTTCGAACTTGGTGTCAATCCAGAAGTACTTTCTTGTATGCATATCAAAACCATAATCATCAGCTGAGTTACTGCTTATTCTCATACTACTTATGCCATACGGGTACTTGTCACTACGCTCTTCTAACATAGACTCTACTTAACCCTTTGCTCCCCAACTTTGATCAAACTTATAAAATACCATCTATCACACAACCTTATATCCAAGTCCACCTTAAGATTATGATTACTTTCTAACTACCCGACTTTTCACTCACTAAATCTCCTTCTTAGTACCACTTAGGGACCGACTTTAAACCAATACTCCCAAAATTCCTAAGATTTCACATAACCGTACCATTACCTTGTCTCTTCAGCCTCCTAAAATTCATGTGCTATGCATACAAGTGTTACTTCCTTCATAACTTTATGAGGTTTTAGTCATGAGAATCTAAGAAAAGAATTTTGAACTTACCGAAATTTGGCATTTGGTCGAATAGTTTGATGGAATGTGATCATTAGATTGGGTATTTTCTGACAAAAGGAAGTCTTTTTAATTTGAAAGGGTCAAATTATCGCAAAAATGCGGAAATCAAGCTCAATAATCAGACGAAAGGGTGGTTGGGTTCTCTTCAAAAATCGAAACGAAGTAGGGTAATGCCTTGACTCGAACTCAATTCTCCTCTGGTAGTCTTTAAAATACCACACTTTTTCCAAGAACTGATTTCCATATTCATACCAGAAATTCTACACCTCATACTTTAAGCACAAACATTCATCGAACTCACAGCGATTTCAATATTATTGTATCGTAGAAAAGCAAAAAGAAGGAATATTATTGTATCATCGAACTCCTAAGGCACAAACATAGACACTGTCGTTACTTCTTCTGATCATTGCGGAGACCCTTCCATATCCCAGCGGGCCGATTAGAACCTAATTCACGTCTTGGCTCAGGGCAATCTTTTGAGATGTGTCCTGGTTTGTTGCAGTGAAAGCAATTCGGGTTTTCATAAGGGCAGTTCGGTCCATAATGGTTTCTATTGTAGCGATTGCACAACGGAATGACTCCTCCTTGACCTTTTTCACCATTTCCATTACTGCGAGTATTACCATTGTTGTTGTTAATGTTGTTGTTGTTACAATCATTTCCATGCCTATTCCGATTGCTACCGCTACGATTGTTGCCTCTAGCTGAATTATTTCCTCCAGTTTTGTTGTCTCTTCTCCCACCAGACCTATTGTCTCTTCGTTCACCTCCCTATCCATAAGGACCTTGATGTCGGGCTCCACTGTTTTGATTTCCACTTCCTGGGGAGTGTCTCATAGGACCACCACTTGAAACTTGTGCGGCTGACTTTCCTGTCGAGTTCTTTGACTGCAAACCACTTTCCACAATACTCCCTTTATTCACCAAAGTTGTAAACACGTTTATCTCCAAAGGCGCCAGAGCTTGCTTAATTTCTAGCTTCAAACTATCCAGGAACTTTGCACACTTAGACCTCTCATTTCCAGCTTCTCCATAGTAAGGCATAAACCTCGCCAAGTTCTCAAATTTGGCAGCATACTCTCCTACACTCATGTTACCTTGTTCCAATAGCAGGAATTCCATTTCCTTGGCTATTTTCAGATGCTCAGGGAAATACTTTTCCAAAAGCCTATTCTTAAATTGGTTCCAAGTTATCGCACCAGCTTCTCCAGCCAAAGCTTGCCTCTCATTACGCCACCAATCAGCTGCTTCTCCCACCATCATATATCCAGCATAAGCAACCTTTTGTTCATCCATGCATTGTATCATTCCTCCAAATATTCTTTCCAGACTTGCTATCCATGCCTCAGCCTCTTCCGATGCATAACCTCCAGCAAACTCTTCCGGATTTCTGCGGCAAAACTCATCAAGACCTCTGATTCCTTGTCCACCAGCATTCTCGTTCTGATTCTGTTGAAGTTGTTGGTTCATAAGGTTCATGTTGTCCCTTACTCCTGCCAAAACTACAGCCGTTTGAGCCATGATAGCAGCTTGTTGTTGGGCGTTCATCGGTTCCTCATTTGCTTGTCGACGTGCCATTGCGATCCTACGTACAGGTTTAACTCTCAGACTAAGGAAGCATCCACACACACAAAAGGACTAATTCATATCTACACACCAATTAAGGCAGAGTCACACAATGAAAGCATATAAGGCTATGCTTAAGGCCACTATGGACAACCATCGCTCTGATACCACTTAATGTAACACCCCAATTTGGACTTAGAATTTTCACTAAAATTTTGTGCCATTTTTTTTAAAACATTATCAAAGTCAGTTAATTCTTTTTACAAAAAGTTTTTCATAACTTGATTCATTTGGTTACAAAAATGGTTTGATACTCAGACTCGCGTCATAAAATTCTGTTTCCAAAAAGAGATGTTACCATCCAACACATTTCCAAAAACTCATTTTCTCATTGTCATATTTAGTCGATGGTTAACTTGCGGGAAATATTTTAAGTACTTTTATGAACATGATACATAACCAAAAACAACTTCTTATATTTCATTCAAAATAATCCATGTTACAACTGGGGTTACATTTGGGATAGAGTAATCATGTCCTACCCATCCAAAGATGGATTACAAAACAAAGACTATCCTAGACTACTAGTCTTCATCCTTTCCTTCACCACAGGTGTTTGGAAGATTCCTCGATCGCTGCTTCTGCTTCTTCCTCATATGTGTGTCCTCTTGCGATCCTCTTCCGACTTGAGCAACCACTTCTCGAGATATTACTTAATCTGCCATCTGTGAACATTGTTACCCAATGTCCATAGGAAAGGGAAATAGAGAGAGTAAGCACTTCCGAACGATATGATCGTCGACGGCTCGGGCTTACCATAGGGAATATTAAGACCACACAAGCATATCATAAAACAATATATACATCATTATTACCAATCCCTTATAAACAACTTCAACTAATTACCATGGAGTCCTTTCCACCAAAAGGATAATCTTCATGAAACCATATCCATTACATTTAATTATCTTTAGGCTCTAAGTTTCAATGTCATAACCACCGGAAATTCAAAAGGGGGTACCACCACCGAGGCTCAAGGGTTTGGTAGCACACACGTTACATCACCTCCATCATTCCAACCACATCCTAGTTCGGAAAGCAGATGGGACGCACAGGAACCCTAACCATGCTGGCATTGATGTCGAAGGGTACGCACCAACAAGTATCCAACAACCGAAGTAAAATCATTTCATCAATATGTTGGAAACCAACAAGCGGGCTAAGCAAATACTAGAGGGGGGGTGAATAGTATTTTGAAGCACTAATACCAAATATTTCGATTGATAATTGAAGAATGGAGCTTAGACTGAATTTTCTGGAATCAGAAACAAAAGACTCGAGTCTTTTGTGAAATACTCGAGTTTTTCAGGATGAACAACTCGAGTCTTTTCTTAAATACTCGAGTTTTTACTATCAGATAGCAGAAAAACCAGAAACGAAAATTCAGCAATTTAACTCAAATCAATTCAATAATAAACAGGAACTTATCCAACAGAATAGCAAGTAATCTAAATAACTTTTAACACAAAGATTCCTTGAACTTGCTACCTAATTGTATAAATCCTAATTGATTGAAATGACTTAAGTCTATTGAGCTAGAAAGTAGATTAAAAGCAATAAACCAACACTCAAGCAATTTTATCCTGGTTCACTCCAACAATGAGCTACATCCAGTCCTCCTAATCACTTAGGAGTTTCTACTAATAATCAAATTGTTAGAAATTACAAAGGATTGCTTGAGAATGGCCTCACTCAACCTAACCCTTTCAAGAGTGTACCAAACTCTTGATTTCTACCCCAATTTGATTCCGGTGATTGAAGAACTCTTCACAAAGCTTCCTTGAACTCCCTTCAAGAAACTCCACCGGGCTAGGAACCTCCTAGTCTTGTGCTTGAGAACCTCTCAAGACTTCCAACACCCTAAGCCACTTAGGGTTTGCTTGGGAACAATCCAAGACTTTGAATAATCAAGCTTTTTGTATGTGTATTACTAATCTCACAATGGATTAGCACAAATAAGCACAGCTCAATGTAAGAATTGAGGCCTAAAACTCAACTTGGAATAAAATGACAATATGAGTGAGAAGTTGAGCTTTTTGGGAATTAACACTTGAGAAGAGGAAATTAAGAAAGCTTGAATCAATATGATCTTGTTGTCTTGTTTGTTCTTGCACAAATTCAAAGAGAAATTTTACAATAAGGTTCTGAATTGCTCTCTTGGGTTGGATGAGACTCAAATGCCCTCAATTGAGTTTTTGAGTCTCTCCAACGTTCATTTTTGCTGACTGGACAAAAATACTCGAGTCTTTTGGTAAAAACTCGAGTCTTTTTGGTCGGTCACGAGTGAATTGGTGCACGAACAAGACTAACGGTCATAATTGCTGACCTGGCACAAATACTCGAGTTTTTCTATAAATACTCGAGTATATACTCGAGTCTTTATCAAAATACTCGAGTATTTTGATCAGATATGGGAAAAATTATTTTTCAATTTTATTTTTCCTCTCAAGTATTAATTTTTGGTCAATCTCAACTTAATAAACATATAAAAATTTATTCCTAGAAGAGACTAACTATTTCTACCCACTCTCAACCACTCTCAACATAAATTAGAAATTTACAATTAATATTTGATTGAGAATGATTGGGCACTTGTCTTCTTTTCTTGACTTCTTGTTGATGTTGATGTTGCAATATCTTCAAGGCATGATTTGTTAATTATTTTGTCATCATCAAAACATAATCCACATAATTAGGAGCATTGAATTCACAATCTCCCCCTTTTTGGTGATGACAAAATAATTAACACTTGATCCATTTGTTAAGCTTGATCCACTTGGAGATGCAACTCCCCCTCACTATATGATACTTTTCACCTATCTAAAAATTCAGCTTGAGCAAGATGTTATGACAATTTAATTTTAGCACCAAGCCTATGGTATTAGAGAATTTAACAATTATCAGAGTATATACCATAATTAGAGATTTTAGGTGCAACAATATCAAGACAAGACAAGTGTAATATCTCTCCCCCTTTTTGTCATACGCCAAAAAGATGTAACAATTTAGAAAAAGATCAAGGGAGGAGAGGTGCATAATCGGAAAACCCCATAACCAACTATGCAAATAAAACGGAGATAAAATAACGATAAAGAGCTCCCCCTGAAGCTTTGCACAAACATCATAATGAAGACCAAATTCATTAACATAAAAACATCATAAAAGGTCCAAATCAAAGGTGCAATAATAAACCCAAAGTCTCAAAACACCAAGTTCTCAAAATACAGAAAATGTAACAAAGACCAATATGATAAAAACAAAATGAAAACTAAGATAAAACCCAAAGGTCAACATCATCAAAACATCGAAGGAGCTGGATCATCTGGAGGAGGATAAAATCGAGAGAAGGCCGCCATCATCTCATCAAACCGGCGGTGCATCTCCCCTGACTGCTGGTCCAGGCGGGCATTAATCTGGGCCGAGTGCTGATCCAAATGAGAATAAAACATGGCAGACTCTGCACTCATCCTAGTGTCTAAGCTAACAAAATCATCACGCTGGCTGTCCAAAGCATGCACAAGGGAGTCCATTCTCCCATCTAAAGTGTCCAGACGTGTGATCACATTCTCTCTCCAGCCCGAGTTGTCAAACCCAGATTGAGATCCAGCGAAGTCATCAAAGTTAATCTGATCAATAGGATCCCCTTCTTCAGCCTGGGCAAATGCAGCAGCTTCCTCTTCCATCTGATGGGCATCCATCCCTTGTTGAGCTGCCACATTTGCAACCCTCTCTAGCTCAGCAATATCAGATCGGTACAAGTATTGACCAGAGGGTTCATGGAATGCCATGTCCTGGTGACTCAAGGTGCCTTTGTTGAGGCAATGCTGGTTCACATGAAGAGTCTTTTTCTCTTCATTGCGTGGGATAGGCACCTTGAAGTAACTCAACAGATAACAAACATGCATGGCATAGGGCAGGGTTTTTGGGTGTTTAGACTTAGCAGCAAGGAGCATTCTATCCAAAATTATGCGACTCCAGTTCAGCTTCTCATTGTTCAGGATGACACTAAGAAGCCTAAGTTCATTGTTTGTGGGTTTGGCATAATTGGGTGAGGTTTGAGGCACTAATTGATGACAAACAATATAATGCAACACCCTAGATTGGACAGTCATATATGAGGAATGCTTAACTCCTTCGGTCCATACACGACCGGGGCGCAAACAACTTTGAAAAATGCCGTCCGCATCGGCCTTTAGAGAATTGTCCCCGTGACGTGTTGTCCCAAAAGCAACAAAAAGATCCTTAGCGCTAATTTTGAATCGAACACCCTCAACCATTGTTTCTATGACATTGTCCTTTAGCCTAAGGTTTGCATAGAATGTTCTAACTAACCTAGGATATATAGGTCCATGAAATTCCAGAAATTGAATCAGTTTCTGATATCTAAGGTTAGTAACAAAATGGAAACCCTTACTCTCAAGGAAAGTACTATTGATCCATGTGATTACTCCGAATTCTCTGGTGGCAAAGCCTTCCATCCTTTCCAAGCGTTCATCCTCTTGATAGTAGTCGAAAATTTCCTCCTCGGAAGATGAGTCAGCAATCCTTACTCTCTTTCCTTTGCCAGATGATGAAGCCATAGAGGAATTGATGAAAATTGAAGTTTTGGAAAGTTAGGGTTTGAAAAGGGGGTGACGGATTTGAGGTTGAAAAGAGTTGAAATTCGTTGAAATAATGGTAGAAAAGTGATTAGAGGATGTAAAACTAGTAAGATTTGGCAAAAATTTGAGTAAAAACGGAGTTTTGAGGAGAGAGATATGAGAAAACCGAGAGAGAAGAGAAAGGGGTTCGTGAAACTCGAGTTTGTGGGGGCTGGAGAATATATAAACTCGCCAAAATACTCGAGTATATTCAACAATACTCGAGTTGTTCGTTACAAAATACTCGAGTGTTTGAGAATATACTCGAGTCGTTCATGACTCAGCCCAGATTTCCCCAGAAAACTCGAGTAAAAATTGAAAAACTCGACTTTGGTCCGAAAGTTCAGTTTTCAGGAAAACGCAAAATACTTGAGTTTTCGGAAAATACTCGAGTTTGGTCTGAAAGTTCAAAAATTGGGGGTTTCGAAAGCAAAACACTCGAGTATTTTAATAAAGACTCGAGTGTTTCTAAAAACACTCGAGTATTTTTATCAGACCCTGATTAAAAACTTTTTCAATTTAAAACTGATTTAATTTTGAATTAAAATACTCGAGTGTTTTTGGAAAAACTCGAGTATTTTGACAGAACAGAAAGTAAAAACTCAGTTTTAAAAGACCAAACACAAATTAAACACAAATGCTTCACTACCAACTTGGAATACAGTACAGAATCACACACAATTAACATATACAATTTCAAATATCATCAAGGACAATTTAACTAAGAATCAATAACACATTAGAGTAAGACTAATATGGTGATTTTCCAAAAATGACACACAATGCAATTAGCCTATATTAGCTTCATCTAAAATACCAAGTTCTCTCCTAATATGATAAAAGGTGTCCCTTGGTAGAGGTTTTGTAAAAATGTCGGCTAATTGATTTGTGGTACTAACAAATTCAATTGTGCAATCACCCTTTTGTACATGATCTCTTAAAAAATGATGTCTTATTTCAATGTGTTTAGTTCTTGAGTGATACACCGGATTCTTAGTCAAATTGATTGCACTCGTGTTATCGCATCTAATCGGAATATTTTCAAGTTTCAAACCAAAATCCAATAATTGTTGTTTCATCCATAACAGTTGAGCACAACAACTACCGGCTGCGATATATTCCGCTTCGGCGGTAGAAAGAGCGACACAAGCTTGCTTTTTAGAAAACCATGACACCAATGAACTTCCCAAGAAATGGCAAGTACCACTGGTGCTTTTGCGATCAAGCTTGCATCCGGCGAAGTCGGAATCCGAGTAACCAACTAAACAAAGATTGGCATAAGCAGGATACCATAAACCAGTGTTAATTGTTCCTTTTAGATACTTAAATATATGTTTAACTGCGGATAGGTGAGATTCTTTAGGATTAGCTTGAAATCTAGCACACATGCATACACTAAACATAATATCCGGTCTAGATGCAGTGAGATATAGGAGACTACCTATCATACCCCTATACTTACTAACATCAACCGGTGTACCTTGTTCATCCTTGTCTAGGTAGCATGATGTGCTCATTGGAGTGTAGGCTTCCTTGCACTTGTCCAATCCGAATTTCTCAAGGAGCTCTTTGCAATATTTTCCTTGATGCACAAATATCCCCTCCTTGACTTGCTTTATTTGTAAGCCTAGGAAGAACTTGAGTTCTCCCATCATTGACATTTCAAATTCCTTTTTCATCAAATTTGAAAACTTTCTACAAAGAGACACGTTAGTAGCACCGAAAATGATATCATCAACATAGATTTGTACTAACAAAATGTCATCCTTGGTTTTATAAATAAATAGTGTATTATCAACCTTCCCTCTTTGAAACTTGTTTTCTAATAGAAAGGAACTCAAAATCGATCATACCAAGCTCTAGGAGCTTGTTTCAATCCATAGAGTGCCTTTTTCAATTTATAAACATGGTTTGGAAATTCACTATTTTCAAAACCGGGGGGTTGTTTGACATACACTTCTTCATTTATAAACCCATTCAAGAAAGCACTTTTAACATCCATTTGATATAAAGTGAATTTCATGATTGAAGCATAAGCAAGTAAAATGCGGATTGCTTCAAGACGTGCAACCGGAGCAAAGGTCTCATCATAATCGATACCTTCCTCTTGGTTGTACCCTTGAGCTACTAGTCTAGCTTTGTTTCTTATAATCAACCCGGATTCATCAAGTTTGTTTCTATAAATCCATTTAGTACCAATTATGGTATGATCATCGGGTTTAGGGACTAGATCCCAAACTTCATTTCTTTCAAATTGGTTTAATTCTTCTTGCATAGCAAGAACCCAATGATCATCCTCAATGGCCTTTTTAATTGAATCGGGTTCAATTTGAGAAACAAATGAGACATAGTGGCAAATGTTTTGAATAGACCTACGAGTAAGTACTCCCTTTGACATATCTCCTATGACTTTGTCTATAGGATGAGCCTTGACCGATTTCCATGTTGGAGGAAGTTCTTCCCTTACTTCTCCTTCATCAACTTTTGAATTCTCTCTCTCTTTTTCTTCTTTTGAAAAGACAATGCCATCTTCACTAGCATCACATAAAACACTATCTTCTTTTGAAGACTCATTAAAAACCACATGAATTGATTCCTCAATAGTTAAAGTTCTTTTATTGAAAATTCTATAAGCTTTACTATGAGAAGAATAGCCTAAAAATATGCCTTCATCGGATTTGGAATCAAACTTGCCAATGTGTTCTTTTCCATTATTTAAAACAAAAACTTGGCATCCGAAGACATGAAAATGAGATATATTTGGCTTTCTTCCCTTGTAAAGTTCATAGGGGGTTTTATCCAAAGAGGGCCTTATCAAAATACGATTTAAAACATAACAAGCCGTATTGACGGCATCGGCCCAAAAATATTGAGGTACTTGAGAATCATTTAACATGGTTCTAGCAAGTTCCTCTAGCACCCTATTTTTTCGCTCTACCACTCCGTTTTGTTCCGGAGTCCTTGGTGCGGAGAATTGATGCTCAATACCATTTTTAGCACAAAATCTATCAAATTTGTGGTTTTCGAATTCACCACCATGATCGGTTCGAATAATAATTACTTTTTGATTTACTTGGTTTTGCAAAAGTTTGACATGATGTTTAAAAGATTTGTAGGTCTCACTCTTAGTAGTTAAAAATAAAGTCCAAGTAAACCTAGAGAAGTCATCAACAATTACCAATGCATAATAGTTGCCACCAAAGCTTTTTACTTGTGATGGTCCAAACAAGTCCATATGAAGCATTTCTAATGGCCTTGATGTGGACATCACCATTTTTGATCCAAAGGTGTTTTTAGTTTGTTTACATTTCTTGCAAGGAGAACAAACACCTTCAATAGAAAAATTTAGCTTTGGTAAACCAACTACTAGATCTTTAGATTGTATTTTCTTCAATTGGTTTACATTTATATGAGCGGTCCTACGATGCCATAACCAAGTGTCATTTTCTTTGCTCACTAAACAAGTAGAGACCAAAGAAGTGACTTTGTTCAAATCAACTAAGTAAGTATTATTTGACCTTCTACCAACAAATTTGATTGATTCATCTTTGTCACTTTTAATGAGGCAATGGGTAGAGGTAAAAACTACATGATTACCAACATCACATAATTGGCTTATGCTCAAGAGATTATGTTCTAATCCTTGAACATAGAGCACATTATCAATAATCAAGTTTGAAGAGTTTCCGATTTTACCAATACCAAGGATTTTGCCTTTGTTGTTGTCCCCATAAGTGACATAACCCTTTTCCTTTGGAGTAAGCTCAATGAAGTGCCGCTTATCTCCCGTCATGTGCTTCGAACATCCACTATCAAGATACCACAATTGTTTTCCCGTTCGAAGACACACCTACAAAATGAAATCACTTGTTCACTTTGGGTACCCAAACAATGTTGGGTCCCTTAGGGTTAGTGTTGGGACTTTCTCCCTTCTTAATCCACATATAAGTGCCCTTTTTCATTTCAAACTTCTTAATGTGGAACTCAATGTTGATATGTCCAACTTTTCCACAATAAGTACAAGTTGGTCTCTTTGATGAATTTTTCTTAGAAAATGTTCCAACCACCTTGTACTTTTTGTCCTTTTTATGAACATATCCTAAACCGGTTTTGTTGTGATTATGTCTTTGAGAGTTCAACAACCGGTTGAGATTTCTATCACTATGTGAGATTGTGAGTTTGTTTTTCAACTCTTTCACTTCTTTTTCAAGATCATCACATCTCTCACATGAAGTGATAATTTCCTCATGATTTGCACAATCACTTTGATGACTAGAATTAATAAGTTCCAAGGATTCATTTTGAAGTTTCAACTCATTTATAGATTTTTGCAATTCATCAATTTCATGTTGAAACTCCAAAATTTTCTTTCCTTTTTCCTTATTAATTTTAGCAAGCCTTTTAAATTGAATTAACATTTCATTGTAAGCTTCTTGCAAATCATCATATGAAATGGAGTTTGAAGATGAACAAGAAGAGCTAGAGGTTACCTCATCATCACTTTCACTCATGCCATGATTAGCTCTTGATGAGGACTCATGATTGTTCTTGGCCATGAGACAAAGGTTTGCATTTTTCATCACCGGAGCTACTTGAAGATGATTCATTGCTCTTCTCCGGTGCATCCCAAACAATGTATGCACGCTTCCCTTTGGTCTCTTGGGTCTTCTTGTCATTCTTCTTCAAGAATGTGGCACATTCCATTCTTATGTGACCAACCCCTCCACATTCATGACACTTAACTCCATCATTGGTACTCTTTTCTCTTTGTTTGGAGTCTTTGGTTCTCTTGAAATTGGATGAAGATCCACCTTTCTTCCCTTTGAAAAATTTGTTGAATCTTTTCACAAACATCCCAAATTCTTCTTGATTTGGTTCACCATCGGAATCTCCACTTGTAGAGCATTCTTCAACTTCTTTTGTAGTTTTGGTTGAAGCTTTGAGTGCTATGCTCTTTTTCTTTTTGTCCGATTCCTCATGCATCCCAAGTCTTGTAAGCTCCATCTCATGCTCTTGGAGTTTGCCAAACAAAGTGGCTAAGTCCATGCTATTTATGTCTCTTGATTCCTTGATGGCGGTTACCTTGGGTTGCCAACTCCTATCAAGACATCTTGTTAGTAGTTTCACCATTGCGAAATACTTTTCCCAAGGAAATCAAATGATTAACAATGTGAGAGAATCGCTTTTGCAAGTCACTAATGGATTCATTTGGCAACATGTGGAACAATTCATATTCGTGAGTTAGAGAATTCAATCTTGCATCTCTAACCTCACTTGTTCCCTCATGTGTGACTTGCAAAGTATCCCACATTTCTTTTGCCGATTTACATTGGGAAACTCTATAAAATTCATCATGGGATAGAGCCGAAAAGATGATGTTTTTAGCTTTTAAATCAAATGAGACTTTTCTCTTTTCATCATCATTCCAACTACTCCTTGGAATTTCAACAATTTCATCATTTATTTTCTTTTTGGGAATGAAAGGACCATTTTCAATTGCATCCCAAATATCCATATCAATTGCTTCAATAAAAACTTTCATGCGAGTTTTCCAATAAACATATCCTTCACCATTAAATAGTGGAGGACGGTTTATTGAAGCTCCTTCTCCACCAAAGTTATTGCTAGAGCCCATTAAGTTTCCAAAAGGATCTTTTTCGAAAAAGTTGTTATACTCAATCTTTCGACCGAGCTCTGATACCACTTGTTGGAAACCAACAAGCGGGCTAAGCAAATACTAGAGGGGGGGTGAATAGTATTTTGAAGCACTAATACCAAATATTTCGATTGATAATTGAAGAATGGAGCTTAGACTGAATTTTCTGGAATCAGAAACAAAAGACTCGAGTCTTTTGTGAAATACTCGAGTTTTTCAGGATGAACAACTCGAGTCTTTTCTTAAATACTCGAGTTTTTACTATCAGATAGCAGAAAAACCAGAAACGAAAATTCAACAATTTAACTCAAATCAATTCAATAATAAACAGGAACTTATCCAACAGAATAGCAAGTAATCTAAATAACTTTTAACACAAAGATTCCTTGAACTTGCTACCTAATTGTATAAATCCTAATTGATTGAAATGACTTAAGTCTATTGAGCTAGAAAGTAGATTAAAAGCAATAAACCAACACTCAAGCAATTTTATCCTGGTTCACTCCAACAATGAGCTACATCCAGTCCTCCTAATCACTTAGGAGTTTCTACTAATAATCAAATTGTTAGAAATTACAAAGGATTGCTTGAGAATGGCCTCACTCAACCTAACCCTTTCAAGAGTGTACCAAACTCTTGATTTCTACCCCAATTTGATTCCGGTGATTGAAGAACTCTTCACAAAGCTTCCTTGAACTCCCTTCAAGAAACTCCACCGGGCTAGGAACCTCCTAGTCTTGTGCTTGAGAACCTCTCAAGACTTCCAACACCCTAAGCCACTTAGGGTTTGCTTGGGAACAATCCAAGACTTTGAATAATCAAGCTTTTTGTATGTGTATTACTAATCTCACAATGGATTAGCACAAATAAGCACAGCTCAATGTAAGAATTGAGGCCTAAAACTCAACTTGGAATAAAATGACAATATGAGTGAGAAGTTGAGCTTTTTGGGAATTAACACTTGAGAAGAGGAAATTAAGAAAGCTTGAATCAATATGATCTTGTTGTCTTGTTTGTTCTTGCACAAATTCAAAGAGAAATTTTACAATAAGGTTCTGAATTGCTCTCTTGGGTTGGATGAGACTCAAATGCCCTCAATTGAGTTTTTGAGTCTCTCCAACGTTCATTTTTGCTGACTGGACAAAAATACTCGAGTATTTTGGTAAAAACTCGAGTCTTTTTGGTCGGTCACGAGTGAATTGGTGCACGAACAAGACTAACGGTCATAATTGCTGACCTGGCACAAATACTCGAGTTTTTCTATAAATACTCGAGTATATACTCGCGTCTTTATCAAAATACTCGAGTATTTTGATCAGATATGGGAAAAATTATTTTTCAATTTTATTTTTCCTCTCAAGTATTAATTTTTGGTCAATCTCAACTTAATAAACATATAAAAATTTATTCCTAGAAGAGACTAACTATTTCTACCCACTCTCAACCACTCTCAACATAAATTAGAAATTTACAATTAATATTTGATTGAGAATGATTGGGCACTTGTCTTCTTTTCTTGACTTCTTGTTGATGTTGATGTTGCAATATCTTCAAGGCATGATTTGTTAATTATTTTGTCATCATCAAAACATAATCCACATAATTAGGAGCATTGAATTCACACAATACAGTTTCAAAAATACAGCGACATCTAGCCCCATTCGGGTTCCCTCTCACCATCTAAGATTTGCTCAAGGGGGCGACAGCGCTATCTCTAGTTGATCGTGCAGTTCTTGCTACGACATTGCCTACAATAGAAAAGACAAGTCCTTGTAGTCTTGTCCCGCCTAGAGAAGCACTCGAGACTTCTTGACGTTCACCGTCCTTGCCTTCCCCTATCGCAATCACCACTTGAAAGTACACCGGCCTCCAAGTATTCCGTATCTTTCCTCTCCACTACTTCACTCTCAACGCGTAGGTTTAGGAGAGGGGTTCCTAAGTCTTTTAAGCCTTATAAGTCCATCATTAATCCTAGTTTTTGGTCGACCCATTCTAAGCCTCGCTTCTAACGGGCTTCGACCTCTAAGGGAGACATCAAACACCCTTCTACAGTACAGTGGATTCACGTGGCCAGTCACTTAAAGGGGATATTTACTGTAACACCTACACTAAATTACCCTTAATTACCCTTAGTAAAATAGTGAATTTGAATTTTTCTTTTTAACTTATAAAAATCTCCCGTCAAACGGACGGAGTTTCGTTTGTTTTTCTAACTTTCCCAAAAATTGTGGTTTTCCTGTAACCTGATAAACATCAACATTTTCAATAACCAGAAGCCAACAGGGCTATATACATATATCACAGCCAGTGCAACTTCGTGCACACATCAGAATAGTAGTGTAAAAGACATCAGAGTTTTAGCAGTTATATAAACAAGTCATGGAAATAGTATTTTCCCAAAAAAGGACTGCCACCCAAAAGGAGTCGTCCTGGGCCCCCAAAAAGCTATGTACAATATATGCAGCAAAAACAGATCAAATCATATCATCGGGCCCAGGACATTCCCATGTCCATAAATATAAGTAACCTACTCTCCCTGGGAGGGAGAGTACTCCTGCTCGGCCTGGTCAAGTGCAAACTCTGCCTCAGTACCTGTGGAAATAGTAAGGAGTGAGTATTACACATAAAATGGGGGAAGCAGTTTCCAATTACGACATAATGATATACTAAGCCCAACATATCTAGCATTCAGAGCACAACATAACAAAATCCAACACATCGCTAATCACTCACAAAATATTCATTGGTTTCATAATTCAATTATCCCCGCTTTGTTCCTAATCATTATTTTTATCAAGTCTTTTATTCTCTCCTCTTCCATTAAATTCACATTTGATTTTCATTCTTTCCCCTGGTCATGACCTACTGCATCCGCACTAATGTGTTGGTCACGACTTACTGCGTCCGGGTATGTTTCATTTTCATCTTATTCCCCTGGTCACGACCTACTGCGTCCGCACTAATGTGCTGGTCACGACTTACTGCGCCCGGGTATGTTTCAATTTCATCCTCCCCTGGTCACGACCTACTGCGTCCGCACTAATGTGTTGGTCACGACTTACTGCGCCCGGGTATGTTACTTTTTCATCCTCCCCTGGTCACGACCTACTGCGTCCGCACTAATGTGCTGGTCACGACTTACTGCGCCCGGGTATGTTACTTTTCGATGGTTATAACAACATTACCTCTTAAACATTTTAACAAGTACATTACTCCAATAAATCACAGCATTACACATTTGTATTATCAAATTATCACAATTATATCTTATAAATCAATTAGCACAATTCAAGCATGTTATTATTATCATCATAGTTATCCTTAATTTATAAGTTCTAATTATTAACTACCCTATGGTGCAATATCCTAACTAACAATTAATTCTTAGTACCCATTATATACATATCGTAAACTAATCCCCAGAGTATGGTAATACCCACTAATACACACTCCTTACCTCAAATACCAAGAAGTAAGAAAAACCTTTGTTTGCCCTAACTCAAAACCTTGGGACTTTGAACCTCCTAAGCCTTGCTTGCCACCTCAACAAAGCTATAACCAAATGATGATAGACAACTCTATTAGGGGTATTATTGGATGGTTGATTGTTGCCTTTCTCTTGGTCTTGATTGGAAGGCATGAGATTGAGATTTCTACATGATCAAAGACGCATGAAAACCCTAAGGAAAGCAAATACAACTTTCATGAGTGAAAGAGAAAAGGAATGAAATCATAACTTGACATAAGATTCCACTTACCCAAATGATGATGAGCTTGAAAATCCAAGAGGGAGATGAGAGAGACTAGGTGTGAGAGAGAGAGAGAGGAAAGGGAAGGAACTTCAACCCATATTCTTGATGCTAGCTTGGTGGGGTTTGATGATTTTGAGTTTGATTTGCCCAAAAACCAAGTGTGTTTGATGAGGATGATGGAATTTGTTCTTGGGTTTTGAAAGAATTGATGAGGAAGAAGGAATGAGGTTGATGATAGTGTATGAGGGAGTGTATTATTTGTCATTCTTATTTTTGCCTTGAATCAGCCACAAAATCGTGTGGCCAGAAATCAAAGCTTTGCCCCCAAGTTGGAAACCAACGCACCAGATCAGATCTGGTTTCGCGCGTGCGCTTGAGTGTCACTTTTCACGCTTGAGCGCGAGAATAGCACCAGCCACATATCTGGAGCATTGCGCATGAGTCTGGTGCGGGTAGTTGTAGCATTGGTGCGCCAATTCTTGAGCTGGTGCCTCAGAGGCGCGCCTGGGCGCATGGGATGGCGCGCCTGGGCACATGGGATGGCGCGCCTGGGCGTAAAACTGTCTGAACCAGCACCAATGAACAGTGGCTCGCGCTTGGGCGCGGATCAGAATTTTCAAGCTTCGATTCGCCGTAACTTTTTCGTTAACCGTCGGATCGGGTCTAAATTTTTAGAAAAGCTTCTTAATCCCTTAAACTTCATATCCAACGGTGGAATTTAATTTCTTAGCATCCTATAATAAATTCCTAATTTTCTCTTTTCGGTTGATTTCTAACATCTAAAACGCCGATTTAACCCCCGATTTCGCTTAGATAATCTTGCCCATTGCTACTAATGTCTCGTACACAACCCCTAGTGCTTATAATTACTACTCCCCTATCACCCAAAATTCTTTAAGTAATTAATCCAATTATTTCTTGGGTTTTAGCAATAATTTCTTTAAAAATAAAGCTTAGGATGTTACAATTCTCTCCCACTTACCAGAATTTCGTCCTTGAAATTCAGTTGGCGTCGAACAATTGTGGATGAGACTGCCTGATCTTGTCTTCCAATTCCCATGTAGCCTCTTCCACATTGTTCGTGATCCAAATGACTTTCACCAAAGAGATTTCCTTGCCTCTGAGCTGCTTCACTTGTCTATCTTCAATTCTCACTGGCAATACTTCAAAGGTTAAGTTCTCCTTCAAAGGCAAATCATCCAAGGTGACCACATGTGAAGGATCATGGATGTATTTCCTTAGCTGTGAGACATGGAATACGTCATGAAGCCTTGCCAAGTGAGGGGGTTAGGCAATCCTGTAAGCTACCGGGCCAACTTTCTCCAGAATCTCATAAGGCCCAACAAACCGAGGGGTTAGTTTCTTGGACTTAATTGCCCTACCTATCCCTGTAATCGGAGACACTCTTAGGAATACATGATCCCCAACATCAAACTCCAAAGGTCTCCTTCGCCTATCAGCGTAACTCTTCTGGCGATCCTGGGAGGTTTTCATCTTGTTCTTGATCATGGTGATCTTTTCAGTTGTCTCCTTCACAATATCAGGACCTGTCAACAGATTCTCACCTATTTGGAACCAACACAGAGGCGTCCTACATTTTCTTCCGTAGAGAGCCTCAAATGGTGTCATACCGATACTGGAGTGAAAGCTGTTATTATAAGTAAACTCCATTAACGGTAGTAACTGCTCCCAACTACCAGCTTGCTCCAGAATACATGCTCTCAATAAATCCTCCAGTGTCTGGATAGTACGCTCGGATTGTCCGTTTGTCTGCGGATGATAAGCCGTACTAAATTTCAGCTTAGTACCCAATGCCTGCTGA